>CM038215.1:212399337-213612120 GCA_021442155.1 Cymbidium sinense | reverse complement strand
TTTTCTATGTAGTTATATTTTTCTACCTTTTTTTCGTTCTTATGTTTTGTCTCTGTTTTTAACCATTACAATTAAAGCTTCCACTTTGTTGTCTATCACCAAGACAATAAACCTTCATTTGTTGCGTTTTTCCTTCCAAACAAAATTCATTTTTCTATCCTCTTTCTACATTTCTCTCTCCACAAACCTAATTAAGTACTGTCAATTGGGGATTGAATTCAAGGATAAAATAAGGCAATTTGTGAGAAGAAGAATAAAATTAAGGATCGTACACTAAAAGGTCTCTATCACAATTCCTTTTTATTTTTTTATTTTTTTATTTTTGGATGTTAATCAAAGAGTATGTCTACTATAATAATAGTATGCCTCTATAGTTGTCTTAGAGAGTCAAATTTAATTTCCTTTGAATTTTGAAGAAGTATCAAAATGACTTCATGATGAATATTCCTAATTATTAGTAAACTGATGCTTTAAATTATCCATGCTAACAATAAGCTCATTTAACTGGTTTCTCAGGAATTTTTTGCTTCGTAAATATATGGCCTTGTATGAAACCTCCTGAATTTGATTATTCATAGCCTTTTTTTGACACTAACATATTGAGATGGTTATGTTTTGCTAGATTAAATGGTAAGAGACCGATGCTTTGACTATAATGACCTTCGTTATATTGATGTTGACATCCATGTCATAAGTGAAATTGATTGCAAGGTTCCTCCAATTCTTTTTAGAATTTGGAGGTTCACCTTGCAAACCAAACAAACCATCTTAATCTTATCTTAACGCCTTCATTTGCCAATTGACGTACAGCTAGTATTTGTTAAATCTGATGTCCCTACTGCCCCATTATTTTTTCATGTTTATATAAACTAATATTTGATAGCCTGCTTCTACCTATTTTGCAAGAAATAAACTGCCTTTCTTTTTTAAAAAACTCACATTGATAAAAGTAAGCCTCAGAACGGTATTTGTAAGTTTTTAATTGATGCATTGAATAATTTCAAAATTATGCAGTTTTCTCATTATGAAAATAATGTAATATGTCTTATTGATTTTTTCTAGACGTATCAATTCAAGGTAAGGAGTTTAGATGATGTGATGTCGTACTAGCAAAATTGTATATTTTTTTTTTTTGTACTTAACTATTGACATGTAGGAAGTGCTATTCATGGATATTCATTGTTTTCCTTCAGAAATTCAGACAAGAAATATGCTCGTCCGCGCATTTCTATGATGCCTATTGGTACTTACAAGAGTGCCTTTGATCTCAGGAATGCCAGGAAGGAAGGGCTTTATTACTTTTATGTTGCATATGCCACTCGACCAGGATATGATTAATTTAATTTATTTATATGCAGTATCGAGAACGTGTAATATTTATTGGGCAGCATATAGATGAAGAATTTAGCAACCAGGTGTTGGCAACCATGTTGTACCTTGACAGCATGGACGACTCAAAAAAGCTACATCTGTACATCAACGGCCCGGGTGGAGATGTAAGCTTTTCATTCTAGTTTTTCTGAGTAAAATATGTCTGTCATTTTTGTTTCTCCATTGCTATTTTTATTGCTAAAAAAGTCCATACCCAATGACTACGTATAATACAGACTCTAGCAATGAATTCGGCTTGATATCCAGTATGCTGGTTGTTTAACTACGAACATATGCAACATCCCTATAAATCTAGCCAAAGTGCATGCAACACTTCAAGAACAGTCAACTTTGATTTCTAGATTATTTATCACTCAATTTAAATGTATAATTCTTTGCATTATTTTAAAGAATTAAGTTTTTATGCGTGACATTGTAGTTCGTGAAAGTCTTGAAAAACTAAGAGGTATCCCGATATTATGATTTCAACACTAGTTACTATTAAGAAATGTAGAACTTAGGGGGATATTTTTGAATAAAAGAAGTTAGTAAGGCCAATGCATGCCTACATCCAAGGCTTAGGTTGAACTAAGTTAAAGCACAATGAATTGCCTAGATTTGTGCAAGTAAAAATATGTCAGATCTTACTTGACAGCATGTTCACTTCTCGTAAATCTTTTGTAGTTTCATATCACCGCACCATCTATCCATTTCATTGCATAGATGGATATTAGTTGACCCAACTGAAATCTAGCATTCTGTCATTTGCTGTTCCAATTTCTTTCTGTTAAGTTGCATTACTCTGCATGACATTCCCATTAGGGTGTGTCCTGAGGATACCTAGTTTGTCCATGGACAATATGTAATACCTAATTAGTTTCTTAATTTATTCCTAATTATTGTTTAAGCTAATTAACCCTCCGTTATCAGAAGATGAGGACGTAAAATCCACTTTACTTGCATGCGTAACGGCGGATTAAAGCCTTCGACGCATGGTGAGATCGACCTGCTCTATTTCATTTCCTTCCTACCTCGCCCTTCACGCCGTTTCTTTCACGCCATAGTTCGTCCGCTTTCCGTTCCTCGCTTCGCTGACGAGCCCCGCGGACACGTAACGGAAAACCGTTTGCCTCGCCGGCTTCGACAAGGAATTGTCACCTCCCGTATGCCGATCAAGACGTTTCGAGCGAACGCCTTCCCCTCGGTCACGACTTTGGAAGCCCGTATGGCCTTCGCCGCCGCTGGGAACGCGCAGTCCGTGAGGTAAGACGACGGGTTGGGGAAATCCCGTAGCCGCCGGTTTGAAATCCGTGAACCGACGGCTCGGAACCGATCGGCTCGGTTCGGATTCGTTCTGGCCGACGGGGAAACTTAAGGAATTTTGTAAGTTCTAATTTCTTTCCTATCCCTTTTCTTTATTGCCCTTGGCGCGTTGAAATGCGTGATTGAGGAGTTCAACCGCTGCTGTGTAGAATTAGTGAGGATTTGGATTGACAGTTTGTTAATTTTAGTTTATTGATTGAAGCGTAATTAATATTGGCGCAGAATCGACTCCGCAGTTTATGAGGAGATATCAATTTCGGTAAGATTCGCAAGATTGCGTTAAGTTAATTATGAGTTTCATGTATTAAGACAAGTATTGGTAAGAGTTATTTCATTATAGGTTGTGTACTCGAGGAGGAGTGAGCACATCAGACGACCCGTATTAATCGAGGTGAGACATAATTCTAATTTAAATTCGATTCTTATGTATGCCAATGCTTTACTGACCAGTATAAATAGTATGAATGACATGTAGATATTTACGTAGATATTTCATATATTGAATGAAATAAAATGTTTATTACTGACCTCAGATAGATTAATGATTTACAATGTAATTGTCAAGATTGATTTCATTTGGCGTATAATGTTTGAAAACATGTTAAATGCAAAGAATGTGATAAACGTGAAATGTCGGAAAATTGATAGGAAGACTACGTTAGTGAATCACAGATAGAAAGTTCTCGACGAGATGAGCGTGATTAGGATCTTAGTATCCCCGACTCGTTTTGAGGTTCAGTGTCTAACCTGTCGGTGTCGGTGGTAGTAGTAGAGTATGGTTCTCTTTTACCTTTTTAGCAATTTTACCGTGACAACTTTTATATGAAGTCAAAACCTACGAATTATAAATGACATTTCTAAAAATGATTTGATATAACCAGAACGAAAACCTAAATGATGAAAAAATTATCTTCCTCGACATCGACATAAGATGCACTACAAAGATATTACCTACAACATATTGTTAGTTATATTCTACATTTCTACAAAGACCTACAAAGATATTGTTCGTATATAATGTTACATTATCTGATGCTTTACCTGCTTTACTTTGTAAATTTTCATGTACACGTCGATTGTTTCTTCTGACCGATTTACTTTAAGATTCTTGTCTCACTGTTTTAAATTTTACGACGCTACCGTTGAAAATTTAAAAGACGGCCGGGTAGAATTTGGCCGTTTTATTTGAATCAGATAGTTTTGGGAAGCTTAAAGGCTTTTTTGACGCATAAATTAAACGTCTTTTGCTCAGATTTATTTACAAACTTAAGATTTACGCTCGAATGTGATATGAATTAAGTTAAGTAGTATATGAGAAATAGTTTAGTGATGATTTGATTAGATACACACACTTGCTCGTTCGCAGAAGACGGTTGGAACGTGTGGAATCTGGTCCAAATATCCTATTCGTTATTACGATCGACCTAGGGGGTCATCCGGGGTGTGACGAAAGTGGTATCGATAAAGTGAGAATGAAAAAGATTGATGAATGGAAGCATGATTTGGATTTAGGGATGAATTGATCAATACAGAGCTATAGGACGATTAATTTTTGGGTTAGGAATCCATATGTTCTTAATTTCATGCATGTATGATATTTAATAAATATGTATCATATAAATATTTTTTATAATTTCGATTAATTCACCAAGAAATGCCGAAAGGTTGAGGTCACCTCTGACTAAATACGCCTGAACCGAAGATAATTAACGGAGTGAAATACAACCTGAGAAGTGGTGAAGGTAGATCGATGAATTGCGGGTAGTTGTTGATTTCCCGTTGCATAGCAAAAAATAAAAGCACGCAGTCGAGTATGGGTGGACCAACATTTGAGGATATTTCAAACGCTCAAACCACCGATTCAAGGAGCTGATCCTATAGTAAGAAGATTGGCTTAAAATTGGAAAAATTTTGGATGGGATGATTTGCCGAAAACGTAAGAGTAAGATGCTACTTTTGTTAGAAGGAGAGACGAAAAGGTGGTGCTCAACACGGGAAAGATTTGACTAATACCTATTACGCATCAAATGGGATGAATTTGTCAAAGTATTCAAAGATTGGTTTATTCCTCCATCGTGAGGCTTTACAAGATAAATTTTTCAATTTAACCCGCTCAAAATCGATAATGCAATATGAATCAATTCACTTCTTCTGACACGCCCACATTATATCGATTACGGAAGAGAAATGTCATGATTTCTGAGCCTCGAAATCAATTAAGAGCACCAAGACTGATATCGCTGAATTCTCGTTAGTTGAAAGGGCTAAGAATTGAAAATGAGTTGAATTTTTCCAAGCGAAGATTTATAAGGCAAACGCAAAGCTTGAAGAAGGATTTGCTAGAAGAAATTTAAGTTGATTTAAACAAATTCGGAGAAACCTATTTGATAAGTGTGGAAAGCGACATTTTGGTCAATGTAATTTGGATCGAGATGCTTGTGAATGGTCGTTGGACATCGAATCGCCATTGAAGAAGACATAAAGCCATACAATCGTGACATCAACAAAGAAAATTTTGGAAGCCGGAAGCCGTAACACACAATTTTGGGAAACCTTCAATTCAAGAAAAGGAGAAACTTTAGAGAAAAGCCAACCCTCCAGAAAGCGAGTTTTCTATCACCCACAGAAGTGAAGGAATCAAATGAAGTGGTGTCGGTATGCTTAAAATTTCGATCATTTGGTTCAGTCATTGATGCTTTCGTGATTCGCTCATTTCGATTCCTTTTCACCGCTTTATCATTGATGCTATTTATTTATACGTATTGAATGTGGTAATGCTTCTGTGATAAATACAATAGAAATGTGTTGTTGACATTAACATTCAAGATAAACACTTTCCTAGAACTAATTATCTTACCAATCGACATTTTGAAGTTATACTATGGATTGGTTGATCAAATATTTTGCAACAATTGAATCTTTGGAAGAGGAGAGTGAAATTTTGCATGCGTGAAAAATCATTTTATTTTTCTGTGATAAGAATGTCGGTCTTCTTGACAAGAAAGTTGAGAAAATATTTAAGCGGTGAAATTGTATTTATAAATTAGATGTGTTGAATAAGGAGGTGTTGAAAAATATTCCGTTGTTTCGAATTTCGATGTGTTTCGAGAATTACCGTGCCACCAACTGAGAAGTAGAGTTTGGGATTGATGTACAACCCTAACCTTCTATACATAAATCTCCTACTTTCCTAAAGAATTGCAGAATTGTTCGGAGCGAATTGTGACAAAGGATTTATTGCCCAAAGAACTCGTGGAGTGCACTTATTATTTGTTAAGAAAAGGACGGGTCATGCGATTATGTGTTGATTACTTGGAGTTAAATAAAGTAACAATCAAAACAAGTATCACCAAGATTGATGATTTATTTGATCAATTGGAGGAGCACGATTTTTAATTGATTTGAGATTTGGATATCATCGGTTAGAGTTAAAGATCGATATTTTAAAGCCTTTTGGAACCGGTATGACATTATCTTATGTCATTTGGTTTAACTAATGCTCCCGTCTTTATGGACTTAATGAATCGTGTTTCAAGCTTGGGCCAGTTTGTTATCATCTTTATTGATATTCGATTTATTCTAAAACTGAAAGAACATGCAAATCATCCGAGATTGTTTTAATTGTTAAGACAAAATCAATTATATGCCAAATTTTCAAAATGTGAATTTTGGATGCATAGCGTGATTTAGTCACATTATAAGTGGCGAGTTTGTTGATCCTCAAAAGTCAAAGCAATTTTAGAATGATCCGCACCAAATAATGTTACGTAAGTTCAGCTTTTGGGTTTAGCGTTATTACGAAATTTGTCAAGAGATTTTCTCATATCAGAACGCCTCTATCCAATTTATTGAAAGGATGTCAAATTCAATGGACATGAATGCGAGCGAGTTTTCAAGAATTGAAAAGCATTTGACCACCGCCCGCTTTTATGCTCCATCGACCCAGGATTCCAAATATTTAGTGACGCCTCTTTAAAAGGTTTTGTGTCTTAATGCAAAAAAGTAATCTTATGCTTGAGACAATTAAAGCCTCAGAAAGAAATTATCCTGCATGATCTAGAGTTAGTGATTTTGCTCTTAAAATTTGGAGACATTACTTGTATGGAGTGAAATGCGAAATTTTACTGGATCATCGAGTCTTAAATATATCTTTACACAAAGAATCAATCTAAGACAAAGAAGGTGGGAGTTTATTAAAGATTATGAGATATTCAAGATTGTGTGCAAAGCTAATGTAGTAATGATGCATTAAGCCGTAAGTCCATGGAAATGCCGTAAGGTTATTACTCAAAGTCGAGTTGACAGAGAATTGGGCTCTTGGAAGTTAGAAGATTCGATATCGCATTTATCTCAATCGATGAATCAACTTTATTTATTTTAATCAAAGCAGTAAACTAGATCGTGGATATCGAAATTCATTGAACAAATCCACTCAACAAGCAATTTTATCAGAGAGGTATTATTCTAAGCATTCACAATTACGCAGGTGATGCTGAGACAAGAAATTTTGGAGGCTCATCAGCGATATACTATTCATCCGGTAGTTCAAAATGTATAAAGATTTAAAAGCAATATTTTGGTGGTCGGTATGAAGAAAGACAAATGAATATGTCTCTAAATGTCGCTTGTCGATTGTTAAAGCGAGCATCAAAGATCCGGATTGTTACAGTCATTACCTATAGTGGAAGTGGAAATTGTTATGGATTTTGTTATGAGATTTCCTGATCAGCAAGGTCATGATAAGATATCTGGTTATGGATAGATTGAAAAGTCACTCATTTCTTACCCATGAAACGCATTGATGATAAATTGAGATTATATGTTAAAGAAATTGTAAGACTTCATGCAAAAGTGATCGCCTCAGAGATGAGATTTACTTCCGATTATGGAAGAGAGGGAAGTACACGCTATTACTTAAGATGCCTTTTCATCCTAATGAGACAATCGAAAGAACAATTCAAGTCCAAGATTTGTTGATATGTGTTTTAGATTTTGGAGAATGGAAAGATCATATTCCTATGATCGAGTTCTTTACAATAGCTACAATCTAGTATTCGATGCATGAAGCATTGTATGGTCGAAAGTGTAGAACTCCATTGAGGTCAAGTGGGGAGAAAGAATGTTAGTCCGTGAGTGGTTGATCTTACGAGAAAATCGATTAATCGAGATAGATTGAAAGTCGCCGGATCGCCGCAGAAGTATTATGACTTAAAGATCGAGTAGAATTTCAAGTTGGAGAATTTGTATTTTGAAAGTCAAACCCATGAAAGGAATTAGTAGATTTGGTCAGGAGAAGAATATTTACATGGGACCTTTTGAAATCATTGAAAGGATTGGCAATATGGCTACTGACTGCTTACCCATTGAATTGAGACATTCAACGCCTTTCACATTTCAATGTTGAGAAAATGGATCACGATGCAGAGTAAGATTCCATATACCAAGTTTGAAATACCACCGATAATTTACATCGTAAAAAGATTTTAGAATTTGATGTGAAGAGATTGCAAATGTAATAAATTTCCTATGTTAAAATTAAATGGAAGCACGCACCAATCAAAGAAGCTATGGGAGGTTGAACAAGAGATGAGCAAGTTTCCTTCATGTTTGAATGATTCGAAGAAATTTCGAGGACTAAATTTTGTTTAAGAAGGAAATTGTAATACTAATTAGTTTTAATTTATTCTAATTATTTAAGTAATTAACTCGCATCAGAAGATGAGGACAGAAATCCACTTTACTTCGATGCAACTACGGATTAAAGCCTTCGACGATATGGTCGAGATCGACGTTCCCTATTTCATTTCCTCATGCGCTCTTCACGTTCCTTCACGCCACGAAGTTCGTCTCGCTTCCTCGGCCGGCGACGACCGCTCTGACACGTAACGCAGAAACCGCTTGCCTTCGCCGTCGGCCGACGGAATTGTCACCTCTGGCCGATCAAGACGTTCGAGCGAACGCTTCCCACGCCGCGACGGTGGAAGCCCGTATGGCCTTTGTCGCCGCCGGGAACGCCAGTCCGTGAGGTAAGACGACGGTTGGGAAATCGTAAGCCGGTTGAAATCCGCGTGAACCGACGGCCGGCTCGGAACCGATCGGCTCGGTTCGGATTCTGCTCAGACGGAAACTGCGAATTTTGTAGCCATTCTTTTCTATCTTTCGCCTTCCTTGGCGTTGAAATGCGTGATCGAGGAGTTCAACCGCTGGCGTGAGTGGTAGAATTATTGAGGGATTTGGATTGACAAATTTAATTTGTTTATTGATCAAGCATGTAATTAATATCGGCTGAGTCGCACTAAAGGCTTATGAGGAGATATCAATTTCCTTAAGATTGCAAGATTGCAGTTAAGTTAATTATGAGTTTCATGTATTGAAGTTTCATGTATTAGAAGTATTGAGAAGAGTTATTTCATTATAGGTTGTGTACTGGCGAGGAGTCGGAGATCACATGACATTAATCGAGAGACATAATGCTAATTTAAATTCGCCTATTCTTATGTATGTATCGCTTTCTACGACTTCAGATAAATAAGTATGAATGACATGTAGATATTTCGTAGATATTTCGATATCAATGCAAATAAAATGTTTATTACTGACCTCGTGATGATTAATGATTTACAATGTAATCGTTCAAGATTGGTTCATTTGACATATAGAAATGTTTGAAAACATGTTAAACGCAAAGAATGATAAGGGAAATGTCGGAAAATTGTGATAGCATGTACGCGAATCTGCAGATGCTCGACGAGATGAGCGTGATTAGGGGATCTTAGTATCCCCGACTGGCATTTTGAGGGTTGGTTGTAGTCCATGGGCAGTTAGGTATGTAGTATATTTCCTACTCGCTTTACCTTTTTAGTGACGGGGTGACGACTTTTATAGTCAAAACCTACGAATTATAAATGACATTTCTAAAATGATTTGATATAATTGAGAACCGAACCGAAATGATTTAATGAAAATTATCGCTCGACATCGATACGATATACCGCAAAGATATTACCTACAACATATTGTTCGTTATATTCTACATTTCTACAAAGACTGCAAAGATATTGTTCGATGTTACATTATCGCAAAGACAGTTTACCTACGCTTTACCAAATTTTGTAAATTTTCATGTACATGCACGATTGTTTACCGTCAGATCGATTACTTTAAGATTCTTGTCTCACTGCTTTAAATTTTACGACGCTATCGTTATCGAAAAGACGAAATGGTAGTTGTTGTTTGTAATCAGTTTGTAGTTTTAAAGCTTTTACGCATAAATTAAATGTCTTTAGTTTTCAGATTTATTTACAAACTTAAGATTACGCCCAAGTATGTGATATGAATTAAGTTAAGAAGATATGAAGCAAATAGTTTAGTGATGATTTGATTAGATACACCTTTCACTGCTTCGCTCGAAGAAAGCGTAACGCTAAAATCGTCCAATCGGTCATCCTATTCTGTTATTACTCGATCGACCCCAAAGATAAGTGTCATCTGGTGTGACAATAACCATCCACTGGATGTATATTGCTCTTTGACTTTCTCTAGGTGTCTTTCATCAAATTCTATTGATTGGCTCATGTTCTCGTTTAGTTCAGTTAATAAGTTCCGGGTTTTTTCTTCTTGCCGATCCATTGGTTTTTTTGACCAAGTCTTTAGCAACTTGCTATTATATTGTTGTTGCTTGTTTTCCCTCTCTGCTTGGATCTCATGGCTTCAATGCCAGTGACTTTGTTCATGTGCAACTGAGATCTTGCTCCAAGTAGTTTATATATATGATTTGTGTGGAAAATCACCTTTTATAATTTTTTTTAATGTTATCTGTGACGAGCTAAGCGGAATATCAAGACAGACGACGGTTTGACGGATAAAAGAAAACTTTACTTAACATCTTCAATAGAAATAAAAACTACATCATATTTTTTCAAGTCATATAAGAGCCACTATAAGTCCAAATCATATTTAACAAATTTGTCTACACATATAAAATGTCCACCAACAATAATCATATAAAACACAATCTAAAACATAAACTAACATAGTACTTATCTCTTGAAATTCCTCTATGACGGTAAACATAATCCTCCCTTCTATACTCCATCTAGTTAAGAATGTTACATGAAAAAATATAAATAATTTGTAATTGAATAAAATTTTCAGTGGATAAATTATGCTTTTACATTATAGTAAAACAAGATAGCAGAAATAATATGCATGACAGGTTTTGTTATAATATGAATATTATGTAAAATGAGTGTTCAAACAATCAAACATTTGGAACTTCTTATATGCTTTTACATTATAGTAAAGCAAGATAACAGAAATAATATGCATGACAGGTTTTGCTATAATATGAATATTATGTAAAATGAGTGTTTAAACAATCAAACATATAAGTAGATGCAAATGAACATTTCTTAGAAACTTTACTTTCATATTTATCAACCATTTCAGGAGTCCCAGTCTAAAAACTTTTTTTAAAAGAAATTTTTTACCAAAACTCATCCAAAAGACAAGTAACTATTTCCATTTGTCTTTTTCATGCACGAAAGTTCATGGACAAGCACTATAAGGTGAACTTCACTCGATGCATATTCATAACATTCAATTTATAAAGCTATCCATATTAGTTCAAAACAGTAAATCAGTTAATTTCTGTGCAATGACATAAATAACAATATGGTCTAGCATTCAACTGTTCATTCAATATGGAGAAAGAGAGAAAAATCAATCACAATTTACAGTACAGAGATAATTCATAATCATGTACAAATGCATTCCATCACATGAAAATAAGTAAGCTTTTATCATAAATGTGAAAACATAATTACCTACTTTAGTGTGAAGCTTCTTCTTGAATCTCTTTCCTTTTAACACTTATTTCCTTAATTTGAATTCCTATGATTAGAAACATTAACTTGTTCATAATTATCTAAGTGTATACAATATTGAAACATAACTATCTCTTTTATGATAACATTTATAATTTTACTAGTTCATTAGAGACATTGAATTTTTCAAATAATTTCTCATTTTTATTTAAATGATCGATATTTATCTAAAATATTTTAATTTATTAAATTCTTTATCTATTATTAAATTTATTTTATTGATTATTAAATTTAAATTATGATTCTACTAATATACATATACTATAATCATTTATAAGCAGTTCTATATATTTTCTTCTAAAATTTTCAATTATTTCAATCTTTTACTCATCTCATAAAATCTTATATATAAGATTTTTATAAATTATAATATATGATATATTTATTTGCATTTATTAAGCCAAATGTTAAGTAAATATTTAAGATTATTATTATTTTTATATGTAATTATTTAATGTTTAAATACTTGAATTTAATCTATACTATAAGGAAAGGTGAAATTTTTGTTATCTTCCATAAATAAAATTAATTGAGTTCTTACTACATCCATCTCTTTCATAATCCTCAATTTAAATGTGTCTCATAATTATTTTCTACATAATTCTTGGCATAAATAAAATATAAGCTATGTAGAGATACAATTATAAAAATAACACTTGAAGTTTACAAACTTTATTATTCTTCACCGAACTTTTATCTTTCGTTTCAATCTCTTATCAATTTAATAATAATTATTTCAAATTTGACTTAGAGTTTCTTATATTACATGGAGATGCCTAATTCAAAAATAAAATTTCAATTTACAATAAATAAACTCTTACCTTATGTTATAAGTTCTCATTTTTCCTGGACCCGACCGTGCTTCCTAATGTCATGCACGACGCACATGGGTCGGTCTCCCTTCTTCCTCCTGCTCGCTCTTGTTCAGACGCAAGGTCAGAAAGGCTCTCCTCCTTCCTCTCTTCGGTCACGACTGAAAGCCTCCGTGACTTCGATGTCGGCGACATGAGAGCCACTCACTGCTAGGGGCACACATGCACGAGGTTTCCCCTTCTCTTTCTCCCTCTCTCCCTCTCTCCCTCTCTCGTGTATTTTGAGAGTTCGGTTTCGGTAAGCCGAAACCGAGCACCCCTCCCTTCCGATATATTTCACGAGCGGCCAACCATTGCGGCTGTTGGAAATGATTTTTTTTTTCTTTTTCGGTTTGGTTTTCTAGTTATTACAATCTACGACTGATAAGGAGGAATTCAGACTTTGCTTTTTGATTATAAATACAGATTCATGGCATATAAAAACTTAGTGATTGAATGGAATTTGTTTTTGGATGTGCAATTTCTTGAACTTTCGAAATTCAATTCCTTTATAAGTGAGATACATAGAGAATAATTAGAGAGAATATTTTATATTTGTACCAGATCGATACTTATTTTCTGTTGGACTCTTTCCCTACTTTCTGTTCTTTTTATTTCTTTGTGTATATTATATTATTAGTTTGCTTCTTGTGTTTAGTCAAAATTTCAATAAAAAAATCGGACTTCTCATCTAAAGCATAATAAAATCACTCCAGCACTAGAATCATATGTAGTTATTTAATTTGATTGAAGAAAACTATTGTTTATGAACTTTAAATGAAATTAAATACAAAAATGATTTACAATTACAATATGATTTTACTTCTAATTTTATTAAATCCTAATTTGCACCATATATTCATGAGCTTGAACTTAAAATTTAGCAAGTGTTATAACGTGATTCTAATAATGAATTTGAGGTCATGTTATAACCTATACCTCAATTACACTATGAATTTATCTTTAATTGTCAAATTGAACAATTTTATACCTTTTGAAATTGTTGAATCAATGGGACAATCTTAACAATGAAACTCCTAAGAAATTATATAATTATAATATTATGTTTTTTGGGTGAATAACTAGATCGATACTGATTTTACTTTTTATTCTTGTTCTCGCCACTTACACATCCGTGAAAATAACCTTATTGAAAAATCAATTGGGCCAAAATACTTATAAATTTTCATTAATCTTCATCAAGATATTAAATTCAAAACTCCATATATTTAGTTTAATTTGTACATTATATATTACTACTAATTTGAAACTGTTTATTTATTTTTTGTTTAAAGAAGCTGCCCATCTTTGTGATAGACACATAAAAAGTGTCATCTGATATAAGATTAATTTTATCTTTTCTTTATATTTCCTTATATCTGAATTGATTATTTAATATTCATTAGGAAACATGTAAGTAGTTTAGTATTACCTTTGTATTCATTATGTTTTATTGCAATACCTATTGTTAGATGCATGGTTTACCTGAAAGTATTCGTATGAAATTTATTATTAACTATAACAATTATAAGTCTGCTAAAGCAGTGAACATGAGATATATGAAATTCAAGCTAGGTGATAAATAACCTATCTTAATCATGATGTTTCCATATAAAAACCTAAATGAAATTAACTGCTAGATTTTGTCTAAAGTCATAAAATGAAGTGGGATGAATAATTATAAGTAATAAATCTCAAAATTTTTTTGGTAATAGGACATTTATTGTATTTGAACTAAATTTTTTTCATGAAGCATCAAACATTATCTTGGATTCCTTTATTTTTCTCTCTTAAGAGTTTCACATCTAACAAATCATTAATATAATTCTTAAACATTTATACTATTTTGTTCTTGAAGCTATTGCTAGTGTTAAATTTATGTCTATTATTGTGTGAGAGATACTTTTATAAAGTGGAAACATAATTTTATAGGTGAATAAGTGATTATTCATAGAAATTCTATAAGAAATTAGATCTATTACAAGACTATCATCTAAACAACTTGTGATGAACATTCATGCTAATCTACTTCTGAAAGTTACTATTGGCGATAGCTTAATGTTATTATTATGTTGGATATGAGGAACACTTTATAAAATCGAAACACAAATTTATAAGTTTAGAGGTAATTGATCATAGAAATTCTATTAGAAAATCAGAGTTATTACAAAGCTATCATCAAAGAGCTTGTTAGAATAAAAAAAATTCAAATAGGGGACAGTTGATGTGGCCAAGGAATTTAACTATCCATGAGATTCACAAGCTTTTTCCTGATACTATCAAGCCCCACGATGACCACCCCTTTTTGATTAAACATAAGATAGAATAGAGATGGTTATGATTCAGTTGAATGAATCCACTATCAACGCTCATTTTAGAACTATATTCATCATAATAAAGTGAGTGATAAATTTGATTACTTAAGTGACTCAAACATAATATAACATACAAGTCCTAAGCAGTGTGCTCAAGCTCAAAGTGCAATGCGATACACTAGTGCTTCTATCTAGGTTGAAGTGCAAAGCGCCAAGTGAAGCAGTTCTTCTATTAATTAAAGCTCTTTGCTTTATAATGTATTTGAAATAATGTATCACATGTTATTGTATCACTTATTCTACATAAACTATTTTAAAAAAGATTAAATCTTGATCTAAAATTAAAAAACAAGTGATATGCATCCTTGTGGAGATAAATCTTGAATTAAATTTGCAATTAAAAATTTAGAAATTTAAAACTTAAACAATCTCATAAAACATGTTTGATAAAAAATTTCTATTTAGGAATCCCATTGCATAAGGCATAAGAGTTTTCAAAAATAAATTGAAAGAAGTATTAATTATCATCTTCTATTTCATTCATGTACTCTTGTTCTCCTTCAAACAAAAGTTTATCATCTTCAAAGTCTTCTTCTCCTACCTCTTCTAATTCTTCTCTTAAACTAATTTCATCTTCTCTTTCTTGAAGACTATATGTGGATGTAGGTTGAGATGAATTAGTTTTCATTGTCGATGAAAATCCTTTTATTTTTGATCTACTAAACCTTATATACCATCTTTTATCAACTTCTCTTTATGCCTCTTCAATCGATCTCCAAGTTAGATATTAATCACCAAAATATTTCTCTCTAGTTTCATCAATACAATCTAAGGTAGTTGGATCTATCACATTCCTTAAATTAAATTTTTTATTCAATGTTTGATTGTATTTGATAAAAACTAATTAATTTAATTGATTTTGCTTCAACTGATTTTTTCTTTTTATATGAATCTATAGAGAATTCATGATTAAAAAATAATGTGTATGAATAAATCATTAAGTTAATGTATTTAATATTTATAATTTCAATACTATTTACGTGCTCAAATACATTCTAATTCCTTTCACTTCTAGGCCAAAGTTTATCCTAAAATTTTAATTGTCAATTTTATAAATTGCGGCACAAGCACCACACATCTCCCACCACTGCATTTAAAATTTAGCATAAATATATAGAATTTTGGAACTTAAGATAAGTCATTATACTTGGGGATTTCTTATCTTTGTTATAGATGACAAATTCAGTTGCAAATAGATAGTTGTCGTGATTGTAAATTAAAAGTTCTTCAGCTATGACCATTTTCTCCGTCGGGTCTCGCACTAGTCTAGTAATAACTTCATATAAGCTTTCTATCTATTACAATCTGATTGTATAACAGATTTATTTTCTTAAAAAAATTTAGGATTGAGGTAATTGCTAGCTTGATGTAATGATTGTTGGAGTTGCACATTCATCTATTATTAATAATATGAAAAATTTGTTCATACTTCTTCATATTCCCTCCAAATGCAGCACTGATTGCATCATTTATTCTATTCATTGCATTATAAATATAGCCTATAACTAGTTTTATATCGCCATCTGCTAATCCCAACATTTTTACTAATGGGCTTGAAATTTTCAAATCATAGGTCACACTATTCCAAATGGTAGATTTGAGAATTATCTTCTTAGTTTTTTTCTTTTATATTCCACACTAAATTTGGACTTGCTCCAATCTTCAAAAAGAAACATACTAATTCTGTACCACATATATGTTTTTGCATCATGTTAATAATAAGCCCATGATTATATATAAACCGGACATCTTTATAGCTTTTTTTATTGTCTTTTTTATTTGATCAAGTTTTCCAATATCTTCTAACATTAAATCGATACAATGGGTTGTGCAAGGTATTCGGTACATGTGCTTTCTTTTGTCCATAATCATTTGACCTATCAAAAATTAAGAAATATTAATAATTTATAATATAATAAATAAAATTGATGTATAAATAATTTGATACAAACCTATAAGAACTTAACTTGAATGATTGTCTGTGACAATTAGAAGCACATTTTCTCTATTTTTTTTTTAGTTTATGTATCTAAGAGCTCAAGAACTTTAATGTTGTTTTGAATATTCTAATTCATCCACCGATTTTAAGAAAACTATGTCGATATAGAGTTACCAAATTTTTTTCATTGATCTATTATTTTTTTCATCTACCCAATAAACATAAGAGTGCATCCTTTGTCTTGCCAAATTTTTTTTTATGCTCTTAAATATCTTTCTTGGTCAACTCCTTTTTCTTTTCAACTAATGATGCCCTCATCTCATGGTATGATGGAGGTTTAAGACTTGGTCCATACTGTGCAATAGCCTCAATCATATGATCAAAGCTTTCAAGCTTCACTGCATTAAAAGGAATACTTGATAGAACCATCTGGCTATGTATTGTATGATTTTCTCACGTATACCCTTATTAAAATTCTCTTTTATTTTTATCTGCCTAATATTTTTCCTTTTTGTAACTTCTTTATTGGGATTTGTAAGATTAAAAAAAATCTATTGGCCCTTTTATTTTAGGTTGTTTTATCCCACTGGTTGATGCACTGAAAATTTTCATCTTTGGACTTGAGTCAAAACGTCTCTTCCCATAATCCATAGATGTCTGGTTATCTGATTCTTCTATTATATCAACCATTCTCTTGTTCTCTATGTATAAATTTTACTTTATATCAACCATTCTCTCGTTCTCTAAAATTTTACTTTAATTTTTTAGTTCCTTCTTAGTAAGCAATTAACTCTGCTCGTATTTTAGAAAGAACCTTCTTACACCTAGTAACATTGTTTCTCTTGGATGCTCCAAAGGAGACAATAATATGCCCTTTTAGCCAAAAAATTTCTCCATTTGTTTGTTTGCCACAATAAATGCATATATGATATGTATTTGACTCACATTTCTCAGATATACTTCCAAGTGGGATCCTTTGTTCACATGTTTGAATCGACCATCCTAAAATTTGTATATTATAGTGTTCAACTAAGAATATGCATGAATATTGAAAATTAAAATCTGAAATTTTCATACAAGATAAACCATCTCAATTATAGAACATTTATATAACTATTGAAATTTTCAGAAATGCAAACATGTAATTGTAATTGTAATTGTAATTGATTTTCCAATATAATTGAAAACCTAAGCTCCCTATGCGCGACAGGTGTGTGTCACTGTGCGAGAGAGGAGGCGAGATTGTGCCAGCACGAGATGTCTTCGATTGGGCATTGTGCATGAGACGAGGTAGACAAACCATGGAGTAGGGTTGGAGGCTAGAGCAGCTGCATCGACGGGGATTGTGTGTCATGTGTGTTGAGGTTGAGACAAACAATGCAATGAGAAAAGATTCCTTTCGTTCATCTTCTTTGGTAGTTCAATGCAGTGAGATGTGATGCCCTAATCTTAGGGTCGCGAATATATTGGCCCTTGTGGGCGAGATCGAGTGCTTCGCATGAGGACACCGGACGATAGTGGAGTGAAGTGTTAAAGGTACACTTCACTTCACTTTAGGTAAAAAGCGTGCTTCAATGTGCACTATAAATAACATTGGTTCTAAGTTATAAGGATCTAATAAATTAACACAAGCTAATTGGGTGAATATTTCGCTCATTTGATTATAGAGCTTCTGATATATATCATAGGTCATTTGTGTAGTATCAAACTTTTATTATATGCACACCATAATGTATTCTATATCTTATATCAACACTATACATCAAAATATAAAGTAGTTTGATTCAAAATATGATTCTTACTCAGACTCAATTTTATTTTGATCTCTGTTTAAAATAGCATCTAGAGTAAACCTTAGCAAGATAAATAACTCTAATAAATGATTTTAGATATTAAAACCTTAGCAAGATAAATAACTTTAATAAATGATTTTAAATATTAAAAAAAAAGAAATAACATAATATGCTAATCATAAATTAGACATAAGAATTAAAATCATAAGCATATACTAGTTTAGTGCAAGACTTATAATCATAAATAGTGAAATTGCTTGAATAGTAACATGATATAATAATGGGTGATTTAATATTATTGAAGGAAATTTTAATAGAAACATTAAATGTCTAGATATTACATTATGCTAGTCAAGATTTCATGTGTCAATATATTAGACTAAATTTTTCATAATATTCATTTGCTTATTATTAATTTCTTAATATAGATTATCTTTTTCTAAGTTTAGAATATATCATTTATGTATGCCTAGGTTCATTGGCGATTATAAGTGTATTGTATTACACTCACACTTTTTATCCTAGTGTTGAGTACCTAGCTTGAAGGACAGATATTGAAGTTCAACGGAGCATAGATAAAATCCAACATTATCACTATTAAATTGCTGGAGGACTGTTTAGCCTCCATAAGGGCTCAATTTGTTGCTCACCTATATAGATTAGTATAAATATATCATTGTCAATCTATCTCATATATCATGACCTGTCTTAAGCATCACTTCATTTTCATTCTTGTGGATTTTTATGTATACAACATTCATTTAAAACATGTTAATCAAATTTGTATGTTAATATATAAATTGCATGCACTAGCTATCATAACTTTCAAAATACACATTTTTACAAAATGTTAAAAATATTCATACTACTTGCAAACATGCGTTTGCATATTTTAAAATTAATATGAAATCTTTTAATCATGAATGAAAGGATATAAATAGTAGGACATGTCTAATTGCAGTGGTTGCTATGAAACCTTATTTGTTTGAGCCCAATCTATGAATTGAAAATTTATCAAATTAATAAATTTTAACTTATTTTTTAATTAAATCAAATCAACCTCAAAATAATTTCTCATATAAGCATTGAAGCTTACTACTTGACTACTTCGATTTGAAGTTAATTTGATTAAGGAATTTATAAACAATAAATAAATAATAAATAAAATATTCTTTTAAAGTCCTAGCTTTTTCTTCCTCTCCGATACTCTCGTTGTTGGTTGCCATTCACAGTAACGGGACAAGGATGAGGAAATCCATTATATAAGAATGCTTTTATATGTAAAGTATTCATTAATATAAACCATCACAACCATCCATTGAATCCTCCATCATTGCATGTGTTCTTTAGTGGAAAATTAGTGGACTTGTAATACAAACTACAAGGCATTAAATAGGTAAATAGTATTTTAAATTTATGAACAGTATTATTTAAATAGACTCGGGTATTTAAATTAATTTAACAATTTAACTTGTATATTTCAATATATACATATTTGTATATATACATTTATATATCAAAATGATCAGTACAATATATAGGATTTTATAAAAATATCTTAATTATTTTAGTTTGATGCGAAAAGTGTGATATGAAAAGTTTAATAATTTTGACTTCAGCTTAGCAAGATTTTGCACATTAGAGTTTCTCCTTTTACTTCTGCCTATTGGGCTATATTGACTTGACTATATTTTTTTGTGGAGTTTCCCATTAACAAGTTCTAGAAACTTCTCTTCAGCTAAGTGGTATTTTACTTGCAGGTTTTCCCCATCCTACAATTGAGTATTGAGACTTCAATTTTGATGGTTTTCTTTATCTGCATTCGAGTTCATATTCGAAGTTGCCTATTTATTTATTTCTTTTGAAAAGTTAATTTTTGTTGAAGTTATCTACAATTGATTAAGGGAAATTCCTACTTAGCTTTATGATTATAAATATGGGTTTAAGACATGTACTTTCACTTCTTAAATTTTCTATGATTGAGTATATGTTCTATAGTGACATGCAATTCTTTTTACTTCTAGGATTCAATATTTTGATCAAGTGAGAGATTTGAAGAATTTTTAAGACTTTAAACTTCTACTACAAGGGTAAGATTTGCTTTTTGGTGTGTGTTTCCTTATCTCTTTATTTTCATTTCTTATTTCTTCTTTGATGATTTATTATTGAGTTAATGGCCAAATTGGTCCCCCAATTATTTATAGAAGACTAAAATAATTCCAGACTAAATAAAAGGACCAATTTAGTTCCTTGACTATTTGAAAAGGGACCAATTTGATCCTACCATCCAAACTAAATAAGGGCATTTTTGAAATTTTAAATATTTTATTAATTTTTCTTTCTTGTGTGCTACAGATAAAATCATATTCAAAGGAGATTGGATCAATATTATGTAGATTTTTGAGCAAATGATTTTTTTGGCATAAATTTAATGTATTTTTTATTATATTAAATATCGTTATAATGTTAACTTATTTTATAATTTTGATATTGCCCCACTTTATTCATTACATGTCTACTTATTTACGTCTAAATCCAAAAGATAGGATTAAATTGGTCCATTTTCAAATAATCAATAGACTAAATTGATCATTATATTTAGTCTGAGACTATTTTGATCCTCTATAAATAATTAGGAGACCAATTTGATCCTTAATTCATTTATTATTAGTTTGAAGTTTTAGTCAAATTTGATACAATCTTGTTTTCATCAAGTGTGTAAATTTTTAAACGTTTTCTATGTATTTTCTTGACCTTGAATTTGTGGTTGTTGAATTTTGTGTGAAGTGTTTTCCATCATGTTTTCAATTTTATCGATGTTATTGAATAATTCCCTAAGATTACTAATTTTTCCTACAAATTTTGTATGCTTGTTATATGAATTTTCAAATTCATATTATATCTACATTATAAATTCTAACTAAATCCTTAAACATCGTACATCAATACTAATACCTTAAATTTTATCGGCTATTTATTGTATCCCAGTCCTAGAATGCCGTGGTAAATTGTGCATATTATTCCCTCTTATTCCCTCCTTGTACCCTGTATCGATGGTAGCTTTATGCTTTGGTTATGCACTTGACCTACTATTGGCAATGTTGCAGTTTAGGGGTAGTGTAAGGTGGCCAAATAAGTTGAAGCAGTGAGGAATCAAGGAGCGAGGATCAATATAGTAGGAAAATTTTAGTTGTGCCTCACCTTTTTAAGACCTAATATACATCAGTCTTATGAATTTTATTTCTTTTATTTTGTGATTTTTTTAGTCTGTTGAGAAGGAATGTATGCTTAAGCATAAGTGAGATTAAGATATTAATACTCATCAACGGTTAGGTTAGATGACTATTACGGGCCCATATTTTAGGGCCTAATTTGGGAATATTTTTGTTTCTTGGTTTTTACTAAATATAGTTAAAATGATAATAAAATATATTAATTTATATATATATTTTTTAAAATAAATAAATAATTTAAAAACTACTAAAACTAAGTTTGAGGTGATTGTAATGTTTTAAAATAGTTTTTTTACTCACAAACTCAACCTAACTCCACCCACTCATGCCTCCATTTTTTTCCCTTTGGCAATCCTCTTCTGCATCAACACAAGACTTGCGTTAGATTTAGTATCATCCTGCCTTCGATATTTCCTCTAGTGCAACTCACCCGGATGATTTCGGTGACTTTACTCATACTGTCATCCATACCACTCTTTATGGAATCAATGAAAATTAGCACAATATGAGGAGTTGTTGATTGCGTGTCAGATTAAGATTGCCTTTGTAATGGAAGAGATGGAGGTTATCATGACTGTTGATGGTCGTTCTATTTAAGCACAAGCATGTTAGCATTAAACAAAATATAAATATAACAAATAAAAAATAAAAAGTAAAAATAATTTCAGATGATCCCAATTGTGGATTATTTTTTTCATAAACAATATGCCCCAATTTTTTTGGTATAAAGCTAACACTGAAAATAATTTTGTTCTTCTCTAAATATATAATCTAATTGTCTTTGTCTCTACTAGTTTTTCGAATTGAGGTAAGTCTGACATTGCTAGTTAGTGTTGTCATGCACACTTTAAGAGCGTAAGTGCTGGCCCTTCACATTGTTTGTTTGAAAAGTGCAAGCTTGGCTTTGGCTGAGAATCCATTCCTAGCTCAAAATTCATGACTTAGTTCAATATTTGCCACGATAGTTATGATACAAATGTTTGATTATTTTCACTTGTTGTAGTAGTTATGGAGCTGTTACTTGTTGGTTTATCGTTCTCCCCATATTGGAGCTAGTCTCTTGGTGATTCTCCTCTTCACGCTCTTTTGCGCACTAGTTTTATAATATGCTTATCACCAGTCCTTGTTGCTGGAGCTTGTAACTTCTTTTTTAACAGCTTCTTATCAATAATGCTTCTTCGTGTATCCATTGCATGCTTCTTGATGTTTCATCTTTGTACTCTATTGCTTTACACTATTTGTGCTCCTTGGTCTTATATGCTGCAAGAATCTCATTTCACTAAGTAATTAGAAACGGTTTGCTTTTATGGTGCTGCAATTTTCAATGCTTATGTTATTATTTTATATTTTTCTCAGCATAATTGCTTGTGCTGTTTCTTACTTAAACCCTTCGGTATTGAAAGATTTTTTTTTTTTTTAACGAATTCTCCAATTATTAGGCCTATTATATTATATGCAGACGCTCAATGTTGGCATAATTGGGCCATGATCTTGAGTATTTAGAACGAATAAGTGGTGATAGAAAGAGTTTACTATTTTGACCACTTGGTTAGCTTTTTAATTAACACTAGACGAAAATAACAGTACTATGAAAGACACGCATTTCATTAGTCTATTAAGCTTCAATGCAGAGTAATATCCTGTATTGCCTGCCATATACTTCAAATGTTTTGGGTTTCAAAGTGATCCTAATGATTAACATATTCATAGCATCATGCACTATGCACTGTTATCATTACACCATTCAATCACCAAATTCTGTTAAATTTCGTATTGCTGCCCTGTTAGCCTTATCAAAATCTGCTTTGCAGCTCACTCCCAGTATGGCCATATATGACACGATGCAAAGCTTGAAAAGTCCAGTTGCCACCAACTGTGTTGGCTATGCTTATAACTTGGCAGGCTTTCTTCTTGCAGCTGGAGAAAAGGTTCGACTGTTTAAAGTTGATTAAAAACCTATAAATGGAGCCATTTTTATGTATCTCTATTTGTTATTACCTTTCCCCTACAGCTTTTTATCGTCATAGTTTTAAATTAGTTGGAATATGGAATACTAATTTTTCTTTTCCTTGTAAATAATTCAAGGGTAACCGAGTTGCCATGCCTCTTTGTAGAATTGCACTTCAATCCCCAGCTGGAGCAGCCCGTGGCCAGGTTTGTATCCTTGACTAGTTATTGATTGAATTCTATATGATTGCATGTTTTGCTCTATAATTAATTTTATAAAATTTTCTTATTTTTACTCCCACCAGGCTGATGATGTGCGTAATGAAGCAAATGAGCTCCTTCGCATTAGAGATTACCTTTTTTTGGAGGTTGGCAAAAGACAGGACAACCACAATTGAGAAGGTATGTAGTTATTTCTGATACTAACACGATTTTGTACTTTTGAATAAAGTTAAGGTCAAATACAATAATATTATTGTCCGTTCTAGTTGCCCTTTTTACCAATGTTTTGAAAGCTTGGTCAATCCAGTGTGAGCTAGAACTCTACTCAATCCACAAAATTCTGATTGAACCTTGACTATCAGGATACTATTTTCCTGAAGCTGCAGAGAGGGGGGAAGGAGTGGAAAGAGTGAGCTACGACTCGATGTCCTAATAATATATTGGTTGATTTGACAAACAACAATTAATTGTTAAGTGATGAGGATTTTTCATAAGTTGATTCAACTAAGAAGGAAATATCTGGCCCAGTAATTGTGAAAAAAATTTATCTATTTTTTATATGCAGTGAGATCAAGTGGAAGATTGTCTGTCATTGAGATATTTTGTGTTTACTTCTGAAGTAGTACCCACAAGGAGAAGTATTTTGGAGACTAGCTAAAGTAATTAGATCCTATATATATTTATGTTGGTTCAAAAAATACCCAGAACTTTCAAATCTAAGGAGTAAGAGCACCAATATTTTTATAAAATTTGGCCTGAAGATGTAAATGATTAATTAAATTTAAAATTATCTCAGTAATGATGAAATTTTCAACATAAATCATAAGAATAACCATCCTACCAGAGGTCCTATGGAGAAACCAAGTTTCATACTACCAGTGGCTATAACCTCTTTACATTGTGTATAATTTGATTGTTTTCCATCCTGCAGATTAACAAAGATTTGAGTCGTATGAAGAGATTCAATGCTCAAGAAGCCCTTGAATATGGCCTGATTGATCGCATCCTAAGACCTGCTCGAATCAAGGCTGATGCGCCTCGCAAGGAACAAGCAGGAGCAGGCCTCGGTTAAAACTGGTTTTCTGCATTCTTAATATGTTATTCTGATTAAATTATACATTGTTCTTTGATTTCCTTCCCTCTGTTATCACTACCAAGAGGATATTATTTTTGTCATAATTTCCTCTTAAAGTCTGATTGATGGCTCCTTAACGTCAAAGATCTTTCAACTTGCGAGTTGTGACCTGCTATTTATTTATTTATTATTTTTTTTTGTAATGAGTATTCCAATCTTGTGGGTGGGATGTCGTTATTATGAGGTTTTAGCATATTAAACACTCACGTATCGTCCCTTACTTTCCCCACCGGTATAGGCCTCCATGGAGGATTGAATTGATCAGGGTTTTGATTTTTATCCGCCACCAACTGAGCTAAGAGATGCGATTATTTGTCGATGACCTCTAGTAGATATCAGCTGTCTTCTTAGGCGTCCCTGCAGGTTTTCTGCTGGGATAAACCTCAATTAAATTGTTAGTTAATTTAATTGCTTTCTTTATGTTTTCATCATACTAATATTTTTAATATGCATATGTATGAATTAATGGTATAAGAGCACGTAATAAATTATCAAATAATTGATCTAGTCATTAGATGAATATTTTGTAGAGTTAGTGAGTTATTTGAGGAATAATAAATAAATTTATAAATTAAAATAAGTGATTTAATGTTTAAATTTGTTTTAAATACAGTAAGTTTTTAAAGTATTTGTTAAAATTCATAATTCTTTAAATTAATTTAAATAAATATAAGTGAGCTTTATTTGAATAAGGATAATAATTCATTTATATTCAATCACGACGCTTTGTATTGATTGGCGGTGAAAAACAATCTCCTTGTGCCAATTAAAAAAAAAATCTCTATTGGAATTGCGCCGAGATGGTTATGGTTATTTGTGCTTGCTAGGTTTGAAAAAAAAAATCGGAATGTTAAATTATGGGTCTGTTTGGGAAAGTTGTGATGTTACTGTAGAAAAAGTTGGCGACAAAAAAATATTGTTTTTAAAGCTTTGATTTTATTTGTCAAACTGAATGTATTAAAGTTGTATGTATATCAAGTATTAAAATATTTTTATGTGTAGAATGATATGAAATTAAATAAAATAAAAGTTTTTTATATTTATAGATAGTCATGAGTCCATTAATTTATATTAGAGTTTACATATCATAATATTGAATAATATTAATATAATTATAAGTGTAATAGTTAGTGCGATTAAAATATTAAGTTTGTTATCTAAAGTCTTTAAATTTTTTTTTATTACTATCATTTAAACATCACTATCTGAAGTATTCTCTTTATATTCATCAATTTTTTTTTACTACAATCTCCTATTTTACTACTATCATTAATTTATTTGAAAAATATGTCATCTACTGTTTGCTTTTTAAGAAATTTAGAAAATCTTCTTTCATAATTTTTTTTTAAAATTATTTCAATCTAAAGTGAATATATAATATTATAAATTACAGTTATAATAAATAATTCTCAAGGGCATGAGTTCCTTGAATATATATTTTTTGAGATAAAATTGATATTAGGAAAAAAAATATTAGCATATGAAAAGTAACATTATAAAATATTTAGATAATAAATTTAAACAAGAATATTAACATACTCATAAAATAAGTAATACAACAAAGCTAATTAGTTTCAATCGGTTTACAAATTTCAACATACAAAGTTTAAATTATCAATTAAAAATATTAAGAGATAAGTCAGGTATAAATACTAATCACTTATACTTTAATCAGTAATTAAAACATTTATAATTTGCTATTGCAGCTCTTTCATCTCCTTAGCTTCTTCTTCATCTCGTGCCTCAAATTCTTCTGTGTTTTGATTAGTTTATATCATTGAGTAGCTTATTCAATACTCAAATGCTTTAGGCGACACATGATTGATCTTCATTTATAATGTTAAATTCAATATCATGATGCAAAGGGTGATGATATATGTAATTATGTAGACCTATTATACCCTCCATTTTTTAACTTATTTCATGAGCATGTAGGCATGTTTTGTAGAATAACCCATTTTCTCTTTTAGACTCCAAAACTCACTCAATTACACCACACAATGATGTGTGCTCACTAAACAATTTTTTCTTTCCTTTGATCACTTAGCCGCTCTTTTCAAAATCGGGGATATAATATTTTGTATCAAGAATTAGCTTCAAAAATCCTTATTGCATTAGATAACTAGTATAACTAAGATAATATTTTTTTTACTTCAATTTGTAAGTGAGGTCAAATAATTGTTGTTGAACTAGGAACAAATTTATAGAGATATGAGAAAATTATGAATGACATGTGACAAATTTGAAGATGCGACTATAATATGCACTTTCTTCTCATCATGCCATTAAGAAGATAAAGCATATATTAAAGTCACATATGACCATTACATTGTGGGTAGGTGAGCCACAATGATCAATATACACCACCTTATCACTTATAGGGACATGGCCACATGTGTTCTATTAATTGCTCAAATGCAGTCTTATATTAGATTGTTGTACATCACTTGAAGAAAGTTTATTACATAATAAAATCAAGTAAAAAAATTAAATTAAATTTACTTTGAAATATGATATATATAGACAATCTTGAGATATCTTATTGAGTGTACCTTAGAAAGTTAAATATATTGTCTTTATAACTTTAATGGATAAACTCACCAAAACACCAATACTAATAGAAAAATATTTGTTTATAGCTTCACATGAGTGTCAAAATCGCTTGTTAGTTGCCTTTATTGATTCATTATATGATAAAATATATAGCATCCATGCCAACACTTCTCTAGTTATTATTCTAGAAAATCCATGAAGTCCATGATAATTTTCAAACTCTTATGAGAAATCACTAAAAATTATTTGTGATATACAAAATATGTTATGAAATCTCCCTAGGTGACCTGTGAGTAACTCTATGATCCATGTTTCTCCAATAAATTTTGAGGTCATACATAGAGTGTTACAAATATATGACTCATAGTTTATTTATAAGGCAAATAATAATAATAATAGCAATCTTACATTGCTTTGTATCTTCATTTTCCATAACTACAAACATCAATGAGTAAAATCTTAACTTTAAGCATTAATGAAAATTACAAAATAACAAATTAGATATGCTAACCATTGCAATTTAAAGCTGATAACAACATAGCTTTCGTAAAAGAAGACAAACCTAAGCAATACATCAAAACATCAATGAGGATAACAAAATAAATAGGCTAGCAAGATCAACTACTAATAATAAATCTTAATAGTAAAAATTACACATAATTTTTTTTTAAAAATAATTGCAAAGATAATGAACCCTTCACTTAAACGCCATTGCCATATAGATCTCTAGCTTGTTAACATCTTCAAGCAACTTTATTGAGTTCAAATAAAGGGGAATGTCTTCATAAACTTCGGTGATTTGATCTAATAAAATTATTGCATCCAAAAGAGATGGTGTTGCATATGGTTTATTCAATCTAGATGTCATATTGATGTTTACAATAACAACAGTGAAATATAATTTTGTAGAAATCTAGCGCCGCCTTTCTTCTTCTAAGATTTTTAAACCCTAGAGATGGTGAATGCCTAGAAGACAGGATTATTCATTTGGTACAATTGGCCATTAAAAAGGCTAGGAGTGGAGGACAAAAGACAAGGAGGATGAAGGCTCCTCAAGATTAGTGACTCGCTTAGCTCGGAGGAGAGAATTGTCCAAATCCCTGAGTATTGATGATAAGTCTTATTAAGCAAGCAAAAATGAGGTCATTTGAAGAGAACATGTAAAGCCAACCAATCCATTTTCAAAGAAAATCACCGAAGCTCACCCTCGCTTCAAGATTCTACACACGGAATCATATAAGTGGCATTGATACCGACCACATAGCATACTTTTCAAACATCCTTATCGGATTTGGATGATGATGCAGTAAGATGCTAACTCTTTTTCACCACTTTCAAAAATTGACTCTCAAATAATTCTTATTGTTACTAGTTGGAGTCATAATCTCTTTATTGAATTCAAAAGAATGTTTACAACATAGTTTGCTAACGCCCAAAATCCATTAAAGAACTCACAGGCTCTATTGCAGACGAGGAAATAACCCCATGAATTTCTTTGGAGATTCATCACCAATTTTCAAAGGGAGATGGTGAAAATTAGAAATTTAGAACCTATGATTGTACAAGCCACACTCGCTCAAGGTTTCAAGGAAGGCCTCTTCATTACACTTAGCCTCTAGTAGTCAAAACCCTTGTTGAATTGAGTCAGTGAATGGCACATCAATGAAAGTATAACAAAGTCACTTAGTCTTCCTCGACAACTTGTGCAAGCCATCCCTTGAAGAGGTTGCCCTTGAATGAACCTCCAAGCAGCAGGCTTTGAGTAAGGAGGTAGACGAAGGAAAAAGTTCATCTGGAGGAGAAGGACAAATACCATGATTGGGAACCCATACATCTGACTACTCGCCATCAACCCAATGAGTACGTGCAACTAGCAATGATACTTCCCTTGATCGATGGTAGTTGGTAAGGCCATTCAAAACAAAGTTTATTTCAAGAGACCACCACCCTTAAAAGCGGATGGAGTCCATGATCACTCCAAATACTAAGCTTATCATCACCATGGGCATAACACTAAGGAATGGCATTTAAGAAACTTGGTGGGAGCTCAATGCTAGGAAGCTCAAGGAGTTCACTAGAAGACCAGGAAAGAAAGTCGCCAAAATAAGTAATGAAATCATCCCAACTAATGTAATTCACATTGTGGGGATCTATGATATTTTTGGAGGAGATAATGAATGTGAGGCAAGTCACCTCAAGAGCTACGATATGAAGATGCCAATTTAGCGTGTGGTGTGAGCACCAAATGCTTCTCTAGCGCTTCTTTGAAAAAGATCACCCCTATTAGCAACCCATAGAATGATGCCATCTTCATCACAACATTGAGCATGAATTATCGGATTGGAAGCATATTGATAGATATTTGGAGGTTGGTCAACATTTTCTTTAAATTAGTATTCGATAAATTGAAGTTGAGTTCTCAACTCACACGGAGGATCATTGTTTGACTTTTCAGAGATAGAAGAAAAATAGAAGGAGTCATCACTTTCCCCATGACTTAAGGTAAAGGCAAGAAATAATTCAAGACAATGGTCGCTATCGTGGAAGCTCTTGCAACATATACATCATCTTTGACCACCCACTTTCAATACGTTCAAAGCAGTTGTGTCATCCTTTCATGTAGTGGTCAAGTTCCCAGTAGTAAGATAAGAAATTACCATCGATCGAGCTATTTGTGAGTGATGGATGATTCTACTAAGCCGAAGTATTATATTTAGAGGTCGCATGAACTAGGGCATAGATCATCAAAGAAGTTGAGAAAGTGGCAACTACATAAAATCCCAAGATAATCCTAAGGATCAACTCAACCTTCTACAAAAAATACAAAGAACCCTCATTTAAACTCTAAGATGATATCAATGTATTTTAGATCTCAATCAAATGCTAAACATAGACATTAACTTTGTCACCACTCAACATACAAAAGGATACTTGGCTTATGAAACAAAAGATCATGAAGATTGTTATTTTATTTGTGAACCAATTGAAGAAGAAGTAGTTAAATTGCTTGAAGTTGACTTCATTAAAGAGGTTCAATATTTGGAGTGGATATCAAATATGGTCAACACAAAAATCCAATTGAAAATGAAAGATGTGTGGACTTCACAAATTCAATTGATATGTTGAAAGGATGGGTACTACTCCCATGGATAGATGAACTTGTCATCTCAATGGCAAGTAATTATGTAATGAGTTTTTTGGTTGCCTTCTTAGGTTATCATCAAGTACTGATGCAACCAATCGACTTGATGAAAACAACTTTCATTATAGGGGAAAGACTAAATTACTATAAAGTGGTGCCCTTTGAATTGAAGGAAGTTGGAGCAACTTACCAGAGAACAATATATCAAAATTTTAAAAAGTAGAAAGGTAGAAATATTGAAGTCTATGTGAACAACTTGCTCATCAAAAGTAAGGCGCTTGAACAACATATTAAAGATTTGAAGAAAACTTTAGATACTTTGAGGAAATATAATATGCATCTCAACCCTTTATGGTGATCAAGATTCCTGATCACCCTAAAGGGCATAAGATCAACTTTGACAATGTGAAATCCATTTTTGACATGCTATCACTCAGAATGATAAAAGAAGTTCAACAACTCACTGGATGAATTGCAAGGTTGAATCTGTTTATCTTTAAAGATGGAGTGCACTGTTCACCATTTTTTGAAGTACTCAAGGGTGCCAAAAATTTGAGTGGACCTCAAAATGTGAAGAAGCCTTTTGTGACCTAAAAATTTGCATCACCCTACTATTGCAAAGCCCGAAGGCAAAACCTACTCGTCTTAGAGTTGGAGAAGACTCCATAAACTCTATTTTGATTAGAGAGGAAAATGAGAAATAATGTCTCATGTACTATGTGAGAAAATAATTGCAAAATGCCTAATTACATTATCTCATAATGGAAACTCGCACTCGTACTTATTATAGCACCAGGATGGCTTCAACCCTAAATCTAAAGCTTATTCAATTTAAGTTATCACAAACAACCTGCTTAAATCTGTACTCACCAAGGTAGACCACTTAGAAGGCTATTGAAATGGTCAGTGGAACTTAACTAGTTTGACATATCATATTCATCGAGGACAACCATTAAGGTTTATGCATTCACAAATTTCCCTGTAGATTTCAACAATCCAAGCGATGTCCCCATCAACTTGGAACTTCTATGTCATTTATACGTAGATGGATCCTTGGGCTAGCAAAGGATAGGAGTGGACACCTTAATAAAAAGTCTAGTCGAGATCACCATAATTGAGGACATCAAACTCAACTTTTAGGTGACAAACAATTAGTCTGAATATGAATCCTTACTTCCTGGACTGAGATTGGCCAAGGACTAGCCGTGCTTCATACATTAGTGCCTCTTCAAACTCATAACTTATGGTAAGATAAATAAATAGAGAGTGTGAAGTTAGGGATGAATCCCTACAAAAATATGTGCTAAGGTAAGGGCAGAATCAAAGAATTAGTTTAAGATCAAGCAAGCACCATTAAAGTAAATTCAACTTGCTAACTTATTGTCCAGTTCAACAGGCTCATGGAGCAGCCAATTATTTTTCTCACCTGACCTAGCATAGAAGAGGAGGAATCTTTACAAATATATAGTGAAGATTCATACAATTGGGTCGACCCTCTAAAGAGATACCAGCAAACTAGGGAAATCAAGAAAGAAATTAAAGACCTTAGAAGATTCAAAATCCAAGTTGTGTAATACCTACTAAATGAAAGTGAGTTATTATAAAGATTGGCAACCTCGCTTAACATGTGACATGCACAAAAAAACAAAAAAGAGGAATACTCAAAGAGGCGCATTTTAGTGAATGCAAAAGCTACTTCGGAGGAAGAACACTTGCCTGTAGGATCCTAAGATAAGAATACTTTTAGCCTCACTAAGAAAATACATGGAAGAATTTGTTAAGAGGTGCGAGCAATGCTAGAGGTTTGCTCCTCTATAGTCGGTAGTCATCATAGTCTTTGTAACCCATTAGCAATCCTTGTCCATTTTCATATGGGGAATGGATCCGATTTGCCCATACCACTCACTAGAAGATAAAGAAAATTCATCCTTGTCATGCGCTACTTCAACAAAGGATTGAAGCAAAATCACTCAATAAAATAACTCCCAAGTAATTCAATATTTTATTTGGTGACATTATATCTCTAGTGCAATACCAATGTCAAACATAAAAAATAATAGGATGCAATTCATTGAAAAGCAACTAAGGGAATTCTATGAATCCAAAGGAATCCAACTAAAATTTATCTCAGTGCACCACCCTTAGAGCAATGGCCAAGTAGAAGCCGTAACAAAAAGTTTTGAATCTATTAAAGATAAAAGTTCAAGGAGACAAAGTGAAGTTAGTAGACATCATATTCACTATACTTTGAGCCCTAAGAATGACGTTGACCTTAACAACTAGATATACACCATTTTTTCTTTCTCATAAAATAGAAGTGATGCTGCTGGTAGAGTATGGACTTTCTAGTCAAAGGGTTTTAATGACCACTAACTTGAGAGAAGGACTCGACACTTGGGAGAGATCAAATGCTAACTCCTTTAACACCACTCTTGCTCAATTGGAGAAACTTAGGATCAAAATATCACTAAGAAAAGGAGGAAATAAAGAGATGAATGGATAGGTATTACAATCACTACGTTAAAGAAAAATGCTTCAAAATAGGTTGCCTGGTCTTATAGAAGGTTGATGTGATTTCTTGCCAAAACACATTTGGAAAATGCACCCACACATGAGATGGCCCCTACATAATTAAAAGGAAAGCAGGCTCTTGGGTATAGTAGTTGCAAACTCACTTGGGACAAGACGTACCACACACTTGGAATGCTAAGGATTTAAAGATATTCTATTCTCAAGATAAATCTCACCCCTATACTCTATTTTTTTGCTTATTATATCATATTGAAGACTTAATTTACTTACTACATGGTTGCAAACAAAGTCACAAGATGCTGTATGGGTATGTATAATTCGAGTTAACACTCGGGGAACTACTAATCGACTCATATTATATGGTGTGCCATTTCGGACCAAGTAAAAAGCATACTCGATAATGACATACCATACTCACCTAATATGAGAAAGAATCATGCATAAACTTGAATTGTTCAAAGCATCATTATTGGCTTAAGCTGATAATACAAATCTTGGCGTGTTGTCTTCAGATTGAGTGAGTAAAAACTAGCTCAAAGAAATGTGTTTGCAAGTGATAAATCATACTCACTTAAAATAATTCACAAGATGCCAAAAGGAGAATGAACAATATAGGTAAACACTCCATTATGTTGGCCACTTTAGTGTAAGATCGACATCCTATGAGTTTGGTGACTACCAAGACCAACACTTCCGTTGGCACCATATTATAAGGCGACACCCCATGAGGTCGATGACCACCAACTATAGTTGATACACTTGTGCTCTCCTTAAGGTGCAATAAAATGATTATTCAATATGAATTACACTACATCGAGTATAATCAAAATTTCTTGCAAAGAAAAAAAAGGATACTTCTCATCTTTGCACTCTACGAAACATATTTAGTGAACTTGCTTCATGACGTATGTTCTACTCATAGATGACAAGTACAAGTATCTAACTAATCAACTTGAATGGGTACTCACCCTTATTCCTACAAATAAATTTAGTCATAGTCATTCTCTACTCCAAGTGAGTGCATTTATCAACAAAAATACTTGACAAAAAGAAAGGAAATGAAAAGAAACTTTCATTTCATCAATTACTTGTATATAAAATGTGTGAGTATACTAGAAAGAGAATAAGTGGCAGCTAGTTAATGTTTCCTTCATCAATGCCATCAAAGTTAGATTTCAATAGAGTGAGAACATTATCAAAATCTAAGAACTTGACATCCAACTAAGCATGCCTCACTAACTTGGCAGTGACATAGTTGGCACCCTCCTTGAATTTCTCTTGGATAAGTGCTTATGCTCATCAAAATTTAAAAACTTAGATATTTCAGCTTCCTTCTACTTGAACTCCTTGGTGTGGCGGACACACTACCCAAGCCTTTCTTTGCCTCCTCTATAGTCACTCCATGATAACTTACTCTTTCTATTAGGTCTTGGATCCTCGCTTCTTCCTGAAGCTTAGCAAGTTTACTCTTAGAATCCTTGAGCTAGCCCCTCATCACCACATGCTCCACCCTTTCCGTAGATAGTTCCTTCCTATGAAGAAGGAACTTCTTGTATACCTCCCAGGTTGATTGCCATGTGATGGTCTAGGCAGTTATCATGGAGTACAATAGCTATCCACTAGAAATGCCTACTATGTTAGAATAAACCTATCACCCCAACTCTAATGCTTCACTGGTCAGCCTGACTTGGTCGATAGTGAAGTTACTCATAGCACATTCCTCCAGTTCATTGCTAGTGTCACTCCTCTTGCTAGGGTGACTATAGGGTATGTGGGGTGCTTCTTGGTTCTCTTAGGATAAGAACTTGGCTCAGCCTCATTGGCTGACTCCTTGGGGAGGCCTCTAAAGAAGTTGACTCTCCCAACCCTCTTATACTTATTAAAGGCGATGACCTCTGAGAGGGAGTGGTCTGAATAATTATCCTCTACAAATAAATAAGTAAAAGAGTAAGACTTTATGACTCAGTTATAATTTCAAAAATGACATAAAAAAGGACTCGTATTGAAGAGAAGCTCATGTTTCTTGCCAAATGAAGATATTGGTAGATCTGCAAAACCCCACCCTTCAATTTTGTTATCTCATTCATTGGAGGACTCAGCTCTAAAACTTTCACCTTGTACATCGGGAAGGGAATATGAATTGTTGGCACTGACCAACTAGTTGAGCACTTGATGAAGCATAGCTTTGATCACCATTTCCTAACCTTATTTGACTAGCCTATGATCTTTAGCACCACCATCAAAAACTACACATGTCATTTTGGTGCCCCATAATCCCAAAGGCATGACAAAAAAAGGTCAGGCTACATTCCATCTCTCCTCCCTTAGAAAAATGAGGAAGGTGGACATTCTCGCCATTGAGTTCGATAGAACTTGGGTAGACACCAATCCATAAAAGTAAGAATATCCACTACTCACAGAGAAGAGAAAAGATGAAACTACTGAAAATGGTTGAAGGAGACACCACTCTAAGTCTAATGGTGAAGTGTCTCATCCTTGTTGGCCACCGCATTGAATAATTTGGGTTACCATGGTAGTAACCTTGAAAGATGTATGAGGCCATTTACAGCTGGAGTTCAAGCATCTCCTTAGCCTCAGTGTGCACAAACCTGCTGGCTGCCTTCTTTAAAGCCGCCATCACCATACTATGAGAGAGTTAAAGGTGAGCATGGAAATAGTGAATTCACTTGTGCAACAGGAAATCACTCACTCAGAAGGAGAGGTAAAAGGGGAATATAAACTCATTTGACAACTATTAAAGATAATTTATAGCTCGGTAACACCCATCTATCATTAAATGAGAAAATCATTAAAAATCCCAAGGAAATCTTTAATGGTGCACGCATGACAAAAAAATAAAATAAAAGCGCCCATCGGCCTTCCAAAAATCTCACAAGCTTGGCTCAACACGAACAAAGTGGGTAACAATTGAGGCTTCCCTTTTTATAAACATGCTTTATTATTATTACAAAAAATAATGCAAATGCACTTACTAACCCTTATACACATTATCTTTTAAAATACTTTGTAATGAGGTCTGAGTGCCACTCCTTGGCAAGTGCAGCTTTATTATACAAGTAATTAAACATGAAGTTGGTGCCCATTATGAAGAGAATAGATTCGCTTAATTCAACTCGACACTAAAGCGAAGTCAACTTGACCTCCATAGTCACCAACCTCCATTGCGACTCCTTCAATGCGTACATCTACTGTAGCTCATCCACCAACCTCGTCCATAGCTTTAACAATTCTTTCCTTAATGAGCATGTACTCTCTTTAAAAGAAGCCATCCTTCCATGCAAGGCAATGACTTTTGTGGAGTAGAAGAGCAACCATGGCTCCCTTCATCACCCCTTGGGTGAGTGATTCTTCCTCTCAGCCTCACCATTATCATGGTAAGTTGATGAGGGAAGCTCAGCTTTTTGGATATCAGGTGAAGGCGGCCATTCGGTTGATGGGTAGGGACCGTAGTGTCCTTTTTGGAGTTAGGAGCTCCACCATATGGGGAAGACTCCAGATCATAGGAGTGGCACTTGAAAGTGCAAGATTTTCCTCACAAAATGAGAAATAAATGCATAAAATAATGACAAATGAACTTCTATGGGTGATATGCTAAGTGCATGATCCTTGTGAAATGAAGCCACAACTATAGCATGCAAACTTCCTCCTCACTCAGATGATATCTTAGTAGCTCACTCATGGTTAGATGGATTACTTTCTTAGGACCATCCGGTGAATCCAGAGAGACAACCTTAGGCATTTAAACAAGAACCAATTTGACTGAGAGGGATCGATCACAAATCCATAAGGAAGCGGGATATGGAAGACCCAAAACTGGGTTGTTACCTGAAGAATGGAAAGTGTCATATTAAAAAAGGTGGCTGTTGACCACTTTTGGAGTGAGAATTAACCTTTCTCATCTTAGACTTAGGAACCTTCTAGAAACTTAGATTTTCTTAGTGCTAAGACACTTCTAGTGATTAAGGAAACACTAAACCTAAGCTTAGAACTTAGAATATAACCCTAAGCCAAAGGTTTGCCTTAGGACAAATAGGTTTCATCTACCCTAAGGCCCAAACCAAGACTCTTGCCCATCAACTTATCCAAACTTAAGCTTTGTGATTAGAGCTAAACCAACTCAAATATATTTAATTAATCTTAATTGAATTTGATTTTCCAATCCAAGCTCCAAGCCAAATTAACCTGGACCTTAATCCAAGTTAGCCCATTTGACCTAATGGATTCAAATGAGCCAAAACCTCACTGAGCCCAATTCAATTATGATCAAAGCCACTAATCAACTATAAATTCATCATTGAACCCCTCTTAACATTTAATTGACACCAACCCAACCAAATTCAACCCAATCAACCTAATTGGTTCACTTGACATAATGAGACATAAATGATTAGTTTGATTCAAACTTCAATTCAACCTAAATTAGATTAAATCAACTCATCCAATCTCTTCCATAATGGTTGCTAATCATCTTTTATTACCCAATCAATTGGGTCAAATCAACTAATTTGACCACTTAATCCAAGTTGAATTGACCTAAAGGGCCAAATTAGGCCAAATATCATTTCAATACAAAATGATTGCAACCAATGCCTCTAATAAATCATAAATTGATTGTGAACACCCTATCAATTAAAGCCAATTTGACTAAGCCAACCCAATTGATCTACTTAGCCCAAATTAACCTAAAAAGTCCAATTGAACCAAATCATTCCCTAATCCAAATCAATTCAAATCAACTCTTTCAATCAATCCCTAATGATTAATTGAACATAAACCTAACTCATGCTCAAGTAAATTTGGCCAATTTGGTTAAATTGGTCAATATGACCCATTTGACCCAAATTGAATCATATTGGTCAAACTAATTACACCAATTTATTCCAAATGACCAATTAAACTCACCCAAATCATTGGTTTGACACAATTTGATCATATTGGTCAACTTAACCTAATTGAACCTATTTGACTCATATGGGTCAAATTGAGCCAAACCTAACTGAACTAAGTCGAAACTCAATCAAACTTGGCATGACTCATCCATGGATCACCATGGGCCTACCCAAGTGGGCCTAACCCATGGTAAATCTAGTTTGGGTCAAACCCATTAAACCACCCCATTTGGGTGGCTTCTCCAACTCTCCACCCCTTGGCGGTACCTTTGGCTTTTCTTGGAATAAGAGGACCATTGACCCAACCTAAGGCTATTTGCCTTTGTCCATGAGAGGGTGAGTTAACCCATGGCAACCCATTGGTTCACATAAGGGAGGCTGTACACCCCATGCTAGATCACTACAGTCTCTCAGCCTCTCACCCTCAGCCACCTCAATAGTCCCTTGCCACCTTCGGTCACCTAGCCCGGATAGACGACTGCCAAAGGTTGAACAAATCTCAGCCCTTGGTTTAGCTGGGGAGGAGAGTATACTCCTCCCCGTGGATTCAAACTCAACACACACCTTCCCTAGAGCATTCCGCACAGTCCCATACCTCTCCCGAGCTCTTCGTGCTCCACCACACCGACGAGACCAGCCCGTCGAACAGAGCTCCGCCCATCCAAGTTTCCAAAATCTCCACCAAATTAACTCTTCCCACACCTTCACCTCACTCCTGCAAGCCAAAAAAAATCATTTCTCGAGCGATTTGACCTCCGAAAGATGTCACTATACCAACTCCGATGAGCTTTGCGATGAAGTTTGGTCCACAGAGCAATCGACGAGGAGGTAGCTTTTGATCTTCTCAACAAGGCATCATCTCTTCAAGATGAAGCTACCTCTTATGGTGGCGATCTATAGCTCGAGGCAAAATTTAGCAACCATAGTTTTCCCTACTTGTGTTGGTCTTTTTTGAAGTAAATTGTGTATACATGTGATTTCCATCACAGGATCCCTATAGATTTATTCCTTGATCATTTTGGAGTCCATTTCGTCATCAAACGAGCTCCGGCGAGCTCGAATTGAGCAACGAAAGGCAGACGGTGACCGTCTTTCGGTGCTCATGGGATGATGAATCATCGGTCATTCGTTCCACATGATTAGAACAAACAGTCGTGATTAATCATGATAGAAATCTTGATTTAATCCCTTTGAAATCACGAGATTAATCTCGGTCGTCTATCGAAATGAAATCACATCACCGTTGAGTCACCTACCACGTCAGACCATTTAAGTAACCAATACTGCAGTGCCATGTGGAAAGCACTACTGTGCCAGAATCCGCATGGCACCTATAGTTTAAAGGATTAATTATGCCTTAAAAATGTAATTAAATGGTCAAAACTTAAAAAAAATTAATTAATTATAGAAAAAACCAAAAAATATAAATAAACCCATTTTGGAAAGGTTAGACATAAGAGAATTTAAGAAAAATAAAATCTCAAATTTTTGTCCAATGAACAATGCTTAATTAAGATTTGAAGCTTAGGCTAATTATCTTAATTAAGGATTAATTACTTGCATAATTAATTCCAAATTTGGTGGGATGATTCCATGGGATGTCCTCTGCCTCTCATATTTACCATGAAATTTAAAGAATTTGGAATTTCAATCTTAATCATACTCATTAATTAATTTAATAATTATTAAGATTGATAAAGAGTGAAAATTAAATAATTAATGATAATTGTTCATTATGAATAGTGGAAATAGTGAGGAGAAGTAATTAAGACCCTTTACCTAATTATTTTTCCAAATGTATTTCTTCAAGAAGGTTAATTAACATATGTGATAATTAGGGATTAATTAGAGAAAATAATGATAAAAATGGAAGTCAAACAAAATTAATGATTGGTTTAGATAATTCAAATATAATTCATTAGTTTCTCTTTATGTGTTTAATAACATAAAGTTGTTATGGAAATTATGGTAGACTCATTGGTATTGGAAAATTATAAGAATACTTAAATTAGATTCTTTCCTTCTTTAATCTAAGTAACTCTTAAGAATGAGCCTAACGCATTAGGTCCCTTTAGGTGCATTGCAAATTTTACTTTCCTAAAAGCATATCATTGAAGGCTCATGATCAAGTAGTTAATTAAATTAAAGAAGCTTAGGGAAGGGTAATCAAATCAATGTGCTTAATAGTTTAAACCTAATCAAGTCATAAAAATCTATTTAATTGCTTTCCTTAAATACATTAAATCAGCAACATGGGATGGGATATATACTAAGTATCATCTCTCCTCTTTAATAATTCAAATATCAAAAATCAAATTTTATAAGAATTTTGGTTAGTCTTAAGGAATATTTATTTGGGTTGATTGTCCTTAGGACTTAATGTAAATGAATATGTTATGTGACAATGTTTAATTACTTCTTTTCAAGCATCATAAATGTGCATGTAATTTGTGTCATATGTTCATGTTTTCAAAATAAAAAAAGAAGAGAATCAAAAGGATATGATTACATCTAAGTTGCATGTTTTGGATAAATATTATTATAAGGTGTGGCTATTATCACTAATAAATCCTAAATTATTTTAAAAACTATAAGCTAATGATGAAAATATAAGATAATGCAAGTTATAAATATTCACTAAAGTTTACATTTAAGTTATAATTTCAAAATTAATAGAGATTTTATTTTATCTTTACGTTTCATATACATGTTTACATACATTTGAATTGGTAAGTATATAGTCCGGACATCCCGAGAACACGAGGTTTTAAATAGCTCCAATAAGGCCTTAGATAACCTCACTTTCCTAGTTTAACAATAACACGTACTTGCTTAATTTCATTTATATGTATTCATGTGCTAGAACTGGAGATAAAACTTTGCTCTTTGTGTCACTAAGTATTACATGAATAAAATGATTTGCTATTATATAATCTTTGCATGATTTTCATTCTTAAGCTTGTGTATATGTTTACATGTATTTAATTTAGCAAGTATATAGTCTGGACATCCAGGGAACACGAGGCTTTAAGTCTCAGGAATATGAGGCTTTAAGTAGCCATAAGGAAGTCTTAGATAACCTTACTTCCCTGGTTTAACAATGGCACGCACTTACCTAAATCTCTAATACATGTCTACATATGCTTAACTAAGGGATGAAATCTTTCTTTTCTGCCAAAATACATGCATTAATGATCATTCAAGTGTACAAAAATGCAAATATATATTATATGTATAAATATGTGTATTAAATCAAATATCATGAATAAAAAAATGAAGAAATGTGTATGCTATTGATGATGGAAAGAAGTGGTGGAATGTTATCCATATAATGGTGATTCAGTTTATTAATCTTGAGATGCCTTTCATGTTTGAATAATATTTCTTAAGGCTAACCCAAACTTAAGTTTAATAAAAAAAATATTTAATAAACAGTTCATTAAAGAAATCAAAGTCATAATAATATATCCTTAGAAAAAAATTTAGGATAGGGATGAAGGGGGGATAACCCCCCCTTTCTTCTCTTCATAATAATTAGATAATTAAGCATGCATCAAATGAAACACACACACACACACACACACACACACATATATATATATATATATATATATATATATATATATATATATATATATATATATATATATATATTAAAATTAATGAATTCATTCAAGGATTTGAAGTGGAACCTCCACTAATATTTAACTTAAATAATTCTAAACTTTAGATAATCATACTTCTAAAGCTTAACTAAGATATACAATACTAAACATTAGTACACATATTAGAATACTAAGTCACCAATTCTAGCATTTAGGTTAGGTCGATGTAAGTTGTGGTGTTATGTTATGTTTTGAGATATAATATTTTAGACTGGATGTTAGGATTGTTTATGTGTAGACTGGATGTTAGGTCATTAATAGCTTAATGATATTTTTTGTTGGAGATTATGCTAAATGGGTTACTATAATAATAAGTAAATATAAATATTCTTGCTTGTAGGTGCTGCTTATGCCCCTTAGCATAATCTAATTAGGACAGGTGGGCTTGGCTACCCAAGTGTGGGTGCTAAGTCCAAATATGTGAAGTATAATTACTTGGCTTGTATGAATGTTTAACTAATATTTATTTTGCAGGTACAATTAGATTTTATTTTTCATAAATATATAATTTTTGCAATACGATTATGATTAGTGTTATGGGGCTTAAAATGAGTAGTGGATAGAAGGCAATGACTTGGGAGGCCCTGTGAAGTCTAGAGCAATCCAAAAGAATAAAAGAAAAATAAGAAATTGAAGACCCCAATAGCATTCATTATAATTATAATATTCTATTATAATCCAAGTTGTATAAGGGTAGAGCTCGCTACTAAATTTTTTTTCTTGTCTGGGGTGCACGACAGTACCTGGCCGCACCTGCCTCTTATTCTTTTATAAAATTCTCATATTTATTATTGTGTTTCGTTTGTGTTGACCTCCATATGTGTGTCATAAGTCAAAGTCAAGCCTACAAATCTAGTTCGATGGACTTTGGGCGGCCAGTACAACGGGCTCAAAATACACACCTGACGCCACAAAAATGGTCGAAATAACCTTCGATCGATGAACGAACTTCGCCGTTGCATTCAGAATATCAAAATAAATCAGAATATAAATATTGCAAAAGCTAACGATCAATCGATTAAACGCTAGAGCTATCAATATGTCGACATGCATATCAAAATTGAGAAGCTACGATGATGACCAAACGACGTCTGTTTAAGAAATTGATCATGTCGTTAGCTTCAAAATATCAAAATCTATCAAATGAGACTATCTGTGCTCAATTTGGAAGAGTCTGTGCAAATATCGAGTGATTTGAAGTGGTAGTGCACAAATCGAAGCTAAAATGCACATGATGTCACCAAAATCAACTCAAATGAACTTTGATCGATGAACGAACTTCGCCATAACATTCAGAATGTCGAAACTGGTCAAAATATAAGTATTGCATGACTTGATGATCAGCTGATCAAGCGCTCTAGTCATCAATACGCCTACACGCATATGGAGGTCAGGAGGTACCGACGAGGATCAAACGACCTTCGTTGGTGAAATTAATCATGCCATTGGATTCAAAATGCCGAAATATATAAAGTAAGACTATTCACGCCAATTCGATGAGTTCAGACGAAAATCGAAATAAAGCCGAATTTACGCCATTTTGAGTGACTTGAACTCAACCAAATGACCGATTATAAACCAATCAGCCATTGCGTTTAGAACAATAAAATTATCTTAAATTGATATATATATTAACTATGCGTATTTATCAGCGTGAAATCCAAATTAAGACCGTTTAAATCAATTTAAAATTAATTAAAAATCTCTAAATTATGTTCCCCCATGCAAAAAAATTATTCCCCCCTATATTTAGTTTATGTAATTCAAAGAAGAAAAGAAAAAAAAACCTACCCACTCTCCCCATTCCCATTCTCACGTTCCTCTCCTCTCTCTTGCATTCGCACAGTTCGAAACTCTTCTGGGCACAGGTAATTTTTCCACCCCGTTCTTAATTTCCGTCCGATTCTGCCGCCTCCGCAATCCGCGCGTGCCGCAGCCCACGCTGCTCTGGCCCGCGCATCCCGTGCCGTGCTCCGGCCTGCTCTGCATCTAGCCCCCTGCCGCTGCTGCCACCGGTCTCGCCGTTCCACACATCCCACGGCCCCCTGTCGCGTTTCCTTCCGTTCCGCAACCCGTCGCACTCGCACCGCCGCGTTTCCCACCATCCCGCGCCTCCACCGCCGTCAAATCCTGTCACCAGCGCAATCCGCTATGCAAAACCCGCAATCCCAGCCGGTCCGCGCATCCGCCGTCAGATCTTGTTGCCGAAACAATCTGCTGTGCAATCCCGCAATCCCAGCCATCCCGCCGCGGCACAATCCCACAAATTTCCCGCACGCGGCCTGTCCCGCTGTCGTCGTCGTTTCGCAAATTCAATCCCGCCGGCCCAGCAATCCCTCCGACCCGCTCCGCATGGCCCACATCTGTCTCGACCCGCTCCATCTCGCGAACCAAGCCCGCGCAACCCGCTCTGCTGACCCGAACTCGCGCGCTCTGCTCCGCCCGCATCCCGCCGGAACCGCCGCTCCGCCAGCCCGTCACCGGCGCGTAGATAATTAAGCATGCATCAAATGAAACATATATATATATATATATATATATATATATATATATATATATATATATATATATATATATATATATGAATTCAATCAAGGATTTGAAGTGGAACGTCCACTAATATTTCTACTAATATTTAACTTAAACAATTCTGAATTTTAGATAATTATACTTCTAAAGCTTAACTAAGATATACAACACTAAACATTAGCACACATATTTGAATACTAAGTCACCAATTCTAGTCTTTAGGTTAGGTCGATGTAAGTTATGGTGTTATGTTATGTTTTGGGATATAAAATTTTATGCTGGATGTTAGATTTATGGATTGATGTTTGTTAATATTTATGATATTTTGTAGGAAATTATGCTAAATAAGTCGCTATAATAATAAATAAATATAAATATTCATGCTTGCAGGTGCTGCTTATGCCCTTTAGCATAATCTAATTAGGACAAGTGGGCTTGACTACCCAAGTGTAGGGTGCTAAGTCCAAATATGTGAAATATAATTACTTGACTTGTATGAATGTTTAACTAATATTTATTTTGCAGGTGCAATTAGATTTTATTTTTCATAAATATATAATTTTTGCAATACGATTAAGATTAGTGTTATGGGGTTTAGGATGAACAGTGGATAGAAGACAATGACCTGCGAGGCTTTGTGAAGTCTGGAGCAATCCAAAAGAATAAAAGAAAATTAAGAAATAGAAGACCCCGATAACATTCATTATAATTATAATATTTTATTGTAATACAAGATGTATAAGGGTAAAGCTCGGCTACTAAATTTCTTTTCTTGTCCGGGGTGCACGACAGTACCCGACAGCACCTGCCTCTTATTCTTTTATAAAATTCACATGTTTGATTATTGTGTTTCGTTTGTGTTGACCTCCATATGTGTGCCATAAGTCAAAGTCAAGCCTACAAATCTAATTCGACGGACCTCGAAGCAAAGGCAAAATAGGACTCAAAATGCATTGACGTCAAAAAAATGGTCGAAATGACTGACGAAACGAATTTCATTGCATTGTGAATGTCGAAATCAATCATAATATAAATATTGTAAAATCTAACGATCAATCGATTAAGCGCTCGATCAACGTGGCGTCATATCGAAAGTAGAAGTTGATGATGATCAAACAACCTCCGTTTAAGAAATTGATCATGTTGTTAGCTCCAAAATATCAAAATCTATCAAATGAGCCCACACTCAATTGGACGATGCATAAGTGTCAGTGAAAGTGATACAGAAATCGAGTAAATCGCATACGATCACTAAAATTAACTCAAATGACCTCCAATTGAAACGCATTCTCGCCATCATGATTGGAACATCAAACCCGGTCGTAATATAAGTATTGCATCGACTGATGATCAACCGACGTCAGCCGATCATCAACGCTACCGCATGATATCGATATCACGAGAAGATCGACGGCGATCAAACGACCTCCATTGGCGAAATTGATCATGTCATTGACTTTGAAATATCAAAATCTATCAAGTAAGACTATTCACGTTCAATTCGATGAGAACCGAAAGCCGCCAAAAGTGCGATTTGAAATAAATGACTTAAGGAATTCAACCAAATCCCTTCGACATAAATGACCGCACTATCAGATTTAGAATAATGAAATTATCTTAAATTGATATATATTTACTATATGCATTTACCGGCATAAAAACTAAATTAAAATTGTTTAAATCAATTTAAAATTTATTAAAAATTCCTAAATTATCCTCCCCCCATGCAAAAATTTGTTCCCCCTATTTTCAGTTTATCTGATTCAAAGAAGAAAAGAAAAAAAATTGCCCACTCTCCTCATTTGCATTCTCACGTTCCTCTCCTCTCTCCTGCATTCGTACAGTTCGAAACTCTTCTAGGCACAGGTAATTTTTTCGCCCCGCTCTCAATTTTCGTCCGATTCCGCCGCCGGCGCAATCCATGCGTCCCGCAGCCCACGCCACTCCGGCCCACGCATCCCGTGCCACGCTCTGGCTCGCTCTGCATCCAGCCCACCACCGCTGCTACCGTCGCTCCCGCCGTTCCACGCATCCCACGGCCCGCTACCGCATTTCCCTCCGTTTCGCGACCCGCCGCACTCGCACTACCGCGTTTCCCACTGTCCCGCGCCTACCATCGTTAAATCCCATCGTTGGCGCAATTCGCTATGCAAAACCCGCAATCCCAGCCATTTTGCGCGTCTGCCGTCAGATCCTGTCGCCGGCACAATCCGCTGTGCAATCCCGCAATCCCAGCCGCCCCACCGCGACACAATCCGCAAATTGCCCGCACATGGTCTGTCCCGTCAGCACCGCCGTTCCACAAATTCAATCCCGCCAGCCCAGCAATCCCTCCGAGCTGCTTCGCACGGCCCACATCCATCCCGACCCGCATCCGTCCCAACCCACTCCATCCCGCGAACCAAGCCCACGCGACCCGCTCCGCTGACCCGAACCTGCGCGCTCTGCTTTGCCCACATCATGCCGGAACCGCCGCTCCGCCAGCCCGTCACCGGCGCGTCTCTCGCAGCCCAGTAAAGCCGCAATCTCCTTTCCATGACCCAAGCCCAATTCCACGGCCCGCCAGCCCTTCAAACCACAGCCCATCTGCCCTTCAAACCACCCAGCCTCAAGAACCTCCACTGCTTTCACCAGAAAACCGAGAACATCAGAGGAATTCTTCTTCGATTTATAACACTCCTCGCTTACCCGTCCCCTTCACTTCATCGCATGGAATATCAAGAAATTATTCTTTCGATTTTTGGCATCGCACTCCCCTTAACTCTTCCAATTTTTGCTTAGTCACAATCGGGAGAAGAACATCGTCAAGAGGTGAATTCTTCTTTCGATTTTCGGCGTCGTACTCCTCGCTTTAGCATTCCAATTTTTGCTTCGCCGCAATCCAAGGAAGAACATCGTTAAGAGGCGAATTCTTCTTTCAGTTTCTGGCGTTGCACTCCTTGCCTTGTATTCCCAATTACATGCCCAACCTTGTTCCCTTGTCGAGCATTGCAGCGCACCGAAAAATGCGTCTGAATATGTGTGATTTGTGAATGTGGAAATATATATACATGCTTGTGTTTCTCTGCAGGTTTGAAGACCTCGTTGAGCTCAAGAGGCTGACGAGATAAAACCCTGTGGTGTCACAGACACCGCCACGCCAAGAGTGTATAGTGTTCAACACTCGTTATGTCGCCCCAGACGAATGCCAAAATTTTGTCTAATTTCTAGACTTAGAAAAATAGGGAGAATATATATATTGCATTTATCTTCTTTCGAAGGCCTCATGCTCAAGAGGCACGATAAGATAAAACCGGCTGTCGAAGACACCACTCGTTACACTCAAGAGGCGCACTCAAGTAAGCCAAAACACCGATAAAGACACGGATGACGAGAGGTCAATAAATTAAGGCCAAATCTTCGAAAAAAGGGGAGAGTGAAATGAACCGACTTAAGAACACTAAGTAAGAAAAAAAACCCCAGCCTAATTTTAAACTAAAAGGCCAAACAAAAGGGGATGAATATATTGCATTGTATGTATTCTTTTCACCAAGACCTATCAGGCTTAAGAGGACACGACGAGATGAAACAGAGAAGAAACCACTGCACGCTTAAGAGGGCATACCGAGTAAGCCAAAACACTCTGATGCAATCCCCTACCCGGGGATGACGTCAAGAGGCTGCCAAAATTTTGACTAAAATTCAGGGCTTAAACAAATTCAAATGAGAATTACCTAAAGTCAAACAAAAGAATATATGATAAATATGAAGATAATTGTTAAATCAAAGAGAATTAGGGGGGAGCCTTTAAAGAAAATTTTGGAAAGAATGGAACACACATATAAAATGCAAGTAAAATTTGGGGAGGCTAATATTAAACTCACAAACTCTAATAGCGATTCTCTATGGCTTAAATTGAAGTTATGAGTGAGTTCTCTTTTCTTGTAAATTTCTCAAAATTAAATAAGATTTAATTAAAATTTAGGGGGACTAATACTAAACTCATAACAAACTTGCAATAAACTTACAGTCTAGGGATGAATCCATATTGGGTTTAATAACTCTTATATGAATATGTAGCTGATTACTATGCTAGCTAATAAGTATGAGTAAGGCTAAAGCAACAAACACTAAAATCGACATAACTTATCAAAAGTGGTGTAGATTAAACATAATCAAATTGAGAGATTTATAAAAACTCAACAAGTAAACTAAATACAAGTAATGTTTTAAACTACAATCTAAATCGAAATTTCTTCTTCGCCACTGGATCTGCAATTCTTTGTACAAACAGACAGAAGGCGATACTAAATCAAAATCTATAAAAATCATAGGGCTTCCTTCAACCAAAAATTAAGAAATTTCATCTTAATTATAATTTTCAAGATCAATAATTTCATTAATTGGTTGAAATTAGCTAAACTATAAATACTTGCATGTGCTCAGATATAGAGATTTCAAGTGCAAATTTTAATATCTGAAAAGGTTGCGCAAGCTATATTGTAATAAAAAATGAAAATACAAAATCAATCTCATAATTCAAACATAAAATTATCTAAAATTACTATACACCGATGGGCCCGACACTGAATGTCGAAATTCAAGTGTCCGAGGATGTTCGTTCCTTCCCGCTTAGTCTTAGACTGGTCCGGTTAACAAAACCTAAAAACCTATAATAAGAGGTTCAAATCAAGAAATATCTAAGAAACTGACTGGTGACAAGTAGATCTAATCCTCAAGAATTAAATGACAGATCTAAAGCTCTTAAATATATTCTAATTAATCAATTTTTAAGTAGCAATTTGAAACTGCTTAAATGAAATTCTATCATTAAAAGCTTAAATCAAACTCAATCCATCCATCTTCCATAACTAAGTGTCAGGGGTGACAAATTAAGAAAACTCTAGCTTAGAAAGGAGCCAATGTCAAATTAAGTGTTTTGATATGTTCAATCTCAATCTCTTCTATCAAGACGCGTGGCCTTCCTGACCGAGTGGCTAAAAGCTCCACAGTGAAGAAGCATGACCTGACTGATCGGGTGGTTTCCACACCATTATATTATGATCACGATTATCTCAGATGCTCCCAATGGCTCCTTTGAGCGAATCATGGTATACTTGATGGCAAACAACCCTCATCGCTTAAGATTGTCTCCTTAGATAAACACCACCACACATCTATAAGGATTTCTTGGATGACGTAACTCATGTGTTACTAATGAGGATCCTTCTGTCAGGTTAGGTCGACTACCTCCTCGGACTAAGTACACTAGGGCCATAATTGCCCGGGATGATGGAATCATGGGATCTAGATCGGGCACATCATCATTCCCCCAACCATCCAGTTTAACCTGAAATAATAAATTTCATGAATCTTAAATTCTAAAACTCTGTCTATTATATACACATTAAGTGATCTAACGACTAGCCTTAATCAAAAGTTCTCTCTCACTTATTGAAAGGGGTAATTAACTATAGAGGCTTGTGATTATAGGAAACCTGGAACCAGATCTAAAGTTCTCACCAAATGAGGATGAAATCTCTGGGTAGTGTCTTATCTGCTATTCCATCTGCCTTCTAAAAATTATACCGATACTTCAAATCACACTCTCTTCAATTCAATATCAAAAATATTGTCGAGAGGTCGATGGTGAATTTTCGGAGCCCATAGTTTGTGCATCAGAAATGACATGCTTTTCATAGGTTCTTAAAGTTTGATGATTTGAATGTGTGGCTTGGATGCGATAGGCTCTTTAGAATAAAATTGAACTTTCTATCATCACTAAAAATTCATAATGAAATTTTAATACAACTCATAACCTCATCTTAAAGTTTAGGTAAATAATCAAGATAAATAAAAAATTTAGAAACCCATTAGCTGAATGTTGTATGTTATCACACCATGCATATCATATTGTGCCAATTTTGAATAGGGAGGGTCTCCACTCCTACATGATAGGGGATATGCTTGATCTTTGAGGGTGATCTCTTGTAGTAGAGAACACCTCTTCTAATTGATTTAGCCCATGACTTAATTTTATCATGCATATAGGCATAATTATCCCAAGCCTTAGTTCAAAATGAATGTGTCCAAATGGTTTATAAACTTATAAATTTTGGCATTAGTCTAAGTTATGTTTTCATACCAATCATGATCTAGTCTCTTAGGGAGTGAGTCTAGGATTCTAGCTTCCATCTTAATTAAATAATATCCTAGCTATCTTGCATCAACATAAGACCATCCTACATGATTTTAAAGCGTAGGAGGTGTTAGTTGTCAGCTACTACAGGCAGTTGTAAGCCCAAAAGAGTCGGTGTGTTCATTCTCTCTTATGTAGGTGAACTATCATATCCCATCTTTCTCGATTAGACTTAGGTTGTGCTTTCAGCTTGTGCTAAAACCTTCTAGATTTAAATTCTGAGGCTACTTATTTTCTTCGAGCTATGAGTATAAGTCCTCACCTCTTAGGTATTTTCACGATCTTGTGTTGTTGAACTATAAGCCCTAGCATTCTAATAATACTCTAATTTAAACAATAGTAAATTTTTTCTCTCAAATATATAAAGCTTCACTATATGGTAGACTTAAGCACTCATTAGGCTTCCAAGTATTAGGGGTGCTTCCTACTACTCTTCTTTGAAATCCAAAAATAAGTCTTCCTATTTGAGTTCTCCCATTTGATTTTCATAAATACATAATTTTTTGATATTCTAGCTTTGAAATCTTTGGAGATATTTATTAACTACTTTAATCGAGGGTATTCTTAGGAGATTCTCATTTCTTAAGATGTAATTAATTATTGAAGCTTGCTTCCATAGGGAATTAAAGAACCCGACATAAAATAAACCTTGTTTTACTTCTTCATGTAAAGTAGGGGAAAGATCTCTGGTATATACGTAGACCCATCTACCTTAGGAGTCCTTATTAGGTGATTAGATCCATTATAGGGTGATATTTCCATCTCTTGAGATGATACATCATACCTTAATGCAACACCTAATAACTTCAATAAGTACCCCCTAAGATCTGTGTGGTGTCCCTATGGCTCCAAATTAAAATAACATAGTGACATTGTAATAATAATAAGAAAACTATTATCCTCTTAAAATTCATTAAGAATTTATGATTAATTTCCTCTTCATTCTTCTATTCTTTTTATGAGTTACATCTATAAGGAGCAGAAGAATTAAGGAGCTTAATGTATACGCTAAGTGATTAGAAGGTCGTCTGAACCAAGATGGTTGGAGCACACTGACTCATCCCTAGGGCTATAGACTCACCTCATGCAAGGTGGCTATAGAAGTGGATAACCTAACTGAATAGTCAATGCTTACCTCCTCCCCAAAGAGCTCATCTATACACGAGGGTATATAATACACAAATCATCCTGTGAGGTTCTTATAAGTATAGGCATACCGAGGAGTTGGAGTGATTAGTTGTGCTTTTAAAATTACTCAAAGTAAAAAATTGTAACAATCTAAAAAAGTGAGATTCAAAAGAAAAAAACTAAAAATTTTAAAACATAAAGAGCTATAAATGTAAAAGAAAAAAAAAAAAGAGAAAAGAGGGCATAATAATTTACAGTAGTTTTGTCAACCTAACTTACGTCCACTTTCCAAATCTTCTCCAAAATTCACTATTACTTCTTTATCATAACCAACCAAGGAGAAGAAGCCTCTCTCCTTCATAGGTAATGGAGAAACCATACAACAACTCTCCTTCTCTTTTAAAGTAAGAAGGGTACCACTCTCAAGAGGTATAAAGAAAATCTTTTTTAATAAAAACTTCATACAAGCTCTCAAATAGAACAAGTCTCAAGCTAAAGCATAGGACTCAAGACAAGGTGAAAGAAAAAAAAATTAAGTGAAAGTGCAACCTTACAAACACACAAGTCCTCAAGGAAAAAGAAAGAGACAAGTCTCCCTACATTTTTTAAGTTAAACAATCTTTTCTAAGCCTCCTTTAGGATTTCCCATGTTATGAATTTTAAAATTAATTAATGTATTTATTTTTCAAAAGTTGGTACATCAATCATTCAAAGAGCTACAATTATTCATATTGTTTAATCAGCTATCATGTTGTATGAATAGTATAAAATAAAAATTAATTCTCTATTTGATCATCCTATATGATCCCACCATATAGGACAAACAATAAAATGAAAAATTCTTAAAAATCAAATCCTTTAAATTCAAAGTGATTAACAAAAATAAATTATACCACATGATCAATATCGTATTGTACAATTAGTCATATTTAGCATAATTTATAATTAATCGATTTAATCATGGTTGCTGAGATATTAATGAAAAAAAGATTATGCAGTACGATCTTGATTGTCTTGTACGAACAGAATAATTTTGGAAATTTTTTTCTTATTAACCAACCTAATTATGTTGGTTGAAAAATTAATAAAAATGAGTAATCATTCAGTACAATTAAGATTATCAAGTATGATTAATATAATTTTAGCATGGTTTTGTTTTAATCGACTTAATTATGATGGCTCAGAATATAAATAAAAATGGTAAATTGTATAATATGATTCATATAATATAATACAATATTCTCAAAAAATTTTATTTTGAATTTTTATATTCTCTTAAGTGTGTGTGCTTAGTTGTTATTTATCATTCACATGCCAAACACATGAAGACCAAATGCAACATAAATACCAACACTAATGACACAAAAATTTGAGCTTAACTTGGATCTTCTAGCATCACTTATTCCTTAATTATAGTTTTCATAGAATCTTACTCAGATAAGCTTTCATTGTTCATTCTCTATATGTGAATCTTGATTAGGTTGCATAATTATAAGTTCTACATTGAAGGCTTAAACATAGCCTCCACATACAATTGATCAGTAACGACAAATGTTCAACCAGAAATGTTTGTGATCATCAAAACTTTAAATATCATGTGAAGGCTCATGGGGTTAATAATCTCCCCCTTTTGACGATGATAGATATTTTTGGTTAAGTTTTGGGAGTTTAATGAAAAGCAGAAGAATGAGATAACTCCCTCTTAATTTATGCCTAAAAAATGCAAAGATGCAAGGATTACAAGACTATGCAAATGATGCAAAACAAAGATAAAAAGGAAGATAAAAAAAAATATCAAGATGACATAAATAGACACTAACCTTCTCCCCTTATGTCACGTCAAAAAGGGTCCACGAAAGAAGAAGAGTAAATCAAAACTAGTGGAAGTTCATGAATTTGAAATCAAGTAAATTTTCCTAAAATATTCTTAACACATATCTTTATAAAACAAGTAAATTTAGAATGCTTTCCTATCTACCCTTTCAAAATTTTATACTTATATGCAACATTTTTGTTTATTGATTCTTCATAATTTATGTAAATGACATCGGTCAATTTAATGAATTTTCTAAACACATTTGTAACAAAAATAAAATTCTATTTAAATTAAATTTGGATGAATGGAGATGTTACTATATGATTCAAGGTGACAAAACAACTGTTATGATGGGCCACTTAATGTTAAATAGGGGAAGTGTGAATTTTTTTAATACTTCTGTGCTTTGGGGATCTTTTTGGATACTTCCCACTTTGGGGATTTTTTTTATACTTATCTACTTTGGAAATTGTTTTATAAAGCTTATATCCTAATTTGAACGTACCTGCTTCACAGTTGTTGTTGTTCGATTCATTCTACAATTAGAAATATCACATGCATCCACACTAATATTTCTGCATATGTTAATTTGTTATAAAATGTAACAAAAAATAGAGTAAAGAAAGAGGTATGATTTACACAAGCAACTTTATACTTTAAATATATATATGCCCATCATCATGGACAAATTTTAGGATATTTGGTTAAGTTAATGATGTATACTTCAGCTACATAGATTCTGAGTTCTGAATAATACTTAATTATAAAAGAAATGTATAAAAGAAAATTTCAAAGAAAATATCACAATAATTTTAAATCTATAAACTGTAAACTAGTAAAACACAATAGATGCTAATACAAAGGAAAACAAATCAAATGATAATTAATGTAACTGACATGAAGTATACAACATATGACATCTAAAAGCAAGTATATTAGATGCCGAATACAAACAAACACAAATTACTGTAAAAAAGAAAAGGAGAAGAAAACCTAAAAATCAAAAAGGTCCCTCGTTAGGTGACGGTGGTCAAAAGATAGCATGTAGAGCATCAAACTAAGCTTGAAACTAAGCTCGGTCCTCTGCACACTACTGATGATACTCTGCCCAATGAGTACCCTGTTCCTCAATGTATCTATCAATCTTGAGCTCTATGATAAAAATTTATGACACCACATAGTGTTTTGAGAATTCTTTATTTGGATGATCAAATGCGTCATTAAGTAGTAAACATATTACCTCGGAAGATAAAACTGTTATCCTATAATAGATTCAATTATTTAATAAAAGACTCCTAAGGCTGATGGGTCTTTTATGTACCAGAGAGTTTTCCCATAAACTGCATCAGAAAGTATAATAGAGTTTATTTTAAATTGGGTTCATTGTTCCCTATAAGGGCAAGCCCCTATAGTTAATTACATCTCACGATGAAAAGTCTCTTCCTAAGAATACTCTCGATTAAAGAAAGATATTGTTTCTATGGATTTCTAAGTTGGTTTTCAAAGGAATGATATTTGGAATTTTAATTAGGATTGGTCTAAAGTAGAAAGAGTTCTTTTAGGATGCCAAATAGGATGAAGTAGAAAATGTCTGTTGATACTGAGATGTCCAGTAGACATTTTAACTATCCTATCATTGGGCTTTAAATTATAAATTTTAATTTAGATTTTGAGTTGACATTTTCTTAGAAATCTAGGGCTTAGATTCTAGAAGACAAGACAGAAATGTGGGGTTGAAGACTTACTCCAAGAAGGATGCTTCAGAAACTAAGTCTACAAATGCTTCTGACCCAAGTTAGATGCTTGACCTAATTTCATTTTGGGAATTATCAGTCATTCCTCTCACTTAAGGGAACAAACCTATCCTGACTCTTCTGGACTTATAACTCGCATGGAGAGGCTGCCAGCTAACACCACCTAAGCACATTTTAAATTCATAACACCAAGTCTAGGCTATTATATTTTTTGGAAAGGAATCTAAGAATCCTAGACTCACTCCAAAATCTCAAGATCATGTAGGGTATGAAATGCATCTAACTAATGCACATTTTTCAGGTTTTATATATTTTGACTCTATAATCATTTTAGTCCATAGGTATGCAATTTATGGCTACATGGTATGTAATTAGAAGAAGGTCATGGGCCAAATCAATAACAAAAGGCAGAATTCCCCAAGAAGGCGGTCATCCTCATAGGTTAAATGCCCCTTATGTGTAATGGGTGAAGTGTCCAATTCAAGAGTTATAATAATATGATTGTATGATTTTTGAGAGCTAATTTATTTCTAATTGATTTTAAGTTATTCCTTGGGGCTTTAATTTATGTGAGATTTTGAATTTCTTTATTTTTTTGTTTGAGTTGATTTAATTTAATTGGGTAGAAAATATAATTTTTTCTATGAGCCTACATCCAAACATTTATCATAGAAAGCACAACATAGAAAGAAACTGAGAAAAGCAAGTTGAGTGTATTGTGCACCCAAAATAAATCAAGCTAATTTAATTTTAAAAAGCCAAATGCATCACAGACACCCGGAGGAAAGACAAACGGGTAGCCGAGCTCTGCCCTTATATAGTCCAGCCTAGAACTACAAGTTGAGATCTATGAGTCTTCTTTCTAGGATCGTCTCCTTCTTAAGGACCTCTATTAGGTTTCACAGAAATTGTAGCATCTCCTGGTAGGGCCAGCTCCTACTAATTCTAGACCTCATAGATCCTAACATAATTATAAACTCAAATTTATATTTTAAAATCAAAAATAAATCTTAAGCCCTATAAAATAGATGTTAGGAAAATACAAATAACATATAATAATTATATTTCACAAACATACAGGCTTAGCATCAATTGCTTACCAAGCCCACTTGGCCTATGGGCTATGCTTAAGGACATAAGCACACCTGCGAAGAAACAACATTTTTAATTTGTTTATGGCTGCAATCCCTTTTAGAATAGCCCCCCTGTAGAAGATAATGTTAGTTATAAAAAGAATGTCCTACCCTCAAGTCTAATGGACAAATAATCCTAGACATGTAGTCTAAATAGTCTAAATAGTACACCACAAAGATATGAAATACACATCACATTACAACACAGAGTATCATAAAAAAGAATCACAGAACAACCAAACCTAAGTTTAGGGTCTTTGACCTAACGATCTAGTGTATGAAGGGAATAAGCTTGTGTAGCAAGACTTTGCTAGCCTTTTGAGTTTAAGTTTTTATTTGGATTTTGAGTTTATTTAATTTACTTTTGGATGGTTTTAATTCAAATGATTTGATGATTTTGTTTTCATTTTTTAAGTTCACTTTTATTTTGTTAAAATGAAGTTTAAGTTTTCAAGAATGAAAAGCATAATAGATTACTTTAAGGTAGAACCCATTCTATTCAACATCATATCCCCTAATGGAATGAAACCTTCATCTTAAGATGAAGATTCATCCCAAAGGCCTATCTAAGATCCTTAGGTATCTTAATTAATCATTTTAGTTTCATTTAGATAATTTGGGCTTGAATTCAATTTGGTTTGAATCATCAATTCTTTTGAAATTTAATTTTTAATTTTACTTTGATTTGATTTATTTTTCATTCTTGGTTTAATTTATTTTCAATTTGACTTGATTTGGTTTGAATTGATTTAACATTTATTTTTCATTAATGTTTTATTTGAATTATATTTATGTTGATTAAATTCATGTTTATTTCAATTGGTATGATTTATGTTAACCTAAGACACTTAGGTTAATGTTTGAATTCATTCTTAAGTTACATTGATTGTGAATTAGGAATTTATTAATTTATTTGAACAATTCATTAGCTTAAGGTTTAATTAAACTTTACATTCAATCACATTAATTCATAAGGATAATCAAGTCAAATAAATTTTTTTAAAATTAACCAAGGTTGTTATGAAGTTTAATTTTTGGATTTGAATTATTAAACTTAAAGAGGAGAAATGATATTTGCTGTTTTACCCTATCCCACATTAGTGACTTAATGTGTTTAAGAAAAAATAATTAAGTAAATTTTATGGATTAATTAAATTTAAATCATTAATCGATTGATTTAATTCCCTTTCCTAAGTCTCCTTAATTTAAATAACTACTTAATTATGAGCCTTCAATGATATGCCAATGAGAAAATTACAATTTGCAATACTCCTAAAAGGACATAATGCAATTAGGCTCATGTTTAAGAATTAATTAGATTAAGGGAGAATCTAAATTAAGAACTTATATGGTTTTCCCATACCCATAGGTTAAGCATAAGTTCCTTAATGATCTTTATATTATTAAGCACATAAAGGAGAACCCATGAATTCAATTTGAATTATCTAAAATAATTATCATCTTAATTTGATTTAATTTTATCATTAAATCACTTAATTAATCCTTAATTAAGCCATGAGTTAATTAACCCTTCTATGAGAATATACTTAGGAAAATAACCAAGGAAGAAGCCCTAAATATTTTTCCTCATCATTCCCACTATTAATAGTGATTAATCATCATTAATTATTTAAATTTAATTGTTTAGCATTTTTAATAATTATTAATTGATTAAGGAGGGTAATTACAATTAGGATTTCAAATTCTTCAAATTACATGACCAATAAATCTCAAGAAAATTATGGGAGATGGAGGACAAGCTAGAGGACCAACCTATCTAATTTAAGATCAATTGGACAAGTGATTAAGCCCTAATTATGGTAATTAATTCAAATCTCAAATCCTAATTAAACACTATTCATTAACCAAACATTAAGGATATTATTTTTATTAAATCCTCATCTATTTATCCTTTCCAAAATGGGTTTACTCATATTTTTAAAATTTTTCTATAGTTAGTTATAAAATTTTAAAGTTGTAGCTATTTAATGATATTTTAACCTACTAATTAATCCCCTAAACTGTCGGCACCATGCGGGAGCTGACGGTGGCACCGCTTTCCATGTGGCGCCACGGGATAGATCACTTAAAACGTCTGATGCAACAATTAACTCAACGACGATGGATGCGGTTTCATCCCCGCCGTCCGATCTCGGATCGGATGATGGAGATTAATCCCGTGGTTCCTATTAGATTTGATCAAATTATCTAACTGAATAAATCACGACCATCCATTCTAATCACACGGAATGGATGACTGATGATGTCGAATTCTGCTAGAAGACACACATTGCCGCTGATATGAGCTCGTTGGAGCTCATAGGATGTCGAGATCGACTCTAAAATGAGCAGGGAGGAGATCTAAGGAGATCCTATGGTAGAAATCTCATGCAATCACACTTTCTCTTCACAAAAGGCCAACACCTAGGAGATTTTATATGGTTTTCCAGAGTTTTACCTCACCGGAGCTAAAGACTAACGGTTCGTCGATACAAAGCCCTGTTGAGAAGAACTCGAGCTGCCTCCCTGTCGATGCCTTTGTGGACCAAGTGATGCTGCTAAACTCACCGGAGTTGGTCTTGGATTGCATTCTGGTGATCAACTTGATCGGGGATTGATTCATTTCGACTCGTCGAAGCTAGGGGAAGGTGTGTGAAGAGTTAATTTGAGTTTGGTGGAGTTTAGGTGAGGTTGGATGGACGAGGCTCTTAGTTTCAAACGAGAGTTGGTCTCATTGAGGATGGAGAGCACGAGGGGATCAGGAAAAGCTCTAGGACTGCTCAGAATACCCTAAGGAAACTCTGTGAAGTTTGCATCGATGGGGAGGAGTATACTCTCCTCCCCACTTGAACCAAAAGTTGAGATTGGTTCAACCTTTGGCCCATCCGGGTAGTGGTCGGAGGTGGCAAGGGACTACTAAAGTGGAAGTGCTTAAGTGGCCAAGTGAGTGGCATGAGCTGGCATGGGGTGTACCACCTTCCCTAGGTAGACCAATGGTGTTCTATGGGTGAACTCACCCTCTCATGGCCAAAGGCTGAACCCAATAACCTTGGGTTAGGTTGGGACGGAGGTCTTATTATCCAAGAGGAGCCAAAGGTGGTTGTCATGGGGTGGAGAGTGGGAGAACCCATCCAAATGGGGATTTTGTCACATTTGGGTGGCTTGGTTCAAGAGATTTGACCCAAACTGGGTTCATCATGGGTTGGGTCCTTGGGCAGGCTCATGGTGACCCAAGGATGAGTCATGCCAAGTTTGGTTGGGTGTGAACTTGATTTGGTTGGGTTTGGCTGATTTTGACCCATATGAGTCAAATGGGTTCAATTGGGTTAAGTTGACCAATTGGAATAAATTGAGTCAAATGGATGGCTTGGATAAGTTCAATTGGTCATTTGGAATGCATTGGTATAATCAATTTGATTCAATTTGAAGTGGATTTGAGTTTGATTTATTTGGTTTCATTTTAGTCAAATGGAGTAAGTTGACCAATTTGGTCAAATTGGTCAATTGGCAGCATGGGTTAGGTTTAGGTTCAATTGATCATTTGGGAGTGATTGCAAGTGTTGGTTTGAATTAATTAGATTAGAAAATGATTTGGTTCAATTGGATCCTTTAGGTCAAATTGGGTTCAATTGAATGTTGGATCATGTTCAATATTCAATTATTGAGTTAGAAGCATTGATTTCAACCAATTTTGTCTTAGGATTTGATTTGACTTAATTTGGCCTTTTAGGTCAAATTGGGTCAACTTAGGTCAAGAGACCAAATTGGCTTAGTTAGGTTCAATTGCTTGCAATTGGGTAATCAAGGATGATCAATAATCATTATTGAAGAAATTGGATGAGTTGATTCAATCCAACTTTGGTTGGATTGAAGTTTGAATCAAATTGGTCATTTTGGACACATTGGGTCAAGTAAATCAATTAGGTTGATTGTTGAATTGAGTTGTAATTAGTAGTTAAGAGGGTTCAATGATATACCTAGAGTTGATTAATGGTCTTGATTACAATTGTTTTAGGCTTGATTAGGTTTTGGCTCATTTAAACTTTTTGGGTTAAATGGCCTAACTTGAGTTGATCAAATTCATTTGATTTGATTAGTTTGATTGTAAGTATTGGAGAATTTTGAAATGATCTATTGAATGATTAGAGTGATTGAGAAAATCAAATTAGATTTAGTTTACTTGAATGAGTTTTGGGTTGGATTATAGGATCATGGTGGAGTTAACTTAGGTTAATGCCTAAGTCAATTTGGCTTGGAGCTTGGATTAGAAAACAAATTCAAATGAGGTTAATTGAAAAAGCTTGAGATTGGTCATGTTTCAATCATATGAGTTTGGGTTTGGATGACTGAATAAGCATGAGTCTTGGTTTAGGCCATAAGATATCTAGGACCTATTTATCCTAAGGCATATCCTAAGTTTAGGGTATGCCTCCTTGAGTTTTAAGACTTGGGTGTAGTGTTCCCTTAATCACTAGAATTGTCCTATGACTAGGTAAATCCAAGTGCCTAGAAGATTCCTAAGTCTAAGGAAGGATGAGTCCTCACTCCAAAAGTGAGGTCAACAGGGTTCAATTACGTCAAATGGCTAATTTGACATGATAAAGATGTGTATGAATTTTAATCATGTTTGATTAAGTGTTCAATATAATTTTGAATAATTAATTTCAATTAATTTGAAGTTGGGTTTTGATTTTCACCCACTTTGACCCTAATTGGGCTTAATGGGGTCAAATAACCAAATTAGTCAAATTAAACCCAAAGGCTAGTTGAATTTTATTTAATTATAATTTTAAATGCTTTAGGATGTTTGATTTAAATTAATTTCAATTTATATTGAATTTGAGTTCAAGAGGGTTCATTTAGGTTAACTTGGCTCTGGTGACCCAATTAACCCATTTGAGTCTTCTTCGAATTCAAATTTATTTATATTTATTATGTTAGGGCATATTTATTTGATGGTTTGAGCCTTTAGATAGATTCAATTTGACAAAGTTTTGGTTGGTTGATTTTTGATTTGGTGGAGCCCACATGGGTCAACTCAATTCAAATGACTTGATTATTCACATTATATACCACCTAAATTTAGTTGTGTTAATTTATGTTTCAACGATGATTTTAGGCTTTTTATTTGATTTAATTTTAATTTATTTTAGTTTTATTTTCTTTGACTTATATGACTTTAGGCTTAGATGAGTTAATTGGGTCAACCTAGCTAATTACCTCAGTCCAAGCTCAATTAAACTTAGATTTCAATTCAAATATATTTAATTTTGATTCTATTGAATTTTATTAAGTTTGGACTTAATTAGGTTCACCATCGTTATGTCCTATTGACATCCACTAGGCTAAACTAGGTTCTCATCTTAAGATTTTGAGTTTGATTTTGGTATTAAATTTTAATTTGATTTAACTTATTATTTGATTTTGGCTTGGAGCAACACCTAGCCATTAAGTGTAGTGTCTTTCATGTTTGATTGGAATATCCTCTAGGATTAGAGATCTTAATTACTAGGCTTGGGATAATATTAACCTCATCTAAATATAAGGTCAACCACTCCCTCTCTAGTCTTATCAACAAGAAGAATATCATCAACAAAATGCATAAACCAAGGGACATCCTCCTATAAATGTCTGGTATTGACCTCATTTTTGGATGAGTTTGAAATCATTTCAATCGTAGTAATTAAGACCTATAATCTTATATTAGGAGTTTCCTTATTAGGCACTTAGGACACTATGCTTAGTGATTAGGTGTGTAAAAAATCAAAATTAAATAACAAATTAAATTAATTATAAATCTGAAATTGAAATCAAATCAAACTCAATATCATGAAGTGAGAGCCTAGGTTAACCTAGTGAATCCTTCTAGGACCCGACCTAACCCAAGTGAATTAGGTGAATTCAATCAAATCCAAGTCTAATAAAATTTAACAAAATCTAATTCAAACATATTTGAATTGAAATCTAAATTTGATTGAGCCTAAATCGAGGTAATTTAGTTGACCCATTTAAGCTCAAAATCACCTAAAGTTCAAAAAAAATTAATTAATTAAATCAAAAGAAATTAAAATTAATCAAACTAAAAGTACAAAAATCAAATCACAAATATAAATTAATCTAAAAATAAATCTATATGAGGTTCAAAGCGGTCAATTAGACTATTTGACCTAGACTTGACCCCTACACCATTTCTAGTACAATCCTTACCACAATACTAAAGTTTAAAACCTAAATTATTAATTTTCTTGGCTTTCTCCCCAACCCATTATGTTTAATGAATACATAAGATATTTATCTTCCTATGAACCATAATATTTATTAATTCTATTAGTTTACACATAAGAGTATCTATATTTTAAGTTCATATCCTAATTTTAGTTTTATGGACTACCTTCTTTGCCTACATTCATCCATAATGTGGAAACTGTTTAATGGACTAACTCTTATCTATAATCACACCCGAGGGTCGATGCAGCGGCTTTGCATACTTTTGACTATATTCAAACCACACAATGCATCACTTCCAATGAATACCTCACTTTAACACAATGTATTAAAAGATTTATGTCATGATTTTTTTGTGAAAGTTGTGGACTACCTAATGTAACTTTCCATTTTTCTCATTCGGGACTTTGAACTGAACAGAGGCAGTATTAAACATTTTATAAGAATAATCTACTAAAATCAATCATCTTTCATTACAAGCAAAAATAATTTAAACTAAATCTTTTAAACTAAACTACAGAGCATCTAAAACATCAAATCTGTAACAATAAACTTAAATTCATTGAAACATACCTTGAATCTTATTTACAATTGTTTTCACCAAAAACACTTCTAAAATGAGCAAAAATTTACTCCTCAACATTATCCTTCCCTTTCCATGTAAAAATAGCTATATTCATATAATAAGTCATGAGACTTAGTATGATAAGCAAGTATAATACAAAATTCAAAATTTATTAAACAAAATTAACATAATTATACAATTGATAGCTCTAAATTTTACTTTTTAACACTTTGAAAAAAAAACATAATTTGTATGCTTGCAGGCAAAACTTATGTATCAAATTTTAGCTTTTGAACGTGTCATGTATAATTATCAAGATCATTGGTCAACGTAAATCATCTCGAAAGCTATATTGAAGACTCATTTACCTCGATACTAGATCTTTTTGTCCCATTTCATATCATTTGATGACCTTTTTGACTCAATGAAGACTCTTTTTCCCCAAATTTGTGTAGGTAACAACATGACATATTGCTAAGCTAATTTTTATCACATGATATTTTGCAGCTATGCATACTTTTATAACTAAAATAAACGTTAAGCATGAAATGTTCAATATACCTTTAGAAAGTAGATACTAATGAAATAAGACAAGTTGCAATGTTACAAGCATGCTTAAATGAGTTAATATCCAAAAATATAATACATAATTCAATTTATAACTTGCAATGCATCAATAACAAAAGTTGCGTAAGTACTTTGCACATGATTGAAAATCTACAACACTCACAATTCACAATATCAAAAATGAATAATGTTTTATATTCTATACCGTATATAAATAATAGTGCAAGAAATATAAAACTTGTTTTTTTATGTTAGACTTACAAAATTTATCTAACTGTTGATTTACCCCCGGTAAATGACCTCCTTGAAATCTTCTCTTATATACACAATTTCAACTTGACTTCTCCTCATAAAACTTTTAACTTAAAACCCAATTAAAATGAACAATTAAAAGAATTTCTAAAATTCCAAATTTAAATTAAAATACCCAAATCTTACATTATATATTTCCCTTCCTCCCTCTCTCTTTTTTTCTTTCTCTTTCTTCTTTTCATCTTGTCTACTTCTTCCTTCCTTTCCTTCTTCTTCTCTTCTTCTTATTTCTCCTAAATTTCCTTCTTTTTTGTCTCTCAATTTCCACATCGGAGTTATAACCATGAAAATAGAAAATAGAAAATAAGAAAAGAATTATATATATATATGTATATGTATATATATATATATATATATATATATATATATTAGTATGTGTATAAATAAATTTGTTTAAATTAATCATATTAATTTATATAATATAAATATAGTCAATGCATGTCATACTAAGTGAAATTTTTTGGATTACCACTATCGTGCTACAATAATGCATAATAATTTTAATTAAAATTTTAGGAAAATTTAATCAAAATAAAAAATAATTCAATAACTTTCTCGTCTTTAAGAACTAGCCTATAGCTTTATATATCAAAATGATCTTTTTGAAGAGGAGAATGCAATGGAATAAATTTTGATGATTTTGTGAAAGTTGAAATTTTAAGGTATAATTTATTTAGAATATTTGTAATTGGACCTTATCAAAAATTGGGTATTACACACCTAATCTACTTCACTACATCTTTTCTTTGTCTTCTTGCCTTAACGATCCTTGCATACTCCCCAAAAAGTTTATTAGAATAAAACACAAAAAAATCTACCAAGAATCCCCATAAAGTATTCTTAACATCCTTTAAATAGTCCTCAAATTGGTTCACCAAAATAGGAATAATATTGACTCTTAAAGCAAAAAATTGGCTTAGTCTAGTGCTTATGTATTGCGGCTCTCTATGTTCTATCTCAACATTTTGCATGGACTAGGTGTCTAGGTGTTGGATTTGGAACCTAGGCATTAGAATTAAGGGCTTAAGTAGCTGGCTCAATGTCTCTAGCCATTAGTCCACACTGCTTGGGTGCCTAAGCTTTAGGTCTAGTGCTTGACCTCCATAATGCACTAGTGGCACTACAAGTGGCTCAAACAACCCTAAATATTCTCTTTAGCATAATGCACAAGAAATTTCCAATATTGAGGTTCACATACACAACTTAAAAATAAATACATTGGTGTAATTAACTTTCTAAAATTAAATAAATATAAATATAAAAGTCAAGATCTTTGGCCATATTAATGTAAGAAAACATTAAGTGTAACAAATACCTCTATATCATGGGTAAAACTAACCTTTTGTTAGGGTGCACCCTAACTTTTTTTTTTTATTGTAAACAAAACACCTTTTGTAAGTATTTGGCCCCTCTCCACTCCCCTAATAAATATATTTTCTCCATTTTATAATAAAATAAATATATTTTCCCAAATTAGTAACCTTAAGAAAAAAATATTTTAATTTATTAAATTTTAAAATTAATCTTAGATTTTCACTAACTTGAGCCAAACCAATTACATGCTTTTAACACTACATGTGTTAAGAGCTCAAAAAAAGTGAGTTCTTTATTTCTATGTAAATAATTCTTTATTAGATTTCCTATCTGATGTGGGATTAAATACATATAGGATATCAGTCATATGAAATCAGTTTACCATTTTTCCAATTAATTTCTCATGTGAACATCAAATCTATCTGATTTTTTAATTATTATTTTTATTTAGATGATTCTTAAATTAATTTTCAACATAGATTTATTTAGAGGTTATTTAAGATCACTTGCAATTTTCATTTTTTTATTTTTTATTTTTTATTTTTTTATATTTCAATTAAAAAAAATATGTTTAGTAATAATATTTATTTTTACAACAATAACACAACAAGCCTTTATCCCACTATGTGGGTCATGAATTATGAATGAATCCTTCTTCTCCATTATATATTAAGTGTCAAGTTCTCATATAAATAAAATAAGATCATTTTTTATATCTATCTAACCAAAGTATTCTTAGGTCTACCTTTACCTTTCTTAACACATGTCAAATATAATACATCTATTCCTCTAATTGAGTCATGAGATGGCCAACATTTTATGTGAACAAACCATCTAATACGACTTTCTTGAATTTTTTCTATTACTGGAGCTACACCAACTTTTTCACAAATATATTTATTTCACCATTTATCTCTCGAAGTAAAGCCATTCATCCACCTGAGCATCCTCATCTCTACAACACTTACCTTAATTTTATGCTTCTCTTTTGCTAGCCAACATTCTGCATCATAAATCATTATAGATCTTACCATCACTTATCAAATTTTTCCTTAAGTCTAAGCGATACTTTTTTATCACATAACAGGCCAAATGCAGTACTCCATTTCAATCATCCAACTTGAATTCTACTAATAACATCCCCATTTATTTCACCAACATTTTGAACAATAATTTTTTTAAAAAAATACTAAAAGCACTCAAAGGTTGTTTTGAGTGCTTTTTATATTTTTTTAAAAATAATATGCTTTATTTTTAAAGATAAAAAATATATTTAAAATATACTCTAAATTAACATATTTTAAAATAATATGAAATAAAATTGATCCCAAACAAACCCTTAGTTAATAATATTTAATTTTTTTTTTGTTTTTTAAGAAAAGAAAGTATTTCCATTTTAATAAAAATAATATGATTTTATTAAGCTTATGTAATTTCATTTTAATATTTTATTTTATTTTATTTATAATTTTACATTTGATATTATAACTCCAACTATTTGTATTTTTATAATATTAATTTAATTATATAATAAATTTCCACCCTAAACATTAGCTAAATTCACCCCTACCCTATACTTAGACTTTTACTCATCCTTGAGTAAAGCTAAAAGAAAGTAGCATATAGAAACAAAATAAAGAGACACACTCAAAAGATAGTGCAACAACATAATCATTTGGTTGTAATATATTGATAGTCAAACTTAATTTTTTTTTGCAGTCCTTGAGTAAAGCTAAAAGAAAGAAGCATGTCAAGACTTAGTTTAGCGACATACTCAAAAGATAGTGACACTACATAATCATTTGCTTGCAGATATCGACACTCTTACTTAATTATTTATATTAATAGAGAAAGACCTAAAAGACATAGTTAGAAACAAAAAATGATCATATTTTATTAGAATTAGAAGAGAATATGACATTTAATATGATGCAATGGGGGAAAATAATTTATATTGTCAATCCCATGTAATAGGATAAAAGCTTGTTGTTGTTGTTAAATAATTGAAGTCATCAAATCCTTGAAAATTTGTAATTATTCAACACATCAACATATTAACATGTTCTAATTCAGATCATATTAAGTCACACTTAGTGTAGAATTATATAACCCACATAAATTTAAATTTTAAGTAAATAGAAACTACTTAATACATGTATTCTTATAATTGTGTGCGTTTCAAAGAAAATTTGCTAATTGTTGTACAACACATCAAACATTTTTTTTTTCAAAATCCAGACAAAGATTATGGATTGTTATGAATAGTAATTATATTTCCTAACATTAATTCATATTTCATTTTGAACAATTACTCTCATTTTGTGTGAATAATAACTCTTATCCTTTTAATAGCAAAAATGTTTAGTCCACAATATTTTTCTTTGTCCAAATTGTGTTATTTATAGTTTTCATGTTGTGAAGTCACATAGATAAAAATTTTGATTTACCATATAGTTTAAAAGACAATGATTCATATGGCTTCTACCTACCTTGATTCAAAACAATATGCATAATACAAATTAAATAACAAAATGCACTCTTAAGATGCATATAGATGATGTAATTAACATGTAATTGATTGTGTAATAATTTAATCTTAGACATTTAGTTAGTTTCATAAATTACTAAAGATAATAAATCCTAGTATAATAAATAATTAGCAATGCACTAAAATATATTTAATTCATTTAATAACAACTAATCATATAAGAAAATAGTTGCAAATTACAAAAAAAAAAAAAAGCAAATACATACATACTCTTTTTTTAAGCAAAAAAGGGGTACTTTATTGATTATTTGCTAGATGTACAAGTAATCCAAAAAAGATCAAAAGAGCGAAAACTTACATGCGTTTACTTCTAATAATTGGAAGGTTTAGTTTATGATCTGGAATGATGCAATAGTGAAACTTTGTATTAAAGCTCATTATCTTGCTAGGTAGTAAATTGATTGATTTCCTTCTCTTTGGATATGGTTGATAGTCAAGTTTATATTGTTGGAATAATATTTGATCCTCTTGAGAGTATTACCCAGATTCTAGGGAATGGTATTGCCATCATCATCCTTTAGCATGCTAACCAGAGAGAATGAGTCTATTTCTAACCAAATGTGAGGGAAGGAGGTTGAAGATGCTATTTTGAATGCAGTAAAGTAGGCATCACACTCAGCTTGTAGTGGTGAGGAGGCAAGGCATGGCATTGAAAAGAACAAAAAGGCAGGACCCTTCATGATTTCTGAAGACTACACCGATTCCTCCTTAATTAAGTGTTGGGTGGTGACTGCCATCAATATTTATTAGTTGATGTAAGGTCTTGTCTATTTTTTATTTTTTCCATATTTTAAGCTCCCAAGTGGTTGATCTTATAGAGTGAGTGAATCCAAAGCTATTCAGAAACTTTTATTCACCTCTACCTTGATTATTAAATATATATAAAATTGCTACCACCACACTTGCATTATCTATAATGCATGAAAATCAAATAAATAAAATAAAATAGTATAAAGGAAAAAAGTGAAAAGAACTTCCTGATAGGGTGGTCTAATAATTTACTTCCTCATTTGGAATAAAGTAAAATGACTCGACATACTATAATAGTGGTAGGAAAAGAACGTAATTGGTATTGAAATTTATATGTTAGTTTGTAAATATGCGTGGATTAGTATTTAGACATTCCCTATCTCCTATTAATCAAAGTTCTTCATGTAAAATGTGAATCTTGAGGTGGCTTAAAAGAGACAAACTAGAGTCAAACTTTTCTTGCTTTGACTAATATCCACGCCCATGGGCTTCGAAACATAACCTCAAAAATACATAAATGCTACTACCACTATAACAATAGTTCAAATGGCCTTAGGACAAAGTAGACCTAACTAGGTTAAGCCATATAAAAGAAGTTTATTCTAGCAACCATAATAGATTTTTTGCACTTTTAAATGAGGGGTGCAATCTTTAATCAGCTTCCTATAAGGAGCACATATGTTGTCACGACCGGGAGTTTGGAATACCAAGGAGCATACCGATAATAAAATAAAATATTTCTTAACATTTTCAATCATAAATAAAATCTCCAATCTCCAATCATAAAAGAGCACTACAAAACCACAAAATAATTATATAATTTGTCCATACATAAATATTCTAATAAAGTTCAAGAAAACACATTTTAAACATAACTCAACACATAATTACCTATCTCCTAAAGTCCCTCTAGTAAAAATGACTTTCCCTTCTATCACCATTTATTAGGAGGTTACAAAAAAGATTAAGCAATAACAAATGAATATAATTCAAGAGGTCAATTATGCTATTACATATAAAAAGAAGAAAGAACTAGTATTTTGTTGTATCACAAGTACTAAAAGAAATATGCTCAAACAATCAAACCTATGGGAGGTAGGTATACATAAACATTTATCAAGAAGATATGGGGTCTATACATAAACATTTATCAAGTATATAATTCGATACATAAACATTTATCATATAAACTTTTACTTTTACTTTTATCATCCTTCCAAGAGTAAATACTCATTCAAAGAACAAGTATCTATTACCATTAACATTTGCCAATTATCCCTTTGAATATTATTTGCAATTTCATCGCCCTTTTGAATTATTTTGCACAGTACAGCGTCCAGCATATAAGGGGTGAACTCAGGTTTAACATATTCATATATATAATTATACCACTATACACATTAATTCATGATTAATAAATCAAGAACTTTATAAAATGATAATGTGATATGATCTAGATTCGGGTTATTATCCAACATGAAGAAACAAGAAGCTACATCACGCTTTAAGAAAAGAAAGAAAAATCATCACAACTTGTAGTACATGAAAAAGTCATAATCATTTGAACATGCATTTTATTATAAGAAATTAAAGATATTTTTACCATAAATGTAAGAACATAATTACCCACTTCAACTTGCAGTTTTCTCTTGAACCTTCTTTCCTTTAACACTTCCTTTCTTAATTGAAATTCCTATAACATAAAAATATTAAGTGTTAAAGATTTTATATATTGCATTAATTGATTAACATACTCCCTTAAATGATTCTAATCTAATTAACGATAATATAAATATCTTTCCTTCATAATATAAAATGCATTTCCCTTATAGGTTCTCCCTAAATTTTATACTCCCCTTTTCTTATTTTTTCTTAAATTAATTCTTGAAATGATCTTAAAATTAATATTTGTAATTGCATCTAACTCATATTACTTATTCCTAAATTAACTTATTACTGAAAATTTTAAACCCTAATTTAAACTTAAAATAGCACTAAATCAAAGTTAATAACATTAAAATCGAATTTCTAATTAAACATATAACTAAATAAATCATTTACTTATCAGATATTCTCGTCTAAGTCACTAAGCCTTCGACTCTCTCTTCTTCCTCCGACAACGCTTCGCCTTTCTTCCTCCCACGGCTTCTTCACTAAAGCCGTTGGCTTCGTTTCAGACAAAGGCTCTCTTTTCTCTCTATCGTCGGTCCTCTTTCTTCCTCTACGACACAAAGGTTGAAATCTTCTTCATCTCCTTCCTCATTATCGACGCCTTGCAGACACGCACGCAAGGTAGAGTCATCTCTTCCTCTCCTTTCCCTTCTCCCTCGCGTGGTTTTGGGAGTTCGGTTTATCGAACCCCTCCCTTTGGATCCCTTTCTTTTTTCGCTAACCGCCACCAGAGTTATGAAATTTCTTTTTTTTTCTCTTTTTTTTTTGAATGTCTTCCATTATTACATATCTCCCTCTTATAAAATTTCATCCTCAAAATTTAATGACAATAATAGAAATAAATATATCTTTAATTACACAATTGAGGATAAAGTTTTCTCATTTATGATTCTTTCTCCCACGTAGCTTCTCGATCTGATACATGTTTCCACAGTACATGAACAAATGGAATTTCCTATTCCTGAGATGCTTAACATTATAATCTATAATTCTTTCTAGCTCCTCCATAATTGTGAGATCAGGTTAAATATCAATAGGATCAACAATAATTTTGTTGGCTTCATCAGTAATATATTTTCGCAGAAGAGAAATATGAAATATATTATGCACTCCTTGCATGTGAGAAGGTAAAACCAGTCTATAAGTCACTTTCTCAATTCTTTCCAAGATTTCATATGGACCAATATAGCGTGGGCTCAACTTTCCAACTTTGTCAAATCATTTTATACCTCTCATAGGGCTGACTTTAAGAAATACAAATTCTCCCACTTCAAACTCTATTGGTCGATGTTTAGCATCATAATATTTTCTCTACCTATCTTGAACAGCTTTTAATCTATCATGGATCAATCTGATCTTTTCAGTGGCTACATCTACTATTCGCACTAATGATTCTTCTTTCACTGTCCACCCAACAAAGTGTGATTTCCTTCCATACAATGCTTCATAGGGAGCCATACCAATACTTGCTTGAAAGCTATTATTGTAGGCAAACTCAATCAAAGGCAAATGAATTTCAATTTCTTCCAAAATCAAGGATACAAAGTCTAAGAAAATCTTCAAGTGTTTGAATCGTTCTTTCTGACTGACCATCAGTTTGAGGATGAAATGCAGTACTGAAAGTAAGCTTCGTACCTAAAGCTTCTTGAATTTTTTCCACAATCTAGATGTAAATCGGCCATCCCGACGACACTATGGATTTTGACACACCATGTAACTTCACAATTTCATCAACATATTTTCTTGCTAACTTTCAACAACATCAGATTGTTTGATAGATATAAAGTGTGCAGATTTAATCAACCTATCAATAATAACCCAAATAGTATCGCATCCTTTTCTGGATCTAGGTAAGCCAACAACAAAATCCATAATATCATCCCATTTTCACTCGTGTATCGGTAATTGTAAAGTCCACTTGGCTTGACTCTTTAACCATCTAACATGATTGACATTTATAAACAAATTCAGCTACACTTCTTTTCATTCCTTGCCACCAAAATATTTTCTTAAGATCCTAATACATTTTGTTACTTCCTGGATGAATTGTAATTTGAATGATGTGCTTCATGTAAGATATCTTTCCTCAAATCTCCAACATTTGGAATGAAAATCCTACCATGATACTTCAGTAATCCCTCTTCATCGATTTCAAAGTCTTATGTATGGCCTACTTTTACCAAATCTAAAATTTTCTGAAATTCATCATCTTGGGTAGTAGTATCTCAGATTTTTGTCTTTCAAATTTGATTGTATAGCCATTTGATTTAACAATAAAATATGATCATTTGTAGATTTAATAATTGAAATTTTTAATTTTTCTAAATCTTTAATCAACTCCTCCTGTTGATAGATTAACCAATACACACTATTAGATACTTTTCTACTTAAAGCATCAACAACTATATTTGCCTTTCCTGGATGATATTGAATATCCAAATCATAATCCTTAATGAGTTCCAACCATCACCTTTGTCTTAAATTTAGCTCCTTCTAAGTAAAATATATCTCAAGCTTTGATGATCAAGAAAATTTCACACCTTACCCATATAAATAATGCCTTCAAATTATTTATGCAAATACCACCGCTAGCTCTATCATGGGTTAGATAATTCTTTTCATGATTTTTCAATTGCTTGAAGCATAAGCAATCACTCTTCCATTCTCAGATAAGTACATCCCAAGCCTCTTAATGATGCATCACTATAAATTTGAAATATTTCGCCCCGATGGAATAATTAATACTATTAAACAATTCTTCAATTTTGAAAAGCCTCTTCACACCGATCGACCATTCAAACTTGACTATTTTTTGAGTTACCTCGATACGATGACAACTGTGAAAACCCTTCAAGAAATCTCTGTAATATCCTCGCCAACCCTAAGAAACTCGACTTCGGACATGGTCGCCCGAGTCATTCGACTATTGCTCTGACTTTACTCTGATCCACTGAAACCCCTTCACTACTAATCATGTGCCCCAAGAATATGATGTTATTTAACCAAAATTCACACTTTAAAAATTTTGCATATAATTCATTTCCTTTTAGAACTTGCAAAATAATGTGAAGATGGTTTTATGAGCTACTTCATCTCGTGAATAAAAATATCATCTATGAATACAATCACAAATGAATCTAAAAATAGTTTAAAGATTCTATTCATGAGATCCATAAATATAGTTGGAGCATTTGTTAAGCCAAAAGGCATCACCACAAACTCATAGTGCTCATACCTTGTATTGAATGCAGTCTTTGGTATATCTTCTTCTTTGATTCTCAACTGATGATAACCTGATCTTAAATCAATCTTTGAAAATACTGAAGCTCCTTCTAGTTGGTCAAAGAGATCATCAATTCTTGGCAAAGGATATTTATTCTTCAATGTGAGTTTATTAAGCTCTCTATAATCGATGCATAACCTTAAGCTCCCATCTTTCTTCTTCACAAATAATACAGGAGCTCCCAAGGAGATGTGCTAGGCTTGATAAATCCCTTCTCTAACACTTTTTGTAGCTGATTCTCCAACTCTTGTAATTCTTTAACCACTATTCTATATGGTACTTTTGCTACAGGTTTTGCACATTGAATTAAATAATTAGAAAAATCTATCTCTCTGAGTGGAGGTAAACCTGGTAAATCATCTAAAAAGACTTCTGGGTACTCTTTTACTACTGGTACATCATCTATCTTCTTTACCTCTTTAGTAACATCGATAATTTGAGCAAGAAAACCTTCAGCCTTTCTAGCATCTTTTGAACTTTTAAGCAAGACACCATCATAGTTAATACTCTTTATGCCCTACTAATTTGAATTCTTCTTTTCCGAATATTGAATTTGATTATCTTTTACAATAATCTATAATAGATGTTTATAATCAATCCATTTCTAAACTCACATCAAATCTCTTTAATAAAATTTATCATCTTCCTAATGGCTCTATGATTATGATCATACTTATATTCCTAAATATAATCACATGCAAATCTCGCCTGACCACTCTTATCACAATTCGAGCTTGGAATACCAAGGGAATACTCTGACGGATAAAATAAAATATTTCTTAACATTTCCAATCATAAATAAAATCTCCAATCTCCAATCATAAAAGAGCCACTACAAATTACAAATAATTATACAATTTGTCCATACATAAATATTCTAACAAAGTTCAGGAGAAAACATACTTTAAACATAACTCAACACTTAATTACTACCTATCTCCAAGTCCCTCTACTACAGAAACATGACTTTCCCTTTTATCACCATTTAGGGTTACCTAAAAAGATTAAGCAAACAAATATAATATAATAGAAAATAGTAAAGAAACTGGAACGCATGAGTACAAGAAAATCAAACACCTATGTAAACATACATAAACATTTATCACATATATACATAAACATTTATCATATAAACTTTTACTTTTTACTTTTATCATCCTTCCAAGAGTCACCGTTGAAATACTCATTCAAAGAATAAGTATCTATTACCATTGTCATTTACCAATTTCATTGGCCCTTTTGAATTATTTGTCAATTTCATTGACCCTTTTGAATTATTTATGCAGTACATTGCTTCCCCAATACCATAAGGGGTGAACTCCGGTTCAACATACACATTCATAACATACAATTATATCGGCACATTAATTCATGATTAATGAATCAACGAACTTTATAAAATGATAATGTGGCAATATGATCTAGATTCGTTATTATCCAACATGAAGAAACAAAGCTACATCACGCTTTAAGAAAGAAAGGAAAAATTATCACAACTCGCATGAAAAAGTCATAATCATTCAACATACGTGTTTCATCATAAATTAAAGATATTTTACCATAAATATAAGAACATAATTACCCACTTTAACTCAGCTTTCTCGAACCTCCTTTCCTTTAACACTTCCTTTCTTAATTGAAATTCTATAACATAAAAAATATTAAGTGTTAAAGATTTTATATATTGCATTAATTGATTAACATACCCCTTAAATGATTCTAATCTAATTAATATAATATAACCTTTCCTTCATAATATAAAATGCATTTCCTTAGGTTCTCCTAAATTTTATACTCCCCTTTTCTTATTTTTTCTTAAATTAATTCTTGAAATGATCTTAAAATTAATATTTGTAATTGCATCTAACTCATATTACTTATTCCTAAATTAACTTATTGTTGAAAATGTTAAACCCTAAATTAAAATAAATTAAATCAAAGTTAATAATCGAATTTCTAATTAAACATATATCAAATATTTTACTTTCTGTAAATTGATTTCTCTTCGCCCTATTCGCTTTTCTGATACGGCTTCTTCTCCTCTTCCAAGCCTCTTTTCTTCCTCGACCGACATAACGTTCAATCTTCATCTCCTTCCTCTCCGACTGCATACAAGACGCAGGTAGAGTCATCTCTTCCTCTCCTTTCCCTTCTCCCTCTCTGTTTTGGGAGTTCTTTTTTTGAAACCGCCGCCTCCCTTGATCCTTTCTTTCCTTCACGAATCACTTTCTTTTTTTTCTCTTTCTTCGGACATTACATATGTGGCCTCTATTTGAAAGGTATAAGTGATTATGTCTTATATGCTTTACTATTGTGAGTCATTCATTTTAAACATCCTTAGGAATTGATCCATATAAACATAATAATATATTATATTATTTTTATTAGATCTTCATGAAATTATTCTCATCAATTTGCCCATTGAAATATCAATCTATCTACCGTCCCTCCCACTGTCCTCACCCTAATATGACTATGATGTATTATATTCATATTATTGATCCGAGATATTATTAATGGTGGCAACAATCAACCAAGTCAACCTTGGAGTGGCCATTACTATTATCATAATTTAATCATAGAAAGATAAAATCAACATAATCTTTTATAGATATCACAATAAATATTCCAATAAAGCATTGAAATTTGTTCTACATAAATTTATAAATGTCTCCTTTACAATTCATGGGCAGTTTTTGTGTTTAAAGTAGCTTAAGAAAATTGAGTATAATTAGCATTCAAATATTGAGCAACGCTCTTTTGTACTTCATAAAGCTCATAATGATGCCAATTGGCCTTTCTATAAAAGGATTTCTTCATTGTGACAAAGAGCATGTTGATCATAACAAACATTCATCTATCACATGATGCTCTTTTTAATCCATAAAATACCTACAAATGCCCACTATACTTTTTTCTAATAGATCTCGTCATAATGATTCACACTATATATGCATTTTATTACACACTTCAAAAATTAGGCATAATATCTAACATATGTTAATGACACGAGTTCGACCTTCTCAACACGCGTCAAACACCTACGTAGTAAGATTCAAAAAATAATATTAAAAAATTAAAATGACACACATATCTTAAACAATAGAGTTAAAATTATATAAAAAATATTTAAAATATAATTTATTATATTTTAAATTAGTATAGAATTTTAAAAATTTAAATAATAAAATTTGAATTAAAAAGAGAGAATAATAAAATATATTTATTACAAATAATTAAAATTATAAAAAATTATAATTAAATTTATAAATTTAAAATTGATAATAAATTTTATTCATTTAAATTATTAAAATATAATAAAATAAATTACTTAAATAATTAATTTAAAATTTTTAATTAAATAACTTTTTATTAATTTTAATATTTTATTTATTTAATTTATACATATTATTCTTAATTATTATTATAATATCATATCCAATACATATCTGTATTCTATATTTTTAAAAATAAAAAATATCCCGTATTCATATTGTGTCCGTATCTGCACATCATAGATCAAAAGATGTTATATTTCTATCAAAGATTATCTTATTCATTGTAATAGTGATGATCAATGTAATGTATGTAAAAACAACAATCATATTATTTGTTATCAAAGATTATCATTTCATCAATAATTATCTAACAAGATGTTACTTACATGGCCACAATCAAAATTCTGCAACAATCCATATTAAAAATATTTTTTTTGTGATTATTTGTTATCATGAGATTTCATAAAACCTATCATCGCACACCTTAATGTGTTTACCTCAAACACACGTATGGATCAACTTTGAGCGCCATCCCACCATTCTAATTATACCTAAAATAGCTACTGTATTAAAAGGCCCTCCAACAAATTAAATATTAAAATTTTGTATATTATTAACAAATAATAGATCCTCCCAATAGAACTTGGCACCATAATTTTATATATATATACGAACGACCAAATGGGCCATAAATAACAAATATGCTTTGCTTCATTCTTATCATTCAACAGGATAAACACTTACAGACTGTAAATGATATTTCCTGAAAACAATCTTTTAATATTGACCATAGCCAATCGCCACTAGAAATGACAAGATACAGTAAAACTTGTATAAAGTGATACTGTCTAAAGTGATCAACATGATTCGGTCCCAACTATATGATACTGTATATACTGTATCTGCCTAAAATGATAACCTATCTAAAGTGATATCCTACCTCTGATCCCAGTAATATCACTTTAGATAAATTTTACTATAAATAAATAAAAGAAAGATACTCATAGTTTTGATTTTGGATTACTGACAGCACGCTGGATGAGCTCCCTACGCAGTATCTTCCCCGCGGTAGATTTTGGTATCGAATCCACGAATTCAACCCTTCGAATTTTTTTGTATGGGGCAACCTTCATAAAATAAGATAGAAATAAAATTTAGTCTGTTAACAAAAAGGCCAAGTTTACGGAAAACTTTGGCTCCACCACAATAGCTATCCATATGTAGGTAATAAATGGATGCATCATTTACTGATATTACAAGAAATGAAATTAATGCACGTAGTCATAATTTAGAAGAGTGAATTAATTATATTTTCTAAAGGATTTATATTGACTCTGTTATGACATCTCTATTGTTGAAACAAGGAACGGTATTGCAAGCAGATAACGGTGCTGTATGAGAAAGCTACCAGGAACATCCTCAAGGAAATAGGAAGAGTCCAAATTGGCTTAAGGTAATTGCATTAGGATGTCATTAGTGAGCTGTCAGACTATAACAAATGTAACCATTTTCTGTTTTGATTCTTGCTAACAGCTAGTGTAGAGTCTAATCAAGTGTAACTATAAATCTTGTATGTGATTAAGGGAATAAAGAGAAGAATTTTTCTTAATGTCTTTGTTTTGCTAAATTTGGAGCTTGAATCCACACTCTAAAGATTCCTATCAATACATCCTTGAAAAGAACGTATCAATAGATGCTCTTATTCTGATTACATGAAAAATGCAAATCTAGCAAAAGGTATTGAGAACAATTCAAACTCAGAATAAGGATTCAATCGACAGAGCCCCAGTGCCCTGTTTGCCATTCGGAGCAGTTCTTGGGAATTAATAAAACGTTACAACAATTCCAATCTTTTATGGAGATGGTAGATAAAAGAATAAAAGGATCTATCTTAGTCAAGACTGAAGGGTGCGGTGCGAATCAGTAGGAAATGGCACTGAATGAGCAGGTTAGTCCCATTGCCAAAATACATTTTTCGTGAAAAATTCAAGAATGAGAAAAAATCACAGAGCCTCAAGTTGACTTTATTTTTAATAAGGTTGAAACCTATCAACCTAGGTACTAAAATCTTCCTCACCTAGACACTAGGATACATCTCGTGATTAAGTGAAAATCCAAACCAACTCAAAGGCTCGTAGGACTCAACTTAGAGTAGTCACTAGACAAGTGGACCCTACTTAGCCCGATTAATCCAAATCCACATATCACAATCAAATTAATTCTAAACCAATCTTAACCTTAAATATAACTAAAAATACAAATCAACACCCTTAGCTCTAAATGGGTTAATTAGCCTATTTTGCTCAAGTTAATCTACTTGACACTTGTAGGCCACCATGACCCAAACCCTAACCAAGTTCAAATTGATTGCAACTAATCAACCACATGATAGGCCAAACATCAATAGGGTCTAAACAAGGCTAGTTGAAATCCAATTTGATAAATTAACTCGACCAACCCAATTTGACCTATTTAGGCTTAAATGGGCTAAATCCAAAACTAATCCAAACCACTTGAAACTGAACTTATTCAAATCATTTTAAACTTTAATTGAACTTGATTGAAGCCTAATTAAGACTTCGATTCGTTAACTCATCTAGCCACGTAGCGAACCTATATGCCCAAAATCAAATTCAAGCCAATCTTTTGTAAATTAAGCCAAACTAAAGGCTTATAATTATCCCAAATACATGATTGGAAAATCTCCATACCTAATTGCAATCTAATTTGGTCAAGTGATTAACTTGACCAAATTGACCTAAATGAGTCATATTAAGCCGAAACTCAATTAAACCTAAATCAAACTCAATCAACACCTACAATCATTTCTAAATTGATTATTGAATACCAATCAATGATGAATTGAAATCAATCTGTTCAATTTAACCCAACTAACTTAACTTAGCTCAATTTGACCTAAAAGACTAAATTGAGCCAAAACTCAATCTAACCTAAAATGGATCAAACAAAGCCCATGATCAACTCCAAATTGATTATCAAACGTAATTCAATCCTCAATTGAACCAAATTTGACCAAATTGATCAAATTGGTTCACTAAACTTATTTGACCTACATGAACTCATATGAGCCAAACCTCAACCCAATTCAAATTAGGTCAAATCAATTGCACCAATGTGTATGAAAGCATCATACAACCCTAACCCAATAGAATCTTAGACTCAATTTGATCAATTGGTCAACTTAACCCAATTAAACCCAAATTGACTTATATAGGTCAAGATGAGCCAAACTCAACCAAACTTGGCATAACTCATCTTTAGACCTCTCCATACTTGCATAAGTGGACTCAACCAAAGGAGAACCTAGTTCAACCCAAACTAAGTGAACCAAGTGTTCCATATAAGATAAAACCCAAAATAGCAAAGTCCACTCCTCACCTTTGGCTAAGACAACACCCTTAGCATGTCTTGACCTCTTCTCAACCAGCCAAGCCTAACCTAAGGCTGTTTGGTCTAGCTATTAACTAAGGTGAAGTCACCTTCACCTTGGACAACCTTTGATTCACAAGCCATAGACTATCCACTTCAGTTCAGGCAACCAAATTTCCCTAGCCACTTAAAGGAAGGTCAACTCATCAATACAAGCCCTTTCGCGGCTTACCTAATGCTTGACCGACTAGCCAAGGCTGAATAAACCTCTTTAGGTGGTTCACATGTGAAGAGGGATATACTCCGTCTCAACATTTCAAATTCTACACAAACACTCCTTAGCATCCCACGGAGAGTCCCCAGGCATCCAGAGAGCTCCCCTTGCCCCCCATTGTCAACAACACCAAGCTACCATAAACTTAACTGTCCTTCACACTCAACCTCACTCAAACTCCACTAGAGCCTAATTCATCCTCCTCACACACTCTCTATACTTAAGTCAAAGCAATTGAGAAATACTCAATCGAGCACCGTAATATAAAGCTAGATTAACTCCAATGAGATAGTGATGGAGTTTGATCTCAAGAGAAATCGAGGACTACAATAACAGGACTTCGCCTCTTTAAGGCCAAACTACCTCACACGTCAGACCATCGGTCTTTAGTTATAGAAAGGCAATCAGAATAGCCCCTAGGCCTTGGTCCTTTGTGAAAAGAATGTGAATGCCATGCGAATCAAGGCATGGGATTGATCGATTCTCACCCCTTGATGGTTGTGGTATTATTTCTTGCTCACTTGGAGCCTTGGTTAGCTTGCAACAAGAGGCGATCATCTTTCACCAGAGGTTAAAGATGAATCATGGGCCATCTATCTCGGGTGAATATCGGACATTAAATATTATAACAATCAAAGATATTTCCCTATCCCAACAATAGATAAACTTTTATAACCTATGACAACCATTTTGTATTCTGGGTATCAACAAGTCCTAATAAATCAAAAGGACATTTATAAAATAACTTTTATAACCTATGACAACCATTTTGAATTCATGATGATGTCATTTGGCTTACTCCTACCACATTTCAAGCTTTTGATGAACCAAATTTACTTCTATCTTCAAAGTTTTGTCATAGTTTTAGTAATGATATATTGATGTATAGTGCATTAGAAAATGCACATATGAAACAAATAAGGCAATTTCTTCAATGTCTTCTTGATGATTAATTAATTGTTAAATTGACCCAATGCAATTTTCGGAGTATCTTGTCCATGTAGTCAAAGCTAAGAGTGTTATGATTGATACATATAAAATCATGGCTATACAATACTGGCCAACACCTATTCACCTATAGCTAAAAGGAAAATCAAGAAAAATTCTCACTTAATCCCTACCAAATCTTGCCTCAATTATTGTAGCCGCCTAAAATCACGTGAAAGTTGGCCTTTTCCCGCTACCCTCATCTCACCTGCTCCCTTACGTGCATCTTAGACAACCCCACACAACCGCCAAACTCTCCCTTCTCCTCTCTACCGTGCCACACATCCCACCTCTCGCTGGCTTGCCTATCCTATTCATTCATCTCCCATGTTCCTCTCATCTTTGCTCCAAACTCAAGACAGTCAAACCCATTCACTCCCATATAAAGATGTGCAATCGGTCGATTTGGACAGATCGATTTTGAAATTTGTTAAACCGTTCAGTTTTAAATCCAGAATCCGAAAAAATCGATCCATTTAATCAATAACATAAACCGAATCGATCCAAACCGAATTTGTTTTGATTTTCAGTTCAATTCAGAAAAACCGAAAATTAAAAATATAAATTACTATAATAATTATTAATCAAAGAATTACATCACTTTATCAAATCATTTCATACAAAATCAAATAACTCTTTAACAAATGAAACTAATAATATACAAAATTAAAATTGAATTTACTTTTTTTGAGAGGAATTTTCTATAAAATTTTTTTAAAACAATCAATTTTTTAGCTATTTTTGGTTTAATCGGATTAAGATAATACAAAATCGAACAGAAACTGAAAACCGAAAATCGAATTTTACCAAATCCAAAATCGAAATCTAAAAAAAAAATTTATAAAATCGATCCAAATTCAGAAATGCAATTTGGATCGGTTCGATTTTCGATTTTAACCAAAAAATGCACACCTCTACTCCCATACTCAAAATCCCATGTATGTCTCCCGTTCAACCCTCGTCCTCATTCACACGTAGACAAAACTATCCCCAACTCCCACCTCCGCCTCACTCTCATCAAATCCCACAAACCAGATGTCACACCTCAAATGACCCCCTCTATCTTAGGGTTCATCTGGAATCTATGATGACATTCCTAAAATTAAAGGCGGTCCGCTAAGGTAGATATGGACACACCAAACGACATATGACATATGAAAAAAAATGTGTTCGATTAAAATAATATTAAAAAATTAAAGTGACACGCGTGTCCTAAATAATTGAATTAAAATTATATAAAATATTTTAAATATAGTTTGTTATATTTTAAATTATTGTAGAGTTTTAGAAATTTAGAAAATAATATTTTAGTTAAAAAAAGAGAATAATAAGATATATTTATTACAAATAATTAAAATTATTAAAGTATAATAAAATAAATTACTATAAGTAATATATATATATATATATATATATATATATATAAAGTAATTAATTTAAATTTTTAATTAAATGACTTATTTTTATTATTTTAAATATTTTATATATTTAATTGTTACATCATTCTTAATTATTATTATAATGTCGCGGTCCAACGCTGTGTCCTAATTTTTTAAAAATAAAAGCCTCGTCCGGTCCCCGTTGCATGCATCATAATGTAACAAAATAAGATAACTCAGGCAGACGTAGCTTCCACTAACTCATCCTGATATATAAGGATTCGAGGCAAATAGGTGAAAACTGAATTTTATCTAATCATCAAGAACAAATTCTTACATTTTGAATCCTCCTAATAATAAATTTATATTTAAATCACATATTTGGAAACGTATAACATTGAATATCACATAAATAGGACAATTAAAAACATCAAAATGTAAATTATATATAACTAATTACAATATCCTAAAATTATATACCAAAATTGTACAATTCCAAAACTCTGCCTATAGCTACCCTCTTCATGCTTGTCTAAAAGTTAACGGTAATACTATAAGCTAAAAGATCGGAGAAAGTATTGTAAAGTGAATACAATACACGATAAGACACATCGCATATAAGTTGAACTCACATGAAAGTAATAGTAGATAAAGATATGCTTGCATGTGTAAGAACTGAAAAAATAAATGCATGTAATAATTATAAGAACTGCATAGTTGTTTGTAAGATTGTGAAATATAAATAGTAATGAGATAACTACACATGTAGGCAATTGATTCATGAATTTTTATTTAGTTCTAAATCAACTGTCTTATGAGAATTGTCATTTATGTGTGTATAAGTTTGACTCCTATAAAGCATGAGAGTTGTCACCTAACCTGTCGGCCAAAACTGCTGATAAGGCTGATTGTATCCACACTTCATACTAAGAACCTCTTGATACCATTTGGTCTAATCTAACTTAAATGCCAAGAGACAAAAACTCTATGGTTTATTGTCAAAGGCTCATCTCGTCAAACTTTTGCCACATATAGTAACTTCATGATATTTTTTCTGCTTATTATATACTTTACTTTTCATTTAGCAATTAACAATACCTACTCTGAAACATTTTTCAATATGCACAATAATATAGTATGACATCAAAGTATTTGATTAAATTATAGTTACAAAGAAAGCAATAAAACATAATTATAAGTCGTGCAACTAATCATTTTGTATCTAACAAGATATGATAGAAATATCTATATGAAATGTATAAAATATTCACAAGTAGTAGAAACAATAGCAACCAACAATCCTATAGAAATCTGAATTTAGATTAACAATTACAAATCTCACCTTAGTGCTTGAGCTAATATCTTGAAGTGCTTGACAATTCCTTAAATATACAATCTAATAACTAATATTTTCAAAGTACAAAGTGCAATGCGATGCTCAGGTGCTCTTAACTGTTTTGAAGTGCAAAGAACAACATGAAGCAGCTCTTCTATTCGTTGAAGCACTATACTTTATAATGTATTAAAAATAACATGTAATTGTAATTTTTAGTAACTATATCGAGACATTTGCAACAATTGTCATATAAACTATTTCACAAAAATTTAAATCTTGATACAAAATTAAAAAACAAGTGATATGCATACCTTATGGAGACATCTTGAATTAATTCTACTAAATAAAATTCACAACAATGTTTTCAATTAAATAAATTAGAAATTTAAAGGTTTAAAACTTAAAACAATTTGATAAAAAAAATATTTAGTGAATAGTTTGCATAATACATAGAGTTTCCAAAAATAAATTGAAAGAAGTATTAGTCATCATCCTCCATTTCATTCATACACATTTGTTCTCCTTCAAGCAAAAGTTCATCTTCAAAGTGTTCTTCTTCTTCCTCTTCTAATTTTTCAATTGAATCAATTTCATCTTCTCTTTCTTTAAGACTATAAGTGGATGTTGAAGTCTTTATTGTTGTATGGGGGTGAATTAGTTTTCATTATTGATAACCTTTTGTTTTTGATCTACTAAACCTTACAGATCATCTTCTATCAACTTCTCTTAATACCTCTTTAACTTGTCTTCAAATTAGGCCTTCATCACCAAAACGTTCCTCTCCAGCATCCTCTATTTCCCCAATTAACTACTTACAAATTTTACCAATAAAATCTAAGATAATTGGATCTATCACATCCATTAAATTAAATCATCTTTTAATGTTTGATTGTATTTGAAAAAATCAAATCATTTAATCACTTTTGCTCAAACCGATTTCTCCATTTTATGTGAATCTAGAGAATGATTGGGAAACAAAATGTATGAAGAAATCACTTAATATTTATAATTTCAAATAATATTTACCTGTTCAAATATACTCTACTTTCTTTCACATCTAGTAGCACTGCAAGTTAATCCTAAAACTTTAATTACCAATTTTTGTAAATTGGGGATACAAGCACCATACATCTCCCACCACTCGACTATATTTAAAATTTAGTATCAATATATAAAATTTATCATAACATGAAATTTAGAAACTTAAGATAAGTCATTATACCTGAGAATTTCTTATCTCTATTAGGGATGACAAATTCAATTGCAACCATTGATATGATTATAAATTAAAAATTCTTCATCTATGACCATTCTCTCATTTAGGTCTCGCATTAGTCTCGTAATAACTACATATAAGTCTTTTAGAAATTGTCCATCTGATTGTATAACGATTTATTTTTATAAAAAAATTCAAGATTGAGGAAATAGCTAGCTTGATGCAATGGTTGTTGAAGCGAGCATACCATATATAATCGATGATATGAAAAATTTATTCATAGTTCTTCAAATACAAAACTAATTACAACTTTAACCTATTCATTACATCATAAATATAGCTCATAACTAATCTTCTATCACCATTTACTAATTTTAACATCTTCACTAATGAGCTTGACACTTTCAAAGCATATGTCGCATCATTCCAAAAGACAAACTTAATAATTATCTCCTTAGTTTTTTTTCCTTTTGTATTCCACTAAATTTGGACTTGCTCCAATCTTCAGAAACATACACCTTAAACTTTCTTTCTACTTATGTATGCTTGCAATAAATCATGTGTAAATGATGATAAAATAAATTAAGAAACTTTTTGAATTAATTGAATAAATTTATTTAATATAAAATTAATAATGGAGGCAGGCCAAAAGGCTTTCCTAAAATGGATTTAATTTAAAAAGGAAAGATTATTAAATCAAGGCTTATTTGAATTCAATTTTGAATTAAATTAAAATAATTCAATTATACTCAAATTAGTTGAAATAAATCATGCTAGGGTCGGCCAAATCATTCCATAAATGGATAAAATTAAATTTGCATTGATATGGCAATGAATCTTCAAATTAAATTCAAAATAATTTAAATTCAAAAATTCAAATGAATGATTTTTTAAAATTTAAATAATAAGGGAATTATTATGGAAATAATTTGAATAATTCTCACATAATTTATTAATTAAAAATCAGTGAAAAATTCAGCCAAAAAAAATTAGGTTGATAATTATGGTATGAGAGAGAAAATAAAATGATAGGAGAGAGAAAAGATAATTAGAGTAATTCTAGAATAATTTTATTCTCATGCTATAAATAAATAAATAAATAATGTAATTAAGCATGAAAATAATTTATCTTGCTTTAAAGCACATTACATGATATTTAAACTCATGCATTTAGTTTATGTTATCTAAAATAGATAAATTAAGGAATAATGCAATTTTTATATGTAGAAAAGTATGAAGGAATTTAAATAAGCTATTTTGAAATGATTAAACCATTAATTTTATTTTACTGAGCTCTTATTTGTCTTATATTGCAAATCCTATAGAAATTCCCAAATTGCCCAAATCTTGATATGATTTTCCCGATCTGACTAAACAAGCTAAGTCTGATGAATTTTCTTAAACACTTGAAATAAACAATTAGTAACTTCAAGAATATATGTTTATCATCAATATGAATCTAAATTAAGAATAACATTCATAATGATTAATGTTAATAATTTATCCTACAAATAAACAATTAATTATTATTACACAAAGTTTTTGTGATCCTAAAATTGCCACAACTCTTTCTGAAGAAAAGAGAAAAGTTGTTGTCTGCGATAATTTCGTACAGATGAATAAGAATAAGACACTACCAGAGATTTCGCTTCATTTAGTGAACTTTTATATCTCGGTTTTGTTTCTATAACAAGCAGTTCTCTATACACTCCCAATACCGAGAGAAAGACTTTCGATTAAGCTAGTCAACGAAGCGAAAGAACAGTATAATTGCAAATGAGCTTTTAACTTAAAATTTATTATTTTAACTTAAAACTTTTGTGGGGAACGATGACGCCCTGATCAAGATCCCATGGTATCCCGCCGCGATCCCCGGTCCGCTAATGAGGAGGTATGACCAACCCGACCGGGCGATCCTCACAAGAACATACGTTACGCCCGCGCCCTCAGAAGGGGAGTTTGTCTGGGGACAAATATAAGTCAACCTTTTAACATAGTTTTTTTGTCCAACCAAATATTCTACATTTCACGCCAAAGAGAAAGTGCCGTGAACATACTGGTCGCAAAGACCGTAATTTAGTGCATATCACAACCAATGGCCGGTCGCGTCATAACCATTTATTTGGTGTCATATCGCAAGAAAACCACGCGGACAGAGGACACGCCATCCACGCTAGAATATTTGAGTGTGAAAATACATGATTTTGATTTGACATCGCTAGGAAAGTTTTCTTAATCACCAAGACAAACAATTACGAGGATTGTTTATTTTTTAAGTTTTAATTTAAATAATTCATTTTTTTGTTTTATTTATATTTTGTATTTCTTTGAATTTTGATCATTTTACGATTGATTTTAGATTTGAATATACGATCATTTATCATCAAATTTTAATTATAATTACCTTCAATCTAATAACAATCGATGTCAACTATGTCGATTTTGCTGAGACGGCCTATTATCTCAAGTATAATCCTTCAAAACCTCCACTCTGGCCAACATGTATGACGGCTAGACTTTTCTTCCTCGGTGATTGAATTTTGATACTGATTCATATCTATTACATAATTATTCTCGATATTATTAATTCTTATAATATCACATTTTGGTTTTGATAAAACCAAGACCAAACCGATTATAAGATCTATTCTTTATATTTGACTTAGTAATTACTCCAACACATAAAGGATATCGTTTCTTTTGAAAATTGTACGGACATTAAGATGCCTAATGTTTTCGATGTCAAATTTTGATTTTGAGTTTTTAACGGCCCCAAGACCAAACCGAAGACAGAAGATTCTGCTCTTCAGATTGACTTAATATTTACCCAACACGCATACTGACATTGTTTCTTTGAATTGTATACATTAATCTAAGTCAAGCTGACCAAATTTGATTTTGAGTTTTGTTAACCTGATCCCCAAGACCAAACTAAGATGTAACATCGTTTTTTGTTTTATACCTAACTTCACGTCCCTATTGTTTAACACTTCAACATACATACAAAAGATGCTCTTAAATCATTGACATTAAATATCTAAATGTAAAAGGTAATGTTTTGGTTAATACATTTTTTTTTTAATTCGCTCAAGACAAACCCAAGATAAAGATATGTTCTTTTTCAGATTTGACTGATCAGAATGCAAGCGAAGTTTTAATATCTGATTTTGGTTTTAATTACGCTCAAAACAAACCGATATGATTAAACTCGACTATTTTCTCAAGATTAGATTAGATTAATATTCAAGATCAATCATTCTCCAAACTCCAACTCTATTATACGTAGATCTGAGATTTTCTTGAGATTGAACTTGCAAAAAATACATTAACAAATGATCATGATTTATCTTACCATTTCATGACTAACTTCAAGATTTACACAAGATCATTAGATTTTTTTGTTAACTTAACGCCCCAAGACCAAACCGGATGATGTAAGATGACATAATATGAATACCATTTCAAATGTTTATCATGAATGTCAGTAATTCTACAATTATAAAGACATGAGTCGATTTCTTTTACTATTCATCAAGAGTATGATTTATCTATATAGATCGACTCTTTCATGTAATTTCGCATGTACGTGAGAGTTTGTTCATAAGACGTAATACACATCGCAAACTAAGGATCAGATGTTTTAAATGGTATGATTATTTGCACCACTTATCATGTATCAAGCATATGTCCTCTCTTTTAACAAATCAAGCATGCATTTTGTTGAGTTTGAATTTGATTCTTTCCAGATTGATTTAATCAAATAAGCAGAATATGCTTCATAAAGTCATATTTCATATTTATTAAAAAGCATTCAAACCAATAAAATGAGATAACACTTTGAATACGCATAATCAATCATTTCACTTAAGATTTTAGCATGCTCTCGCCATTTATTTTCTAAACGATATATGACATTTACTCAGATCTTTCCATATAGGTCACATTTTCATTTCTCACCCATTCATATAAGATAATCACCACTAGAAAATGAATTTGAACTTTAAATGAGAATTGTATAATGAAGATTCAAAGAACTCCAAGATGCGTAAGATAATCATATAAGATTTATTTAATGATAAACATGAATAATCATATGCACCTTCCCTTTTCAAACACTTAGACATTTCACATTTTTATTTATCAAAATTTTCCCTGACGCCATCCCCACATGTACTGGGAGACAGTTTCCCACCACGCCAAGAAAGTATGCAGTGTCGTGAGACACCCTACGAAAATTTATTTGCCCACCACGCAAGAAGAAGCGATAACATAACAGATTTTCCCCAGCCTTATTCCGCATCGTACAAATCTCCCATCGCCATGATCGAGTTCACCACGCCAAGAAAGTATGGTGTCGGAGACACGAAACTTTATAAAGATTTCATAAAAGATATCACACATGCAAGTTTCATTTCATATATGTCTATTCCACACTGATCACAGTTAGATGTAAGGAGAATTGCAAACATCAATCTTTCCAATCAAAAGAAATTAAAGATAAGAAAAGAAAGATTTGATATCGCATGATGATATAGAAAGATTCAAGATTCATTAAACCAAGATTAATAATTATAGCATACCTTCCTTTTCAAACACTGGAAATTTTACATTTATGTTACCAAAATTTACAACCTCCGGCCATCCCCACATGCGGGTCGCCGAGACAGCCCACCACGCCAAGAAAGGCATGGTGTGTCGAAATTTATTCGCCACCATAAAGAAGCGTAGTGATACGACAGATTGCATAAATAACGTGAGCAATTATCAACGCTTCAATTATTTTATCAAAGTTTACAACAGCCTCCCCTCTGCACGGTGACTGACCACCACGCCAAGAAAGGCATGTATGTGGTGTCGGAGACACCACAAACTTTGATAAGATTTCGCCACGTTGGAACAACGGAGCAAGTACTTATATCATGATTTCCGCCACGCCGGAACAACAACAGTATTTATCATAAAGTTTAAGATTTAACAACGCTAACGGCACTTATAAGAAGATATTTCGTTAATATGCAAGAGATATGAATTTTACATCTGTACGCTTATCAAAGTTACAGCCTCCGGCCTCTCATGGTTTCGAGATCGAAGTCACCCACGCCAAGAAAGGCGCATGAGTCTCGAGACACCGCTATAAACTGACAAGATAAAGATTTGCAACAAGATATCACATATGCAAGAGTATAAGATGAATTTTACCGAATCTTATCTCGCTGATCAAAGTTTACAACCTCCTCCTCGCATGCCGATGAGATTCGCCCACCACGCCAAGAAAGTGTAAAGGTGTGAGACACCGCTAAACTTTGATAAGATAAGATTTCATGATATCACATATGCAAGTATGCAAGAATTTAAACTCATGATAATGAGTGATAACCAAATCCTTTCTAATTTCAAATTTCAACTTGCATATGAAAAGGCATATATATATACATCTTCATAAAATAAAATAAGCAAAGTAAGCGAAATTCAAGGAGAAGATCATATCTCATCAAACACAGTTTAATTGATTTCTCCCTAGATAAGAAAGTTTTAAGCTTATATTCATCAAATAACAAAATGATTGATTCAGGAAAATATTTTCAAGAAGTATTTACCCATTAAATAAAAGATTCTAGGAAAATATTCAAAGAAAGCTTCAGCCTCTGACAACAAAATAATAGTTTTCTCTTTTCACAAAAATAATTTCAGATGCTTATGCCTCTAAACAACAAATTAATAGTTTTCCCTTCATAAAATGAAGATGTATCATACACATTAAAATCGAAATTTCTCTAAAAAATATTTGATGCATTATCCCTTTAAAAGCCAATCAATGGATTTTAAGAAAATAATTTCAAAGAATTTTATCCCTTGATAAAGATAATTTCAAAAAGCACCAACCACTTACTAGTAAAATAAAGCAATTTCTTCTAGATAAAAGAAATTTCAGCAAGTTTTATCCTTGTAAGAAATATTTGCATAAATTTCTGCTTACATACCTAGAAAATTTTCAAAAGGAAACACATATATCCATAAAAAAAAAAAGCAAACAACACAATATTTGGGCCATACATCATCCCAAATTATTTTAGTAAGCTAAGCATCACAAAACTGAATGGATAAGAAATGAGATTTGGCCATACATCATCCCAACCAGAAAGAAACTTTAGCATAATCCCAAGCATAAGATATAAGAATAGAAAACCCTAACTTCCAAAGAAACTCAAATGCATAGATAAGCTTAGGAGAGAAACAACTGAGCTTCAATGCTAAGAGGAAAGGAGAAAAGGGTTTCGGCCATGCAGGGATTCTGGCTAGGCTCGATTCTGCTCGTTCTCACTGCGGATGGACGGCGAGAGAGAAAAAGAAGTCTTCTAGGGAGCAGAAACGAAGGGAGAAATGCCGAGAGCAACGAGGAGGTCGCAAAGAAGGGAAACCGAACAGAGAACGAGAGGAAATGTCGTGAGAGGAAGGAGTGTCCGTGGCTCCAGAGCCGAGAAGAGAGCAGAACGAACAGAGAGAGAATGCGGCTTTAGCCGAGAGAGCAGGAAAGCAAGCAGAGAACGAGAGAGGGAGTCGAGATGAGGGATCGAAAAATGAGTCAACGCTCGCTCTTTGAGACTCTTTTCGACGGGCAACGAATAGGGTGAGTATTAAAGTTGATTAAACAACCATTAGTCCCTTTAATTATAATTTAATATTATTTTATGTGATATTAATTTACAATAAACCCGAATACGTCAATTTGTTTTGGCCGTAACGAACTGATCAATTTCGCGGAGGATCGTTAACAACGCCGACGGCTGATGAAATTAGTTTAAATTTGCGCGCCGATTCGAATCATTCGCACATTTTGCCGAATGGATCTCTAAGGTGTCGCTTGATGTGACGCTTCGCTGACGACGACGATCAATTTTGCAAACGGGTCGCGTTTATCGCCGCTTCGACTTAATTTATGCGATAATTTCATTAAAAATAATTTTAATTTTAATTGATCGATCTTTAATTGATTGACATTTAATTAATTACGACGACATTTTTTTAATCAAATCGAATTTAATTAATTTCGATCGCGATGGGATTTAACCTCTATATCATTTATTTAATTTTAAATAATATAGGTCCCCCAACAAACATGGTGCGCATGAGCTGACCGTGTTTTGTACACTAGTGAACTTATGGATCTCCAAGAGATTTGCTTGATGTCACGCTTAAGTTGTAGTTTCTACAACTGATACCTAATCGCCTTGATAAAAGTGGGTATAACTCTGCTGTGCACAGATTTCATCGCTCAACCGCAATAGCTGCTGAAGATTTGTTGTCATTAGTCCAAGTGCTTGATGGAGGGAGATTTAACTTGTCATCATCCATGTCCAAAGAATTTGGAATGTCTTTCCTGATTTTGTTTTCTGACGTTGAAAACTTCCTCCGAGTTTGAAATTTATATTTCTCCTCCGCCCGCTTGTGCAGGATGATGATTTGTTGAATGAGAACATCTTCATCCATGGCTTTGTGGACTTGTTGAAGATTTCATCTCAACTGGATTTGTTTTTCCTCCTGCCGGCTTCGCCTCAACTTGTGAGCTGAGTAATTCTCTCCCCGTCGCTTTTGCTGACTTTATGACTAAATGTCTTCGCCCCATGCTGTTTTGACGACTTGTCAAGATTTCATCTCAACTTTGGGATTTGTATTTTCCTCCGCCGCTTTGCCTGACAGATGGCTGATGATGAAATGTCTTCTGGCCCCTGGCTTTGTGTGACTTGAAGATTTCATCTCGATTGTGATTCAGGCCTCCTTTATCCCCGCTTCATGCCTCGATGGATTTGATGGAGAAAGTCAATTATCTTGAGATTTGTCAGCGACACGAATTACCTTCCGCTTATTTTATTGAAGGATAAATGTCGAAATTCTGAGCCAGGTTGTGTGGATCAATGGCAAAGAGTCATCACTGCTTTGCACATGTATATATCGATGACAAAACTCCTTAGTTCAAAGATTTAGCTTTATACTAACATTGGGATCTTCTTCTGGCCCTCTCGCTTTTTGATCGACTTATGAAGAAGAATTTCCTTCTGCCTTTGCTTTCGCTGATAGACTTATCAAGGAGTTGAGATTTTACATTTGATTTGATTCCAAACTCTTTCTCGGTAAAGGATATCTTTGTTTGTCAGAATTTTGAAAGATGACCTACCACCAATAGTGATAATTTCCCGCCCGTCACTTGAACTCACCAAGTTGGAGAGATTTGGATGCTCTTGTCTTTGAACTAACAAGTAGAGGATCCCTTACTACTTTGATGCGGTTGAGTAAGTGACCACCAACTCTACCATATTTTGGTTTGAATCCACCTTATACACCTACTGAGTGGACAGCAATTGATGAAGGATTTTATCCTCTGCTAACGAGATGGGGATCTCTTACTACGCCTTTGTATGGAGCAAGCGCACTGTCACCGACCAGATTGGGCGGTTGAGTCCGACCTTATACACCAACTCGAGCCTTTAGATTTGAAGTGGGATGAAAATGTCCTATCCAACTTGGTTTGTTGAAGTTTGCACTTGAAAATTTTCTTCTTTCGTCAAGAAGACTTTTAAATTTGAGAATTTGAATACATAATTGAGTATGCATGTGATCTCGATTAAAGACGATGTCAACCCAAAGAGAAAGAAAGGCCCCCCTGTCTTACCAGGAATGCCCGATACTTTACTATAAAACTTTAAAAAAAATGCCCCTGTCTAACAGGGGGATTTTTATTTTATTTTGAAAATGCATTCTTGTGTTACAAGAGAATTTCCAATGAAAATTTTCATAAGTGTTTGACAATAAAGATTTTCAAATGCAGATTTGTCCAATCACACTTTCATGTGTAATATTTCTTTAAATGCCGACCGCTGATCATGACGGTTTTCACCTTGAAGTCAACGAGTCGATAGTTCTCCATATACCTTTTCAATAACAAAAGGTCCTTCCCAATTAGTTCAAATTTACCGCCAATTCTCATGAGGATGATTGGTCTTCTTCAACACTGTGACCAATTCTCCTTCCGAAAAGCTCGGGACGCATCAGATGATCAATGCTGACATCTCGCCGATAAACTTCTAGATTTTGTTTGAGCTGAGCCCCACCTCATCAAGCTTCTTCCATCCGTAGACGAGCATTCTCATCTTGGGTAAGATTTTGTTGAATGGCTACCTGAGCGGGTAGTTCAACTTCGAAAGTGGCAAAATCGCTTCACCCAAACACTAAGTATGTGGGGTAGACTTTGTAGAGTTTTGTAAGTGGTACCAGAAGCCCATAACGCTTCCACAAGTTTGGTATGCCACTCCCTTTATTTCGAGAATTTTTCTAAGCAATTGACTAGTTTTATTAAATGCCTCGCCATTTGCTCTGATTATAAATTGACGAATATCGCCAATCAATCTTATGCCAAGAAATTTATAAACTTTAGTTTTGAAGGTCAATTATGTTCAAATGATTCGCGTACACCAAATCTATAAACAATATCAGGTAAAGAAGTTACCACTTGTTCAAAGAACTTTAAATGGCGCAAATTCTACTTGAGAAGTCGCTAAGATGAAGCCGACTACCGATGATGGATCAATTGGTCCAATTACATCTGTCCCCCAACACTCAAACGGCCAAGATGCTACCGTTGGATGCAACAGATTTGGAGGCTGATGAATTATGTTACCATGGACCTGGCATTCATGGCATCTCGCATGATTGATACAATCTTTTACCATGTACGGCCAATAGTATCCAATTCTTTTAATTTTGAAAGCCATTTTAGACTGATTGGTGTGCACCACAAAGTCCTGATGGATTTCAACAATTACTTTGTTCTTCTTCTATTCCCAAACATCGCAATATCTGCTCAAGGATCTACGATACGTAGTATTGCCAACATAAGCATATAATAAGCCTTTTCTCAAGTCAGGTATCGACTTATTATTTGGCAATTTGCCTTCCTCAAGAAGTAAGGGTCGCTCCGCCTTCCTTCTTCTACTATAAGATTTCATGTGGTTTTAAGACTTCCTCGTTGAGGCTTTCATCCTGAATGGCTCTTGTCTTGACTTTGGAGAATAATTTGAAGTGAGTGTAAGGAGCAACATGAGTCGACACTCGCCGATTGAGTTGATGACCCCTCTTCCAAATGGGATCTTAAACTTATCGGCTCTAGACTCGACGAGTGCACACTAATTAGTATGTAATCGCCGCCATCCATACTGCCATTTTTTTTAAATTTACCGCTGCTATTCCTCCTGAGACTCGAGTCATAATGACATTTGAATTTGCTTCATAAGCTCGAGAACTCGCTTGTGATAAGTAGCCAATTCGCTTGATTTTGTAAATCAACACTGATTAATGACGAAGTTGAGAATCGCCATAAATTTGCAAATTCTCATGGAAATGGCTTCTAAACCTCGCCACCAACGCTTCATATTCTCGCCGTTGTTGTTCGTATTGAGTTAATTTATAAGAATGTCTCAAGATGCCACCTTCGTGTGATCAAGATGAGACCGATACCTGAGCCTTTGGGAGATTTGAGGGTTGAGTGTATCTAATGGACTAAGCTCCATCAAAATACAATTCCACATTTGTTGCTTTTCTTTTCATATATGCATGATTTGCTCATCGTGAAGATCATCTTAAGAATGAAGGGATGATGCAAGAAGAAAATCGCTGTAATTTGCCCCTTCACCGCTCAAACATATGTAATATCAAATCAGCAGAAGGACCCATCGTGCTGACCCGTCAACGCTGGTCTATCAAGAACTTCAACGATCGATCCTGAGATAAGGTAATTTTATGAGATAAGATGTAATGACGTAGTTTTGGGCAAAGAAAAATTAACGCCAAACAATGCTTCAATTGAGAATAACGCTTCCGCTTCCTATTAGTCTTCGACTAATATAAGATAGCATTCTCCTTCCTTCCTCATTATGTCGGCCAACAAAGCACCTGTGAGATTCCTCCAAGGTGGTACAAGATGAGAGGCTTTCCGGGATTGTCGCAAGAATGGGTTCAACAGATATTTCTTGATACCCGCGCCTCGACATTCTTCGTCCCACTTGAAAGGAGTATCTTTCTTCATTAATTTTGCAAAGGGTCGAGACCTCGCAGATTTGATATAAATCTTCTAATGAATGCTAGATGTCCTCATGGAGGAAGTTGACAAGACTAGGCATTTCGACAATCGCTTTGATTTTGTTGGGATCGATTTCAATCTCCACTCCGCACAACATATCCAAGGAACTTTCCAAGAGACGGCGACAGAGGATTCATCTTGAGATCATATTTTCTCGATTCTTTCAAAGACGATCCTTAAATCATCGAGATGATTCATGATCTATACTCTTGACAACGAGGTCATCAACATAAGACTCTACTTTTGATGAATCAACTCGCCAAAGATTCTCATACTTTCGTATGTAGCCCCAAAGATTCTTCGCCGGGCATGGTAGAATATATGCCAATTGGCGCCCCAATGAGGTATGCTTTCATCTTCGTGAGCCATCTTGATTTGATTGTAACTCGACGATCCATCCATAAATGAGAACATGTGGTTTGAAGTGTTATCCACTAACCGATACAGAAGTGAAAGTCATCCTTGACATGCTTTGTTTAAATCCTCAAGTCATACGATATAATGACCATTCTTCTTTTCACTGGGACAATATTAGCTATCCCCAGATTTTTCTTCTAATAAAACCAGCCTTCAATGAGCTTTGGTTTCTCGAATTACGTCTTCAACCTCCATTCATTCGCCAGAGTTTGCTTGACCGGGTGATATCCGCTAATTAACCGCTATATCGTGGGATAAGCCCTGCATTTCAAAGATATGTCCAAGCAAAGCCCCGAATTCACAGCAAGTTTTTAATTCTTCCACTTTATCTTCGTGAAGTAGAGCACCGATGAACGCTAGGCGATCCTCCTCGCCTCCCAAATTAATTTCTTTGTTCATCCATAAGAATGCCTCCCCACCATCTTCAAGCTCTTCAGCTGCTTCTACTTCTTCATTATTTGTGACATTAAGAATGAAATTCTCCCTCATCATCACTCTCAACTTCTATTCCCCGCATACAGAATGTATATTCCTCGTGGACTCATTTTGATGAAACCAAGGCCTTTAGTGTGTTTATTTCTCTTACCAATGGTTTGAGAACCTTTGGGTACCACATCATTTCAAAGAGCTTACCCTTGCTTACTCGCCCAACTGACCCCATGTTTGGCATTAGATTTTGCATCTTGAGAGTAATATTTTGGTATCCTTGTGGCATAGCTTCTTCTTCTTCGATAATGCATTACCCAATCAGATCTTCTTCGACACCCCTGATTTATAAAACAGCTTCCCGCCCGGCTTTCCGTGGAGAGGAGGTACATGTTGGTCACCGCCTCGACTTTGTGAGTTTCTAGGGTGATTTCTTTAAAATGTTGGGAGGAATGGAGTGACTACGAGTCACTGATGGATCTATGATTGTTTTAAAGTAGTGCAGACCCTACCTTCAAAAGCGATTCAACTCATAATCGAGTCAAAATGTTCTTCCGAGCTTTTACTCAAGAGTCATGCGACCTTTGATTTAGAAACACATTCATCTTCTTTCTTCAAGATCACTGGGATGAGGGACAAGTTATTGATTTTGATTTTTTTATATCCCTGGAATATTTGGAACAACCTCTTTTCCTTTATTCATTTTATCTTCCCTTCTTCTTAACTTGTTCTTTATGGGTTTTGAAGTAGATGCAGATTGTTGTTTTGTTATTTTGATTCCTCTAAGGAAATAATGCATCTTGATAAATCTTCATTTCATGCACCGCAAAAGGTTGCATGTCACCCACAATTTGGCATTCTTCTCCATCCTTTGTATTTTCATACATTGATGCAATGTGATGGGACAATGCCATACTTATGAAGCCATGGTCCACCTGTATGGCTCAATGAAGTATCTGATCGATCACATGAAATTTAGCTTCGTGAGGTCTCCAAATTTAAGAGGAAGGACCTAATGACCCGATAGTTTTCTCCCCCTTCATTGAAACCTTGAACCATGACTTTATCTCGCCCTGATGTTGTACATCTGAGATACCATCTAAGAGTTCTCAAGTTCATAAGATTCATTTGAGGAACCGGATCAATTAAGATCCGCAGATTATAATTTCATCACTTTCACCGTAATATAGTATGCTCGCACCCAGCATTGATCATCTTCTCAAAATGTGACTTGGAGGCTCTGAACATGCTCCCAAATGCTCAAATATGCTTCAATTTTCCGCTTCGAGAGCTTCACTAAGGTGTATTACGAGATCTTCTCGACATTGCTTCAGATACACTAAGTCGCGAATTTTCCTTAGATGGGATAGAATATTGTCGATCCCTTTGATGAAGGCTTCTTATTTGAATCCTGGGATAACTTTTTCATTGATTTCAATTTCTTTTCCTTTATCTTTATTCATTGGCTCTTTCCTCTTGGGATGAAGACTCACCACTTCTCAACTGATTGAAGTTACTTCATTTGCATCCAATCTTCGATGACTCAGCTTTCAAAGATTCCTCGCCATCTAACGATGACTAAGATTCGTAATCACCGCTCTTTATATTTTTTTATGTTTGTTGATATGGTGAGCTCGTTCATCTTCATCCGGGAAATGAGTTCCTCTAAGTCTATCAACTTCATGCATCATCAAGCACTCAAGGAAGTTCTTCAAGATCTTCCCCCGCTTCTTCATGATCCAAGATTTGTAATGAATTCGCAAGCTGATAGGTCGCTCTTGATTGACATAATCTTCCATATTATTGATGATCTTCGTTACCATAATTACCATCAATAGTGGTAACATTTTGCATCTTCTTCTTTCTTTTATTTATTGGCGGGTTTCTTAGCCTTCCCTTGCGGTATTTGGCTAGGCTATCTTTTATGAGATGAACTAGCCTTCCCAGCTTAGGTTTTGTCTCGCTTCAATGCAGCTCAAGTGGTGATTTCTTGAATACACAGGCATGCTTCAATTGCTTTAACATTTTCTGATCTTTTTTAGAGGCTGCGGCACATCCTTCATCATCGACCGACTTCTCTTTGCCTTTATCATTGCTTGATAGTCTTGGAGATGAGGTGATTACTTTTGGATTCTTCTTTCTTGGACGCGCAATACCGTCAGACAATGTGAATTCTCCATTTCTATATTTTCTCTGCCAATCTTTGAATATAGCAATCTTCAACGGGATGGTAGGCCACCGTGATATGGGCAATAGTTAGGATTATCTGCTTGTCGACCTCTTGGTCTTTTACACTCACGGTAGTTGGACTACTTTGAGTGCATGTTTAAACAATTTGGCCACACTTTCCTCTTAAAGAATACTCTTTGTTGACTTTTCTTTTAGGGTGGGGCCATTGTCATTAACTCCTTTTGTTTGCTTTGGTGGCTCGCCTTCAGCGACCTCGAGGTATCATTACCTCAAGTATGAGCTTGGGTTGTGGAAGCGAGATTGAATGGCGTTGGTTTTCTTGATAGGCAGGTAGCCTTTCTTTTACGTTATAAAGCAGCTTACTATCCTTCTTGTATGAGGTGAAATCGTTTCACCTTTCTTTGGAGTCAGAGCTTTTGCTCTTTTGAATTTATCTTCTTTGGCCATGAGCGGATAAATTTAATTTCTCAAATTTAGCCACCCTATCAGTAGCTCTTGAAATGTGGTAGTGAAGCCATGCAAAGATAAAGGCGCCATCTTATCATCGATGTTGCCCATCGATGGTTGGATTGCATGCTCTTCCCATTGTTGTTCACATTTCATACTCATATTTTAGCGTGTATATCGTCAGATTCGTCTTTCTTCCTCTTCTCAAGGCGAGATCGGCAATGTTGTCTTTTTTTATTGGAACCTTTTAACGAACATGTTTTCAAGTTGGCAAAGTCTTGAGTCATTTGATAAATACCATTCGAAAGCGGTCAAAGTTAAGCGAATTGGTGGAATAATAATGCATCATTACCCCCTGTGTTGCGGATGCTTTGAATTGGGCTAGATCTTTGCTTGGGATTACCATTTAGTCGAATAGATTGAACTTTGGCATTGAATATCCCTTTGGGATATGGAATTTGATCATACTCCGGGATATGGGCGACCTTTGCTCACCAATTTTTACGCCTTATTTATCTTGATCTTCTCATTCAAGATAATATCAAGTTGAGAGGCGCACGGGTAGTTTGTATATTACGAGAAGCGGGTTGTTATGACTCATTTATTTCAATCCTCGGGCTCAATTTGGACCCTTGAAGCATGTGAGATCAAATTTATTGGAGGATTGTCATGTTGGCATTCTTTGGAGGCTTGATGATTATTTGGGGGGGGTGTTGGACACACTGTGATATTCTGCATTTGCATCATTGCATCATCACATCATCATTTAGCTCATTTTCATATTGGCGATTTCTTTATCTTTGGCTTTCATCGAATTTGTCTGCTTACGCGAAAGTGTAGTATCGAAGGTGGGATTTTCTTCCTTTCTTCTTCTTCTTGTTGTTCCTCTCACGAGACTTCGAGGATGCTTCCTCATTTGAACATTTTGTTGTTCTTGTTGAGGGAGAGAATGCTTGTTGCTGCCTTTAGGTTGATATTGGCACCGGATGGCTCAGACTTGTTGCACCATATACTTCTTGGCATCGTTTATCCTCTTCTTCTTAGTCCTCTTGGACAATTTGGTCGGCGTCTCCGATGAACTTAGATTCCAAGTGTGGAATCAAAATTTCTTGATTAGAGGGCTTGATGTTAACCTCCTCTTGATGGGATGGAGTTAATTGATGGCGGGATCCCGGAGGATTCTCAAGGTGTCTACCATATTCTTTATCATTGGGGCCCTCTTTTTAGGCTCCCATCGTGATAGATTTGAGTTTGGGCGGATCTGCAGAATTCACACGGATGTCACGCCATGCCTTTGCTCACAGCAATTTCTTTTTTGAGGCCTAGGCCTCCATATCTTACCTTTCCAGGGACCTTTCGGTGGATTCTGGACCGCGGTCCAAGTGTCACACCGTCTCAGGTGTGGGACATGGAGGTGGCGTCACGGCATTGGAGTTCGGGATGAGGTCTCCTTGGAGGAGGCGACCCCATCCTTGATAAGGGACCTTGGTATTTTCTTTTCATCGATCTCTCTCCTTGGCTTGGAGAACCGATGCACTCGTCGGATATAGTTTTCCTCGCGGGAGAGGCTGGAACTGAGGTCAGGGCTCTTGGTGACCGGTAGAAATTTGTTCCGTTTAACCACTTAAGGTTATCAACCGATTGTGGGTTGGAACACTCCTTGTTCATGTTTGTTTTGTGCGTAAGTGTTGAGCAATGCGACTCAGATTTCTTTTTCTTTGCCTCAAAACACTTCAGATGAAGAAGCTTGACATCATCTCCGCGAATGGTTGTTGGTGGATTGTATTATTTTGAGGGACAAAGAGGCCTCATGTAACTCTTCATGATTGGTGTCTCCAGGGGCAGTCTCAGGCGATTGTTTCTTTTGAAGTGACCCTACGTGAGTCCGACTTCAGACCTTTTGGATTCTTTGCACATGGCGTGCGGGAGAGTTTCTTGACAAGTCGAGGCTAACAACACTTTCGTTCAAGAGTGAAATCCATACCAAAGCGGATGGTAGCTCCGGTGCTTCGGCGTTGATGGCGTTATTGAGGATGTTGGCATGCTAGAGTAATGATGGCAGTTTTGTAATGCCATTAGGTTTAAAGGTAAAATTAGCAATTAAAATAAGCTATCACTTACTTCCAAAAATATGGTGATAAGATAAAACATACTAAGCATATGCTAAATAAAATCTCAAATGACTTAAGACTTTGGGTATGACTTTAAGTTGTCAAGTTTAACTTATCATTTCATTTCATTTTCATTTCATTTTTTTTTTTTACTACATTATAACTTAGATTTGGTAGCCAAAGATGGAAGAAACATCCGGTAGTCCAAATCTGTGGGATCAAATTCGCCACCGACCTCTTTGAAAAGAAAGTGAAAGAGTTGTTTAAGTCGGTGATAATTTGAAAGGATGAATAGTAGATAAGACCTTCATTTCGTTCTCATTTGGTGAGAACTTTTTATATCTGGTTTGGGTTTCTATGGTAGCAAGCCCATGGATTAATTACCTCAAATCTTGAGAGAGAGCTTTTCGATTAAAAATTTAGTCGATGAATCGTTAAAGAAACAGTATATAATTGCGATTGAGTGGAGTTTAGAACTTATGAAATTTATTATTTTAACTTAAAACTTTTGTGGGGAGCGATGGCCGCGGATCAAGATCCCATGGTTCCGTCATCCGTGTCGCGATCCACGTAGTCGGAGGAGGTAGTCGACTGACGTAGAAGGATCCTTGTCGGCAACACATGGGTTCGTCGTCCAAGGTGTCCTGTAGACACAGGGTGGAGTTTGTCAGGGGACAAATATAAGTCGGCCTTAGGTAACATGGGGCTTTTGCGACGAATACATTCTACGTTCACTCGAAAGCCAGCGGTTAAGGGAACATCTGATGTGGCCGTGGCTAATTTAGTGGTGTCATATATCACCCGGTCAGGTCAATTTCAGTCATGCATTATGTGGTGCCATATCGAGCAAAAGCGGACGAGGACCGGTAGCGTCCTACGAGCTTTAGGAATATTTGAGTGTGAAGGTAGTTATGTATTTAATTTGACATTGGCTCTTTGTGAGCAAAGTTTTCTTAATTTGTCACGAAACAATTCGGAGGGTGGATTGATTTTTATTTTTTTAGTTTTAATTTAAATAATTCATTTGTTTTTATTTATATTTTTGTATTTCTTTGAATTTTGATCGTTTATGATTGATTTTTTGATTTGAATATATGATCATTTATCATTGAAATTTTAATTATAATTATACCGATCACAGGGTTAATATCGATTGATAGGCGCTGTCACTACGTTGGGTTTTACAGAGGATGGTGCAATTAATATCTCGAAGTATAATCCTTCTCTAGTTTGAACATAGAGGATCGGGTTTGGGACTTTTCTTCGAGAATTTGAATTTTAAATTTAGTTGATTCATATCTTGTATTATATATGATAAACTACCGGATATTATTAATTTGAAATTCTTATAATATCACATTTTAGGTTTTGTTAACGGGACGTCAGAAGCAAGGGATTATGTATCTTATATTTGACTTGGTAGTATTTCCAACATCATGGATATCGTTCTTTGAAAATTGCGTGGGCATTAAGATGTCAATGTTAAGTTTGATGTCAATTTTGATTTTGAGTTTTGTTAACTTGGGACGTCAGAAAGAGCAGGAAGATGTAGCATCTTTCTATTTGACTTAGTATTTACTGACATGCATCTGATATCATTCTTTTTTGGTGTATGGAAATTAGAATGTCTAAGTTGGAGTTTGATGTCAATTTTGATTTTGAGTTTTGTTAACGGGACGGTCGAAGATAGCAGGAAGATGTAGCATCTCATTCTTTGTTTATACTAACTTGCATATCACTTTATTGTTTGAACACTTCATACATCTGAGTATCTGCTTTTAAAATGTTGTATGGGCATTAAATATCTTTGAAATGTAGGTTGATTTGCAAGTTTAGGTTTATATTTGGGTTTTGTTAACGGGGCCGGTCAACAGCAGGAAGTATAGCATATTCTTTTGTATTTGACGATTGATGCATGAGTTTTATCTGATTTTTTTGTTGACGGTCAGAAACAAAGGGATGTATAAATGTCGGCTCATTATTTTCTTGTAGAGGATTAGATCTGATTAATTATTTGAATCATTCTCCACCTGTCACTAGATATACATGAGGATGGGGTTTGAGATTTTTCTTCTTGAGATCTTGAACTTGCAAAAAAAATAAAAGTGATGTGATGGATAGATTTATCTTTTTTTATTTGGTAATTAACTTAGATTTACATAAAACATTAAATTTTAGATTTTGTTAACCCGGTCTGAGAGGATGATGTGATAGATGTTTTAGAATGAATTTATTATGAAATGTTTATCAGATCAGTAAAGTCGTTATGATAGAATGAGTTGACTCTTTTACTATTTGAATTTATAGATTTATCTATATGCATTGACTCTTTTCGTATGCTGCATCAAGTGAGTTTGTTCTAAGAATGTGAATCGCATTACTGAAATGATTGTTAAATGGTATATATATGATTGATTGTTTAGGCACTTATCATGGTCAGCTGTAATGCACTTAACAAATCAAGCATTCATTTTGTTGAGTTTGAATTTGATTCTTTCCGGTTGCATGAATCAAATGGTTAAGCAAAAACATTCTTAGTCATGATTTCATTTATCTTGCGTATTAAAGGCATTCAATATAAAATGAATATTTGAATATCGAATCATTTACTTAGCATTTTAGCGTAGTTTCATTTTAAATGATATATGACATCTTGTATCTTAAATCGTTGAGTGTCACATTTTCATTTCTCACCCATTCATAAGGCATAATCACCTTGGGTGAAATGAATTTGAACTTTAAATGAGTAATTCGTATGCATGAAAGAAAAACTAAGCTAAACTAGGTAAGCATCTTGTAATTGTTATATATGATGAATGAAGCTAGCATGAATAATCATGCGCCCTTAACTTACATTTATTTTTTATTTATCAAATTTTTGCTCCGTCATCCCATATAGAACTTGGGAGGCCTAGCCCACGCCAAGAGCGTGAATGTCGTGAGAATACGGAATTTATTTTGCAGCCGAAAGTGCATGGGTTAGCATAACATTTACTAAACGTATCGTATCTTATCCTTTCTCCAGTTTATCCTCTCCATGAGGGTTTAATGAGTGGCTCGCCAGAAAGGCGTCGTGGTGTGTCGTGGCATTTGGCTGATAGCATTTATTAACAAGATATGCATCAGAGTTTCATTTCATATATATTTTGCCACACTTTGATCACATGTTAAATATGTAAAGGGAATTTGCATCAATCTTTCCAATCAACAAATTAAAGCGTAAGAAAGAAAGGATTTTGGATATTGCGATTGATTCATCTTAGAAAAATTAGCGTTCATTAAACTAAACATGAATAATTATATGCGTATACCTTCCTTTTCAAATTTGAAATTTTACACATTTGTATTTATCAAAATTTTGGCGACCTCGTCATCCCAGAGCGGAGATCCCATGCAGAAAGGCGTGCGTAGTGACACTCGGGATTTATTTGCCCCATAGAAAGTGCATGGGTTGCATGCGGCGTGCATTTCCGTCACGTTGGAACAACGTGAGCAAAATCTTTATCATGAATCCTTATCTCTTATCGTTACAACTGGATCTCCCTCGTGGGAGGTGAGCGCCACGCCGAAAGGCGTGCATGGAGTGGTGTCGTGAGACTTCTGATAGCGTATTTCGCGCGTTGACAACGTGAGCAATCTATATCAAAATTCTGCGTTGGAGCGTGAGCAGTGTATCATTTCGCGTTGAACAATGTGAGCATTTTCTCGATATTTCCGCTTAATATTAGAGTATGGCGATGAATTTTACGCGTCGCTTATCAAAATCGAAGTTCTACCTCCGCTCTCTAGGTTTCAGGCGGGCACACGCAGAAAGGCGTGCATGTGGTGTCAGGAACATTTGAAACTTTATGCGTAGCGTTCTGATAGAAGATCACATATGCAGTATAAAGATGAATTTTCAGAATCTTATCTGCTTTTCAAAGTTTACAATAACACTCTCCCGCAGGTTCATGAAGCGAGTACCATGAAAGAAGTGCATGATGTAGTGCGTGTAAAGATAGCATAGCATTTCCTAATATGATATCACATATCTAGTATGCAAATGAAACTTCATAGATAATAGCAAGTGGTATAACCAAATCCCTTTCTTTAATTTCAAATTTCAACTTGCATATGAAAGAGGCATGATATATATATAATTCTTCATAGGAAATAAAATTGAAGCAAAGTAGAAGCATTTCATAGAGAAAGATCATATCTCAAACAAGCAATTAATTGATTTTCTCCCTTAGATAAGAAAGTTTAGCAAGCCTTATATTCATCAAATAACAAAATGATTGATTCCCCTTGGGAAAATATTTTCAAGTATTTTACCCATTAAATAAAAGATGATTGATTCTTAGAAAATAAATTTTAGCAAGCCTGAACAAGCTAATAGTTTTCTCTTTTTAAAATAATTTTCAAATATGCTTATGCCTTAAACAAGTAATAGTTTTAAAATGCTTTCAGCATGTATCACATTAACAAATCGATTCAATTTCTCTAGTAAAATATTTTCAGACATTATCCCTTTAGAAAAGCCAATGATTTCCGGTAAAATAATTTCAGCAAGCTTTATCCCTTTAATAAAGATAATTTCCAGCAAGCACCACACTCACTAGTAAAACAAAGCAATTTCTTCTAGATAAAGAAATTTCAAGCTTTATCCCTTTAGGTAAGAAATATTTGCATAAATTTCTTTTACCATATCCAGAAATTTTTTCAGGAAACACATGTGTCCATAAAAAAAAACAAACAACACAATATTTGGGCCATACATCATCCCAAATTATTTTTAGTAAGCTAAGCATCACAAAATCCGTGAATAATGGCAATAAGAAATGAGATTTGGGCCATACATCATCCCAAATCCCTAAAGGAAACTCTTAGCATAATCCCAAGCATAAGATATAGCAGGAGAATAGCAAAACCCTAAGAAACTCAAATGCATAAGAATTAGGGTTAGAGAAACAACACCGTTTGAATGCTAAGAGGAAAGGAAAAGGGGTTTCTAGCTTATGCAAAGGGATCAGTCGGTAGGGCTCGCGATTCCGTTCGGGTTCCTCAGTCGATGATGGGGAGCGACGAAAGAAAGCAAGAAGTCTTCGGGAGCAGAAACGGAAGGAGAAATCGAGAGCAACAAGGAGGCGTCGAGAGAAAACGAGGAAATGTCGTGAGAGGAAAGGCGTCGTGCGTGCCTAGAAACTTGTCGAGAAGCGAAGGAAACGTAGAGAAGGGGAGAATGTCGGGCAGAAGCGAAAGCAGAGAAAACGAAGAGGAGTGAGATGAGGTGAAAAATGAGGGTCAACGCCTCATTTCTTGCTAGAGCGGCGCCTTTCGATTGGTTGAACGAGCGGGTTAGGTAGGATTGGCGGGATTAAGTGATTAACATTAGTCCCTTTAATTATAATTTAATATTATTTTATGTGATATTAATTTATGCACTAAACAACAATATGGGTGTCAATTTTAGGTGTTTGATTGTACCGCGACGCTATGATCAATTTCGTGATCGGAGGCATTGGACAACGTCGGCGCGGGGATGAAATTAGGTTTACAATTTCGCGGCATCGCATTGAATTGATCGACATTCGCACACTTTGCGAATGGGTCTCGGAAGGTGTCGTTTGATAGGTCTCGGCGTTTGACGGCGGCGATCAATTTAAAGCGGGTCGTTTAGACATCGTCGAGGCTTCGATCTTAATTTCATAATTTTATTAAAAATTAATTTTAATTTTAATTTTGGATCGATCTTAATTGATTGATATTTTCTATTTAATTAATTTTGATGCTTTCGACGCATTATGAAGTTGAATTTTTGTATCAAATCGAATTTAATTAATTTCGATCGTGATTATGGCATTTAACCTCTATGTCATTTATTTAATTTTAAATGACACATAGTTGTAAGTCAATAGTTTGTATCATCAAATCAAATAATGAGATACACAAGGTGTATAGTCAACAAGAAAATCTCAGAGTTCCCGACTTTTGACATACAAGTTAGATTGGACCAATTACTATCATGGGAGCTATTGGTATAAAGTGTAGATTCGACCCACCTTATCAATAATTTTGGCCGATGAGTCAGATGAAGACTCATGTTTTATTGAAGTCAAATCTATACGAATATAAATGGCATTTCTAACAAGACAAATTGATTTAAAACTGAACAAAATTTTATGAAATCAATTTCATAGTCTTATAAACTATTGTTCAATTTATATACTTATTAGCATACCTTTACTAATGTTCAATTCATACACATGCAAATATATCTTATTGTTTTCATGCAAGTTCAAGTTACCTGCACATTGTTTCCTCTATCATGCGTTAAATTTACATTAACATTACTTGTCTAACTGGGCTTTTAGCTTACAATAATACACATAGACTTTCAGCCAAAAATGAGAAGGGTAGTGGCTAGACAGGACCTTTGAATTATACAATTTTAGAGAGTAAAGCTTTTGGATCATTATAAAATTTTATTTTAATGTTTTTAGATGCTCTGTATTTGTATTAGAAGTTGAGTTTACATGCTTCTCAATATATGACTTAAATATGTATTGATTATTAGAAAATTTTAAAATGTAAGAGTTTTCTCGTGATAATTTAGTGAGATTCAACTTTCATCCCCTTGCCTTGAATCAATATAAGTTGGGATGAGTTGGCGAAATCTACGTCTAACTGAATCATCCTATTTTGTTATATCTCAGACTGACATTGGGCTAAAAGGAGTTGTTTGGGGTGTGACAAAAAGGAGTTTATAACATCTCTATTGTTGAATCAAGAAATGATACTAGAACATAATACAATATGGCTTAAGGTGGTAGATGAGCAAGCAAAGAAGGGGGTTGTTTGAGAAAGCAAACAAGAACATCCTCAAGAGTCCAACATGGCTTAAGGATTTAAGACTTGAGCAAGAAAAGTTTTGATAGTTGTATTAGGATGTCATTAGTAAGATGTCATTGGTACAAATGTAACCATTTTTTATCTTGATTCTTGCTAACAGCTAGTGTGGAGTACAATAAGTGTAAATATGAATATTGTATGGGAAAAGGGAGTAATCAGAAGAATTTTTCCCAAATATATCTTTTCTTTCTTTTGAATTTGGAGTTTGAATCCACATGAAGGATTCGTATTGATACTACACTTGAAAGATATCAAAGTCATTTTAGGTTTTGCTATTAGGTTAAAAGGTCTTGTTATTAGTTGTTTATTCGCTGATACCTAGCAAAATATTATACTAGTTAACATTCAACAACAACAACAAATCTTTATCTCACTATGTGAGGTCGGCTACATGAATCCTTCTTCTTCATTGTGTCCTATAATATGTCAAATTCTCATTTAATTCATACTAACTTTTATCTTAATATGGTAAAGTTGTGAGAAAAAAATACACTTAATTGAATAAAATAACTTAAAGAATATTTATTCATTCATGACACATTTGACCTAACATAACAGTAGAACAAATGGATCAAATTTTCAATGGCAGGGTGGTAGATGCAAGCTTTTAAAAACTAGTCATTTGAAATTCAAAGTTTGTGGAGCTATAAATAAGATGATTCAAACTTCAAGAACCTATTAGTAATTCATTGTTATAAAATAATATTATTTATGAAGAGGACAGATACCTGCTTTTCAACAAAATCCATGACCGCTGCTGAGCTGATAGTGCTTCCCGGTCGTCTAACAATAAATGCCATTGGCATCTCCCCTGCTTCTTCATCTGGATACCTGTCAAAATTAGAGAAAACAAACAAAAAAAATTCAATTAAGTGCATCTCTACATTAGCTGTTTTTTTTTTTTTGGAATGATAGAGCATTTGTTCAACCATATTTAAAATTGTTGAAAATATGATTTAGTTATTTATGTTAGAAATTTGCTGAATAATTGGTCAATAGATCAAGTCTTTAGGAATTAATTGTTGTATTCTTCTTTTTAGTTGGATATTAGGATTAGTTTAACGTGGCTTAATATTAGGAAAATACTCTGGTTTCTGTTATGTTTTCAACTGTAAATAAAGAGCACTGCAGCTAATAAAAATATTGAGAAGCTCAGTAAGAATATCTCTCTACTTAACTTTAACCTTTGCTGTAATGAATTCCCTTCCTTTATCTTCTTGATATTTTCAGCATATTGGTATCAGAGCGCTTGTTCTTACGTAACCAGTGAGTCGAGTGATTCCAAATACAAAACAACTTCCAATTACCTGAAAGCCATAAAGATAATCTTCTCGAGATTGGAAATTGATTCCAATTAATCTCATATTACGCCACAAAGTTTTAACGGGGATAACTATCAAGGATGGGCAGTTAAAATGACAGTCTATCCTGAAGCATTAGATCTATGGGAAGCTATAGAGAAAACTATGATGAGCCCCATTACCGGAGAATCTACGATGGCTTGACTGAAGGTCCATAAAGAAAGGAAGATTAAGAAGGCAAAGCTAAAGTTTGCCTATTCTCTGCTGTTTCGAGCACCATCTTAACAAGTATAATGAATTTCGAGTCAGCAAAAGGTATATGGGACTACCTCAAAAGGAGTATCAAGACAATGAAAGAACTGTCAAAGACTACTCTGACAAACTACTGGGTATAGTGAATAAGGTGAGGTTACTCGGTGAAGACTTTCTGATGAACGAATTGTGTAAAAAATCTTGTTTCTGTACCTGAAAAATATGACTCTAAAATTTCTTCACTAGAAGAATCTAAAGATTTGTCAACAATATCCTTGGCAAAACTGATGAATGCTTTGCGGGCACAAGGACAAAGAAGAATGCTGAGAAAAGAAGAATCGATGGAGTCTACAAGCAAAGATAGAAAGTTCAGGAAGAGGTAAGAAAATAATAATAATAATAAAAGAAAAAATTGGTTACAACAATAATAAAAACAAGGATGGAATCCATCCAACCTACCCATAGTGCACAAAGATAAATAATCCAGCAAAAAAAAGGTTGGTGAAGGCCCGAAGTCAAGTACAAAAATGTGGTAAGATGGACATATGGAGTGGATTTGCATGTCTCAAGAACATGAAGAGCCAAAGGCTTTGTTACAACTCTTTGTTGCAACATGCTTTGTGACAAGTAACAGCTCTAGTCATTCCTGGTTGATTGACGACCAACTATAAGACTTAACAGCAAAAGCTCTTCAAAGAGCTTGACAAAACAATTATTTTCAAAGTAAAGATTGGAGATGAGTTTCCCTAGTCAAGGGGAAAGGAATTGTGGCTATAGAAAAGCCTAAACGGCAAAATTATATTATTGATGTTCTATATACGCTTGATATTGATCAAAATCTACTTAGTATTGGTCAACTAATTGAAAAAGGCTTCAAAGTCATATTTGAAGACAAATGGTGTTTGATCAAAGATGAAAAAGGAAGAGATGTATTCAAAGTAAAAATGAAAGTAAAAAAAGCTTTACTTTAAGAGTCTATTTGGGACAGTTGCAGTTGTGTAATAATCAGAAATCATAAGAAGAAAAAAAAAAGAAGAATAATAATAATAATAAAATCCAACTGTAGCGATGATTGGCTTCGAATAGAATAATCGAAGGGGAGCTCGGTTTCGTTTTGCCGAAACAGAACTCCCAAAGCAACGAGAGAGAAAGGAGAGAAAAAGAAAGAAAGGTCGGGAGGAGGAAACCTTTCGTGCGTGCCCTAGCCGCGCGATACGGCTTCACCGCCATCGTTGGTGTCGAGCCACCGTCGATGCCACTAGCTTGCATCCTCCTGTAGGCGTGCAACCAAGAGGAGAGCCTTCCGTGTGTTGACAACTGAGAGAGGAAGGAATCCACACGAGAAAGGGAGAGAGGGAGAGAGGGAGAAGGCGGCCCTCATGCGTTCGTGCCCTAGCAAGTGAGGCGGCTCCACTATCGTCGACATCGGGTGCCGCCGGAGGCTTTTGTGAGCACGTAGCCGAGAGAGAAGGAGGGAGCGACCGTGCGTGCGTGCGTGACATTAGAAGCCGACGGGTTGGGGCTTAGGGCAAACCGAGAGGTAATTTTATTTTCTTTTGGTTTTTTTTTTAATAAAGGAAATGCATTTATATTATATAGATTTCAATTTCAAAAGTGAAAACCCAAATGTCCATTTTACTATACAAATGTTTACATAATTATTTCAATATAATATATATTTTATTATATTAAAGGTTATGTAAATAAATCATAATATGTTGAATAAATATATTGAAAGATTTATGAGAATAATTAAATTAAAACATAAAACTGAAATGCTAGAATTGAAGCTTATGATTTAGATGGATTCTAAAAATATGATTAATTGTATGAATAAATGTATAATTCTACCTCTGAGAATAATATAAATCTTAATTATTTAAACATATTTATAGAGTGAAAATGATTATGTAACGTGCATATTAGTAGAATCATAATTTAAATTTAGTAATGAATAAAGTGAAATTAATAAATGATAAAGAATTTAATAAATTAAAGTATTTTAGATAAATATCGATCATTTAAATAAGAATGAGAATTTATGTGGAAAATTTTGAACTAGTAGAATTATAAATATTATCATAAGAGAGGTAATTATGTTTGATATTGTCTGGCTTAGATAATTAAGAGTATTGATCAGTTAATATTTCAATCATGTAAACTTGATTAAGGAAAGAAGTATTAAAAAGTAAATTGAGAGAGAAAATTCTAAATTAAAGTGAGTAATTATATTCTTATAATTATGAAAATATCTTTAATTTCTTTGTGATAAATCGTTTTATATGATTATGACACAGACTTTTATTTGATTTATTTTCATGTTTCTTCATAAATTATAATTTATTTTTTTATTTCTTCATGTTGAATAATAGTTTGAATGCTAGATTATATTGTCACTTCGTCATTTTATAAAGTTAACTTACTGTTAGTTATGAATTAATATGCATAGTTGTATAATTGTATGCTATTAATGTGTATGTTGAAAGTAAAGTTACAGATGCTTGGTTATTATGATATACGTCGAAAAAGATTGATGAAATTGACAAATGATAATATTCTACTTATTCTTTGGATAAGTTTTGGTAAAGGTTTAGGGACTAAAATAGTTGATAAATGTAAAAATAAAGTTAAAGAAATGTTTATTTATACATCTTTATATGTTTGATTGTTTAAGAATTTTTTATGTACGTATTATAACAAAACTGCATCTTATTCTTTCTTACTCTTATAGTGTAAAATCATGTATTCCTCTTGAATTTTATTGATTCTGAGTTGTTCATTTTTTTGTGCTGGAGATAGATGATAGAAAGGAGAGTTATATTTATCCAGTAGAAAACTTGATAAGTAATTATATATTATATTATATTTCATATGAATATTATTAGTATATATATATATATATATATATATGTGACAAATTGTTAAATAATTTGTAAATTATAAATTCTTATATGATTGGAGATTTTGTTTAAAGTTGAAAATGTTAGGTAAGGTTTTCTTTCTCGTCCGAGATCATTTCTTTGATATTCAAAGCTCTGGTAGTAGGTGACAAGTCTGAAAAATAGTGATAAAGGTGTTATAGAAAAATCTATTATTTAGGAAGCTATGGTGAGTCCTATAAATTTTTTTTATTTTCAAAAAGTCAAACCGCAGCTTTCTGGCCACCACTGCATTGAAAACAGCTTTCTCATCACAAATTTTTCAAAACGCAGGCGAAATGCGACGCCCCAAAAAGAATCACGGAGAGATACAACACTGCACCACACCATCGAACCAAACACACCCTAAATCATTTAGAGTAAATAGCATTTCCAGGCACAATAAACAATGCATAATTATGGCACTAAAGGCTTGGGCATTTTCACCACAATGGACTTCTATATATGAAGAAACATAATTTGGTGAAAGTGTTCCTTTTTTAGAAGACAGTATAGCAAGCAAGTTAAAACCCTCCCTCGAGCTATATGGAAACCAACACATAAGGTGCACCTTATACACGAAGATGTGAGAGGGCCACAGAAAATATTAATTTCTCCAGTAGCTTCGTCAATTTATCTCCAAGTGAGATCTTCATCTCCAAATTATTTCTCACCAGCATCTTCTAGTTCTTCATCAACCACATATATCTTTGGTCAATTGAATCCAAACTAATTGGATCAATAATGTCTCTTAAATTGAATATTTTTTTTTTAAATCCTGATTACATTTAATAAAAACTAAATCATTTAAGCATTTCGATCTAATTAATTTCTTTTCTTTATATGTATCAGTAAAAAAATCATAATGAATCTATTACACAAATAAATAATAAATTATTTAATGTATAGACTATAAACTTTATAATTTATATATTTGCTCAAAGACACTTCAATTCCTCTCACAATCAGTAGCACTATAAGTTAACCTGAAAACCTTGATTACCATTTTTTGTAAAGTCGATGTTAAACCCACAAGTATCTTGCAGGAGCTAGAGAGTGACTACCATAATGCCTCTCTTATGTCATCTACACTCGTTGCCTCCACACCCACGAGAAGGTTCATGTGTTGTTAAAAAGCATATTCTAGTCTTTATTTTTGGCATTAATGGCGAAAATCCTTGATGGCATGGGTCTTATTGGACTTGAAATCTACAGGAATGAATTTCTTCTTTGTGTAAGCTTCTCTCAATATAGTCATCTACTTGACCAATTATTGTCAAAACCTACACCGATCGATAACCTCATCATCTGGTATTACCAGACTATGCAACATAAGAAAAAAAATTAGCAAAATGATTAATAAAATGTAAAAATAAACATATTTTCAGTTACATCTTTGATAGTTTGTTCGAGGCCCTTCAATGCATTCTACAGTCGGATGCGACGATGGGGATGACGGGTTTAGAGGTTTAATAGTGTTACATTTGATGTTATTTTTATATCTTGGGTGTTATATATGTAAATAGTAAGATTTAAGTGTGAGATATATAAATTTTATAGTTTTTTGTACCATGTATATAAATCCCTCATAAAAAAATATAATAAAATCAAAATTTTCATCTTATCTGCATACTCACATCCCTTGGTCAACTATCCTTAAAAAAAACATCCCCCTTCCCCTAATTCACATGAATAACCTCTCCAAAATGGCATATGCTCTCAACAATTTCACCTCTCCTCCTCTCCTCATGGTAGACCTAGTGATTCTATCCCTCAACCTCCCAAAGCTCCTTAGCCTAGCTCCCTAGTCCCTACACCTCTCCTCTTTCACAAGTTGCAAGCCTCCAAAACCCAGAACTCTCCTTATCTCTGATTCCTCACTATAATAGTCTCAAGACCGCTATCTTCTTCCTAGCTCTCCTATATTCAAGCAATTCATGTAATTTTCTCCCAAGAAATCTCCACATATCTCCACTTCGATCTTACACCCAAGCCGCATGCACTCCTGCTCTCCATGCTGGTCACCATAACCTATTGAACCAAGCGTGCACTCGTTTGTTTATACTGGCCAAAAATAACACTCTCCACCTCCCTCCCTATCTTTCTCTCTCTAAAAAGAAATAAAAATTTAATCAATATATATATATGCTTACCTCAGGCATCTCACTACCTCACCTCCTCAAAATCATTGTCGCTTGTGCTTAAAGCTGAATAATAGGAAATGCAAGGAGTATTCATTCACATTATTCCAACATTGCTGAAAAATGCATCAAATTCTAAGTACCCATTTACATTTTTCCAACATGCCAGGAAAATTTATGAGAATTTTTAAGTATTTGTTCATCTTGTTCTATTGTAATTTAAGTAATTGTTCACATTGTTTCAATGCTAAAATAAAATAAAATATGCTTTTCTTGTGCAAGTTTTGAAGCCCTATATAGGCATGTTTAAGCATGGCAGTTACAAATATCCAAGGCTGTGGTATCTCACAACACCAACCGAGTACATCTTTTTATGCATAGCGGGAAGGGTCAATTTTCTCGAGATAGTCCAATATCGATGATGCTAGGATGTTGTTGAAATGATGCATAACTTTAGACTAATATGAGACCTCAAAAGAACAACAACAAGCCTTAATCCCACTAGGTGGGGTTTACATGAATCCTTCGTCATTTATCCTATTATGTGTCAAATTCTCATTTAATTCAAGTATACTAAGATCATTTTTTATACATCTTAACCAAGTCTTTTAGGTCTATCTCTTTCTTAACATAAAGCAAATCTGCATCTACTCTCCTAATCGGTCATTGACGACGCTTTATGTGGCCAAATCATAGACTCTCCTAATCTTATCTACCATTGGCTACTCCAACTTTTTCCCAACATACTCATTTTGCATTCTATCTCTAAGAGTAAAGCCACTCATCCACCTGAACATCCTCATCTAACACTTAACTTAGTCTTATGCTTCTCTTATTGGTATTACGCAACATTCATTCATAAGTCTTACCTGTCTTATAAAATTTTCCCCAAGTTTAAGTGGAACTTTTCTATCACATAATAGGTCGGATGCATTCCTCCACTTCAACCATCCAACTTAAATTCTACTAATAACATCTCCATCTATTTCACCATCATTTTAAACAATAGAGCCTAAATATCAGATCACTCTTATTAATGACTTGATCACCTAAAGTCACAACTACCACTAAAAAACTTCTACTAAAATTACACTCCATATATTCATTTAGATCTACTTAAACGAAAACCTTTAGACTCTAAAGTTGACCTCCATAATTCAAGTTTCTGTTGGACTCCCTCTCTAGTCTTATCAACAAGAAGAATGTCATCAGCAAAAAGCATACACCAAGGTACATCTTCTTGTAAATGCCTTGTAAGAACATCCATAACTAAAGTAAAAAGATAAGGGCTTAATGTTGATCCTTGATGTAATCCAACTGAAATAGGAAAATATTTTGTCAAAAAAAAAAAGATACAAATTAAATATGAAATTATAGATACACTTAAAATACAAAAATTAAACCTGAATGGACTCACAGGGAATAGAATAGCCCACCAATGAGTGTCAATAAAACTTATGTACAATCATCTAAACTCAAGTAAAGCAATTGAAGCCAAAATATAATGGTCCTATTACAAGAAGAAAGAAAGTCATGAGAGGACATTATAGCTGGGAGCAATGAAGATTATTGAGAAATTATTAAGTATTAACCTTGTATAGTTACCTGTCAAGTATATGTTACATTGTTATGTGAAATATGCATTTAAGTCATATATGGTTATTTAATGTCATTTTAAATTGAGAAAAATGCCTAAATACAATTTAATTTAATTAATTAAAGCATCGGGTGTGACAGGGGTAGTTACTCCCTTATGTGGCCACCTAACACACATGAACATGACCTTTGAATGGACATTCAAACATCAATGCATTTTACATCAAAAGACTTGAAAGGCAATTGAATTCACACAAGCACTTGAATTTTGCCCCTAAATGTCACCAATAAAATAATGATTGCGATCAAAGCCCTCTAACTGGATGATTTGTGCATAAATGACATTATTAAATTATAGTCATTATTGTAGCCCACAAACTCTCCAATGACTTTGATCCTTGTGTCATAAATCATAAAATGCATTTCACAGTACAAAAAACTATTTGTTAACTAATATTGACTTAAAATTATTATTTTAGGCAAACATCATCGGACAATGTTTATAAGATCCCTTAGGCGTAGCCTAAGGTTCGATAAGAATCTTTCACTCGGGTTGGGTCAGCTACCTCTTCGAATAAGTAGATTAAATATCATGATAGCTCAGGATGATAGAACTATGGAATATTGATTGAATTTGTCATCATTTCCCAAATATTCTCTTTAACTTGATGACAATGAATTTTCAAATTTTGAATCTAATATGTTGCCACTACACGTTGAATTTTGAATGATCAAATGGCTTGCCTAAATTAAAAGTTCTCTCTCACCATTAGAGGGGTAATTAACCATAGGTTCTTGCGCCTATGAAAAACTTGGAATTGGATATAAAACCCTCATAAAATGAGAGTGAAATCTCTATTCAATGACTTATCTTAAATCTAAGATGCCTTCTAAAAATTCTCTTTAAACTATCTCTCTTATTTCTCTTTCTAAACATAAAGAAAATCACTTTTTCACTCTCTCTCTCTCTCTCTCTCTCTCTCTGTGTGTGTGTGTGTGTGTGTGTATATATATATATATATAAACAAGAGAAACATAATAAAAATATAAAATATAAATAATAAAAAGAGTAAAAAGATTGTGCTCACCTCACAAGCTCAACTCATCACACAATCGTTATCCTCATACATAAAGGTAACTTATAGTAAAAATCACAAAGTTTTAAGTATTCGTGTACATTAGTCCGATGTAGTAGAAAAAATATGTAAAATTAAAAACTTGCACACATTCTAATGCAGAAAGAAAATTTTATATAAGCATATTCTTCAAGCAAATATCAAAGGCTTATGCTCGCTTTTCAAGTAAGATGGATTCAAAGATCATCTTGTGGGGCAAAATTTTTGTCACCAACCTCTCAATGAAGAGTAGATTCAATGTGAATTTTTTAGAAGGCAAATGGAATAGTAGATAAGAGACTACTGAGATTTTGCCCTCATCTTTGCGACTTTAGATCTTGTTCCGGGTTTTATAAGCAGTACATAGTTAATTATCTCTCAATCCAGAGCACTTTCATTAAAATCGATGGGTGTTAATTGCTTGGTATAGTAGATGAGTGAAGTTTAAAATTTATGATGTATCATTCCAATTTAAAGCTTATATTTGGGAGAATGATGACACACCGATCAAGATCCCATGGTTCCATCATCTCTGTGATCAGTTTCTTAGTTAGAGGTAGTCAATCCAACTGAGAAGAATCCTTCATCAAGGTTTCGACATTTAAGGTGTTCTTGTAGACTTGGGATGGAGTTTGTCTAAGAGGATAAATATAAGTCAATTTTAGCTAACAGAGGACTTTTTGTCTAATCAAATACATTATATAGTTCACAGCTCAAGAGCAAAACAATTTGTGAGCATACGAGCTACATCCATGCCTGTAATTTAATGGTGTCATTTTGCGGCGAACCACCGGATCAAAGAGCTCTGATCGTAATTACAACTTATGGTGCCACTTGATAGCAAAACTACGTGGACAAAGGACACGGGTCATATCCTTACTGCATAAGATTATTCGAGAATGAACATAACTATGTATTTGATTTGATATTGACTCTTTGTGAGTAAAATTTTTTTTAATTTGTCACCCCCAACAAACAATTGTGAATGGGTGGATAGATTTAACTTTAAATTTAAATAATTTCTTTCATTCAATTAACATTTTTTTGTATAAATATATGATCATTTTATAATTAATTTAGATTTAAACATGTAATGATTTGATAGTAAGACTTAAAGAAATTTTAATTATGGAAACCCCTAAAGTTGAAATATTTAGTCAACACGCTCATCATCGGGGGAGACCTTGTCAACTCTACATGTTTGCTAACAGAGAATCGGGTCTAAATTCATATGTGATTTAAAATTTACTTCAATATCTATCATCCTTCAAACCTTGTCGCCCCTACCTTGAGCATTGAAACATAGGTTGAGACTTTCATCTTGAAATTTTGGACTTAAGAAGTTATATTAACAATGATGCCGATAAGTTTATTTTGTAATTCTATGTAATTAACTTATCAAATTTTATCAGTTCAAAATATTATAATAACATCATTAGGTTTTTAGGTGTTGTTTACTCACAACTCAGAGATCAACAGAAACATCCTCAGGCACTAAATTTAGATTTTTTGATACATATGTCGAGACACATGCGGTTGATTAATTGGCTTTGAATGGTTGTATGTATATGTTCATTCATTTCATATGATATTTTCACATTCATTTCATTTGATTGTTTTCACATATTTCTTTAAGCATTCAAACTAGTGAGTACTTTAACATGCAAACGAGTATTTGTTCTTTGAAATGATATATATATATTGAAATGTCTAAGTTAAAATAATTGTATTTGAAATGACAAACGTGTCAAGTGTAGTTCTGTTTTGTGAAAATATGGGTTTGACTATTTCAATGTTTGTCATAAATCAAGGATTTGTTATAGAGGATACAAAACATTTGTCATAAATCAAGTACAAATTTTCTAACATGAGCTTAGCTCTTTTAAATATTTACATGAATCAAACGATTAGGCAAAACATTGCCCCATGAAGTAAGCATGAGATTCATCTCACTTGCATATTAAAGACATGCAAATTGAACAAAATGCAATAACCCTTTGAATATGTATAATGGATCATTTCAATAGGCATTTATCATGAACCTTAAGATTATAGATTCACATGTAAGGTTATTTCATGATATGTGTAAATACTTAATTGTATAAGTCGCAAATCACTAGTTTCGATTGTAAAATTGCTCACGTGTAGTGCAAAACTTACATTCATTTGAATATTTGAATGTCTCAAACCAAATATTCATTTTTATATCAATGCTTAATGAAGATATTTCATTCATACTTATTAATGAGCTATCCAATCTTACTTGTGCTTATAAAAGAGAGTTATCAAACTTTTTTTTTCTTTTGGTAAGCTCTTATGTTTCATTTTAAGTTGTATTTTAATTCTCCATAAAGGAAGAACTAGTTTGAATTCAATTACTTTCACATTTTCAATGCATAATATTATTCAGTTGAAATGAATGTTTATATTGAAAGGTTTAGTTTGCATTTGTTGGCAAACGCAAAGTCACCCAAGTTTAGTTCAAAGTCTCCCTTAAGCTTTCTCAATTCAATCAATAAAACATTCTCTACATTTCAAGTGATGATTAGAAGTTCATTCATGTTGATCATTAAGGCATAAAGTTATAATTTTTCTTATGAAGTCAAAATTCAACTTATCTTAAATTTTATAAATGATTCACTTGAGTTGATATCTTTCAACATCCTGAACTTCATTTTATAGCCCGAACATTAATTTATTCTCCTTTTTAAGCATATTAAAGCCCAAATATCTAGTTCAGATCATGTCAACTTTAAGTTATTTGTAAGCTTTGTTCATTGAATTTTGGCAGTCTCCCAACGTCATTCTTGCGTAGGAGGCTACTCCTTACATGAAAAGACATGCATAAGTCTTAAATTTTTTTTTACTGTAAAGGGGACATAGTATTTCCGAATGGAACAATGCGCACAAATACTTATTTTGAAACATATTTCCTCGCCGCATTAAAACAATGTGCACAATTACTTATTTTGAAACATATTTTCTACTACTTTGGAACAACGTGCATAAATACTTATTTTTATAACAGATTTCCCCGTCACATTAAAATAATGTACACGGGTACCTAGTTTACAACACATTTTCTTGCCACGTTGGAACAACGTGCACGAGTATTTATTTTACAATAAATTTCTCCGCCACAATGGAACAATGTACACAAATGCTTATATAATCTTAATATTTCTCTGCAATTCTACTTCATATATCTATTGAAATGATACAATTAGGATACAAGTGAAATTATGTTATCATACTATGACTGTATTCATCTTTTATTCAAGATTTGTCCTTTCGAATATACTGAATAGTAAATTATAGTATAGATTCCCAACAAAGATGAGCCACATTCCATCATTTTTTATATTAAGCATTAAAATACTATTGCTTTCCTTAAATCCAACAAATAAAATAAAAATTTGATGGCTAAACATAGCAAAATTTCAGCCTTTTGTAACGGGAAGAAAGAAAAATTAAACTCTATAAAGATATGAATCTCATAAATCTGAAATTTCATCACTATCTCAACTCATATAAGTTTAAAGATACATTAAGGTAAGAACAATAGCTATATTCACATAAAAGAAAATTAAAATTCTATTCTCTTTCGCTCACCTCAAATCCAACAAGTGAAATAGGATAATTGATAGCAAGGCATAAGAAAATTTCACCCCCATTGAAAATATAAAAGAGGTAAAACAAAAGTAAAAAGGCCTCAAAGAACACTTTACCTTCCTTTTCATTCCCTTTTAAACCGGACAAATAAAGTAGCAAGTTGAATGCCGCATGAAACATCAGAATATAACAATATTGAACATCTAAAAAACTAGATTTCATAGCTTCGTCTTATAATGATTTAAGAATAAAAAGAATATTTAGTAGTACAACTTTGATGGCATTCAACCAATAGTTATGAATAGCAAAATGAGAACCTCACTCCTAAAAATATGCAAGTAAAATAATGATTTAATGGCCATATATAGGTAAATTTATACCTCCAACAATGGGAAGAATGCAATATTAAATCCTTCAAAGATTGAAACTTTACCACCTTCCTTTTCATTCCCTTTTAAACCGGACAAATAAAGTAGCGAGTTGAATGCCGCATGAAACATCGAAATATAACAATATTGAACATCTAAAAAACTAGATTTCATTACAACTTCGTCTTATAATGATTTAAGAATAAGAAGAATATTTAGTAGTACAACTTTGATGGCATTCAACTAATAGTTACTTATGAATAACAAAAAAATGAGAACCTCACACCTAAAAATATAAGTAAAATAATGATTTAATGGCCATATATAGGTAAATTTATACCTCCAACAATGGGAAGAATGCAATATTAAATCCTTCAAAGATTGAAACTTTACCACCTTACTTGCCATAAAAGGTTTGATTTAATATAAAAATCTGAATGGAATTCAATTCACATCATGTGAAACAATAAAGGCAACTACATTGTATCATAAAGATGTTCAAACCCAAATAAATTTCAACTACCCTTTTGTTGAATAATCAAAAGCAAAGCTTGGTATCTTTCATAGCCTTAATCTTCATTGCCCTTTTCTTTTGCCCTAATCAAATGGACTTGCTATTTGATAAAAATAGGAAAGAATTTCTGCAAGAATTTTTTTATTTTGATACCATCTAAATAGAAAAACAAGTTCTGCATGATCTTAACACCCTCCTACGTTTTGCCTTAAGCCTTGGATTCCATAAATCAGAAAAAAAAAAAAAAACCCAGAAATTTATATTCTCTAGCACCAAGTCCCTCTCTTCTTTAATTGTACTTAGAAACCAATTATATAACCAAAACTGAAAATGAAAACCCCATACGGGTTGGCATAATGTACCGTGTGGGAGGAAATAGCAAGCCTGACTGGGCTTTATATAACGAACAAAACAAATGGGATTATGTAGGGTTCAGCTCTTACGTGCAAACAAGAGAAAAAGAGAGCAGGGAGAGGAAGACAAACAGGAGAGTAGAGACGGATGGGGCTCGTTCTCTAGGAGAGGCGTTCGGTTTGCTGTAGAGAAGAGAAGGTTTGGCGATTGCAGGGGTGGACGAGAGAGGGAGGAATAGGCTGGAAGCTGAAAATCGGAGCAGTTCGTTAGGCTGCTCGGCTGCTGTTTGGGATAGACGAACAGGAGCATCGGCTGGGAGTTCGAATGAGGGGAGGCGGACGGAGTGTGCTGAATGAGGGAGAGGGATTTCGGCTTCAGGTATTAGGTCTAGTTTTCTTCTCCTTTGATTGGCTAAATGGGAGGCAACCAATAGTATTGGGCGGCCACATTAATTGGGTGCTTGGGTGGCTGCAAGGATTGGGTGAATTGAGCAGCAAATTAGGGATTCCAAAAGACAAATCTGAGATAGATTTTAGCTATATGTTGGGTTAACTAAATCACAAATCAATATATCCAAATTAAAACATATAAAATAAGTTTAATTTATGAATATTAACGTGTTAGATTGTAAGAATCATTCATGCATTATCCTCAGAATTTTATCCTCAGAATTTTATTAATCATCTGCGTCAAATTGCGAATCAGCTTAGTCGAATCCTCTCGTGTGACAAACCAAACAATATGAGTATCGATCTTTAGGTAATTTCGATGTTCCGGGCGCAACAGCGATTTTTGTTTCACGATCGGAGGTCATTTGGAACATGTCGACGATGATAGCTTAAATTGCGTGACGTTGCATTCGAATCGCTCAACCTTTGCGTAGACTTTGTTGAATTGATCGCGAAAGATGTCGTTTGATAGATTTTCATGTTTCGGTGACAACGACGTAGTCAATTTCGCGAACGTAACTCGTTTGGACACCATCGGGGCTTCCCAACTTCGATATGTATGTAATTACATTAAAAAATAGTTTTTGATCAATAATTGATTTTTAATTGATTCGATAAGAATCATTTGATCAATTTATATATTTCACATGCATTTACTCAATTAAATTTTCAAATTGAGGATGTTTCGATCAATTATGATTGCAATTAAGGAGTTTTAATTTTGAATTGTGTGATGGCGTATTCATTAATAATTAATTCCACCTAATTTGTCCAATCCATTTTCATATGTTGGTCAACACATACATGCTTTTTTAAGTATGTGGGAAAGCCAAGCATCTCCAAAGAAGCCCATCATGTTAAAAATGTTTGAGGATGTCAAAATTTAAGCTTAAGGGATTTGAACTAAATGATCAAAATGAACATAAGAAAATGAATATAAATATGATAAACTATTATATAAAAAAATATATAAAAATAAATACTCGTGCACATTATTCAAATGCGATAAAAAAATTAGTGTTCATTTTATAATGAAGGTATAGAAGGCCAATACACATTTTTTAAAATGTGGTGGGTAGTCTTAATGTCTCACGACATTGAATATGCATCCTTTTTTTAAGTATAGTAGATTGAGTGCTCCCTTAATCACCCATACATGGGAGAGATGTTGGAAGATTGCTGAAATTTACATTGAACGAAGATAAAAAGAACTCAAAACTGATGCATTCAAAATGAACATCTTTTGACTTAATAACTCGATCAAAATGAGAATATGATTATAGAATTGATAAAAAAAAATGAAATGCTAAAATGAAATTCTAAATATGATGAATGCCATACCAAGCAAGCTGCAAAAATCAAAAGTGAGCCGAAAATAGAATACAAAATTAAATAACAAGAAACTCGATAGCCATCAATGAGCATGAAAGGAACCTACAGTAAACTTAAAAGCTTGTTCTCATACAAGAACAAAACTCAAACAAGATATTAAAACTTTGATAGGACTTATAGTGAACTTGAAGGCTCATCACAAGGCACGAATAAGGCCTTATCAAATATTCAAAATTAAACAAAACTGCAAACTAAATATAAACAAACTCATCATCTGAGTACAAAATAAGAACTCAGAATGCCATTATGTCACTTGATCTACATCACCTACACATGCAAGTGGATAGAAGTGATCTTTAAAACCACAAAAAAACACACCACAAATTATGAAGTATCAACGCAAATAACAAAACTTAGATAATTTTAAGACTTACACAAATTTCACAAGGTAATTTACAAATCACATATAACATTTCAAAATTTGCGCAAGTATCTAAAAGAACACGAGTCTCTCAAAACGTGTATAAATATATAATGCAAATGCACCAAAATGTGTGTAAATGCATCAAAAAATAAGCAATTGTATCACATAGCTGCACTAGAATTCATGCAAATGCTTCGTGTAGGTGCACCAAACTTTGTGTAAGTGCATAATGCACATGTACCAAAAATCATACAAGAAACTTAAACATGCTTGCATGTACACCAACATATGTGCCAAATGCTCTAATATAAAGTTTGAGAATGTTGTGCGAATGATAAATGAACTAAACTCAAAAGTGAATCACCTTGGGGAAGGTGTTGGTCTTCTAAACTGCACAAAAATCTCTAAATTTTTTAAAAAAAATACCTGCATGTGCTCTAACTATTGTGTTTAACGCACAATCCAAACATATGATAATGTTGTATTGGCTAAAAAGTGGTAGATTTGAATTTGATTGCCTTGAGGAATGTGAAACCAATCCCAAAGTATTCAATTATTATAAAAATTCATACTTTTTAAACTTAAGCCTAAATTTCATCAGTGAAGATGGTAATGTTCATCTTAAAAACTCAAGCCTCTATGCATAAAGATAGAGTTGACAAAGTCTATAGTATGATGAATACTTGGTCAATACTTATGGATCCAATCCTTTGTTGATAAGCAAGTATGGTTGACACAGTCAAAAAGCAATAAAATTCAACCAATTAGACACATTAATGATAGCCGTGTTGATCGAATATCTCAATCGGAGAGGACCATATCATCAAAATTATTTTAAAGCTCGACATAAACCATTTTGTGATCTAATCAAGATAAAAATCTAAAAATACTAAAAAATTTATAAGATTCAAAATGTTCAAGCAAAATTGATCCTCTAAGGAGAAAAGTAATAATTCATCCACCCTTGTAATGTCGATGGTGATAAATTTAAGATCAAGTTTACAAAAGCACTTCCATAAAAAAATCTCACACTAACAAGGATATCATGCCTCTATTAACATAACTTTTTCCACAAAACTACATAAAAGTATAATTACAATTAAAGCCTCTTACTAAGTGGTTTCCCTAAATTGCACCAATAAACTACAATCTTGATTGCAGTCCATCTATCCTCCAATGACTTAAACCCTTATGTTATGAATTATAAAATACATTCGATAGGATATAAGCCCTCTATTAGCTAAGATTGATTGAAAATTATTTATTTAGACAAACATCCACCCTAGATTTATAAAGTCCTCTTGGATAAAACAACCCACAGATGTCGACAAACATCCTTCAGTCATATTTAGTCGACTATCTCCTGTAAGTAAACTAGAGATAACAACAATCTGAGGACAAAGCCATAGAATCCTGATCAGGCTCGTCACCAATTCCCTACCATCTATTTTAAGTTAAAGGTGGTAGCATCTAATGACTAGCCTTAATTAAAAGTCCTCTCTCATCATTGGGATGACAATTAATTATAGATGCTTGCACCTAGAAACCTAGAACAAAAATCTAAAGTCCTCACAAAATTATAGTGAAATCTCTAGGTTGTATCACATTTGCAATTTTATATATTTTTTGAAACTTTGACCCCAAACACAAAATCAATCCAAAAGAGATGAAAATGAAGAAAGTAAAAGGTGGAGAAACCTGAGCGATTAATGGTTTCATGAAATCATAAATAGAAACTAAGGCTATTAAACTTGAAGTGTACATGGGGTGCATAGTTAAACACTTGTGCTATGAGTATTATCATGAAGAAGTCTGTCTGGTATTACCTAAACATCCAAAGAATGAATATATATATATATATATATTGTGAAACAAATAATATTTATGGCAGTTTCACATTTGGATTGAAACACTTCTTTCTCACTAAATGATTCCTTGCATCCTTTAAGAACATATTGGCTGAAGGAATGCCAACTTTGACCTAGGAGCAATTATAATCACTCTTATTTGAAAGCATTATCTATGGTGCACGCTCATTGAATAAAACTAAATTACGTCAAATGTAATGTCAATTGCATTTAACACTCAGAGAAAATACGCCTCTAAATGACTAACAATAATTCAATATTTATTTCAATTATTTTCTTATTCTGGTTGGATAGTTACAATGAAGATATTAATCATTTAAATCACCACCAGCATTAAAACTTCCTAGTCTTAAAATATCATAAAAATAATTCTAACTTTGAGATGTCAGTAAACTAAACCATTGTCATTTACTAATTAAGATCAATGTTCAAAATATCAGTGAACCATGGAGACCTTCTTACTCGCACTTTCGAATCCTTCTCCAAAAAAGGTAACTTTACGCACATGTTGAACACTGAAACCAAATTACAGTAATACAAAATGGTTGATACTAAATGCAATTTGCTACAAATTGTTTTATGATATAGAAAGTAACAGATCCAAGTTAAAGCATAAGGAAAATTAAAAAAAACAATTGCAAGTTTAACAAATTATATAAAAGCCCTCAAAATCTTACTTCAAATAATTAAGATAAAGGGTGACGGCTATGATCATACTAATATGCGAGATCATTCAGAGTATGCACTAGTTGAACCAATACAAACATGTAGTAAGCCATTAGTTAATTGAAACTTCATTGTCTTCCAGGAAGAATACAGTGGAAAAAATTTTCTATCAGTACAAAACCATATGAGGAAGAGGAACTTTAGCACTGCGTTATAATGTATCCAACAATGCAAATCATGTAAAAATAAAACTCAAAATTAAAGTTAATGTCAGCAGCGGATTTTAGTTCAAAGTAAAATGCAACAGATTCCAACACTTACGGAATAACAGCCGCATCAGCAATTTCTGGATGAGAATGAAGTATGTGCTCCAATTCTGCTGGAGGTACCTGCAAAATAAGGAGTGCATTCAGTAACATCTAACGAAAAAATGGTAGCACAGGTCATATCACGAGACTCCTATTAATGTGAAGTCTGAGGATTGATATAGACTATATTATTCTTGTATTGCAGAAACTATGACTTAGAGGTCAAAATGGAGGTACCATAAATGTGGCTCCTAATTAAAATGATTTTAAATTAAGAGCAATAGATCAGATAAATTTTAAGCACCTGGTAGGCCTTGTACTTTATCAATTCCTTTAGCCTTCCAACAATAAAAAGAAACCCATCTTCATTGAAATAGCATAGGTCTCCAGTCTTTAGCCAGCCTTCTGGATTCAAAATAGATGACGTTGCCTCATCATCACCTATGTAGCCTGCCAAAGAACAAAAAAATGAAACATTCAAGATGTTTTCTTTATTTTTTTTAGACCTCCGACAAAAAATGAATAGAACAAGATGCATGGAAAATTATGAGCTTTGAAATGCTTAGCACTGAATGTCTCGTAAAATTTCAAATCAATAAGCTTAGAGTGATATTGTAGATTTTCATGTCTTGTGGCAGCATACTTACAAGGTTCATGACCTATTTTGAGCAGTTCATCCATCTAGGAATGCTTTAAATTTATTTATTATTAATATTACTGTTCATGGAGGTATGAGCACGATTGTAGCTTTACTAAAGTTGACATGAAAACATATTCTAACTGTTTTAACTGCAGCTTTCAAAAATTCCTTTCTTTACCAAGTTTTAAGATTTAATTCATATCATACTCAATACGTGTTAATGTTTACATCTTGTGAATTGATCAAATAGCAGTTATATTATTATTTCGAGGCTAATGTACATGTTCAGTGAATGCCGCTAGTCTCGTAGTTCAACACCTTGAAGAATGTCACACCCCAGATGACCCCCTTATACTGGGTCGTTGAGTATCAGTGACGATGACGGATATGATTCACAACACGCTCCAGCTCTCGAACGAGCAGTGAAAGGTGATCTAATCAAATCATCACTAAAATATTTGAATTCATATACTACTTAACTTAATTCATATCACAAATACTCAAGATGAAATCTTTAAGTTTAAATAAATAGAAAGAACCAAAAGACATTTAATTTAATTCAGACGTACCAAAAAAAGCTTTAAGCTTCCCAAAACTATACAATTCAACAAAACACATTTCTACCCAAATGTTTTTTCGAATTTTCAATCCAGAAGATCATAAGCTAAATGAGACAAGAATGCTAAAACAAGCTCAAGATGAGAGAAACAATCGCGTATGCATATGAATTTACAAAGTTCGGTAAAACTGTAGGTAAACTGATCGCAAGAATGTAACATCAGAATCGAACAATACGCCAGAAAGGTCAGAAAATGTGAATATAACTAACATATTGTAGGTAATATCTGGTACATCTTGTATCAATAATGTCGGAGCAATAATTTTCATTAAATCATTTCAGCTTCGCTCTATCAAATCATTTTCTAGAAATGTATTTATAATCAGAAGTTTTGACTTTCATTCATAAGGTGCCACCACCGTCACTAAAAAAGAAGGTAGGCCGTAACCATACTCTACATACCTAATGACACCGCTTGGACTAACGACTAACCTCAATGCCGAGTCGGGGATACTAAGATCCCCTAATCACTCCATCTCGTTAACTTTTTTTATCTGCAGATTCCTTTAACATACCTTCCTATCACAATTTTCCGACATTTCGCTTATCACATTATCGCATTTAACATTTTCAAACCTTTCTATATCAATGAAATCAATGCAACTAAATTGTAATCATCAGAAATCATTAATCACGGCCAAGAATCAACATTTATATAGATTCAACACGACAAATATCTACACGCCATTCATATTTATAATGTAAGTCGTAAAAAGCAGATACAGAAACCGAATTTACATTAAGATGTCTCACCTCGATTGTCAAGGTCGCATGTGCTCCTCATTCCTCCTCGAGTACACAACCTATTATGAAATAACTCTTCTAAATATTTCTAATACATAAAATTCATAAATGAAACTCATAATTAACCCAATCTCAAATTGACCTCATAAGTTTACCAAAATACCCTAACGCCAATATTAATTACCTTCAATCAACAAACTAAAATTAAAAAACATGCCAATCCTAAATCCCCATTCAAATACTCACTCACCTGCACCAAGATCGATTTGAATTCCAATCACGATTCAATCCAAGGAAGGTCGAAAAAGAAAAAAGGGATAGGGAAAGAAATTAAGAACTTACAAAATTCCTTAAGTTTCCGGCCAGAACAGAATCAACCGAGCCGACGGTTCACGAGCCGAGCCGACGGTTCACGGATTTAAACCGAAGCGGCTACGGATTTCCAACACGTGCATCTTACCTCATGACGGCGCATTCCGAATAAGAAGGCCATACGCTTCCACCGAGGCGCGACCGTGGGGAAGGCGTCGAACGCGGCGCTGCGCCACGAGGTGACAATTTCGCCAAGCAACGGCCAGCAAAGAAGGCGCTTTCCTCGTCACACGAGCGGCCGTCGGCCGGCCGGTGGAACGGAAAGCGAGACGAACCCGCTGAAGGAACAGCGCGGGGAAGGAAAGAAGGAAAATAGAATGGTCGATCCACCATACGTTGGTTTTAATCCCGCCGCATGTAAGTAAAGTGGATTTGCATCCCTAATGCTACGAACGACGGGTTAATTAGCTTAAACAATAATTAGGAATAAATTAAGAAACTAATTAGGTATTACAATTTCCCCCTCTTAAACAAAAATTTCGTCCTCGAAATTTCTTCTGAATCATTCAAACATGAAGGGAAACTTCTGCCTCATCTCTTGTTCAACCTCCCAAGTAGCTTCTTTGATTGGTCTGTGCTTCCATTTAATTTTAACATAGGAAATTTGTCTATTTCGCAATCTCTTCACATCAAATTCTAAAATCTTTTCTGGCTCCAATGCATAAGTCAAATCGTCAGATTTCAAACTTTGTATATGGAATCTTCTTCAGACTGTGATCCATTTTCTCAACATTGAAATGTGAAAGACGTGAATGTCCGCCAAGTCAATGGGTAAGTGCAGTTATATTGCCGATCCTTTCTGATTTCAAAAGGTCCTATGTACCTGGGCTCAATTTACCTCCGCGACCAAATCTACTAATTCCTTTCATAGGTTTGACTTTCAAAATACAAATTCTCCAACTTGAAATTCTGTCATGCTTTAAGTCGTAATACTCAGCGACATCCCGAAAATTTTCAATCTATCTCGATTAATCTGATTTTCTGAATTGATCAACCAACCTAATTTAATGTTTTCTCCCACTTCACCCAACTTGGAGTTCTACACTTTCACCATACAATGCTTCATACGAGCCATCTCAATACTTGATTGAAATTATTATCAGAACAAACTCAATCATAGAATATGATCTTCCCATACCTCCAAAATCTAAAACACATAACCTCAACAAATCTTCTAGACTTGAATTGTTCTTTTCTCGATTGTCCATCATAGGATGAAAAGTCAGACTTTGTGTAAGTGCCAAGCCTCTCAATTCTTTCCATAATCTGAAGTAATCTACCATCTCTGCCGAGACGATCACTTTTGGTACACCATGAAGTTTACAATTTCTTTAACATATAATCTGACAATTTATCAATCAATCGTCTGTTTCAGTAAGAAATGAGTCGACTTCAATCTATCCACAACAACCCATATACTATCTCCTGATCTGAAATCCCATAACAAAATCCATGTAATTTCTTCCCACTTCCACTGAGGTAATGATAACAATCCACGGTCTTTGATGCCTTTTAACAACTGACAAGCTCGACATTTAGACATATTCCTATGTCTTCTTCATACCACCACCAAAATGTTAATTTTAAATCTTTATACATTTTGAACTACCGGATGAATAGTATATCCGCTGATGAGCCTCAAAATTGCCTCAACACCGCATCACTGCATCCATAATGTAATTCTTCCGGATAATACCCTCGCATCTAAAAATTCGACTCGAATAATCGGATTTGTTCAATGAATTTCGATATCCACGATCCCTTTCATTGATTCTATCAAATAAAGTTGACAGATCAATTGAGATAAATGCCCCAATCAATTTTTAACTTCCAGTAGAGCTCTAATTCTCTAATCAACTCGACTTTTGAGTAATAACCCAACTGCATTTCCTTCATGGACTTAACGATCAACCACCACATTAGCTTTTCTGATAATCCGAATATCTAAATCATAATCTTTAATAAACTCAAGCCACCTTCTTTGTCTTAGATTCGCTTTTGTGTAAAGATATATTTAAGACTCGATGACAGAAAAATTTCAGATTTCACCCATACAAGTAATGTCTCCAAATTTTAAGAGCAAAATCACAAATGCTAATTCTAAATCATGCGGTAATTTTTTCGTGCTTTTAATTGTCTCAAGATAAGCAATTACTTTCTGCATTAAGACACAACCCAAACCTTTTAAAGAGCATCACTAAATATTTAATCCCTCACCTCGATGGAATAGCTAAAACTAATGGTCAAATGCTTTTTCCTTCTTGAAAACTCGCTTCACCCTTTGAATTTGACATCCTTTCTCAATAAATTAGCAATACTGAGAAAATCTCGTAAAATTTCAGAAATCGCGCAAAAACCCTAAACTAATCGAGAATGACCTGGAAATGCGACGCTATGCATCCAAAATTCACATTTTGAAAATTTGATATAATCGATTTTTCTTAACAATTAAAACAATCCTCGATGATTTGCATGTTCTTCATCGCTTTAAATAAAATATCATCAATAAAGATGATAACAAACTCCACCAAGCGCTTGAAAACACGATTCATTAAGTCCATAAAGATCGCAGAGCATTAATTAAACCAAATGGCATAACAAGAAATTCATAATGTCCATACCGTTCCAAAAGTCGCTTTAAAAATATCGATCTTTAACTCTAACCTGATATCCGATCTCAAATCAATCAAAATACTTCCTCCAACCGATCAAATAAATCATCAATCCTCTAGTGGATACTTGTTCTTGATTGTTTTATTTAACTCGTAATCAACACACAATCGCATGTAATTCATCCTTTTCTTAACAAATAATACCGTGCACTCAGCCAAATAAATCGCCAATTCCTCGCAATCGACACTTCAATTCCCCGCAATTCTTTTGAGCCATGTAAGGAGATTTATATATGGTTGTACCAGTTGAACATCATCCCAAACTCTACTTCGTTGGCAACCCCGTAATTCCTCCTAAACACATCGAAATTCAAACAACGGAATGTTTTTTCGCTCAACCACCTCCTTATTCAACACATCTAATTTGCTAAATAATTTCACCGCTTCTTAAATATTTACTCAACTTCACCGACTAATCAAAGAAACGATTCTTATCACAAGAAAAATAAAATGATTTTTCACCGCATGCAAAATTTCACTCTCCTCTTCCAAAGATTCAATTGTTGCAAAATATTTGATCAACCAATCCATACCTAAGATAACGTCAAAATATCTCGATTGGTAAGATAATTAGTTTGTAAGAAAGTCTATTAATGTCAACAACACATTTCCTATTTCAGTATTCAAACTATCACCGGTACATTCACAATGAAATAGATCAACTAAACTGTAAAAAAGGAATCGAAATGAACGAATGCAGAATCAAATGTAATCAACCCAAATGATCTAAATTTTAAGCATACCGACACCACTTCATTTGATTCCTTTGCTTTTGTGAGTGATAGAAAACTTGCTTTTCCTGAGGGTTGATTTTTCGCTCAAGTTTCTCCTTTTCAATTGTTTTCCCAAAAATTATGTTACCCGCTTCCTGGCTTCTCTTTTTTTAACCGTCATAATTGTATGGCTTTATATCCTTCTTCTTCTCCATCGGCAGCGACTCGATGTCCAATCGACCACATTCAATATCTCCTCGATCCAAATACATTGACCAAAATCGCTTTTCCACACTTATCACAATAGTTTCTCCAACTGAATTTGTTTCGTCATCAAACTTAAATTTCTAGAAATCCTTCTTTCAAAACTTTTGCTGCAGAATCCCAATGTTGTTGGAAAATTCAACTCATTTTCAATTCTTTCAACTAACACGAGAACTCACCGATATCAAAGCTAATGCTAATCTTAATTGATCTCGGCCTCGCAGAAATCTGACATTTCTCTTCCTGACCGATATAATGTGGAGTATCTAGAAAGAAGTGAACCTGATTCATATCAGCATCGTTTTGAGCCTGAGTTAGATTGAAAAATTTGTCTTGTAAAGTCGTCGATGGAGGAATGAACCAATCTTGAATACTTTGACAAACTCATCCCATTTGATCCGAGTAATGGGTATCGTCAAATCTTTCTCAGGTTGAGCTCGCCACCACCTTTCTAATACAAAAGTAGCAAGATACTCTTCATTGTGGCAAATCATCCATCCAAAATTTTTTCCAATTATAAGCCAATCTTCCGCCACTATAAGATCATCGCTCCTCAATGCTTGGTGGTTTGAACGCTTGAAATATCCTCAAATGTTGATCCACTTCAACCATACGTGACTCGGCCTGCCAGATTTTTCCATGATGCTTTATCAACAACTGAAATCAACCGAACTACCCTCAATTCATCGATCTACTTTCACCACTTGCTCAGTTGTATTTCACTGTTAGAATTATCTTCGCAGTTCGTCAGATTTCAGGATCACCTCTAACCTTTGCATTTCTTCGAAATTAATCAAATTAAAAAAAGTATTTATATGATACATATTTATTAAATATCATACATGCATAAAATTAAATATCATACATGCATGAAATTAAGAATATGGATTTCTAACCCAACATTAATCGCCCTATAGCTCACATTGCTCAATTCAACACTTATCCCTAAATCCAAATCATGCTTCCATTACTATTGCTCATCAATCTTTTTGCTCTGGTATCAACCTTATTGCTCTGATACACTTTCTCATTACACCCCTGACCCCTTATGCTGGGGTCAATCAAGTGTAATCAGATAATGACTGATTGACAGATTCCACCAACACGCTCCACCGCGTATCAGGAACGAAAGTGAAAGGTATCTAATCAAATCATCACTAAACTATTTATAATTCATATACTAAACTTAATTCATATCACAAATACCAAGCGAATCTTTAAACAGAATAAATATAAAGAACTAAAAGACATTTAATTTAATTTACACCCAAAAAAAAAGCCTTTAAGCTTCCCAAAACTATACAATAATAAACAAACTTACCCACTGCCTTTTCCGAAATTTTCAATCCAGAAGATCATAAGCTAAAAGCTAATGAGACAAGAATGCTAAAACAAGCTCAAGACAAAGACAAGAACAATCGAAATTTATTACAAAGTCAAAACAGGTAATCAGCAAAGTATGAACATCAGAATATGTCAGAGGTCAGAAAATGTAGAATATAACAACAATATGTCAGGTAATATGTACATAATCAGACAATGTCGGAGCAATAATTTTCATTAAATCATTTCCTTTCGCTTTATATCAAATCATTTTCTAAATGTCATTTATAATCAGATGTTTGACTTTCATTCATAGTCACCCGTTTAAAGTCAGCGCAAGGCCGTAACCATACTTACAAACCTACTCGACACCACTGGACATTTAACGACCCCAACCTCAATGCCGAGTGGATACTAAGATCCCCTAATCACTCCATCTCCGAACTTTTTTCTCAAGCAGATTCCTTTAACATACCTTCCTATCACAATTTTCCCCGACATTTCGCTTATCACATTAATGATTTAACATCAAACCTTTTCTATACGCCAATGAAATCAATGCCGAACCAATGCATAATCATCAGAAATCATTAATCACGGCCAAGTAATCAATATTTATATATGCATTCACGACGTAAATATCTACATATCATTCATACAATTTATAAGGTAGAACAAATGCATACACATAAAAGAAACTGAATTTAATTAAGAGTATGTCTCACCTCAAGTTCAAGCCATGTCGGATGCTCTATTCCTCCTCAGTACACAACCTATAAATAACTCTTCTAAATATTTAATATAAATTCATAAATGAAACTCATAATTAACCCAATCTTACCAAATTGATATCTCATGTTTTACTACTACTAATTCTAACGCCAATATTAATTACCGCTTCAATCAACAAACTAAAATTAACAAACATCCAATCCTAAATCCCATTCAATAATTGAACTCACGGCAACAAGATCGATTTCAATTCCCAATCACGATTCCAACACCAAGGAAGGTCGCCGAAAGAAAAGGATGGGGAAAGAAATTAAGAACTTACAAAATTCCTTAAGTTTCCCCAGTGAACAGAATCCTCGAGCCGACGGTTCGGAGAGCCGGCTCACCTGGATTTCAAACCGAAGCGGTTACGGATTTCAACCCGCGCGTCTTACCTCACGGACGGCTGCGGCGTTCCCAAGCGACGACGGCCATATCGCTTCCACCGAAAGCGCGCGTGACTGGGAAGGCGTTCGCTCGAACGCGCATCGCCACCTGAGGTGACAATTCACCGTCAGCCGACGGCAAGAGCGCGTTTCCGCTCGGTCACGAGCTGCCGCCGGGCCGAGGAAACGGAAAGCGAGACGAACTATGAAGGAACGCGGAAGGACCGAGCAGTAGGAAGGAAATGAAATGGGGAACGGGTCGATCGCCCATACGCCGTCGAGGCTTTAATCCCGCCAGACGCGAAGTAAAGTGGATTTGCTACAATAAGTGCTACAATAACGATGGGTTAATTAGCTTAAACAATAATTAGGAATAAATTAAGAAACTAATTAGGTATTACAAAGAATGTGTATATTTGATTGTGAGATACTTACGATATGGATAATGAAGTGAATAGTGAGAGAAGAGAAGAGATCAAAGAGAAAGAGAAAATGTGCACATGCACAGAGAATCCCATCCTCTTCTTCAAATTCACTCAATAGAAAAAAATACTCCCTAAATAATTTGTCCCAGATACTTCTTCTACTGACTATACTATCAAAGGCAGCTACGGTTCCCAAAGGGCGCATAGAGTCTCCTTCAAGCTACAACAATGGCATTTATAACGTTGCATGAACTACAGGACATGAAGAAGCTTCTAAGTCATACGGATACCTACCCATAATCACTCCAGTTGCCTCCCTATAGTTAGAAAAAAAAAGGCGTCCCTATGGAGGTGCCAGGCGGAAGAGCACATGATAGAATGATTGTCAGCAAGTTACTAATGTAATGAGAAAAATTCTGCTAATCATGCTTCATCAGTGCAAAAGTTTCTGATCAGCGCTTAGCAGTATAGGTCAATTGTTGCAGCCTTCTGCAATTTTGGGAGTTCAAAATTAAGGGTTTTCTGTTTGCAAGGTGATAATGAGTTTGGATTTAATTTAAAAGCTAGATTATTTTTTATCTTATGGACTTAATTTTAACTAAAAATGAGCTGAGCATATACCAATCATTTCAACTAGCCTAAATGATGATAAATCTATAAATAGTTGTTCTAAGGGATGTAATTATTAACTTTCACTTGAATAATTTTTTTCTTTCTAGTTCCAATCATGTGAGTGTAAGCAAGATGTGTAATTCTTCTACTTTAGCATTAAGTTATTCAAACGTGTTCGATGTGTTTACGTTCACTTGCTCGTAACTAAACGCAACACCAAATGACATTTCAAGATCGAGATAAACGAGAATTAACAATCATTTATTCGATTGTGTTCGGCTCGATTTAGCTCAAAATAAAAAATTATATTATATTATATTATATTATTATTATTATTATTATTATTATTATTATTATTATATATACATACAAACACATTTATATATCACAAATGCGAAAATGCTAAAACTTCATGCAAAAAAGATTGCGCTGAATCCTCCTTCGTCAAAAGTTGTTGTCATGAATTAACGTGTTCTCGCTGCTTTCGTTAAACGAGTAACAAGATATTTCGCTCTCGATATATAAACTAGAACATAACAAAAAAACAAATTTCAAACTAGCCGAACATGAACAAGAGTTATGTTCGCTCAAGCTCAAGCTTGTTTACACTCCTATTTGGCATTTCATTTCTTGTTCTACTTCATCTACATAATTTGACAACTTATTTAAGACTATTGATTTGATCAAAAATTAAAATGCAAAAAATCTAATTTATAGAAATTAAATTCATTATGTCGTTAACTTTATGTGGTTTGTTATATGTGAATCCACAATTTTCATGCATGAAATCATACTGCAAATTTATATTAGATGCATTAATAAACCTTAATGACGAGTAATCTTACATTAAATTGGTATTAAAGCTTTGGGCTATGACAACATATCACATAGAAGTGAGGCTAATTATCAGAGTAATTTATTATGAAAGGGATGAAAATAAGACTATAAAAAATCAAATGAGCTGTTAAATAAGTAAAATCAAATCTGTGATAACATTAATTTGGATAAAAAAGAACTAATTTGGAATCAATCAACATACAACCAGAAGTGTAATATCCAATTTAGCTTATTTCTAATTTTATCTAATTAATCATTGCTATCGAAGATTATAATCTGAAACTCACTTTACTTAGCACATGGCCGTTAAGGATTTAACGAGAATGATAAGGAAGGTAATCTCGCAGCTTTTATTTCATTTCCTCAGCTGATAATTCTTTTCGCTTTGAACCGCCGTTGGCCGCTTTCGGGACAGCTCTTTTGCTAATGCGGTCGAATCCTCACGGACTCGATCCACGACGCCTTTCTCCCCCCCCCTTCCCGAACCGCCGCTGTCTCAGAAGGTAAATCGACGAAGAAGTCGAACCGATCGGATTCCCTGGTCCGCCAATCGAGGAACCTAGTGGAGTTCTGTTGTCAATTTCTTTCCTTATTCTTTTTCCTTCACGCAGCCTTCCCTTGCAGGAGTTCCGAATCTATTAGAGTTGCAAAATTTTGTGTATTAGTTTGTTAATTTTATGTTAATTTAATCGCACTATCGGACGTAGCTTAAGATTACGCCGAAATGCTAAGCCCGTGTTTCAAAGATTATATAAGGAGACATCAATTTCGCAGAATGCGCTTTTGCTCGATACTATCATGTTAAATGATGTATTCGTAAGAGTAATTCAATTATGTACGTACCCGAACGCGGAAAGACATCAATGACACCTGCATTAATCGGCGAGATATAATCTAATTTAAATTCGCTTCTATACCCATATACGCCAATCGTTTCTACCGATTCTTATAAATCATTTAAAAATATATGATATTTCACATATTATACGAATTATAAACGCCATTACTGAGATGTATAACGATTATGCCGCTAGTCATTTTCTTTAATAAAGATATGATTTTTATACTAAATGCTTTTAAAACACGATTATTAATCGTTAAATAGAATGCTGAAAACAGAATGCCGAAAAAATGATGTAAGACTACGTTATGATATCAGCAGATAAAAGAAAAGCTCGACATGAGCCTTTAATAGTGATCTTAAGATTCCGACTCTAACATCGAGCCGCTGAAAATCTAACCTGTCTGTGTAACAGATGATTCCTACCGCTTTACCTTCAACTTACGCCGTGACACCCTTATGTATGAAAGTCAAAACCTACATGCAATTATAAATAGATTTAAAACGATTCGATATAACCGAAATCGCTTTCATTAAATAACAATAAATAAACGACTTCTATGAACGACAAATTATCGATACAAAGATTAATCTACAAAGATATTGTTTCATATCACGATACCACTTTACCTTTACGCAAATTTTAAACGTATACGCACGATTGTTCTAACGCCTTATTCTCGGCTTTACTTTAAGATTATCGATCTCAGCCTTTAAATTTTACGACGCTACCGCTGATAATTTCGCGAAGTTATGATAAGCTTGTGATACAGCTGTAAGATTTAAGATTAAAAAATTTTTCGCACGCATAAAACTTTAATATCGACGCCTTTAGATGATTTATAAACTTAAAGATTTTCATGCCCAATCGGGATATGAATTAAGAAGATATGAATTTTAAATTTCAGGATGATTGATTACAAATTTCACTTACTGCTCAAGAAGACGCGGAACGTCATAATCGTCTAATCGAATATCCTATTATTACATTCTCGATCGACCCTAATAAGCGCCAGGGGTCCCTGTGCGTAGAGATCGAGCAATAAGGCCGTGAGCAATAAGATCCGAGCACAAGAATGAAGCATGATTTGATTTAATAAGTTTGAATCGATCAATAGAGCTATAGACGATTAATTTTGTTAGAATCCATATGTTCTTAACTTCATGCATGTATGATATTTAATAAAAATGTATCAAATAAACAATTCAGAATTACGACATCTAAGATGCCGTAGGTTAAACGGGTCCCCTGACTACTACGCACTCAACTATACTGCCGAGATAATTCTAACAGAGTAAATACAACCTGTAGTGGTGAGATCCGATGAATCAGAAGGTCAAATTGACACAAGTATCTGATGCAAGATCTAAAAAAATCATGACTAAGGGGCATATCCGAAGCTCGGTTCGTGATCAATATTGAGATATTTCAATCGCTCAAACCACCAAGATTCGCGAGCCGCGATCCCATATACAAGATTGGTCGCTTAAAATTGAAAAAATTCGGATGATGATTTGCCTCAAAACGTAAGAGTAAGACGCTACTTTATATTGGGAGGCGAAAGGTGGTGGTGCTCAACACTGAAAGATTTGAAATGCATACCTATTACACGATCAAATGATGATTTGTCAAAAGATTCGACGGCTTTATTCCACCATCACCACTGCTTTACAAGACAAATTTTTCAATCTAATTCGCGATCAAAACTATAATGCAAGATGAAGTCGAAGTTCACTTCTCTTTCTGATACGCTCACATTATATCAAGACATGAAGAACGCTAGAATTTCAAAGATCAATTAAGATCGACAATACCATTCGATATAGCCTCGCAATAAAAGGCCAAGCTGAGAATCAAAATGAGTTGAACTTTTCCAAACAAATGTCAAGAAAAGCGCAAAAGTTTGAACGAAAGCCGATTTCTCTAAGAAGAATTTAAATTAATGACATAAAACAAATTCAATTAAAAAACCTATTTCATGATAAAGAAAAGACATTTCAATAACGTCACGGATCGAAATGCTGATGGGTGTCACATCGCAATGATTGCCCATCGAGAAGAAGGATATAAAATCATTCAATTATCGCGACGGTCAACAAAGAAAGTTTTGAAGCCAGAACACACGCTGAAAACCTTCAATTCAAGAAAAGGAGAAACTCATACAGAAAACCAACCCTCCAAGAAAAGCCGAGTTTTGTCATCACCCGAAGCGAGAATCAAATGAAGTGCGTCGTATGCTTAAAATTTCGTGATCATTTCGCTTTGTTCGCGTCAGATTCGCTCATTTCGATTCCTTTTAGCTTTACTACGACGCTATTTATTTCACTTGACACGCTGACGCCTTTCCTGGACAATAAAGACAACAGAACTTGTTAACAATTTCTTACTAACTAATTATCTTACCAATCGACATTTCGACGTTATACTGTATGGATCGTTGATCAAATACTTTGCAACAATCAACGAAGAGAGAAATTTTTCATGCCCTGAAAAATCATTTTATTTTTCTCAGTAAGCCGCTTCTTCGATTAAGATAAATTGAGTAAATATTTAAGAAGCGAAATCAGATTTTGCCAAATTATGTTGAATAAGTGTTTGTAAAAATATTCCCGCTTCAATTTCCGAGATTTTCGGAATTAATTACTGGGCCACCAACACGAAGTGGAGTTTGGGATCGATGTACAACCCCAGACAACTTCTATACATAAATCTCCTGACGGCCCCGAATTGAAGAATTGAAGTGTCGCGTGAATCGATGCAAAAAGGATTTATACCAAAGAACTCACCGCGAGCACCAAGCATTATTTGTTAAGAAAAGATGTCTATGGACAGATTGATTACATGGAGTTAAATAAAATAACAATCAAAAGTATCCACTACCATGATGATTGAATTGAGCTATCATCAGATTTTCCGAATCGATCCGAGATCCTGATATCATCGTTAGTTAAAGATGCCGATATTTTAAAACAGCTTTTGAAACCATGTATGACATTATGAATTTCATATGCCATTTTTTAACTAATGCCTCCCGCAGCCTTTATGGACTTAATGAATGGTTTTCAAATCCTAATGGGCCATATCATCTTTATCGACGATATTCGATTTATTCTAAACCCAATAAGATACGCAAATCATCCAAAGATTGCTTAGAAATATAAGACAAATCAATTATACGCCAAATTTTCAAAATGCGAATTTTGATGATACATAGTCGATTTCTGCGCATTATCAAATTTCGGCTGATCCTCGAAAAGAAGAATTTTAGAATTCTGACCCAAGAATGTTATCAAGCTCAGCTTTTCGCTAGCAGATTATTACAAAGTTTGTCAAGAGATTTTCATATCAGAACGCTCTCTAATTTATCAAAAGAAAAATTCCAAATTGACAACTAACGCGAGTAGAGTTTTCAACCAAAAGATTCACCATCGCACCCGCTTTATTCCATTGTGGACGAGATTCTAAATATTTAGATCATCTTTAAAAGTTTGGGTTGTTTTAACGCGTAACATAGAAAGTAATTGCTTACGCTCGACAATTAAAACCTCACGAAAGAAATTATCCCGCGCATGATCTAGAGTTAAGAACGATTTTGCTCTTAAAATTTGGAGACATTATTTGTATACTAAATTTTTTATCGATCATCGAGTCTTAAATATATCTTTACACAAAAGAATCAATCAAGACAAAGAAGCCAGTTCATTAAAGATTATGATTTAAATATTCAAGATTGTCCGTAAAGTTAATGACCCGATGATTAAGTCGCAAGTCCATGGAAATGCCACGGATTATTACTCAAAAGTCGAGCCGATCGAATTGTTTACAGCTAAGATTCAGGATACGATTTATATCAATCGACAAGAATCAACTTTATTCGATGAATCAAAGTTCGTAAATCGGACGTGGATATCGAATTCATCAACAAATTCAAACTAAGTAATTTTATCAGGTGTAGGGTGTTATTCAAAGAATTCACAATTACGGCATAGTGATGTGATTGAGACAAAAATTTTACGAGGCTCATCGTGCGATATACTATTCATCCGGTGTAGTTCAAAATGTATAAAGATTTAACATTTTGGGTCGCAGATGAAGAAAGACATACCGAATATGTCTCTAAACGCCTCAAAAGTTCGAGCATCAAAAGATAGATTACGCTACCATTACCTATACCCGAGTAAAGGGAAGAAATTACAATGGATTTTGTTATGATTTCCTGATCTAAGCGCCGATAAGATCCTGTCATATGATGATGACCAAGTCGCCTCATTTCTTACCTAAACGCATGATTCCGATAAATCATCAGATTATACGTTAAAGAAATCAGACTTCATTGCTCCGTGATCGCCTCGACATGATAGATTTACTTCCGATCATGGAATGGAATTCGAGAGTTCAGCACGCTACACTTAAGTACGCCTTTTTTATCCTCGACCGATGACAATCGAAAGAACAATTCAAGTCCTGAGGATTTGTCAGACTGTTTTAGATTTTGAAAGTAATGAAGATCATATCCCTATGATCGAAGTTTGCTACAATAATACCAATCTATTATTCATATCATTCGTATGAAGACTATATCGAAAGTGTAACTCCATTAAGTTGGGTCAAGAGAGAAAGACAGCAGGCCCGTGAGTTGGTCGAGCTACGTAGAAAATCGATTAATCGCGATAGATTGAAAGTCGCCGTGATCGCCGCCAGTAAGATACGACTTAAAGATCACCAGAATTTCAAGTCAAGAATTTGTATTTTTGAAAGTTAAACCTATGAAAGTGAATTAGTAGATTTAGTCAATGAGGTAAATTAAGCCCTATATATGTGACCTTTGAAATCATCGGATTGACAATATGGCTTAAGCCCTACCCATGAATCACGTATTCACAACGCCTTTCACATTTCAATATCGAGAAAATGGACATGATGCAGCGTAAGATTCCATATACAAAGTTTGAAATACAACCGATTTGACTTATGATCGGAGTTTAAAAGATTTTGAAATCACAAGAGATTACAAATGTATAAATTTCCTATATTAAAATTAAATGCACGCACCAATCAAAGAAGCTGGAGGTTTAACAAGACAGACGTAAGTTTCCCTTCCTGTTCGAATGATTGAGAAGAAATTTCGAGGATAATTTTTTTTAGAAGGGGAAATTGTAATATCCAATTTAGCTTATTTCCTAATTAATTTTATTTTATCTAATTAATCCGTCGTTATCAGAGATTATAAATTAGAAGAACTCACTTACTGCATGGATTAAGGATTTAACGCTGTATGGATCAAGGAAGGTAATCTCCCAGCCTTCCTTATTTCATTTCCTCCGCCGCAATAATTTCCTCCTTTCCTCTACCAGAACCGCCTTCGTCGACAGGAGTGCCGCCTCCCGTGGCGATCAGATTCTGCCATAAACCGCCGCTGATTGAGTCCGCTCACGACGCCAACGACGAGCCGGAATCCCGCGCCGGCCGCTGACCCGCCGATCGCCGCCGCCTGAACCGGTCAGGGTAAATCGTGACGGTTGGGAAGTCTGAACCGACGCTTCTGCCTCGGTCCGCCGACGGGGAACCTAGGAGTTCAGGCGTTTGAATTTCTTTCCTTATTCCTTTTTCCTTCAGCCTTCCTGTGCGTAAATGCATGTGTTCCGTAATCGTAGTGAGTTGCAAAATTTTGTGTATTAGAATGGATTTAAGATTTTGTTAATTTTATTAATTTAATCGCAATTTATTGAGTAAGATTACGGAGTCGGTTCCCGTTTCAAAGATTATATATGAGACATCAATGCGTAAGACGCAGTTTTGCTGTGATACTATCGTTAAATGTATTTATGAGTTTCATGTATTCGAAGTAATTCAATTATCATGACTCAGAAACGTAGAAGACATCACCCGCCTGTATTAATCGGCGCGTAGATATAATGTTAATTTAAATTCGCTTATACCCACAGATGCCACTGCTTTACCGATTTTATAAATCAGATGAATAACATATAAATATTTCTCCATATTATACGAATTATAAACGCCATTACTGACCTAAGATAATAATGATTATAAGCTCGCTTTCATTTTCTTTAATAACATATGATTTTATATAAATGTTTTAAAACACGATTATTAATCAAATAAAAGAATGCGATAAATGTAAAACGTGAAAAATTACGAGAAGACATGTTATATATATCCGCAGAGCAAAAGAAAAGCTCGACGAGATGAAAGATTTAACAGGGATCTTAAGATTCCCGACTCATCGGCGTCAGCCGCTGAAATTTAACCAACCTGCCGTTAGCAAAAGAGATTTGCTCCTACCGCCTTTACCTTCTCTTTTAGTCGACAGTCGTGATTAATTCTATGAAAAGTCAAAATCTATAATTATAAATAAGATTTCTGTGAAAATGATTTGATATATAACCTGAAATCGCCTTCATTAAATAATCAATAAATAAACTAATTCTATGAACGACAAATTATCGATACAATACTAATCTACAAAGATATCGTTACATTTCTCGATAGTTTATTACCACTTTTACCTTTACGCAAATTTTAAATGCATAATGCACGATTATTTCTAATACATTTCCTGTTTTACTTTAAGATATTATCGATCTCACTGTTTTAAATTTTACGATGTTACCGCTGATAATTCTGAAAAGACGGTAGAATCAACCGCTTTTGTTGATTTGTACGCTGGTCAGATAATTTTAAGATTAAAAACTTTTGACGCATAAAACTTTAATAATCGACGCTTTAATGCTCAGATGCATGATAAACTTAAAGATTTTCACGCTCCAATTTGGTGATATGAATTAGAAGATATGAATTTTAAATTTTGTGATGATTGATTAGATACAATTTTCACTCGCTCGTTCAAGAAGACGTGCGAACGCACTGGAATCTATGTAATCGAGTCATCCCATTCTCTACACTTCGATCGATCCTGTATCAGTAGTGGGTCATTTGGAGTGTGACAAGAAGTGGATTCTACTCACATTGATAATCTAATTACTTATTTTTACTTTGGTAATAGACAAGGTAATCAACTTGATAGACAATTCAATTGTCACACAACCCGAGCTTAATACCAAGAAAATGTATCTGGCCGACGGGATAAAAGAAAACATTACGTAACATTTATAAACTTAAAAAAATCTCCAATCATATAAGAGTCACTACAATTTACAAATTATTTAACAATTTGTCCACAAATATATATACTAATAAAATTCATATGAAATATAATTTAAATATAAATCAAAATAACTGACATAATTACCTATCTCCTGAAATCTCTCTACAGCGATAAATATAACCATCCCTTATATTATCCATCTAATTAGAATGGTTACTTGAAAAAAAATAAATAATTAATAATTGAATATAGTTTAATGGGTCAATTATACTGTTACACTAAGAAACAGCAGTAGGACTAAGATGCAGTTGTTATAACATGTACATAAAAGAAATTGTTCAAATAATCAAACATATAGGAAGTATGTACAAATGAACATTTCGTGTGAACTTTTACTTTTACATTTATCATCCATTTTAGGAGTCGTCGTATAAACCTTTACCAAAAGAAAGTCTTTACTAAAACTCATCCAAAGGATAAGTAACCATTACCATTTGCCAATTTCATTAGCCTTTTTCGTGCACGGGTCCCCAACCAATACCATAATGGGGTGAATTCCACTTTCAACATACACATTCATAGCATACAATTATAAAGCTATACATATTAATTCATAACTAACAAGAATCGCTTAATTTTATAAAATGACAAAGTGACAATACGATCTAAAGATTCTGCTATTATTCAACGCAAGAAAAAATAAATAAATCACAATTTGCAGTACAGGAATGTATCTCATATATTACACCCTGGTGTTCACCGAAAGCATTGAAATGGGGTGGTTGGTATTGCTTCTTTAGAGATGATTATCGGAGACTTTCAACTACTGGCCATAAAGTAACTTGTACTTAAGGGCTCATTATCAGTGTTCACTAAATAATAGAACTCTAGGCCTTGAGCTTTGCTCGAAACAAACTTGATATTTTTCGATGCTTCTGCCTCCTATAGGATATGAATTCATTCGATTGATGACTTGCTTCACCAATTTATTAATTCTTCTCTAAAAGTTCCTACTTTTTACGCATTCAAGACTTCATAAATTTTGGAGGAGACGATTTTCTCTTTTCTTGGTCACTCTTGTTTAATAAATTGTATATGTTTATCCCAGAAATACTTCTTTATAGCTCCTTAAGAATTTTTTTTTTGACCAATTTGAGCAGCTAAAAATTATTAGTGGTGGATATGTTTGCTTCCACCAGTAATTCAAATTACTATTCAAAGTGTTCATCGATTGAAATGCCAATTATTATATGAATGAAGTCTGTCTTGCAAAAAAGCATTGAGATTATTGGAATGTCATCATTAAATAAGTGATATTTGATTTGCAAACATAGGTTGGACTTACATCTATTAGAAAGTCATATATTATATGTGTGGGGTCTGTTTTGCAGACGATGACTAAGCTTACATTATTTGGAATGCCAAATTTTTGGAGACCGCCTTACGAACTATTGTTGAACTTACATCTATTGGAATGTCAATTTTAAAGCATGGGTTTAATTTTTTTTACAAACATGAGTTAGTCTTACATTCATTGCAATGTCAAGACTAATTGTGGGGACAAATGACTAAGAATGCCTAGATTAAATGAATGGCCTTACATCCCTTGGAAAACCATTCATCTGAATAGTATTCGTCTTGAAAACACATATTGGACTTACATCTATTAAAAAATGTATTACATGTGAAGTTCACTTAATGAGTTAGTTTGATCGGGATTAATGTGAAATCGCCTTGCAAATATATATTGGAGTTACATCCATTGAAAGACTAGTGTAGTGGATTTCTATGCACATATGTTGGACTTACATCCATTAAAAGGCCATGATTCTATTTTATCTTTGATTCAATCTCCTTTATTATTTGAAATGAAGCCTTAATTCAATTTCTTTTTTTATGTTTAAGATGAATCTTTGATTCAATATTTGAGATAAATCTTTGATTCAATCTCCTTTATGTTTAAGATGAATCTTTGATCCAATTAATATTGGTTGTACTACATTTAGACTTGTTCCGAATTAATTAAGTAATCAATAATTGTTCGCACTCATATTTATGCGAATACTTTCATCCATAAAATAAAGAAAGAGACGCTACATTTTTTGTATTTTGTAGCATCTTTCAGTGAGTGAACTAAATATTTTTTATTCATAAATATGTTTAAATTCATCAAATAATTAAATGATTTAAATTTAAATCCCCATGTTTTATAATTTTTTGTTAGATTATATCATTTTAATGCAAGAGTGAAAGATCAAACAATTAACGAGTTATTCTAACTCAAATCATTGGAAATTATAAGCTATTTTGTTTTATAATTCATGGTTCAACCATTTCTTTTACTTTGATCTTAATTTTGTGTAACAATTTTAGTCTAATAAATTTCACAAAATTTAGTAGTATAATAACTTAACAATGCTGAAATTTTATAAAATTTAGCTCAATCACCGCTCCTCTCTTACTCTGGACCGAAGATCGATGGAGGGAAGTTTTTCATCTCTTATTGAAACCAAGATTGACATCAAAGGACTTCAATTCATTCTTGACTGGACCCAAGATCAACGATATGAGTCTTCGATTTGACCTACAGAAGAAGAAATTAAATACAAAATTTTGAGTTTTAAAATTTACTTAAAAATCAATGCCCTAAAACCTCTTTCTCTTCAATTTGAATGAAAACGCCCACTTAAACTCACACAATGCTTAAGAGGAATAGAAAATATGGGAATTTAGAGTTGTTTTCTCTATAAAATAATTGCATTTGGTTTTAAATTAAGAAATTTTATTATCATATCTTGGATGGGGGGATGATGATGAGCTCGATAAATATCACATATTTCATCACCCCAAATATTTATAAATGATCAATTTAGTCAAAGAGGTAGTTGGCCCAACATAACTAAAAGATCCTTATCAACAATTATGATTTGCTTTGTCCATAAGAATATTACAAATCTGAAGTGAATGTTTATCTAAGAAAATAATTTCAAATCAACATTAACTAATAAAGAATTCTATATCCTATCAAATACACTCTATGATTCACAACTTAATGAGGTAGAGTTATTAGAGAACATACAGGATGCTATTAAATGGTATCATTAATGAAAAAAACACCCAATCAGAGGGTCTCAGTCAAATTCGCTCTTTTTATGGTGCCATTTATAATACTCCAAAATATCATAAATGCAAATCAAATTACGCATTTTAAATTATACCTCATTTTCATACATCTCAAAATCATCCTATACATTTTCACAAAATTCTACATTTTATTATGATTAAAATGATTATATATATATATATATATATATAATGTGTGTGTGCATATGATACATTATAAATTATTAATTAAAATAGTTAAATAAATCAATTTAATAAATTATTCAATTATAATTTCATATATGTTTAAGTAAATTATTAACCTAATCTATAATTACTATAGACTTGACTATCTTCCACCAAAATCAACATGCAGAGAAAATTAAGGGTGGTGATTAAAAGCAAAATAATATTAAATAATTTAATTAATTTGTATAATAATAAGACAGCAATTCCCATTCTTTTCCTTAATTCCTCTATTCAGCCTCCCATTTTCTCTGTGCCAGCACATCATGCGAGAGTAGGGAGAGAGAAAAAAAAATTTCGGGCCTATTGGCTGGACGGAAGATGGAAGCTGCTAGCTAGGAGGGTTGTCGCAGTTTTATGACGGAATTTGCCAAACGAAATTAATAAGCTCAAGAAAAAGAATTAGTGGGAAGATTTCAAGTAACGATTTTATATATATGTGTGCGTAGCATATAAGAATAAGAGCATGAAATAAATACAAACCATTAAATCCTAGTTTCATTTTTTAAAAGGCAACAAATAGTTTAGAAGAGGAGTGAGCTAATTAAATGTGCGTATATATATATAAACATTTCTAGAAACTATAATAGATAATAAATACATGTATATAGTTATTAAAATTAGATTTTAAACATGTTAATGCTAGTAGAATTGAAATAAGGAAATCAAAAGGAAAAATCAAGTAATTAAATTTAATTGAACTATATACATATATATGTAATTTTATAATTATATTAATTAAGTTAAAACCCTGAAACGATATGAGGAAGATTTAGAATAAGAAAAAGGAATGATTTTTTTTTTGGTGATTCTAAAAGTATAACTTTAATCTAAATGGATAAGTTTATTATCTCTTCCACAAAATTCTAAAATGTTATTGTTATAGTAGTAATTAATATGTTACTATTATGTAATAATTTTAGGAGATAACAATAATATCAGTCTTATAAAAAAATGTGTATTATTCAGGATTGCATGAGGAATCAAACCCAAATAAGATATTAATAAGCTTGTACGCAAACTTATGTTTATGTTAAATATTTCGATAAAAAAAATAAAAAATCCAACGACATGTATATTCAAGGAAGCATAAAGCATGTCACAAAACTGATCCAAACACTAAGGTGAGACTTGTAATTGCTAATTTAAATTTAGATTTCAATAAGACTATTGGTTGTCAATATTTCTATTACTTCTTATAGATACCTTTTATATATATATATATATATATACACACACGATAGTTAAATATTTCTCTTATATCATTTTCAAACAAGACTGATAACTTGCACAGCTTAAAACCCATGCTTCGCTGATTTAATATGATTTTAATCAAGTTAGATTTATTGAGGTCATTTTATAAAATTGTGCATATTGATAAATGATTTAGTATAGACATTTCTAAATATCAAATGAAAAGTAATGCATATGAAGAAATATCATAAAATTGTTACAAGTAGACTATTTTATAAACCTACACATGTAGACAAAAGTTTTGATAAGATGAGCCTTTAATAGAAAATCTTAGAGTTCCCAACTCTTGTCATTCAAATTAAATTAGACTAACTGATATTTGGAGGATTATCGATATACAATGTTGGGATGACCAATCTTATTAATAATTTTGATTGACTAACGGATGATGACACTCATGTTTTATAGAGTCAAACCTATACAAATATAAATGACATTTCTAATAAAACAATTTAATTTAGATTTAAACAAAACTACATTAAATTAATTACATACATGCATAGTCATCTCAACTGTTTATTGTTTACATTTCATAACTTTACAGACTACAGTTCAGTTTTTATACTTATTAGCAAGCATTCACTATTATTTAGTTCTTACACATGCAAGCGTGTCGTTACTTACTATTACTTTCATGCAAAATTCCACTTTAGATGCATGTTGTTTCATCTGTCGTGCATTAGATTTATTTTAGTATTATTTGTCTCATTGGGCTATTAACTTATGATATTACACCTGTACTTTTAAACAAGAATAAGGAGGAAGGTAGTAGATAGATAAATTTATTGACTTGTACAACTTTTGGTGTACAATTTTAGAGAGATTATAAAGACTTTTTGGGTATGTGTGATTTATGTTTTGATATTTTTAGTTGCTCTATATCTATGTTGATATTTGATGTTACATGTTTTCGAATATATGATTTAAATATGAAATGATTAATAGAAAAATTTGAAATATGAGAATTTATTCATGATGAATTAGTGAGATTAAATTTTCACCAATTTGTCCAAATTCTTTATATTTCAGGATGAGTTGGTGGAAAATGTGTCTAATTGTATCATCTTATTCTATTATATCTCAAATTAACTATGGAATAAGAGTTTTGTGAGATATGACACCATTTTAAGGTAAAATCATATAGTTAGAGATCACATGTCATATCTTTATTAGTATAGATAACCATTGAGATACACAATATACAACATTAACTCTTTGTAAACAAATAGAAGTTAATATTAAATTTATCATCCTCAATAAACTATTATAAATGATGGATGAATTTTGCTTTAATCTTTAAGTGATAGATTTCATTTAAATATTTTATTAATTTTATTATTTTAATTTTATTTTAATTTTATTTTAATCAAGATTTATGTCATAGATGATTTTTATTACAATTTAAGATGTTTTGATAGTAATATAAATATCCCAATAAGTTGAAATTTTCAAGTAACACAATTATCATCGAGATATAATTACTTAATTAAACTTTATTATATTGAATCTTGTCAATTTAACAAGCATGCTCGTAGAAGATTATGATCAAAATTTTCATAACCCTTTAATTCATTTAAATATTGATTGAGTTACAAACCTTGTTGACTCTACTCATACATAAAGAATTAGATCTATAGACTGGGATTGCTAATTATATATAATCCGATAATAAAAAGTTTGCATTCAAACATGATTTTATTTTATTTTTATTTTTATTATTTTTTTTTTTGGACTTAAATGCTATATATAAATTCGCATTTAAATCTAGAAGAGTAGACAAGATTCAATATAATAAAGTTATATTGATCAATAGAGAGAGATGCAAGGGAGTGACGCTTGTAAGAGAATAATGCAAGAGAGCAATTATATTGGGCAATGCAAAAGAGCAAACTCATTTTTGGCTTAGGATTAACAGTTAAGTTAAGATTCAACTGGGCAAAGAGTTAGGCATGATTATTAAAATAAGTAGAAACATGATGTCTCCAATCTTTCTCCAATGACTCTTATTAATGTGGAATAATGTATGATTATTTATATTAATAAATATTATATTTTATATGAAGAGCAAGTTAATGGTATAGTAAAAAATTGCTAAATATGAAAAGACCAATTATAAGAATCCAAAAAAAAGCTAAAGCATGTCAAGATACTCAAGAAGTAAAAAGAGCCTAAAAAAGTGCCATAGCAAGAGAACAATTAGAGCCCATCGCAAAAATCTAATCAATAAGAAATAATTATATTTAAATTTTTTTTATTTAAATTTTATATTTAAGCTCTAGAAATTTGACTATTCAAATTTTGGTCATTATTTGATTCTAATAAAATCTCAAATTTTATTAAGGCATAATTTTGAGTTAAATCTTCATCAGAGCTAGATTTCAATTTTTTTTTCCTCATTTTCTATTTCATTTGTTTTGATATCTTTTTTTATTTTCTTTAATGCTTTAATAATACTAGTCTCATGGAATCAATCATTTATCTTTTAGGCATATAATAAGCAGCATCCTCATAGAGCTCAATTTCATGAATAGGAAATAATTGTATATCTCGCTTTATAGTATAGTTTAGGATATCACTACATTTATATATCTAACAATTTAACTCTAGTCTACTCGATTCTAATATTGATTAATTCCTGATGTTTAGAAATTTTTAAAATTAAAATATTTTCATAATAATGACTTCCTTCGTTAGGCCATAAGATCTAAGAGCTATAAAAAAATTTCTTCAATAAGAATATAATAGTCTTGACTCTTCAACTCATAATCTTACATCTCTTACAAGTCTTATTTACATATTAAGTTATTTTAGCACATCTCTAGCCACAACACCCTAAAACACACACATCAAAACTAATCTAATTAATGCTCTCCCTTGTGATCACCCATTGGCAATTCACCTCTTTCTTGCCCATCTTATAAACTTTAATCGCTCAGACTCATCATTAAATCTTTAATACTACATAGAAAAGCCCTAAACTCTTTTACTTCCACATTTTGGCTTATATATCCAAGTTGCTGCTCCTAATGGCGTGGAACGTCATTCCAGCTTGATCCCACTCACTCGCGTGATCGACTCCATGGTCAACGCCGGCTTCAGCTTCGGGTCTGACTCCTGCAAGCATCACTCTCATAGCCGATTGTGTGATTGACTTGGAAAGCTAAGGTGCAAACAAACCACAATTTCAATGCTTACGGTGCTCACCTCATCAACCTCAAGCAAGCAAGCTCGGTCTCGCCTCATCACTCCTTTCCTTGCTTGCTCTCGCTCTCGTTGTTCGTCCTCATTATCTCCACCAAGAATTTTTTACCTATCCAAAGTTGTTTGTCAGAGTATTACTCGATAACATTAATTTGTATGGACGAGATTGAGAAAAATCCACCAAGGGTTTAGCCTGTAACTAGATGAGCGCATTTTTCTATAGTGAGAGTTGACAAGTCTAAATTGTTTCAGCTTTTTGACCTTGATGAGCTCTTCAACAATATTATGAATGCGTTACTTTGATGAATTCTAAGGATGAAATTGTGAGTATATAGGAGATAATCTATGAAAGTACTCTTTCTCTTTAACTATATTCATTAATTCTACATATAATACTCTAAAAGACATATATATATATGTTGTTTATTGACCATTGGTAATTTATCCTCAATAGGAAGTTGGAAGATTAGAAATTTCTATATTTAATTTATTATTGGGATGTTAATAAGATGGACTTTGATTTTTACGGTAAGGGGATTCTTTGTTTGTAGAATTGAGTCAATAAGATGCCTACTTCAGTTAAGCTTTCTAAATAATTATTCAGTTAGTTGCATGTATAAGGCCTAATTATGATTAAATAATAATAACTTAGAAATCATCATTTAATATCAAATTAATATCAAATTAGCTATAATAAAATGTTAGTAAGAATTATTTTATTAAATATTAAATTAGTTAATTATCCAATAAAAAATTATTAAAATTATTAAACATATATAAATCTTAGTGATCTTATTTAAATAAATAATAAAAAATTTATTCTAATAATATTAAATTAAATAAATTTTTTTTCATAGCATAATTAGTTTAATTTTTTAAAACAACTACTTAAGCATGTTTCCAATGCACATGAAAAACTCTTCACAACTTGCAAAACAACAGAGAGTTCGATTTACTCTTTTTTTTTTTTTTTTTTTTAGGACTTAAATGCTATAAGTAAATGTAAGAGAAATATGATTTGAACTTTGAAGAGATCTACTAGCGTGCAGTTCTTAGTCTATAATAATATTTGTTTGTTTGATCATGTTGAGAGCAAAAATTCTATTTGTAATTTTAGAGGTTTGTTAATTTTGTTAATTTAATTATAACCTAAAAGCTTCAATCACATTAACTCTAATACTTGTGAGAAAGAAAATCGGGCTAACAAATAAAAAACATATGGCCCTATCTCATAGTTAGAGCAATCTGCTCAGGGCCACGTGTAGCTTGATGGGCTTAAATTAGACTTTGAAAAAGAAAACTTGTATTTTCAAAATAGTTGCAAATATTTTAATATATTTACAAGTTTATTTAGTCTCGTTTCAACCCTTGCAAAATTCTCAAATATTATAATTGAGCATTCAACTCATTTGTTGGAGCACAACTGAGCGTATCCAATTTTAATAATGTGCATATTTTTCAAAGTATTTGCAGGGTACACTTGCATAATTTTTTATACATTTGCACAATGTACTAGCACACTTATCAATGCATTTGCAAAGTTCTTTCAAAATACTTACATGATGCACTTGTATAATTTTTTATGTTATTGTACATTGTACAAGCATGCTTACCAATGCATTTGCAAAGTGTACTTACACAATTTTCAATGCATTGGAAAATGCACTTGCAAACTTTTCAAAGCCTTTTAAAGGTCATCTCCTGATGCATGTAAATTATTGAAAAATATCTAGATTATATTGTTTGCATAAGTGTTTTTTCATTAAAATATTTCCAAATATTTCATTTTCTATTGTATGTACTAGTATTTGGTGCCCTAACTTCTTGTCATAAATTCAAAATCATATTTATTTGCTTTCATTGGGATTGCAGTGTTGGATTTTGAATGTTCATGAGATCTTTTTCTTGCCATTGACGTGCTTTCAAGTTTATTAAAGATCTTATTAAAGAGATGGAAAAGATAGAAAGAGAAAGAGAATGAAGAAGAGATCTCTCTGTTTAGAGAGACAAAGAAGCGATTTTAGCATGTAGGAGAGGAGGCAGTGAATGAATGAGAAAGAGGTTTAAACAGAGAAATAAGGAAACAGAAGAAATTTGGTAGAAAGTGAAGGAGAAAATGAGGGAGGTGATGTGTAAACCCAAATATATCAAAAGGAAGATTAAATTGCATATTAAGAATATGCCACAATTTTCACATGCCTGAACATCATTTATATTATTTTTATTTATACATATTTTTATGATTATAATGATATATAGGTATATATATTATTTACATATTTAATATATTTAAATTCTTATTTTGTAATTAAAATAAATCAATTAAATTTTCTGTAAGTGCTATCGCTGTCAGTTACTGCAGCAACCATGAATTCCACTAATTAGTGAATGCAATGGTTGATTTAAGTTAGTGGGATAATAAATTTCTGAGATTAAAATGTTATTATATAATTAATTAATTAATTAATTTAGGTTAAGTATTAACTCGTAACACTCAATTAAGCCATTTATTCCCTCTCCATTTTTTATTTTTATTTTCTCCTATTACTATGCTGGATCATTTTACGACGTGAGAAGCAGGAGAGAGAACTCAGAACCATTGTCATAAACTGCAAAAATTTCCTTTAAATTATACTCTGCTATTTTGTTCCTTCCCACCCCTGTGAAATGAGTAAGAGACTGATGTTGTGGTTGTTTTTAGGAGGATTTTGATAAGTTATATGTATATTTATAATAAAGATAATTAGTTCTAATTAATTATTAAACATATTTGATTATAGAAATTCATTACATTGTGAGTTGTTGATACATGGAATAGTTGAAAAGAGATTTTTCAAGAGATTTTTGAGTGTTAGCTGTAAGTTAGGAAGAAAATTAGGAGTATTCAGGTAAGCAAATTAATATACAAGTATTCATAAAAAAATATTTATATTAAACTTTATTTCATCTAAGAATTCATTATTTTGTAGATCTCAATCAATTTGAAGAGAGATATTTTGGTTGTAAGTTACAAAGAATTGCGGGAGGAGCCAATTTCAAGTAAAACATGTAATTAAGATTATTTTGTTCTAAATTAAGTTTATTTTAAGAATTTCATGAATTAACGAGAGAATCAAATTTAGGATGTATATTCAAGGAAGTATCGACATATAAAAAAAGAATGGCCCAATTACTGAGATAGGATTTATAATTGATAAATTAAATTCAGATTTTCTATAGAATTGATGTCGGTCACCTTTACTTGTTGCAATTATATTTAGACATTTTTTTCATATTTTGTCTAGATAGAATTGATTACATGCACAACCTATAAATCATGTTTTACTTATTTACTATGATTTTAATTAAGCCAAATTTATTGATGTCATATCTTTTTATGTATATTGAAAAATGATTCAATGTATATATTACTAAATATCTAAATGAAATTAATGCATATGATACACAAGAAATGTCATGAAAATTATTATAAGTAATCGCTTTATGATAACCTATACAAATGGGTAAAAGATTGAGATGAGGCTTTAATAGAAAATCTTAGAATTCTAACATTTAACATTGATATTGGATTGAATTAATTGTTTATTTATTAGCTAGATATAGCTTATCAATAATTTGACATTGAAAAGGAGACCTTCATGTTATGACATAAGTCAAACATATATAAATATAAATGATATTTCTAATAAGATAATTTGATTTAGAACTGAACGTGACTTCATAAAATGAATTACCCACATGAATGATTATTTATGTTATTTGTTGTTTATATTTCAAAGCCTTATAGACTATTGTTCATTTCTTACACTTATCAGCATGCCTTTACTTACTATTTCATTCATGCAAGTTTTCATTATACATGCAAGTTATTTCTTTTATCGTGTATCGAATATATATTAGCATTACTCATCTCAATGAGCTGTTAGCTTATGATATTACACAATAACTTTCAAACAAAAACAAGAAAGGAAGTAGTAGCTAGGCAACCTTTTTGACTTGTATAGCTCTTAGTGGGCAGTTTTGAAAGACTGTCAAAATTTTTTGGGGTATGTACAATTTATTTTATGAAACTTTTAATCACTTTGTCCGTATGTTAGAATTTGATGTTACACGATTCTCAATTATATAATTTGACTATAAAAAAATTGTTAGAAAAATTCAAAATATAAGAATTTACTCGTGATGACTTAGTGAAATTTAGAACCTAACCAATATATATCGGAAACAATTGATGAAAGTTTCATCAAGTCATCCTATTCTAGGGTGACATGATGGTCGCCAAATTTTTTATCACTTAAGATTTAATTACCAATAATTTTGGAAGTGTAGAGAAGTTCAATGAAGATATGTTGAATGAGGCAAGTTAGAGAGGAGAGATTCATAAGACTGTACATGTTGGGAGAACTAGAGCTAGTGATGTAGCCAAAGGAACTTATGAAGAATGAATATAACCATCAACCAAAGTTATGAGTAAGAACAAAGTAATAGTCAAGCAAGGAACTCATTATAAGAAGCAATAAAATTTTTATGTAGTATTTGTAGTTACAAGTACTGCATGGTTGATATATAAAATTGCCATATAATTTGTAGTTTTTGAATGTCTCTAAATTTTAAAAATTTTGAATTTTGAAAGTTTAAATTTTAGAGAAATGATAGATGCTTTCTACTTTCATTATAAAATTGTTTATTTAGCTTAAAATTATTTAAATAATCCATTTTAACTTATTTTAACTAGTCAAGGAGAGATTGGAGTGATTTTTAGTGATTACACGTGTAACCACCATCTTCTTCTCATTTATATATTTGGCATCCCCTCCCTCTTTCCCTCTCATTGCATTTTATTTTTAATTTTATGTGAGTGTGTATATATATATTCTTATTGTTTAATGAGATGATGTTGAAGATTTAGTAAAAAATTGGAGTCAATTCCAAGTAGAGACAAAACATGGATCACCTTACCATAGAGTGTGATTTGGTAAACTCTTCCAACTAGTCATTTTACTGAGTCTTATCTTTTTTATATATAAATCTTATTCTTCTTGTTGTAGGCTTCTTCTACCTTCTTAAATCTATCTTATTAGTATTTTTCTTGAATTTTTAGTCCACAAAATCACTCAGAATCAAGTAGGAAAGGTTGGCTTGCTTTCCTGTAACAAGACTTAATCTTGTCTAAAAATTAAATTTTAAATTTTTGATAATCAAAATTTTAAATTTTGAGAGTTTAAGTTTTAAAAAATGGAGGGTTGTTCTGTAATTTCACAAAGATGATTAATTCATTTAAAATTATTTAAATAATTAATTTTAAATTTTATTAACTAAAAGATATGAGAGAAAAGTTTAGTTCCTTTATTTAAGAATAAAGGTGATGCACAAGAGTGCAAATTATAGAGAATTAAGTTAATGGCATTAAAATTATGGGAGAGAATGAGCATAGGTTACATGATAAGTTTCTCACAATCAGTTTGATGCATGGATGCTATACATTTGTTAAGAGGTTTGATGGAAGCATAGAAAGTAAGAAGGATCTACATATTTATTGATTTAGAGAAAGCTTATGATAAAGTCTCAAGAGATGTTCTTTGGAGAGTTCTAGAATAGAAATATTGGTTATATTCAAGTCATTATGTATAACATTACTGTGTCCAAACACAAGAAGGATTGACAAATATTTTCCTATTTTTGGATTACAAAGGATCAACATTAAGCCCTTATCTTTTTACTTTAGTTATGGATGTTCTAGGCATTTACAAGAAGATGTACCTTGGTGTATGCTTTTTATGACTTCTTGTTGATAAGACTAGAGAGGAGTCCAAAACTTGAATTATGGAGGTCAACTTTAGAGTCTAAAGGTTTTCATTTGAGTAGATCTAAACCGAATATATGGAGTGTAATTAGTTGTAGAAGTTTTAGTATATTTGTGACTTTAGGTGATCATTAATAAGACCATTCTGATATTTAGGCTCTATTGTTCAAAATTATGGTGAAATAGATGGAGATGTTATTAGTAGATTCTTGGATGGTTGAAGTGGAGGAATGATGCCTTTATTTAATAAAAAAAGTTCAATTAAACCAAGAGAAAATTTTATAAGATGGTAAGACCCGCAATGACTTATGGAATGTTGGCCAATAGAAGCATAAGACTAAGTTTTACAGATGAGGATGCTCGTGGATGAGTGGCTTTACTCTTAGAGATAGAATGCAAAATGAGTATGTTCGGGAATTAGTAGCTCCGGTAGATAAGATTAGGAGAGTCGCTTTGATGGCCACATAAATCGTCAATCATAGGAGAGTAGACACAGATCTTATGTTAAGAAAGGTAAGACCTAAGACTTAAGATGTATAAAAAAAATGATCTTAGTATACTTGAATTAAATGAGAATTTGACACATAATAACAATGGAGACGAAGGATTCATGTAACACCTAGTGATTAATTGTTGTTGTTGTTGTTTATTAACTGGCAAAGGAGTTGGAGCAATTTTTTGTGGTTAAACATGTGTAACCACCCTCTTCTTCTCATTCATTACATTTGGTGGCCCATCCCTCTTTCCCTCTCTTTACCTTATTTTCTAATGAAATTTTGTGTAAAAACATATATATTAATTTTGTTGCTATTTAGTGAAGTGATGTTGTTAATTTGGTGAATAATTATAGTCAATTCCAAGAAAAAATGAGGCTTGGTGGCCATCCCTTCATCATGAAAAGAGATTTAGTGATCTCTTCCAACTAGTCATTTTGATAAATGATCAGCTTAGCTTTTTACATAAAAAACTTGTTGTTTCCTATTGTACGCTTCTTCTGCACTATTCACTTTATCTTATTAGCATTTTTCTTGTATTTTTAGTCTGCAAAAACCACTCAAAATCAAGCAAGGAAGGTCGAGTTAAGCTTTCCTGTAGCTTGACCTTGTCTTGTTGTAGCACGTAATAGGTGGACCTAAACTTATTGGAATTCGATTGAAATTTTTTATATCAATATAATTCCCTAGAGTTGTAACCTCATTCCCTAAGCTAAAACCCATTTTCCAAAAGTCTATTTTTCACGTTTAGTTCTGCCAACCAGAGAAGATATTTTATAAACTAGTCTTTAAAAAATCTAAAAAAATATATAAAAGTTATTTCAAAAGTTTTAAAAATTTTCGAATTTCAACTAGATTCTACGCCCCAACAATCTGACCTTAGTCATAGAGTTGTTTCTATTTCCCACGCCATAATTTTGAAGTCAAATATGATACTCTCAAGTTTGACAGGATTATAATGTTGGCTGACCCTCTAGATGTCCTAGACTTTTCCTCCACTTAAAATTCAGCCCCTCAAAAGCATACACAACCTTCCTAAGCATCTTAGAAAGATTCTCAAACTCTATTTGGCCATCAAGAGGTCCTATAATAAGCCATATCAATTAGGTTTGGTGCAAAGCAAAAAGAGAGAGGGAGAGGGAACGTCTGCTAGAGAAGAGGATTGTTAACATTAGGAGAAATGGCAACGGTACTAAAGCAACTACATCTTATTGTATAAAGTGAGACAACCAGCAAATACTTTCTGAGAGGAGGAAGATATGGTTTTAGGTTTTTGGAAGAGAGTAGGTGAACTAGACAGAGAGAAGAGAAAAAGAGGAGTTGGACATGAAGGAAAACGTGGTTCGTTTGCAAGTATAAACAAAAGAAACATGCATATGAGAGGAATTTCATACTTCATTTTTGTGTGATAAACTGGACAATATGAGTGCGGCATATAGGTAATTTCAACATTATCGACATGTAGGTGCATTCGATTTTGCAAATTAATTGATATTTGAGTTGTTTTTTATCTGTTTAAGGACTAAATATGTAAAATATTACACTCATCCCTCATCGCTTTCATTGTATTTGGCTGAATCAACTACTGAAGTCTTTTCTCGATAATTTGATGCACCAGATGCATTGGTGCTAGTTGTTCCAAGAAACGAGTAACGTTTGTGCAATTGTCATTGTACGTGAAATATTTCAAGCTTGTGTTGCAAGAGATGCATCCACTATCCATCGCTATTGATAGCATAAAAATGAAGGTCAAGTCAAGTGTAGAATTTGAATTTCTTTGGCTCGATTGCAATAACTTGTTGAGTCAGTGGAGGTTATCATTGTCCAATGCTTTATGCCAGATGAACTTGATTATGTTGATTTCTTTTAAGTGATTTTGAGTTTAAACTTCCTGTTATATTAGTTTTTGTGTTTTAATAGACTTAATAAAAGAACCGACCTTATTTATCTTCATCAACATATTAGAAGGTGAGCATATCTTCTATCACATGCTTTCTGTTTTGATAGACATAGATCACATTTTAGAATTTATATATTTGAACTTCTTAATGTTATATGCTTAGTGCTTGACAAATTTGATGAGGGAATGATCTGATTTGTAATCATTGATAAGTTTGGAGAAATAAACATACCTTTTATCCTATGCATTTAGATTTGACAAACTTAATGAAGGGTACATGCAAATAACTATCCCTCAGAACTTGCATCGAGTAAATGTCAAAGAATCGACAACCCGGCTTATAATAAGTTTCCTGCAGTTCAACCTCAAACATTGAGATGACATCTTCAATTCTATACTCCTTTTTGTTTTATCAAACATCAAAAAATAATAGTTCCTTTGATCTTTGCTTTATGTTTGATTAGACTAAAACAAATTAACATTTTGTTTTCATAATGATACCAAGCTCAGCTTGAGGCTTCTTGAGCAAGAATCATTAATTTAATTTTTCTTGACCTTTTGACCAAATTGGAAAACCTTTTATATCTGACCCACTTAAACTTATCAAGTCAAATAAGCTTAGAAATTAACAACTCTTGTCATCAAACTGACAAAACAAAGGCTCTATTACTACTATTCTTATGACTTATTGAGTGAGAAAAACTATGAACTTGACCATATTAATTTTGTTGAGTTTGACCTTTAGGACATACTTGAGTCAAACTTGAATTATGGAGGCTTGCACTTTTCCAACTTGGCTAGTTAAGGCTTGTAGAGTTGACATCTTCCTTCTTAAATTTTGATGCATTGGAGCTTGCACATTTAGAAATCCTCTAATTTGAATGCATGAATACTTTTTTTAAATGAAGATCATTCCATTAACTTAAGTTAGGGTTTATTTAGATTCGGGTTTTACTTCCTATGAACACAAGCATTCATAGTAATTACCCCTCTTACCACAGGAGGAGAGCACTTTGATTAAGATTAGAAGTATAAATATCTGATATAAATTGATGGTTAGTAATGTGGTGCAAATGATTGTCTTAAAAAAAGGAGGGTAGTCCCGATCATGATCCCATGAATTTGTCATCTTGGGATTATCGTTATTCCACCAACCAACATCAAAGAGCCATTAGTAATGTCTAAGGAACGATTAGCAATCATAGGTTGCCTCATTTCAGAAATCCAGTATACTAAAGTTGTTGTGCAAGTTTCATTGTGCAAGTATTTATTGAATTATTTAAGCTGAACTTAACTTGTAAGTCTACTCAATAATTCAATTTTATAAAGTCTACATTGCAGACATATATAGAACTTACATCAATTAGAATATCATGATTTAAATGATTAAAGTTTGCATTCCATACATACCTAGGGTTTACGTCCATTAGAATATCATGATTTAGGTGATTGAAGTTTGTATTGCAAACATACATAGAGCTTACATCCATTATAATGTCATAATTTGAGTGATTGAAGCCTGTCTTGCAAACAAACATAGAGTTTATATCCATTAGAGTGCCATGATTTGAGCAATTGAAGTCTGCATTGTAAACATACATAGAGCTTACATCCATTGCAATGCCATTGTTTAGTATGTGATTTAAGTCTCTCTTGTATTACATTCATTGGAATGCCATTTTGATATGATTGAAATTTGTCTGCAAACATAAGACTTACATCCATTGAAATGTCATGATTTGAGTGATTGAAGTTTGCATGACATACATGGGGCTTACATCTATTGGAATGTCAATTTTGAATGAATGGGCTTGCATCTCTTGGAAAGTCATGCATTTATGTGATTGAAGTCAGGAATGTAAACATACATATAGCTTAAATCCATTGGAATGTCGTATGGATTCGACTTACATCCATTGGAATGCCTGTTTGAGTGATTGATGTTTGTCTTACAAATATAAGTTAGCCAATTAGAAAGCCAATATTTAACATGAATTTCATTCTTATGAACATGAGTTAGTTATATATTTATTAACGTGTTTAGACTAAGTGTAGCGCCCTCCTTGCGAACAAATAATTGGGCTTATATCCATTGGAAAGTCAAGTTAAATGTGATTTATTTCATGAACATATGTTGGACTTACATCTCTTTAGAATGTTGTGCATTTAAATGATTTAATCTCAATTTTTATACTTGAAATAAACCTTTGATCCAATCTTCATTCAAACTTGAGATGAATTTTTGATTTAATTTTCTTTATTATTTGAGATGAATCTTCAATAAAACCTTATTTTTATGTTTGAGATGAATCATTGATTCAATCTCATTTTGTATTTGGGGTGAATCTTTGATTCTAGTTGCATTTTATATTTGAGACAAATCTTTTCTTTTATGTATGGTATGATTCGGCCGATTCAATCTCAATTTGTGTTTGAGATGAATGTCTAATTCAATCTCATTTATGTTTGATATAAGCCTTTGATTTTACCTCCCTTTATATGTGAGATGAATCTTTGCCTCAATATTTGAGATGAATATTTGATTAAATCTCCTCTTATGTTCAAGATGAATCGTTGATTTTATTAGGTTTGATTGCAATTTACTTGGACTTTTAATACATTGTGTCTAGTCAATTAAGAGCTTTATAACTGCTTATAATTGCATCCATGTGAATGTTTCCATCTCAAAAGTAAAAATTTATTATTTTTGTGGATCTTATAAAATTCATGAGATAATCCTTAATTCAATCTTATGTTCAGATTCACCAAGGAATTTAGTGATTTATATTTGTCCTTAATTCTTTAATTAGATTACATTATTTTAATGTGTAGAAAATCACACACTTGTAAGTAATCTCAACTTAACTAGCCAAAGATTCCAAGCCATTTGTACATAATAATTCAACATTTGCTTTTCAATTTTAAGTTTGATTTTTTATTTTATTTTTTTTAATGGATGATTTTGTAATTTATCTCGTTTAAAAAAAATATATGTTTAATAATTCAACAAACTTTTGGCAGCATGACATTTTGGCAATCCTGTATTTCGTGAAATTTAGCACGATTTGCACATTTTTCTCCCTTACTTTGAATCCAAGATCGATGAAGGAGGGTGTATTCATCTTCTACCAGATCCAAGGTCGACGACAAAGATCTTTAAAATTATTCCCAACTAGACCCAAGATCAATGATACAGATCTTTAATCTTAGAACCTACAATAAATGCATTTTTTTCCAAGATTTTTATAAAATTGAGCAGACAACATGACCTAAATCCCAAAAAATTTCCCAAGATAGCCCAAATCCTCTTTTAAGAGGCCAATTAGGGCTAATTTGGAATTGTCGACTCCTCAGGAGTCGGCGACTTAGTCTTCTCCGCTACAATAGAGGAAAGAAGGGGAAGTTTGGTCGATCGACTAGAACTTCGATTGGCCGAGGGGACCGGTCACTTCGGCTCGACAAGGTTAGTGGCTAGGGCTTCGGTCAGCCGAGGGAAGCTAAATAGGCTTCGATCAAGCAAGGATGTTGACGGCTTCATAAGTCTCTCTTCTCTCGTTTGTGTGTGTGGATAGGCTTGACCGACACCCCTTTCCCTTCCTTTTATAGAAGGCCACACCAAGCCTTGTTCCTCCCCATGTGATTTGGCGATGAATGTGGGCAGTGTTAGGGTTTCAATCTTTTTTTTCTTTTCTGATTTTCAGTTGCCAACAGCACCTTTTTTTTTTCTTTCAAAACTTTAACACATGTACATTTGGGAATTGCTTTGCTTAATTGAAAGAATAATTTATTATATGAGAATTTTCCCTCCAACTTTACTTCAAACTATCAATCAATTAAGAAAACTTTGTAGATCTAAGTTGCTTAACTCATCAAATCAAACAAGCTTGAAACATGATAACTCTCATCATCACACTAACGAGATGGGGGTTATCTTAATGTAGCCTTTCTTATTGTTTATTAAGTGAAAAAGTTGTTAGTGACTCATCAATATTTAGACTTGTTGAATTTAATCTTTATATCCCCCTTGAATCTTAATCTTAAGCTATAATGAATTTATGCTTCTCCAACCCAAATGATTGAAGTTCAGACTTGAAAGTCCTCTCGACTTCTTGAATCATAGCTTATCGAGGATGCAAACCTTTAACTCATTAAAATTGTCTTATCTAGACCTGATTTGAAAGTTTTCTTCTCTTTTTCTTCGCTTATGTGATTATATGCAACCTCGGCAATAATAATTTCAAATATTTATTTCATATCTCAACAGGAAGCACATATCAACCCCAATATAAATAAAAAGACTCCTATCTTGCAGGAGAAATTTTAATAATCTTTAAATATAGAACTTTAAAATGCCTCTTATCTAGCAAGGAGACTTCTATGATAACTAGGAAATTTCATTTTCAATAAGTTATATTTAAAATTTGATTTTTCTTCTTGCTCAAGCAACTAAATGAGACTTAGAATCAATCATTGTAGGTATCTATTTAGAAATCTCAACAAAAGAATGATGTCAACTTAAATAAATATAAAAATATTTCTTATTTTGCAAAGAGACTTCTATGATAACTATAGACAATTTTATTCATAAAAAGATTGACTATTTGCTTTGCAATGTCTTTGAATGGAGTAACTTTGTCTATTTAGAGTAGTCGTGGTAGCAAAAATATAGCGGTGTTCAACAGAAGATGGCGAATCAATAGGCCCAATAATATCCATAGTCCAACATTCAAATGGTCAGTATATTATCATTGCATGTAACAAATTTGGAAGTTGGTGCATGGCATCGTAATGGATTTAATACTTATGACATCTTTTAGAAATAATAAATACAATCTTTCACCACTGATGATCAATGATAACACATTCTTTTTATTTTTATTTCTATCTTAGTGTCTAATTGGTTTGAAAAATCCTTCCTAAATTTAAACTACCAACTTGTCATCTTCATCAATTCTAGTAGCATAGCCATAATTGATCAAAGGATTTACAATATTGAATGTTGTTGACAAAACATAACATAGAGCCCTCTTCTTGAATTTGCAGAACTACTGATTTATTTTTAGACAAGTTATCTTCTTTGAAATAATCAACAAAAAAATGTCTTTGATCATCCATGAAGATCTCTCACTAACATTATAAAACCTTTTTTTAAGCTTCTATTCATGAGTGGTGTCTCGCTTGTTGGCATTGTGTGATAGCATGTAATGGAGAGTAAAGAACAACCTTAATGGTATCCATCTTATTTGAATTTGGTAACTCTTCTTCCAACAAAGATTGTAGATCTACTGGTTCTATAGCTCGACGAATATGGACTCTAATCAACACAGGCTTATAATTCATATTTGTCATTGTTCAACTAATTTAGCTAAGTAATATGCCTCGTTATTCTGAGCTTAAGATACTCTGCCTAAAGTGGCATGCTAGATTTTCTTTATGAGCTCAAAGCTCACTTATGATAATAAGCCAACTTGAGCTTGTTAATCTTACAAATGTTTAAAATTTAATTTATAACAAGCTAAGAAATAAGAAAAAAATAGAAATTTTAAACTTTAACTGAAATGGCTATTTCAAAATCCAACTATCAAGGCTTCATATTCGATTTCATTGTTGATTTGAGGTTTAATCAAGCCAAACGAGTAGCTAATTATACTCCACTGGGTATTACAAAGATGAAATAATTATCAACTTGTGCCTTCTAAAAGCCTAGAAATATTATTTTGATAGAGTATCATCAATCAAGTCTGCCCAACATAAGTGATATTAAATTGCATGAATAGGACTATTTAACGAGCTAACTAGTCAAAGTTGGATTAGTCATCAAGAACTTTAACAGAACAATCCTCAAATAAGAATGCTTTTATGATATACCATATAATGGTGAACTATCTAAACATCAAAGATCAACACTGCACAGGGTTTATCAATTAGATAATATCATACTTCCACTCCTATTAATTTCGGACTGCTGGAATGGAAGACTTCTTTATTTTTTTTATTGTGTTGCTCCAGCAATGCTCCAAGAGATTCTTCTAATAATATCATATATAAGATAAACGATTGGTGTTGTGAGAATAGGTAGGCTTAATAAATACTTTTTATTATAGTCGAAACCTTCTTGATATTCTTCATCCAATTTGAAAGAAAAATTCTTCTTCATAAGATATTGAATTATGTAAAAGAGATTTAGTAGTTTGAATAAAGAAGAGAGTGCATTGAAAGCTTCATCTGCCTACAACTTTACGTAAAAGAGACTGAATTACCTCTTGGAGCTCCTATAGCAACTTCTATTTTTGCTAGTAGTTTGAATGAAGAGTGTGCTTTGAAAACTACTTATATGAAGGATCTTATTTAAAAAGTCTGTGCATTAAGAGATTTAGTGCAATGATTCCATTAAAAAAAGTTGGCCTTATATTTATCAAATCAAGCTATTGCTAAAATTTCTTTACATGTTCCAATAAGACTGGAAAGCATATTGGAAGCAATAATTGTTGATAAATACCATGGTAGAACCATGTAGATGAACTAAGGTTGCTTTTTCAATATTAAAATATGAATGTCCCAATGTTTTTAAGAGGCAACAACAAAGTCACTTAGATATAGCCATATGTTGTCCACTATTGATTTATAATTATGTTCTCTTATCAAAAAAATCACTTCAAAACAAAATGCAACACTTTCTCTTATGGTAAAAAAATGAATATTTGATCCAAGAGGTGATATCATGGTGATTGCTTGGAGAACATACAATATGAGTGGGAGAAACTTACACAACAATAAACAATATAATGATGGTGACAAACCTACTAAATATATGGTTAATCTGTTAGTTCAACTATTCAAACAAGGAAAAATTGTATGGAATAAATCAATTGAAGTGGATCAGATCACTAGCATTGTTACTAAGAAAACTTGAATAATAGTGATTGGAAGACTTTTCAACTCCACAGTATCGCAAAGATTTCTAAACTCGAGTTGAGTTCTTTTGATGTATTCCATATCTTTTACATTTAATTAATAGTATTTACTAACATACTAAAGTAGCTGCTAAATTATAGTAAATAATACTTAATTACCAACTTTTTTTTTTTGCTAATGGCAGTGTGAATATATTCCCCCATTGAATAGGATTATGGGCATCTTGTATTTGGAAAACTTATTTTGCTTTTAGAGGAAGTTACATTTCACTATTTTCCTCTTCATCTGTCCTCATCGAATCCTATTGCTACGTCAAAATTGCACACATTGCTCATCCTTTAGAGTAATTTGCATTGCACACAACACATTTCAAACTAGTCTTGTGAGAGATGCATCAATTATCAATCACTTTCATTGCATTTAGGAAAGTTGAAGATGGATCAGCAACGAATGTCAACAAAATGTAATGCATGTGCTAACAGAGAGCTGCAAGATACCTAAAGGTAGTTTTAGTGCAAGCTTTGCAAGCGAAAGATGATTTATAAAGCTTACTAGCAACAGCTATGGGATAGGCCTTGCAAGTGACGGTTATAGCACAAACATGTAGGTGATGATTGTACCATAAGCGAAAGCTGTGGTGTAAGTCAAGTGGAGTCACTCTTTGAAATTTTTAAAAGATTAAAGAAATCTTTAAAACTATAAAAAATTCTCATTAAATGAGTGTAAAAGGATTTATCTAAGGTTTTCATGAACAACAATATGATATTTATCTAGAATATTCTTCCTAACTATTAGTAAGAATGATATAGATTGCATTCCCCAATGCTCAAATCATGATTGCATTTAGACAAGTTAAGAAAGAAGTGTGAACAGATACAATAAATAGATCATCAAAGACATCAATGTTATGGTTCAATTTTACACAAGTCTCACTGTGGAAGCTTCTTATGTTCATTCAATATGTATATGTGTGTGTTGTATATATATGTATGAGAGAGATGAACTTATGTATAAGAGAAGGAAAGTTAATTATCCCCCTATTTTTTAAAACCTTTAATCTTATGTTTGAGCTTATTTCAAACAATCCTATATGGTAGGAAGTTCTATAAATCATAAAATTGCACCATCTTTATAACTGTCGCCTCATCCAAAGGCTTGAACCTAACAATGTAGTTGGTCTACTTCTGGTTTCATCGTAATCTCTCCCTCGACAATCCTAGTTTTTCCCAATTCAGCTATTTCAAAGTCTTTAAACAATGAATGCATATCAAATTTCCCGCCGTTAGTCTTTCTTATGCAGCACCCCATCCAAAATCCACCGCCTCGTTCAGCTATCAACAAGCAAATAAAGGCCACTGCTAACATAGAACAAACAATAAAATTACCTTTCATAATTGTTGGCCCACGAAGCCAGAGCTCACCCCGATGGCCCGGAGGTAATGCCCCCCCTGAATCCTGATCTACAATCCTCGCCTCAACAGTAACCGAGATCCGACCCACCGACCCCAGTACGTCGGTCTCTTCCGGAGTCGTTACCGCCCCCGTCGACTCCGTAAGCCCATAACCCTGTAAATGAAGAAAACAAAATTACAAAATTAAAACATCCCAATCCGAGATCTATCTTACAAATACTCAATTATATAGGACGTCTATTGCAAACATTGGAAAGGATATTTAGATAAACTCCTCTCAGTTTCGAGGTAGCAACCTGGATGATTTGGATGGCAGGGAAGCGAGCACGGAAGCGTTCCGAAACCTCGCGGCCAAGCGGCGCGCCGCCACATCCAAGTATCTCCAAAGATGACAGGTCCCTCCGACCAGCCTCGTCAGACTTCAATATGGCCACCACGAGCGGCGGCGAGACAGGGATGTAGCTCACGCGATACTTCTCCACCGCCTGCAACATCGCGGCAAAATCGAACCGTTCCATAAGGACTGCCGTCTGCCCCAACGCTGCTGTCCGCAGCAGCATGAAGAACCCGAAGACATGGAATACTGGAATTATGAAGAGCCCCACCGCCGGCGACTCCCGCTCAAGCTTCTTGGAGTGGAGGATTGCGAGCAGCGCAATGAAGTTGCGGTGAGTGAGGAGCACTCCCTTAACCCGCCCCGTCGTACCGGAAGAGTAAAGTATCGCGGATGTGTCCGATTGCCGGACAAGCGGTACCGGGGGGAGAGGGGAATCGGGGGGTTGGAGGAGTGATTGGAAACTGGAGGAGTCGATGAGGATGGTGAGTAGGGAATCAGGAAGATTAGGCGCGGCGGCGGAAATAGCAAAGGCGATCTTTGGGCGAACGAGGTGGATCTGGCGGGAAAGCTCGGAAGGGGTGCTGAAGGGGTTGGAGGGGCAGGGGACTGCGCCGATGGAAAGGAGAGAGAAGTAGAGGACCGGAATTTCGAGGCGACCGGTGAGAGGATGACGACCGCATCCCCGGGGGAGAGGTTGAGGCGGGAGATAAGAGAAGCGGCAAGGGTTCGAACTTGAGAGAGGAATTCGGGGTAAGTGAGAGAACGGCCAGATTCTGAGTCGATGAATGCAGGGTTAGTTGGAAGAGGGGTGGGGAGGAGGGAGAGTGCGAAGGAAGCTACCGAAAGGGGTATGGACTGGCAGGGGAGATTGACGTCAGGGTAGAGGCTGTGGAATGTCTTCGTAGCGATGCAATATCCGCTTCGGGAGTCAATCTCTGGCGAAGGCGCGGTCGCCATTGCTGACGTTGAAATCCGCTACACCGCGGGATTGGAGTGTGGGTTCGCGCTTTGAAGAACAAGGGAGAAGTGAACTTCGGGAAAAAAAAAACGATGGATAGAAACTTTGGGAGAGAGGGGACGTGGCGCAACGCGCGCCTCCTACTGTCAGACAACATACCCACGTGTACATTAGACCGTGGCTGAAATTTTACTGGCGCACACTTAGAGAGAGAAAAATAAATGGTTGAAAGGGACTGGCCGTAACGCTCCATCAGATCCGACAACAGAGTAAGAGACGTTCGGCTTTCTTTGGCTAAATATTTTAGATTCTTGAAAAGTTTTTTTTTTTTTTTTTTTTTTGGAAGAATTGAGGGCTTGGCCCAAATATATTAATCCAAAAGTGCAAAATAGTTATATGTTTGAGCAATCAGTCCAAAAGACTAAACATAGGGAGACTAAATGATAAAGAAAACAAGGAGATAACAATCTCCAAAGCACAATAGCTATATAATAACAAACAGACTAAAACAGACTAAAACAGCTTAAGTTAAAGTAACTCAAAGGACTCAGACCAATCGTGCCAGATACTACTGGCAACCCAAAAACCAAAAAGAGACGATAGCAAAGCACAGGAGACCCGCGGTTTCCTTCACAGCCAGCCAATGGATTTTAAATGCTCAGCAGACATGATTCTGATCCAGTTCGAGAAGGCCGCCCAAATGTCTCCGACAAACAATTCGATTGAGTCATCATTGTCCCCGAAAAAACACCCAGCATACAAGAACATAGAAGGAAGAAGGTGAAACAGCGACTGATGTCGGATGAGCTTATGGAGGGTCAAAATCCCTCCATTTTTTTTATCACATTCAACACGTTCAGGGGCCACTTTTCCTTGATTTTCCACTTTTTGATCTTAGCAGACACTCTCTCCTTTATAGAAAGGGATATAGAAGAGAGTGAGGTGGCGGTGGAGGAGAATAATCTTGCATTTCTCTCTCTCCAAATAACATATACAATTACAGCAGATATTAGAAAGTGCAATTTATTCATTACCGTATTAGTGGAATCATCCACATAGCTGATTATTTGCTGTAATGTAACCTGCATAAGAAAGAATTGTCCATTTGGAATAAGGCTACGAATCAGTTCCATAGAGAAGGGACATTCGAAAAACAGATGAGAATGTGATTCTGGAGAGGAATTGCAAAGACAGCAAAGTAAGGTTGTTCCTAATCCTCTCTTAGCCAATTTATCAGACGTTTTAAGACCCTCCTTAAAAGCAAGCCAACAATATAATGCATAGTTTATTGCATTCCCTTTAAACCATATACCTTTGCTCCAACTTAAGTCAGGGAGGCCATCATATACTGCTTTCCTGAAATTTTTAGTAACAGGAGAGCTTGTGTTGCACCAAGTTATCACATCCCCATTTCCCGTAATCGGTATAGCTTGAATTAAGTTTGCCAGGCTTGGAAAAGTAACAGAGAACAATGGAGGGAGGTTCCATCTATCATTTTGTATTATAGTATTAAGCTTAGCATGAGGCTGCAACCCCCAAAAACTGAATACCTTTAGATCCTATAGTATTTATAAGAGAGGAGTTTCCACACCAAGGGTCGTAAAAAAGTGAAAACTGCTCCCCATTCCCGACTTCATACTTAAAGTAATCCTTGAATCTAATAGAAGTTAAGAGATTTCCATAATTGGGAGGCTTTTCGTGGAGAAGTCTTCCAAATGGCTCCATATTTCATGTGACACCATTTGGCAAATAAAGAAACACCTTGAACAACTTTCCAAATGATTTTAAGTTTGCAAATCGACAGTGAAGTAAATAAGGCTGTCCCCTTTCTCTCTAGGTAAAGTAGTTTTATCCCAAGATATAGTGTGGAGTTTTTTGGTTTCCCCTGCATGGAAGAAGAAGTTGGCCGTGAAGGAACAAATACGTTTAATGATACCCTTAGGTATAGCAGTGGATCTGAACCAATAAGACAAGTAATTGTTAACCGATGATCTAATCAATTGGAATCTACCTCCCAAGGATAGAAATTTACTCTTCCAACCAGCCAACCATGCATGGAGTTTATCAAACATAGGGTTGAAGTGTACCAGTTTGATAGAGCCTGTGACCAAAGGCAAACCCAGATATTTAAGAGGAAAAGTGCCCTGAGAGATTCCAAGGATGTGTTGTAGTTCCTCCACATTTCTACTATTCTTAGAGAAGCATATTAAAGATTTATCAGCATTCACCTCTAGTCCAAGGTATGTTTCAATTGTGTTAAGAGAGCTTTTAAGAGACCAAGAGTAAGAGAAGAGGTTTTCCCCATAGCTAGAAGATCATATGCAAATAGTAGGTGGGAAATTTTACAGTCACTTTGCAAGCATGGTTGATAATGGTGAAGATTAACTTCTCTCTCAATGAGACTAAAAAATGTATCCATAGCAATTGTAAAGAGAAAAGGGGAGAGAGGACAACCCTGTCTTAACTCATTGGAAGAGGGAAAGAATCTTTTAATACTTCCATTCAACACAATTGAGAAAGGAACATTCATAATACAAGCCTCCACCCACTTTGTAAATTTAGTTGGAAATCCTTTAGAAGTGAGCCTATGGATTAAAGAAAGTCTATTAACTTTGTCAAATGCTTTCCTCAAGTCGAATTTCGCAAGAAAGTAGCCATTATCAGGAGGAGAGGAGAACTCATTGCAAATCTCATAAGCCAGGGCAAGGTTATCTGCTATGTCTCTTCCCTTAATAAATGCGGATTGGGCAGGATTGATGAGAATAGGTAGAAATTTCTTCACTCTATTAGCTAATATCTTTGCAATTACTTTGTAGAAGGTATTACAAAGTGAGATTGGCCGAAAGTCTTTGATCCAACAGGAATGTTTAATTTTTGGCACAAGAGTAATCAAGGTATGTTTAAACTTTTGAGGGAGCTTATAGGTTTTGAAGAAGTAGTGGACTGCATTAAGGAAATATTTGTCAGTAAGCTGCCAAGTAGAAGTAAAAAAGAGGGAGTTGAACCCATCTGGTTCCGGGGATTTGTTCTCATCAATACTTTGGAGAGCTTCCTTGATTTCTTGATCGGTTATATCAGCAATTAGTTCAGCCCCTTGAAGGGAGGATAGACATTCCCCTTTTGGGATATCCTGTATAGGGAGAGTAAGGGCATTATGGCAATTAAACTGAGAGGAGAAGTACTTACAGAGTTCCACTGCAATGTTGTTTTGATCATTGATTTTGCCAGATGAAGTTTGAATTTCCCTTATAGCATTAGAGTTCCTTCTCTCTTTTAGAGAACAATATAGATATTGTAAGTCATCATCAGATTTTGCTAGCCAGTGTTGTTTAGCTCGTTACCTGATCCATTTACTCTCCTTGTGAAGAAGGTCAATATATCTAGTTTTGATATCCTTTGCATCAAGTAAAAGTGAGTCATTGAGAGGATCAGTATCTAGTTTGCTCATGATTTGTTCTTGATCAAACCGTAGAGAGTCAATTTGTTGCTTTAGGGAAAGAGGATCTCTGAACATGCTAATGAAACTCCCTTAACTTGTTTCAGTTTGTAGGAAAGAACAAAAAGGGGATCTCCTTGTATATAGCTTCGCCAAGCATTAGTAGTAAGGTCCTGAAAACCAGCATTTTCAACCCAGTAATTCCTAAACAGAAATCTGTGAGGATGGTTAGAGGAAGACTGGGTGAATGTCACTAGGGGAGAGTGATCTAAGGAGAGAGGGGGGAGGACTTTATAGTAGGATGAAGGGAAGAGGTCCAGCCAACTAGTGTTGCAGAAAACCCGATCTAGCTTGGATAGAATAGGCTTGTTTATTTGTTGATTCGACCATGTATAGTATAGTCCACCACTTGGGAGTTCAATTAACTCACAATCATTTATACAGCTTTTGAAAGAAAGAGTATTATTCAAAGAGACAGGATTGCCCCCAACTTTGTCTTTGCTGTAAAGAGTGCAGTTGAAGTCCCCCATGAGGATCCACGGCTGATTGATGGAGTTAGCTATGTCTCTTAGAGCATTCCATAGAGCAATCCTAACTTTAACATCATTATCAGCATAAACACACGTGAAAAGAAAGGGAGTATTACCCGGATTGGAGACACGTCCATGGATAAGCTGCTCATTCTTTGTAATCAAATCAAATGAGATTTTTCCTGAGTTCCACTTAATCCATATACGGCCACCTGGTGCGCATTCGAAATTAGTGATGCTAGATTCTGATGGAAAGAGTGAAAGATTGTTGAAGAGAAAGGGAGGTTAGGGGGAAGCACATTGGAGTTTAGTTTCAAGAAGGCACATAAGGTCTAATCTGTGGTCTTTTATAATTCTGAGACAGTCGAGCTTTCTCCCTTCGGCAGAGAGACCACGCACATTCCAACAGCCAATGGACGGCTTATTCATTAAGAAGAGGAGGAGGAGGGCTTTTTGCCCTTTTTTTGTTACCTTTATGAGGTGTTGGGGTAGGATTAGAAGGGTTTTTTGTTGAGTTCTCCTCTTGGGCTTTCTTCCCGGGAGTTTGAGGCACCTTGTCGAGCATTTTCGGTTGATTAGAACGACTAGGAGAAGTGGCTGCAGATCTAGTTATTACTCCAATCGTGGAGATTCCTTGATCATCAGCTACGGAGGAGGCAGAGAGGTCCTGAACCAGGTGCATGGAAGCCTCTTCTTCTTGGACATGGACAATGTCCAGTGGAGGGGATTGGATTGGTGGCTAATTGAGGTCAGCAATAGCATTAGAGGAGGAGGGGAGATTGGATGGTTCCTCTTGAACCAGAATCAGAGGATCAACAGTTTCAGGAGGAGAAGAGGGTCTTGATTCTGAGGCGATTTATAGATTGCTGAATAGGAGCTTTAGAGTGTTCTGATTGTTTCTCCAAGGAGCACGACTACCTACCTCTTACCACCTGAGGGAGGATTGGAGGGGCAACTTGTCATCATGGGAGAATGTCTTACATTTAGAGCAACATGAAGGTTTCCAATCATAGATTATGTTCTCGATGAAATTCCAACGTCGTTAATAGGGATGGAATCCGGTAGAGGAGATAACGTGTTTATTTGAACACAAATCCGAGCAAATGTAATCCTAGCTTTAGTTGCTGTGAGGTTATCGACTGGCAGGGGAATTCCAATCTTGCTTGCAACTTTGGAAAAGTCTGCTTCATTCCATAGGCATAATGGGAAATTGGGGAGCTTAATCCAGATCGGCAGTTCAGAGATTAACTCCTTAGATGGACGGAAATTCCACTTCCATTTTTGGAAAACAAAAGGTCGCCCATTAAGAAAGCACGTAATCCCATACCTGGTTATAGTCTTCGATGCAAGTAAACTTGAAAAGGAAGAAGTCACCTTCTAAAGTAAGAAGCTCAAGATTTCCCTTAAACTTCCATTTCTTCTTAACCGCTGCTAGTAATGATCCATAATAAGGCCTTTTTCCAATTGCATGACCTATCAATGAGAGATTCCACTTTTTTTGCCCTTCTGCAAGTTCCTCCTCAGAAAAAGAGACAACCTGCGAATCCGAGGGAATAAACGAAAGGGGAAGATTTTGACTTTTATCATTCTGGGCTAGAAGAAGATCTTTCCAAATACTTGACGGAAGAGGAGGTATTCTCCAAGAAGAGAAGGAAGGAGGAGGGACTTGAAAGTGGGGAAAAGCACGCTGAACTAACCGGAGTTCATCTCACCATAATAGAGGTCTCCTGCCCTCACCCAGGTCGAGGGAGAGCCTGCAATAAAGAAGAGCTTGAGGAGGGCTGAAGGAGGAGGAACCACGGGAGGAAGAAAAGGTTTGCCCTAGCAAAACCATAAGCTGATTAATTCTGCGTGGGATGTGTAAAATTGTCTGATTCTTCAAAAGTTGTTTTAAAATATTTTTTGAAAAATTATTTATTTTTGTTTTTTAAAATGGGAAATTTACATATATATCACGCAATTTTTTTATATTTACATATTTCACATTCAATTTTAAATATTTATAAAACTAATATTTTCTCTATGCTCAAAAAGTACATTTTACTTGAAAAAAGTAACAAAGGTGATATTTTTGATATAATAATAAATATTTAGGTACTATTTAAGTAAAAATTAAAGTTTAGGTGTAAAATAGGTAAATTCATAAGAATTGTGTGGTATGTATATAAATCCTCCTTTTAAAAAAGGGTTAAAATGGAGCTTTAGATTTCATTTCGGAGGATTTTTTTAATACTTGAGAGCATGAATTTTTAATTTTGATACCCATTTGAATAATGTGCTTTTTGAAACTATATTTTAGCTACATCTCTCCGTTTTAGCCCATTTTCAAAAAGCAAAAGACAAATAACTTTTCAGGAAATATTTTAAACCAAATTTTTGAAATTCAAAAGAAATTAAACGTAGCTTAGTGAGATGGAGTTAAAACTCAATTTCAAAAAGTACACTATTTAAATGGGTATCAAAATTAAAAATTCACGCTTTCAAAAGTAAAACGTACTAAAAAAACTTAGTCAAATGAAGCCAAAATCTAGAACATAAAATTAAATTAAATATATATATATATATATATATATATATATATATATTATTAAAAAAATATAAGCTGCTGCATCCGACGATTTGTTTTTTTTTTTATTTTTTTTTCATTTACCTATTTAGAATATGTTAACCTTCGATATTTAAAAATCCCGTTTGAGATCACTTTTATTTTTTTATTAATTATTATTATTATTTTATTTTATTTATATTTTATTAAAAAAATATAGTTGCTGATAATAGTTATCTTTAAAAATATTTAAAATATTTAAAAATTATTTTAAATATTTTTAAAAATAATATTATTTATTTTTGAAAATAAAAAATAAAAATACTTTAAAATACATTAAATAAATATATTTTTAAAAATAAAAATACAAAATAAAATTGATCCCAAACAACCCCTTAATAAATCTCTTATTTTTTTGGTTTCATCCAAAGAGTTCTGGAATGATTATTCTTATCATTTATTGACAATTTTGAATAAGTATAAAATAAGTTGAAATTTTATGGCTCAACATCAAAACTATTTTAACTTGAGAGTAATTAGCTCAAAATTAATATATAAGATATGAGATATAGTATGTGAAATGTAATACAAGGTGGCACCTTTTGATACCCATACATATGTTGATTAGAAAAAAAGATTAATATTTTTGTGCATGATATTAAAATAAAATATACCCCTTCCTTTCAATGAAATTACATTTTACTTTTGTATTAGCATATGATCTATAATGATGTTGGTGATGTGCATGGGAATGAGTAGAATTATAATGATAAATGTTATTTTTAACTTATATTTGATGTAGCACATCATTGGAGAAAAGGACCTATCGCTAGGTCCAAAATTAAAGCTGAACTCAAGAGAATTTTAAATAGATTTTATGTGTTGTGGATTTATGTTTCATATATTATATTATGTACTCATGGTTGTATTTAATCATGTGTAAATATTGTATTAGAGTTATGGTTGAAAACATTAAAGTTCATGTGTTCAATTTCATAAGTTTGTGTTTTGCGTCTCAGCGCTACCTTTCTAGTGCCTCGATGCTGCCTCGATGCGCCTTAGCATTAGGATATGCACCTCGACGCTAGACTGTGATGTTGCAGCCCTAGTTCATGGCACATCAATGCTAGTTCATGGAGGCTCGGCACAACAAAATGAAGGTTCCAACTTTTTTTTGTTATTTGGTAGTTTTCTCCCTACGGGACACATCCCTTAGAGTATTGTACTTTAAATGAACTATTCTTCCTAAGGAAAGAACTTTAGCTTTTGTGTGAATTTTAGAGTGAAAACTCTTTAGTTGGAGCTTGGTGGCCAACGATCTGGAAGATTCGGTGATCTCTCTCTACCATTCTACTTTGGTGAGTAAAACTTCATACTTCTTCCACTTTGAAGAGTGCAAGATCTTCATATTCCTTCCACTTTGATGAGTGGAAGAGCATTAGATCTGCTCTTTCTCCACTATTATTATAACATCCTTCTCTCTGCATCTTATATTTAAGCAATTTTGATATCAAAGCACAAGGCTTGGAGGCATGGAGAATGTGTTTGCAAATAATCCATATCAATTCCAAGCAAAGTTAGTTCTATATTTTAGATTTTGTGTAATTTTCTTTATAAAATTAGTGTATTTTCTTAGAAACGCATACTTAATATATGTGATAAGCAATTCTATGAATGTTTGTGCTACTACAAACTAGTTGTCTCTACCTATAAAGTCTAATCTTTACCCTGCTTAACCTCACCAAAAGCCATCATACTTGAGTGACAACTTAAGTAAGGAAGAGTTCTCTAAATAGCTTAACCTAGATACTAACTTTACATAAAAATCAAAGTCAGATCCTTAAAGATCTTATGTTTGTTTTATTTTTTAAGTGTGCTTAATATTTTGTAGTATCAACAAGTTACTTTGTGCTTATTGAAGGCTAATTTTTTTCAAAAATTTGTGCATCACATTTGTGTTAAGTTTAATTCATTTATTACATATTTAAAATTTTCATTTAGTGTGTCATACTTATTTTTTGTTAAACCTCATGCCACTTAAATCCATTAGTTTGGACCAACTAGAGGACTTAACTAGAAGAATAGATGAGATTTTCATGAAAAATGAACAAAATTTTACTAAAGTAAAAGACCTACTCATGAACCTTACCACACAAATTTGGAGGGGAAAATATTAAACTTTTTCGAGAGTGTCATGCGAGAAGGCCAAACCTAAGGAACACCCTTAGACAAGTTCATCTTAAGATCCATAAAATATCATAATAACCTATAAAATAAATTAAAATAGAAGCCCCAATATAGACGGTGTTCATGACCTCAATAAATTTTTAGATTGATTAACCCAAGTGAACAACCTCTTTGATTAGTATCATATGGATGAGTATCAATGGACAATATTTGCTAAAATGAAACTAGTAGGCCATGCAAAAGTTTATTAGAATAAAATTTTAGCTAAAAAAAAGAGATATGGTAGAAATCTCATGACATTGGTAGAAATGAAAAATCCTAAGGACAAAATACTGTCCTATAAATCATGATAAAAGGCTCCTCAAATAATTGACTACTCTTAAGAAAAGAATTATATCAGTAGTTGAGTATATTAAACACATTGGAAGACTTAATAGCTAAAGCTCAATGCATTGATCAAGAGTGGCAAATAACTAATAAGTTTATCATTGGTTTAAGAGAAGATATTAAGAATGAAGAGCTTCATGATCCCTAGGCCTCAGAGGACACCTTTCATTGTGCTTTACTCCTAGAAAGCATAAGAAAGTTGCATCCACATCCAACATGAAATCTCAAGTTACTTTTAAATATATGCCTACATCTCAATCACAATAGTCTATCATTAAACCTAATTCTTCTACATAGAACAACACTTATAAGATGAACCCTAATAAAACAATTACCTCTTAAAATGAAAAGTGATAGTTTGCTTTAATGTCATAAGAAGGTCATATGCAAAATCAATGTATGAAAAATATCATGTTCCTAGATAAATTAGAGGATTTAGAAAAGAAGAAGATTTTGAAGAGATACATGATGATAGACCTCTATTTGATGTAGAAGTAGGTCTAAATATAGATAATCCAATATTAATTATAATGTACATGATTACTTCTAGGGAAGAAGAAGATTGAAGAAGGTGGAATATTTTTTTCTATGTATGTCATATGCAAAGAAAACAATGTAAGCTAGTAATAGATGAAATGAATATATGAATGTTATATCAACACATGTTATCTCTAGAGCCAATCTTACAATTGAATCTCGCTTAGAACCATTTTTAGTCAGTTGGGTAAATCACACATCCATACATATCACTAACAGATATCTTGTTCAAATTTGGTGTGATGATCTTATAATGAAAATAGCTCATATCTTATTAAAAAGATTATGACTATATAACTTGAATGTGATCCATTGTTGGTGTGAAAATACATATGTATTTTATAATGAAAAAATAATCAAGTTATTCCTATAAAACCTATAGAAAATAGGTCAATCACACCCCCTCGTAGAATTCTTCCTACACCTCCTCACAAACCCAATTCTAAACTACAACCCAAACCCAATCAAAGGAGGAATGCAAAACTCTAGTTGATAGTGATATCACCATATAGCTATAGGGAAGATATTTCTGATATACATGGTAATATAAGTGGATATCTTAGTATTCAAATCACAACCTTGGAGTTTAGACGCTTAGCTAGAGAGTTCAATGATTCTACTTATTTATCTTGCACTTTTTAAAAATATTCATTGATACTGAAGAACACAATGTACCTGCTATAATTTTAGATTCATTAAGTGAATTTAATAATTTGATCTTTGATGACTTACTTGAACTGCCACCATTAAGAAATATACAACATAATATAAATTTGATTCCTTATTCACAAATACCTAACTTACCTCATTATAGGATGAATCCAACTAAGTACATAGAGTTAAAACGATAAATAGATGAACTTTTGAAGAAGGATTTTATCCAAGAAAGTCTTAGTCCTTGTGCTATACCTGCTCTTTTAACTCCTAAGAAAGATGAAACTTGAAGAATGTGTATTGATAACAGAGTAGTAAATAAGATCACAATAAAATATAAGTTTCTTATACATAAATTAGATGCATGTTGTATCTTATTTCAAGTTCATCATTATTATCTAAAATTGATTTGAGAAGTGAGTGCCATCAGATAAAGATTAAATAGGATGATGAATGAAAGATAGTGTTCAAAACTTTCAATGGTATTTATGAATGGTTAGTCATGCTATTCGGTCTTTCATACACCCCTAGTGCATTCATGTGACTATCCATAGATTTCACGTTATGTTTACCTAGAACACCGCATGAACATAATAATATATTTATCATTGTAGATTGATTTTCTAAGATGACACATTTCATACCTTATTCAAAATCTAATGATGCATCTCACATAGCAATATCATTCTTTAAAAAAATTATTACATTGTACGGAGTCCTGTCTACTATAGTTTTTGACAGAGACGTCAAATTTGTATCCTATTTTAGAAAAATCTTATGAAAACTAATGAAAACATAATTAAAATTCTTTTATGCATTTCATCCACGAACAGATGGACAGACAAAAGTAGTCAATATGATATTATAATATTTACTAAGGTATTTAGTTTAAAAATTTGGAAACTGGGATTTAACATGACTTATATCTAAATTTGTATACAATAATTCCATTTTTAGAACAACCCATAAATCACCTTTCGAGATAGTTTATAAATATAACCCTAAAATGCTTATTGACCTAACTAATACACCTACTTATGCATTTTCTAATTCAACATATACATTTGCATGTTATTTTCATAGCCTTCATGAAGACATAAATAAATAATTGAAAATATAAAATGATAAGCATGCTGAATAATAGAATAATGATAACTATTTTTAAAAATATGAGATAGGTGATTATGTATTGGTTCATATCTATCCTGAGAGACTTTCTTTCACAAATATAAGAAGTTACAAGTGAGAGCATTTGGGCCATTCAAAATTATTATGAAACTTAGTACTAATGCTTATGTTCTTGAATTGCCCCCTCACATGTTTATTAGACATATTTTCATTGTGAAATATTTAATATCTTGTAAAAGAGTTACTCAACCTATAAATTTATTGGATGCTACTTTTGTAGGAGGAGATAAAAATTATTTGTAGATACATATCTAACCAACATTATTTGAGGTAGAGAACATCATCACGACTGCACTCATAGATGATAGTACAAGTAGAGATTCTTAGTAAGGTGGAAAGATAAGCCATCAAGTGAGGATACATTGATGACTTTAGAAGAACTATAGAGCTTCGTCTCCAAACTTCTTAAAGGCCTTTAGAATTTTAAATCTTTAGATATGAGTTCTTTCAAGCCCAAGGGAGTTAATGTAGCACATCAAAAGAGGAAAGGACCTATCACTAGGTATAAAACCAAAGTTTGAACTCATGAGGACTTTTAATAAATTTTATGTGTTGTGGATTTATGTTTCCTATGTTGTATTATCTACCCATAATTATATTTAATCATGTTTAAGTGTTGTATTAGAGTTGTGATTGAAATTAAGTGATTTCATGTGTTCAATTTATAAGTGTGGGTCTAGTGTCTCGATGTTGCACTCTGTAGGTTTTAGTATTTGGACACTGAAAACCTAGCACCTTGGCATTGAGATATGGTGTCTTGGCGCTGGTTCATTGGCGTCGCGATGCTGTGAAATGAAAGTTCTAACTTATTTTTTTTAGTTTTTTTATTAGTTTTCTCTCCAAGGGAAGAATCCCTTTGAGTATTGTACTATTTAAATGAATTATTCTGTCCAAGGAAATAACTTTTGACTTTTATGTGAAATTTGGAATGAAAAATTATGTGTTAGAGCTTGGTGGCTGCCAACCAAGAGATTCGGTGATATCTAGTTATCATTCTACATTGATGAATAGAACTTCAGACTTCTTCCACTTTTGAGAGTGGAAGATCTTCATCTTCCTTCAACTTTGCTGAGAGAAGAAAATTAGAACATCTCTTTCTTCATATCCACTGTGACATCCTTCTCTCCATGGTCACCCTCATCAAATTTTTGGTATCAGAGCTTGATCCTCTTCACCAACATTTTTTTATATGTAGTGCTAGAATGAGTTGAAAATTTTAAAAGAAAATCAAATCTCACTTTATAAAATATTTTTTTCTTTCTAATTTGAATATCAAAATATATTTTTCTAATAAACAACTAGCCTTTTCAAGCCATTATTATTTTTTTTTTTTTAGTTAAAAAAATGAGTTTTAAAATTCTTATGTTTTTTTTCCAAAATATTATATTTTCTTTTTAATTTTATATAATCTTTCAGAAGAATACTAAAATCATTATCCAAATCTTTATATGTAATTTCATGCATACCTTTTATGATGTAGAATCATCTTTAATCATGTTGAAGAAATTTGCCTTTTCATTTAAGTGACTTAATGATGAAAGTTAATTCATCAATAAAGCTAAGATATTCTCATCTAAAATGCCCTTATTATTATTATTTTTTTGCAGTTGTATCATGTAATTTATTAACTTGTATTATTATTCACAATAAAAGACTTAATGAATTTTGATTTTTTTTTCAAACCTATGTATTACATTCATGAACAAGCATCCTTAAAAGTAGGTCTTCTTATCATTATCTTCATACATGCTTGAAGTGTTAAGCTCTATAAATAACTAAGCCCGACCCTTTTCCTCAATGCGGCCTAGAAATAATATGAAAACACCCACTAAGTGATTATATATGCATAAGTTAGCTGAGATTGAGCCAAACCACCCGTTGATCTAACCTTTTGTAATTTTAGAATATTTTATTATAATTTTTTCTTTAAATAATCTAATGGCCTAAATTAAACTAAAATTTTTACCATGAGTATGTTTTGGCATGAGAAATCTAAAAAATGGCATACCTAGTATATTTATTTATTTTATAATTAAAAAAACTTTTGGAAATTTTTGTTTTAATCTAGCAAGATGTCTGATTCCGATATGGAAGGTTTTGCAAATTTTTTTAACATGTTTAAGCAATTTTTTGTAGAATTTTTTGAAGACTAGTCATGTAAAAGAAACAATTTTAATAGATAGAAAATGTCCCCAAAACCCAACTAGAAAGTTTCAAGTAATTTAAAGAGGTTTAAAGGCTCCAGACACTCTTTATACTGTATCTAAGTTAATCTATAATAAGGTGAGGCTTACTTCTTCAAAAGATGTATTGATGAAATGGGCTAACATACCTAATTTGGGCTCAAACCATTATATCCTTATGGTGGGATTAGATCAACCAAATGGAAAAATCATTCCATGCCCATGGGAGGGGTTTTAGAAATGAACCTTATAAATATTTCCATAGTTCAACCAAAATTGGTTTGACTACTCCAAATGGGTCAACCTGGCCCATTAATTCAATGAGTGTTAAATGGGCCAATAAGGAGGTTAATATGGAATAGAAAATATTTACCAAAAATTAAACATAGGGCATGTAGACCAATCCAAATAAGCCTTTCCAAGTTTCTCTAAGCCATGTAACTTATAGTCCTCCCATGGCACCACTTGGCTTCAAGTTGTTGGATAACCCAAGCTTGGCCATGTTTATCAATGGTTAAGCTTAGGTCTATGGCAATATAAAGAGGAGGCCTCCCCTATAGGGAAAATGATTTATACACACTCCTTGGGCTCAAAAAAAAAAAAGAATTGAGCATTCCTAGCCTCCTCCAATCCATTGAGCTAGCTCAAACACCTAACTCTCAATGAAGGTGGCAAGCTCTTAGTTGAACCACTCATCTATCACATCTTAGCCTAATTCCCATGGTGATTTAGCTATTCGTGAGTTTAAAAAATTAATTACATCATGTTCCACTCAGTATCTACTTTCTTGATTCCTTAAAGTAATATTAATAGCCTCCCCCTACCTTAGTTTACAACCTTGGTCTTCTTATGTGTTTTGGCATTATCATAGCTTGGTTAGCTATACATTCAATCCCTCTTAGTCTCCTGAATCTTTCATTAATTCAATGAGTGTTAAATGGGACAATAAGGAGGTTAATATGGAATAGAAAACATTTACCAAAAATTAAACATAGGGCATGTAGACCAATCTAATTAAGCCTTTCCAAGTTTCTCTAAGCCATGTAACTTATAGTCCTCCCATGGCACCACTTGGCTTCAAGTTGTTGGATAACCCAAGCTTGGCCATGTTTATCAATGGTTAAGCTTAGGTCTATGGCAATATAAAGAGGAGGCCTCCCCTATAGGGAAAATGATTTATACACACTCGTTGGGCTCAAAAAAAAAAAAAAAAGAATTGAGCATTCCTAGCCTCCCCCAATCCATTGAGCTAGCTCAAACACCTAACTCTCAATGAAGGTGGCAAGCTCTTAGTTGAACCACTCATCTATCACATCTTAGCCTAATTCCCATGGTGATTTAGCTATTCGTGAGTTTAAAAAATTAATTACATCATGTTCCACTCAGTATCTACTTTCTTGATTCCTTAAAGTAATATTAATAGCCTCCCCCTACCTTAGTTTACAACCTTGGTCTTCTTATGTGTTTTGGCATTATCATAGCTTGGTTAGCTATACATTCAATCCCTCTTAGTCTCTTGAATCTTTCCATTGTATCAATTCACTAAAAGAGGCTTATATAAGAAGAAATTAAATTAAGCTAGGCTTGGGTCACATTGACTCAATCTCAACCTGAATTTTTGAGAGGTAGAAGATAATCCCATAGTCATTGGATCAATTTTAAATAAAATATAATGACTTAAATCAAGCCAAATCGCACATTGATCTGACCCTTTTTTTAATATTTATTTATTTTTATTTTGGATGATTTATTAACCTAAATTACTTGAAAATTTTATCATAATTACTTCTATATGTAGGAACTCTAAGCAAAATGCTAAAAGTTGATTATCTCTATTTTTTATAATTTTAAAATTTAAATTAATCTCTATCATAATTAATTTAAGTTAATAAATGATTTAAAAAAAAAAATCTTGGGGAGGTCTTGATTGACATTAAAGATTAACCCTAAGTCATTTGAACCATAATGTAAAAGTTATTAGTTTTTAAAGATAATTATCTATAGTTCAAATAATAATAATAACTAAAATATAATTTGAAAAATTTTAAAGACTTCATGGAGCATTTATAATGTGAATTTACACTATTATAAAAATTTTCATAAACTTTTTCAAATAATTTGGACCATCAAGTTAGATTATAATAAGAAATTCAATTATTTAAAATTTTATAAAATTTATAAATGTTATTAAAAGTTGGTAAAAAATTAAAATATGTCCCCAATATGATATGAATGAAAACTATTATAAAAATTATTATAAATTTTTTAAATGCTTAAAAAAATTAGATAATTTGCAAAGAAAATATGACCTAAATTTGAACTTTAAAAAATAAATTTTGAAAATATTAAAAATAACTAGAAAATTTACATTGGGATTCTATCAAGTTAGTTTGCTTTTAAAAATATTTCTCACAATCAATAGTATATTAAGATTAAAATACTAAGTAATTATCTTTAGTAGGGGCCAAAATATCATCCAAAGATATAGTATATAGTTAATAATGTATTTTGAATAATTATGAATAGTCAAATACTTATAAATAAAAAATAGATAATATAAGTTTTAAGACAATGTGCAAAGGGTTATCCAAAGCAAAATAAAAAATAAATTAAAGATAAGACATAGGACATGAGCAATCCTTGTTAACATACATGTATAATTCCACACATAAAGATAAGATCATTCATTACATTCACTAGCATGTTGCTTTACTCGTGATTACATTTTATTTAAAGCTATTTTCTATTCATGGAAATGGCTACTTAAGTTTGTTTCCTTCACACTAACATTTGTGCACAAAGGTTGTTTACCTAAGTTGGTAACTAATTCAATGGGGGAATACACATTTAAGATTACTTCACACAACATAAACAAATTAATCTTTTGTGGAACCATTTTGATAATTTAATTCATTAACCATATGGATATCATACCTCACTGAGTTAATTTCATTATTATATCTTTCTCAAGCTTTTAACACTTAGTTAATTCCTTTAAGTTTCAACAACTACCTCTCCTTCATTTCTTCGATCATAATTACTTAATTGAGTAAATTTTATGGTCTAATCATGCACATTGTGATTTAGTTCATTCATAGCATAGTTATACTCCTACGATTATACTAAGTTTTTTTTATGAACTTGCTATCCTTTAGACTAGGTTTAATTTGGATTTGACCAATACTAGTTTTGACGTGTGGTGTTTATATTTGAAGTCGTAGGAACACCAGGTAGATCTTAGAGGGTACTTATTGAAATGATCGAGTATGGTGTCAAGAAATAGAACACTATCTCGAAAGACAAAGAATCATCCTACGATGGACTCGATCACCTAATAAGGACTCCTACGGCTGATGGGTCTATGTGTACTAGAGATTCTTCCCTATTTTACATGGATAAAATAAATCAAGGTTTATTTAAAGCTTTAGTTCCCTATAGGGGCAAATCTCAATAGTTAATTATATCTTAAGAGATTGGTAAAAATACTCTCAATTAAAGTAATCAATTGATGTCTCTAAAGATTTCAAAGATCATTATCAATGAATTTATGCAAATTTGGATAGTCAAGCAGGATAATTCAAATAGTGTAGTTCTTTTCAAAATTCAATGGAGAGTAGATAGGGAGTACTCAAATACTCGAAAGTCCAGTAACATACTTGTGGTGTTTATTTTTGGAAGTGGAGGGACACCACGTAGATCGTAGGGGGTACTTATTAAAGTGATCGGGTACGACATTGAGGTATGATGTACTATCTCAAAAGATAGAGACATTCAATGGACCTAATCACTCAATAAGGACTCCTAAGGCATGATGGGTCTTTGAATATACCAGAGATTTTTTTTCGCTTTACATGAAAGAATAAAGCAGGGTTTATATTAAACTAGGTTCTTAAGTTCCCTATAGAGGCAAGCCTCCATAGTTAATTACATCTTAGAAAATAAAATTCCCTAAGAATACTCTCGATTAAAGTAGACGATTGTTATCTCCAAAGATTTCAATGTCAGACTATCAAAGGATTGGTTATATTTGGAAAGTCAATTGAGAAAATTCAAGGAGAAGACTTATTTTAAGAATCCAAAGGGAATAAGTAGAGAATGCTCATGATACTAGGAGACTTAGAAGCATTCTAATATATCTTATAATTGGGCTTTATATATTTGAAAGTGAAGAGATCTATTTATTTTGAGTTAAATTTTATTAGATTGTTAAAGCTTATAATCGACCAACATAAGATTGTGAAAATGCTTAAAATGTGAGAATTTATGCTTGTAGCCTGAAGGAAACAGCTACCTTGGATCCTAAATCTAGGAGCTTTAGCACAAGCTAATCTATGACCTAAATCTAAGCGATTGGTGGATATGAGGGTTTATTTTCATAAGAGAGAATAAACCGTCGACTTTGGAATTATAACTGCCTGGAGTTGCCACCAGCTAACTCCTCCTATGATTTTAAAACCATGTAGTCTGGTCTTATGAATTGCAAGATGCCTAAGATAGCTATTTAATTTGAAAGAAACTAAAGTCCTAAACCCACTCCCTAAGAGACTAGAGCATGAGTGGTATGAGCATATGACTTAATCTACAAATGCAAAATATTTTCATATTTTTATTTCTTATTTGACAAGTCATTTTAACAAAGGTTTTAGAATTTTTATATGCCTAAATGCATGTTGAAGTAGATTATTGGCCAAATCAAAAGAGAGAGGGTGACGCTCCGTCAGTAGGGGTTGGTCTCATGGGTCAAACGATCCTTATGTAAGGACCAAGGCCCTCATTTTTGCAAGAGTGGTAGAAGATGCATGCATTATGTGAAACATACAACATTCAGCTAAATGGTTGCTAAATCTTTTAATTATTTTGTTTATAGCCTAGGATTTATAGTGAGGCTATGAATTGTTTAAAATTTAGTTATGAGTGATTAGTTGGATAGAAAATTTATTTTATCCTGAGAGTCTACTACATTCAGTCCACACATTAAAGCATCAATCATAAGAAATTATGAAAAGTATGCCATTTTTAATATGCAATTTAAACAAATCATCAATCAATTTTATAAACTATCGTAAAAGAATAAGAGGCTGGTGCGGTCGGTGTACCATCGTACATCCCGAAAAGAGAAAAGGTGGGTAGTCGAGCTATACCCTTATATAACCCGGTATATGAAAGAAAAATTATAATTAGAATGAATACATATTATGAGGGTCTTCATTCTTTATATCTCCATCTTCCTCCTTCTTACTTGGTTGTGCTTGCTTTAAAGGCATCATAGGGGATTCCAAGACAAAGCTTTCTGGCCACTGCTCATCCTGATCACCCATAACACTAATCCTAATTTCTATTACAAAAATTTTATTCATATAAGAAAATACACCCACAAAATAAAGGTTAGCTAAACATACATACAATCCTAAATAGTTATATGTATAATTTGGACTTTGCACCCTACACATGGGTAACTAAGCCCACCTGCCATAACTTGGATTATACTTAGAGGCTTAAGAAACCTATAAAGAGAGCATTTATATTTATTTTTAAGCATTCTCTTATGTACAATCTCTATAAAAATATGATTAGGCTAAGAATGACCTAACATCCAGTCTACAAGGCATACACCCTAACATCCAGTCTAAAAATATTACATCATAAAATAAAATATGCATCACTTTATACACCGTCCTAACATAGAACTAGAGGTGATGACTTAATTCTAATGTGTGTGCTAAGGCTTTGTGTGGTATATCTTAACTAAGCATTAGAGTTGTATTTCTTTAAGTTTGGAAAAAGTTCAAGTTAATATGATGGTGGGTTTCATTTGAAGTTGTTTAATTGATTTATGAATTTTAATTTGTATTTTATTTTATTTTGTTTCATGTGATTCACACTTAGCAACTAAGTGTTATAAAGAGAAGGAAGAGGATTACCCTCTTCCATCCCTACCTTAAGCCACTTCCTAAAGTATATTGATTTGATTTTGTTCTCTTTAATGAATGGTTTATTAAATGAATTTTTAATTAATTCTAACTTTAGGTTAACTTTAAATAATTCAATCCAATATGAAAGGCATCTTAAGATTAACATGATTGAATTTCTATCACATGGCACATATCCAATCTTTCCTTTCCATCACTTATAACATGTATATGATTCAATCCTAAATGTATTTTATACATGCAATATATTTTAGCACACTTGAATGATGAATGTATGTATATGTTTGAAGTTTATGTTTTCATTTGATTGAATCATTTAATATATGTAAATTAAAGCTTTATACAAATTCTTATACAAAAATACATAGGGATGAAATTAAATGGGTATATGCCGTTGTTAAATCAGGAAAGTGAGGTAATCAAATGACCTCCTTGGGGCTACTTAAAGCCTCGTATTCCCGAGATGTCCAGACTATATACCCGTTTACATTCAAACATATGTAAATTTACATACATGAACATAGGGAAGAGGGACCGAAATCACATGATTCAATAATTCAATTACTTAAATAATTATGCATGCATGCAATTTTTTATAGAAAAGAGAGATTCTCATTATTTAGCCACATATGCATACATATGTATGAAAACACGAATAAGCATGTGCCGTTGTTAAACCAGGGAAGTGAGGTAATCAAATGACCTCCTTGGGGCTACTTAAGGCCTCGTATTCTCGGGATGTCCAAACTATATACTTGTTTGCATATATACACATGGATGTATAAATAACTAAGAGGGTGAAAACCATGCAAAAGTTGCAATATCTTTAATTGAATTATTTATGCATATGGATTAAAGCTTTACCCAAATTCTAATGTTAAAACACATAATAATAAAACCAAATGGATACGTGCCATTATTAAACCAGGGACATGAGGTAATCAAATGATCTCCTTAGGGTTAGCTAAAGCCTCGCATTCTCGGGATGTCCAGACTAAATACCCATTACCATTCAAACTTATATAAATCAACATATGAACAAAGGAAAAAGAACTTCACATCCACATACTTAAACTATAAGCACATATATCTATCGTATATTTATAACTTCCATTATTACATATGTTATTATCAATTTATAAACTTTGGAAAATATATTTGGATTTAATAGTGATAATAGCCATATATATTAAGTTAAGCCAACATGTGCAAGATTACATAAAGAAAATTTATTTTATTTAGTCACTTTTGAAAGACATGAATGAATGAATCCAATGACATACAATATTTAACATGATTGGAAAAAAACAATCAAATATAAACACATGATCCATTTAATCAAATTAATTCCTAAGGATAAACATATTAAATAAAATAATTTAAAGCAAACCAAAGCTTATTATTAATTTATGATTTGAGATTTTATTTAAGTTTGAAGAGGAGAAGAATTATTTGTTGTTTTAACCTCATTTCCATATTAGTGATTTGATTTGGTTTAAGAAAAGGTGATTAGGTGAATTTTATGAATTAATTAGGTTGGATCCTTAAATAAATCAATTAATTACCCTTACCTATGTTGCCTTAATATAATTAACTAAATAATTATGAGCCAACATAATATGCATGTGTATGGAAAATAAATTTGCAATGATCCTAGAAAATAAAAGGAGCCTAATACAATTGGTTCATAATTAATAGTTAATTAAATCAAAGAACTTAATTAAGTACTCTTATAATTTCCCCACACATGTGAGTTAGTCATAAATTTTCAAAGTATCTTTAGGTTATTAAACACCTAAAGATCTACCTCCGATTTAATTAATTAAGATATGATGTGATTATGATTTGAATTTGATTAATTAAGCTAATTAATTAATTAATTCTTTAATTAATCTCATTTTTAATTAATTCTCCTTTAAAGAGGGACGGACTTAGAAAAAAGATTAGGAGAGATGACCTAATCCCATTTTCCTTGCCCATTCATTGTTCAATGGTGATTAGTATGCTTAATCAATTTATTTTTATTATTTAGGAGGTTAATTAATTAATTAAACTAATTAAGAGGTTGATTAAGGCTTAAATAATCAATTATCCTAATTAACCAAGTAATAAATCCCAAAAAAATTATGGGAGGTAGAAATCATCCCACTGAACTAACACACAAAATTTGAGATTCATTACTCAAGTAATTAAGGAGTAATTTAGCTAATTGATTTACAATAAACCTTATATGAAAGTTTATACACAACCCTATGGTTCCATACCCCATAAATAATATTGGTGACTCTAAGTTGACAAACTTAGCTTAATGAAACCTTTATTTAATAGTTCTAGTAGTTGTGATTCCAATTATAGTAATATTTTTAATAACCATTTTGTAAGGAGCTTTAGTATGCACATAGTGTTAAACATTACATTAATGATTTATTTCACTTCTCTATAGTGGTAGTTCTAGCAAGTCATTTGAGAGCAAATATATAAAATCACTTATAATTGTGACTTTATCTTCTTTAATTATTTATCTCATCATCTGTATTAAGAACACTGATCACCACTTCTCATATGTTTAATGATCTAAAATAATAATATAACTAATTTTGGTATTAACTCCTTATCAATTTAAATATTATTTTCTCCTTATCAGCCATTTCAAATCCAATTCCTTTCTTGTGACATTAAATAACAACAGAATATTTAGATATCCATTCCACACCAAAATTTATATCTAACTTGGTGAAAAAATAATTGAATTGAATAAAATTTTTTTATCAATAATTTCAATTTAATGAAGACACATATAACTAACATAAAGCTTAATTGACTATTATAAATAATCCTAATTTCAAGAAAATATGTTTTAATTATAACTCTTTGAAAATGTTCTCAAATATAAAGAAATAATAAACACCCTAATCACCTGATACTCTACTAAGATGATCTACAATTCATTTTATAATTATGAGAATTTATATGGATTCAAGTGTTAAAAAGCTTCTAGTGTCATACGATATGATTGCAAGCACTCGATGAAATATCATTCAGGACAGTGATAAAGAAACGAATGATACACATGATGCTGATCAAAGTTTCCATCTACTAGCACGACTAATAATAAGATTTAGCAAATCCATCATTCAAGGACTCAGCTTCGAAGCAGCAAATCTAGATGCCATTTGATGCTTTAAGAATTATGTTTCTTCTCTCTGAATTATCTCGCAGAAAAGAATCCCCAGCCATTAGATTCTTCAGAGCTCTCATTAGAATTTTCACTGAACTCACTATCCCCACTGAAAGATTCATAGTTGGTGTTCTGATCAATTACGGATGCATCTTCAAAAGCAGCGTTCTCTTCATTCCTGTTTGGATCTTCTGAATATAAATCTTCACTGACACTAAGATCACTACTAGTGGTTCCTTCTAATGTGAAAAACTGAAGAATGTGAGCCACCCCATTACACACATCATATACCATCAAACCTATCCGCCCTCCAACCCAACTGCCTAAGTGGCTACCAAGCAGGTAACCCAACTTTCCCAAAATTTCTTCACCTTGATGGCCACCTGCGTAGGTCCCAAACAAGGTCCCAATTCCTCTAAGAACACCTTCCACTATAGTGCCACCATAATACAAAGCTTCAAAGAAATCCCAACCTGATGATAGAATAGGACCTACAATACGTTTGGCCTGCCGTGAAGCTAACTTCGCAGCTTTCTGACCAACCTTTTGTGCCTGCTTTGCTGCAGCGCTAGCAGTTAGCCCTTCTTTTAGTGCATCAGTCAATGCAACCTCAATTGCTCGTTGCCTTACTTTTTCAACATGCTTGCTTCGAATGCTGTAGACATAGAACTTAACACCCTCTTTGCTAATACATGATAGAGTACCGGAGCCCATATCAAAGCAGTTCAATATGGTGAACTTGCCACTTTTGGATGAATCTTCCTCTCCAACAAATTCCCTGAACTTTTCAGCTATTAATAAAAAGAAAGAGATCCGTTACAGTAAGATTGAAATGATATCAAGCACATCAGAGTATTCATAAAGCATTTGGAGGTAACTAGAGCAAATATATATATTCAAATGTTAATATCGAAGGAAACTTTTTAATGTTCTAATCAAAACATGAATGGACAGGAATAACCAAGGCACATGTGACAAACTTGACGAATCAGTTGAAGGGAAAATTATTGATGGCTAATATGTCCATTTGGTAAGAGCAAGGAAGAGCATACATACCAACAGAAACTAGTTATCACTTTTTACCACCTAGAAGATAACTTTAAGAACCATTTCTAGCAAACCCATGGCTTACTATGTCCAGTAGTAACAGACAACAAGAGCATCCAAAACATATTCGACTACAAAATTATGTTTTACATGATGTCTATCACTATTACTATTGCATAGGTAAGACAGCACTTTCATCTGACGGTTTGAAAACACTACAATTTTTTTTTATTTGCAGCGATTTTAGCTGTCATAGGTTACATAGAGCAGTATTTATAATCTTTGCTAATTGCAACATAATGATAAAGTAGCATTTTAAACCGCTTTAATGATCTAGCAGTGGCAAGCAATAGTTTTAACTACTAGAAGCATTCACATCCTTCTTAACAGTGGCTCAAGTCCCCCCAAACTGAAGCTTCTCCTATCACCCTAGCAGTCCCCGTTGTCATAGTCATCCCCCTCAGTTCCAGCTTCCGTCCTACCATCCAGTCAGCATACAAAGTTTTCCTCCTTGTGCATGAATTCTTTTTAATCTCTGATAATTAGGTATACTTTAAATATTTTACTTAAACTTGGTAATTGCTAGATTAAAAATTACTTGCAAGAATAATAGATGTTTACATAAACAAAATGGATCTCAATATAATGATTTGCGTAGAAAAACTGACGATTAGAATTAAAAATATATTAGATTAAAGTAAGAACAATTTGTCTTCTAGAACCTAACAAACATAGTGAAAATTCATAATAAAGTATTGACTCAAAACATACTAGAACTTTCAAATAATCATTAGATTTAGTGCATGTTCTTAGGTAAATAAACACATTTCATTACAACAACAAATTACTAATGATATGTATTAAAAGAAATCCAGGAAACATAATGATACGAACTGATTTCTTGGTTTGGGGCTGAATATCTGATTAATTGAGTTAATTCGGCTTTGAGTCCTTCGAGTTGTAGAACCCGTGGGTTGAGTTCTTAAGCAAGTCCGATCGGGTGAGATCTGGCTGGATGGCTTTTAACTGACGTTGGATCTAACGGATTGAGTGTTTCTTTAGCTGCAAGCCGTTGGATCGAAGTTTAATCTTCGCTTGGATTTGTTGTTTGATCATGCGGTTCTTGATCGTTTCTTCTTTAGTGGATTACAGGTGTTGAAAGGGTGATAGCTTGATGTAATGGAGGATCGACGGACGTCTGATCGAGCGGAAGTGCGGCTGATGATCAGATCCGAACCGTTTGATGAAGCTTGCGGAGGAAGCTATTCGTTTCGAATGGAAACGACGTACCTGGTCTGGCCGTCATTCTTCATTCGAGCGTTTGAGATCCAGAGGGAGAGCTCTGGGGAAAAAAAGCGGAGGAGAGATCGTCGGCTTCTCACGCGTGAAGGTAATCGTTACCTTCACCGTAGGAAAACTCAGAGGAGGAAGGAAAAGACTTGGAGGAGATTCTTGAGATAATTCTTCAACCCTTGTTTGATTTCTCATCTCTTTATAGTTTTGCTTGCTCTTCTAGAATGTTCCTCTATGTCTCGTAACTAATTTACATTATTTTACATATAGTTCTTGACTCATGTGTATTGATTGGGTTTCTTGATTTCCGCTATCGTCTTCTTGTTTTTTCTTTTTTTATTTACATTTATGGATTGGATGAGTTGTTCTCCTTGTCATGTTGAGCAATTTCTGTTGTATATATTCTTGGGAAGTTACAGCTTGTTTTGATTTAATTTCTCTGTCAGTCTTTGGGAGCTTTTATTGTTCTAGCTGGAAAAACTGTTAATTTCTATTTTGTTTTTCTTTATTCCTCTCTGTTCTGAGGTTGCAATTTATTCTCTGTTTTCTAATATCTCCATACTTGTGAAATCCTTTTGCTTAATCCTTACATTTCTTTGGTTTCTTGTTGGTTTGAGGATATGAACTCATATCATTACTCCCTCCACACATTGACCTTGTCCCCAAGGTCAAAATTAGGATAGATCTGTTGGAACTCTTCAATAGGTACCCAAGGCGCATCTTGGTAAACTTCCATCCCATTGTATTAAGGCCTCTTTGATTTGCTTATCTGCTTTGACTATTATTCGATCCAATACTTTGATCGGTTTGACTAATGGTTGCCCTTATGAATTGAGTTGGAAAACTTTTTTGGATGTAGGGAAGAATCCTGCAGATAGTTTGATAGATATATGAAACATTATGGATTCTTGTTTCGCAATTCTATCTTATATGCTCGTTCTACCTTGTAGAATTTTAAATGGGCCATAATATCTTCTGAGCTTTGTGTCTTTTTCAAAACAGTAAATTTATCTATATGGTGTAATTTTACCAATACCAAATCATTTACTTTAAAATGGAGTTCTCTTATGTTTATCACCATTTGTTTCATCCTATTTTGGGCTTCTTGTAAGTTTGTTTGAAGGCTTTGTATGAGCTTGTCTCTCATTGTCTTGAGTCGACTTCCTGGTAGTATTGGTAGCATTGTAGGGTATGATTGTAGGTGGTTGTGCCATGACAATATGAAAAGGGTCATTTTGGTGGAAGTATTGATGGATGTATTATAGGATAATTACGAGAAATTGTAACCAGTTCCTTGATGTCTCTAGGACAAAACTTCTTAGATATTGTTACAGGATTACGTTTTAATTCGGTTTGTGACCATCGGTCGAGGATGATGATAAGCGCTTAATGTTGTCTTAGTTTGAATAATTCTTGCCAAAATTACTCGGGAAGAGTGGGTCTCTATCAAATTATGCCTTGTGGTATTCCATGTAATTTATTTGCTATAAAAATCAGCTAAGTAAGAAGGCTAAAACTTGTTGGAAGAGTGCATATTTTGATAATCTATCTACCACCACTAGTATGTGAGTTTTGTTAGATTTTTAGACTAATAAAATCCATTGATATTTTCTCCCAAATGTTGGTGGTATAAGTTGTAATACCTGAGAACTAAGTATCATCATATTTGACTTGTTGGCAGACAGGACAAGTTGCTATAAAATATTTTATGTCTGTTTTCATTTTTTTCCAATAAAATTGCTGAGAGATTCTGGCCACTATTTTATGAATTCCATTGTGACCTCCTGTTGGTGTTGAGTGTAATTCTCTGATAAGAATATTTCTGATATCTGAATTCTTGGCTATCTTATCATAGTATAATAATCCATTAACTTTATGTTTGGAAACATTCTTGGATTGTTTCTATTTCTTCTTGATCTGTATTTCCTTGTGGAGCTTGTTTCTCTTTAATTTGTTGGAGTAAATTTGTGAATTATTGAGTGTAAGCATATAAATTTAGAGCCATAGAAAATTCCGGCTGATTGAGAGTAGAATTTACTTCTGTGCTGGATTCTTTTCTGGATAGGGCATCGTGCTTGTTAGAAACTCCGGCTTACTTTCGATAGTATAGTCATCGAGTTTAATTAAATCTTTTGTTGTTGGAAGTTTGGATGGTTTGTTGCATTAATTCTAATGCTCTTTTGATCTGATACGATTGTAAACTTGCAACAAATATTGTCCATCCAGCAAGATTATAGCGTAAAGTTCTCAGATATGTTGATTGTTTTGCATTGTAGGAGATAACTTTCTTGAAAAATAAGCAAGAGGGTGATTATTTTGAAATATCAACTCTATTCTTTGAGAGGCATGTTTTAAGATAAAAGGAATAGCAAAATTTGGGAATCTTAGTCTTGGTAATGATATCATAGTTTCTTTCGTTGTTTGAATCTTTGTTGATTCTTACATTTTGGAATTGTTGTTTGCTTGGCATTGATGTTAAAGGAGATGCCATTCTTTTATAATTTTAACAAACTTTCTATAATATCCTGTAAGCCCAAGAATCCTCTTAAGCTTTTCTTGTAGTTGGCATAATGCTTGTCTTCTTTGATTTTCTTGGAATCCACTTATCCTGCGGATAGATATATGACCCAAATATTATTCTTGAATGAAACGACATTTAGATGGTTTGACAAATAGGGTATGTTGTTTGATTGCTCTAAAACACTTGTAGATGACTGGTGTTTGTTCGATGTTTAACTATATGAGTATGTCATCAAAAAATCTTAGGGCAAATTTCCTTAAGAATGGTTTAATGAATTCATTAGTGCTTGGAATGTTGAGGCATTGGTTAATCCAAATGGCATGGCTAAGAATTCATAGTGACCTTCATGTGTTTACGAAGGCGGTTTTGGATGGCTTCCTGCCATTCGATTTTGATGGTACAGATCTTAAATCTAGCTTGGAAAATACAATGGCTCCATGTAACTCATCCATCATCTCGAGTTGGAATGAAACCTCGGTATAGTGACTTTGTTTAAAACCATAATCCACACAAAAAAAATACGTGCCATCTTTTTTTTTTAATTAGCAATGGAGATGAAAAGGTGGTACTTCTCTTATGATCCCAGATTCTAACATTTCTTTAATCAATTTTTCTATCTCTGTCTTCTGAAAGTGGGGGTATCTATAATTTTTTACTTTGACTGGTTGAGTTCCAGGTTGCAGGTGTATTTGATGGTCTATATTCCTTTTGAGGTAAAACTTTGGAACTGAAATAATTCTTTATTGTCTTGTACTTGTTGTATTCCCTTCGTAATTTGTTGAATTCCTTTGTAGGGATTTTGTTTCCTCAGTATTTCTCGATCTGTAAGTATGAAACTATTTCTTTTTTTTGCAATTTGGTGAAGATGGAATGTAATATCTTGTCCACCTTGTATCTCCTTGTAGTTGTCTTAATCTGTCATTTTGATAAAATTTCATGGTGAGTTTTTATAATCGGTGCACTCATTGTTAGCCATTGAACTCTTAACACCACATCACTGCATAGAAAGAAGATAGCAATCGGTAGTGAAAGTGTGTCCTTGTAGTTGTATAGGGATGTTTGCGATTCATTTTAATGTTTCTCCATTCTCTTAACACCTTAAAAGCGAGGAGTTCTTGTGTGTCTAAACTTGGCTAGTTTAGGCGAATAAAGTTGTGGGTTGAACCACTATCAATAAGCACTTGTACCTTTTTTGTTTATTCCTTATAACCTTAATGTTCGGGATTTATTTGTCTGTAAAAGCATTAAGGTGATTTGGACATTCTTCCCTTAATTGAGTCTTGCTGTATCATTTCATATTACTCTTGGTCCTCATTTACTACCATAAAAAAGTTTTGATTTATACACATGGCCTCTATGAAACTTTTCATCACAATTGAAACATAAGCTTTTCTTTTTTTGTCTTATCTGCGGTCAATCTGAATAGAATTTGTGAATTTTGGTTATTCTTGTTGTTGTTTGACATCACCTTGGTGGGAAGTAGTGGAGTTTGTTCATTCTGGGATGTGTAGAAATCTTGGAGGTTACAGATATAATATCTTGTAATCTGTCTTTTAACTTTGTAATTGAAAGCTTGTTGTAGTGAGTTTGGTGCGGTCTCACTTCTCTTTTAATGTCATGCTTTAAACCGATTCAAAACAACTCAGAAAATTCGAGAAATCTGGTTATATCTTCAAATTCATTGTAAAACTCTTGACGTGGATTTGTGCATTTAGCCAATTCACCCCTTAAATCTCATAAAGGGAGGGTCCAAACCTCCAATTACTTGCTCTTTCTGATTCCATGTGTTTAATTGTTTGTGCCATGCATCCGATCGACTAAGTGGGGCCATCCATGTACAATTATGAACTTTTGATCTTGAAGTTATAATATTGGAAAAAATTCACTTAAAATAACCTCGGGTTGTCACCATTGAATCTTGGCATATCAACTTTGGTGTTTTATTTGAAATTGATGAGGTATGATTAGAATTACGGTGGGTATGAGTTACACGTGATTTGTCGATCTTGAGAGGATTTATCAAGTTTCTCCTCATTCGATAATCTTACGGATACTTCATTTAGTATCATAGTAATGGATTGCATTTTGCTCATCATTTTGTTATTTGTTTACATTCATCAATAATGTGTCTGCCATTGTTTGAGATGTGGTAATCAACGAGCACCAATGATCTGGGATTTCTTGGTTTGGGGGATCAATACAATTGCTCAATTGAGTTAATTCGCTCGTGAGTCACTCCTTCGAAGTTGTAGAACTTTGGGTTGAGTTCCCGATGGGTGAGATCAGGCTGATTGATGGATGCGCCAACACCGTTGGATCTTTAACACAGTTGAGTGTTTCAGCTGCTTACAACGTTGGATCGAAGTTTAATCTCTTGGATTTGTTGTTTGATCCATTCTTGCGTTTCTTAGTTAGTGATTGTGTTGAAAGTGATAACTTGATGTAATGGAGGATCGACGCGATCGCAGTGATCGATCCAACCGTTTGATGATGCTTGCGGAGGAAGTTATTCGTTTCGAATGGAAACGACGTACCTGGTCTGGCCGTCATTCTTCATTCGAGCGTTTGAGATCCAGAGGAAGAGCTCTGGGGAAAAAGGAAGCCGGAGGGAGAGATCGTCGGTGCTTCTCCGCGCGTGAAGGAGTAATCCGGTTACCTTCACCGTAGGAAAACTCAGAGGAGGAAGGAAAAGACTTGAGACAGAGAAAGAGGAGATTCTTGAGATAATTCTTCAACCCTTGTTTTTCTCATCTCTATTTATAGTTTTAGCTCTTCTAGAATGTTCCTCTATATGTCTCGTAACTAATTTTATTTTCTGTTATAGTTCTTTTATAATGTGGTGTATTAGGTTGGGTTTCTTGATTTCCTATCGGTCTTGCTTTTTTTGTTCTTTTCGGTTATTTATTTATGGATTGGATGAGTTGTTCTCATTTTGTCAGTTGTATATTATTCTTGGGAAGTTCTGTTTTGATTTAATTTCTCATCGGTCTTTGGGAGCTTTTATTGTTCTAGCTGTTAATTTATTTTCTTTATTCCTCTCTGATTGAGGTTGCAATTTATTCTCTGTTTTTTATCTCCATACTTGTGAAATCCTTTTTAATCCCTTCTTCTGTTTCTTTGGTTTCTGTTGTTGGTTTGAGGATATGAACTCATATCACATAACATACATCCAAAACTTTATTTAAAAAAAAGAAGCAAACAGCCTAATTTCTCAAAAACCTTAATAACTTTAGACGTGCAAGATTTTTTGGGAGAAAGAAAAAAAAATCAAACAATCGTAAACACAAATGTCATGGAAAAAAAGGGCACCATCAGATCAATCTTTAAGCAATACTTAGCAATGTTTAAAACAACAAGAAAATTTAGGGCTCGTTGATGTTTTTAGTAAAACGAATTGATATTAAAGGTAAATCAAAGTAGTTTTGCTGCCAAGACTATAGACTATGGGTCAGAGAAAGTTGCTTTAATCGCATCCTCACTTCTCATATTTTCCTTGAGAAAAGCAACTACAAATTTCCATAAAAAATTTTTGGAAACTGATCATTCAATCAATGAACCAATAATCAAATATTTGGCTTTTCAGAGATTCTATGGTTGAAAAGTTAAACTCGTTCTGCGATGGATTTGGCAAATTGCATTCTACCATTTTGTTATAGTAAAACATACATAAGCACCCCTGTGAATGATACTTGTTTTCCCAACTTAACTGAGAAGAAAAAGGATGTTCAATAGTTTGAACATAAAGAGGAGAGAAAATATTGTGTTGCAATTACTCTATAAGGAAATATGGAGGAGAAAAAAATACAAGTAAATGAGTCAAACCTTTAGCGGTTATGTTCATCCACTCTCACTGTGAGTAAAAATGAATGTTCTGTTTAATTAGCAGCAAGGTCTAGGATTAATATTTTTGAATGATCAATGGTTTTTCCTGGGGGAGGCAAGAGAAAAAGAAGAGTAAGGAGATGATATTATAGTAGAGATGAGTTGCACCTACGAGATGATATTATAGTATTTGGCAGCATTCAAGTCTTTTATAAGGATCTGACGGAAGATTCTAGTAGGTTTTAAGAGATATGCTAAATGAATTCACCAACATTTGACGAAGATTTGAAAGTTTTGATGTGAAAAGAGAAAATCCTCAGAGAGCTATAATTCAAGCTAGCAAAGAGGACTAAGAGAATGATGGAGAGCCAATTACACAACCTACCACCTAGGTTTCATAACCATTTAATGGCTCTTTTATTAGGGCATTTATAATTGAGCTAAATAATTCAAATCATAGGCTTATAATGATCGCGAACTAGCACATAGTAATAATGACATTGAATAACATTTCTTGTTGCATAAAAAATACTGAATCTAGGATTGAGAATTCTTTGTATGATGTGACAAATTGAGAGAGGAAAAAAGTAATTATTAGCTAAGATGTCCTAAATTGGAACCAATATAGAAAGCAATGAAGATGTGCGAATTCTTGACATCTCAAGTTAGAGTAATAAGCAAGCTGACTTACTATAGCAATAAATGTATTGTATAGGTTCATCAACATGCTCATATAGTGATGCTTTCCATTAAATGAATGAGCTCTACTAGCATTGAGATGGTAGGATTATGTAAGATTTTATATTAATGCTTGTTAGAAGTTATGTCAGAGGCATGTTCCAGAGGATTCAGGGCTTTGAGAGGTATGCTAAGTTGAGCTAGAGGACTATGAAGAGGGACATGTTGATTTTCAAAAGGACATGCTGAGAGGGCTTCAAAGAGGAATTCCTAAGAGCTGCCCCTAAGAGGGTCTTCTGGGATGAATTATAAAGAAGAGGATTTCATTGACATGGCACTAGTTCAATGTTAGCCACTTCTGCCTTTATTACAACGAGCACATGTTCAACATTTATTGTATCAAATCTTTAAATATTTTTTTAGATTTATACTCCCTCCTAATTTTATTCTAATGGGTGAAGTGACTATATCTCTCTTCTCCAAATGAAGCCTTAGCCATCATATTTCTCACTTGTAGGCAACACAATGATTCTCACAATTTTTGAAAGGAGAAAGTGCTCACAAGTGTTTGTGGATCCAATAGAGAAATCAAGATCAACTACGCAAGAACTTAAAGGTAAAACTATTTTCCCAATAGCATTCAACCAAAAATCAGGTCTACATCATGTGGTTTGCTAGGTTAGAACAAAAGATAGTAGCTTGTATCACATACATGCATGCATGCATTTCTATGTGCCTGTATCTGTATAAAGCATTTAGAATTTTTTTTAACATCTAGATTGATAGTGTGTACTTCATTCACTAGATCAGAAAAAAATAGTAATAGTTTTTACATTCATTATTAATGTGCCTATAATGTCTGATGTGATAGTAAATTTACAAATTTGTATTTTTCCTTCACTAGTGCAATAGATAGATAAATGAGAAGCCAAGGAGCTGCATCTTTTGCTGAAGGGGATATGGTGAAAGTTGGCAAAGTCAAAAAATAAGGTGATATCAGAGGAGGCATCCCCAAAGGAGGGGTTTATGTGCCAAAGATTAAGGAGCAACAAACTCGAAACAAATAGCCTCAAGCTCCTCAAAGGTCATCGCCACCTCACCCTTCTTCAATCTTCTTTTACTCCATATCAACAAAAAGATTCTCATCAATAAGAATATCCTTCTAAAAAAATGAGATCATGATGGGATCTTCGGTGACTTCTAGGGGATTACAATGAACTGAACTGCATTTTATGTTAGGGTGAGTAATTGCCTAGATGACTTTTTTTTTTTTAATTTGATTATAGCTCCTTTCTTAGTATTTTTGTTGCACCTCAATAAATATACTTGCCCCATCTCTTATCAGAATAGATTCATTTACCCAAATTATTAAACTTAAAAAATAATATTTTAATTTAAAATTTTGAAATTGACCATAAAATTTTCACATATATGAGCCAAACCAACTACATCCTCTTCCCACTTACATGAATTAAGAGCTAAAAAAATCAATGTTTTGAAAACAGGATAGGACATCGAACGAGATGGAGAAGTTCAAGGTTCAATTGTTTAAACGGATGATGTAATAAATATAAAAATATTTTAATACAATTTAAATAATATATTAAATATATATAATGATATTTGTTTCAATTCAAAATACAATATTCTAATTTAGGATTCTTTATTTTTAAAAATTTTGAATGTACTTCTAAATTAAAATTTTAGAACTGATATGACCCTGAAAATTCCACTAATTCATGAATCTTGGCGTAAGCGTCGATGAATTAATCGAGATCAGCGTTTATTATCGTCGACTCTTAAACATGGAGTGTTTATAGTCAAATCGGCGTCTTCGAGCGAATCTAACAAGCCCAAGATATCATAATTCCGACATCATTTGAGCATTCAAATACACAAAATACATCATATGATCAAGGGGATCTTTTGAGCCGTCAGGAAGTGGAGTGGTGCGGGTTTTGCATATATTTCTGAGACGTCCTCCTCTCTATAAATAGCCTCATTTCTCATAGGGAGGCCAAGCAAGAGAGGAGGAGCTCTAAAGCTTAAAATCCTCCGGCATAATCATGCCACCACTCGGCCACACCCCGTTGGTTACCAACCACCTCTGCCACGCCGCCAATCCGTCGTCAATCTCGTCGGTCTCCATCATGATGACCTTCATCGTCGATTCTTCCATTGTTCACCATCATCTGCTACCATTAACTTCTACAACCGAGCGTGACTATATTTGTCGATTTTAGGATTCCCATTGTCAACCCTTCTCATATACAATTGTAATCCTATTATCGGAAAACTTGTACCTAAAACAAATATAGTGGAAGATTTTTATTGGGCTGCGTGATTTTCCCTCCTTTTGAGGTTTTCCACGTAAAATTGGTTTTCTTGTTCACTCTTTAAATACTGTAGTGTCAATTTCACAACAAGGTTAAGGCATAAACTTTCACTCTCCTCGGTTTTCTAACAGAGTTTGGCCGTCGTGGAAAGATTCCCATTATTTCATCTTTGTATGATGACCAAGTTTCAACAAGATCAAAACCATCGGTGGAGCATTTTAAGCTTTTAAAGAAATAGAATGAAATTCATCAGCGTTGATTCAGTTTGTTTTAGAGCGAAATCAATCTATTCAATAAGATATTATCGCTAAAAGCGCGATTTGAAAACCGTTAAGAGCAACTTTGACTACAACCACAAATGGATGTTGATTGAATACATGTCTCGACTCACTCAATAGGTCCTTGGTGGACTTGATCTCTTTAGTTAATGTCATCGGTGAAAACTTCGACAAACAGATAGTCAAAAGGTCTGGTGGACTTGACCTCTTCCTTCAAGCAACTCACAAATACTCTGGATAGGTCAAAGATCATTAGTGGATCTGATTCAACCTCTTCCGGGTTAATGCCGACACAACAACCGGATGGGTCAAAAAATCTCGGCGATTCAATTCAACCTCTTCCATAGTTAACGTCGTGGGTAACACTCGACAACAACCGGATGGGTCAAAATCTCGGCGATTCAATTCAACCTCTTCCAAAGTTGCGTCGTAACACCCGATAAACAAACCGGATAGGTCAAAATCCCGGATTCAATTCGACCATACGTTAACGGTAACGCTAAACAACCAGGATAGGTCAAAATCCTCGGCTTTCGACCTCTTTACAGTTAACGTCGCGTAACACTCGACAACAACCTCGGATGGGTCAAAATCTCACGGATTCAATTAAACATCTTCCACAGTTGCGTCGCCAGTTAACATCATTGAGCAAACACTCGACAAACAACCTCGATAGTCAAAATCCTCGGATTCAATGCAACCTCTTCCACAGTTAACGTCATGGGTTGCGTCGCCTGTCACAAACAACCTCGGATGGGTCAAAATCCCGGATTCAATTCAACCTCTTCCACACAGGTTAACATCATCGAGTTAATATCATTGAGCAAACACTCTCACAAACAACCTCGGATAGGTCAAAAATCCTCAACGGATTCAATGCAACCTCTTCCACAGGTTGCGTCGTCGATCATTAAGTCCTCGACCGGCAACCTGATAGGTCAAAATCATCGCTTGTCGCCGCCCGCTACCGTCTGGTCTCGCTGACCATCATCGCTGACCGCCCACCGCGCCACGGTTTGCCGCCGACCATCGGCTTTTCACCGATCCACCATCATTCGGTCATCCGCGCCACATATCATGCAGCCGATCATCGGTTGCCCTTCTGACCGTCGGTAATATTATGCTGGTCCGGCGCATTACGTCGCCGGTCCTTCTGCGCCGACCATCGCTGCGTAGCGTCACCATCGTCGTCGGTCATCGCCACGCTGTTGATTAATGCCGGCCGGATTGGTAGTTGGTTCGCACCGTTGGCCATGCCGCGGACTGCTGGTCCAGCCATCATCAGGTAATCTTTGCTATCACCACCATCATCGGTCCGGCATTCTGCCGATCGCCGTCGACTACCGCTTGTTCTGCGCCACCCGCGCCGGTTGACCCGCATACTGGCGTCGATCACCGCCGTCCGCCGGCAATTTTGGCGGTCACCACCGCCGTCGCGGTCATCCGCTACGGCGCCGGTCGCCGTCATTCGATTGAGTTCTTGCCATTGTCGACCACCGTCGACTCCAACCATTGTGGCGGTCACCGTAGCCACCCATCGCCGGTCACCATCGTCGAGCATCGCCGTCAACCCCCGTCTCCAGTTATCGTCTCCTTGATCGTCTCCAAACCCAGTCGGTCCGACGAGGTTAGTTGACACCTATTTCGAGGCGGAGCATTCGTATGACTACTCGGTCGCTTCAAACCCGGTCGTTGACACCTCTTTCGAGGAAAAGCGGAACCCCGTGAATCAGTCTTGATGCCTCCCCGGTTGGTCACGATCGGTTGACACCTCTTCGAGGAAAAGCGGAGCTCACCATATGACATGGGTCTTGATCACCCCGAACGGTCTGAGTCAATTAAACACCTCCTTCGAGGGAAACTGCTGTATGAGCTACATGATCCAAATGACCTTCTCTCAAGAGAGAAGGTGTTTTCTCCCCCGCCTGGTTTATAGACCTTTTAGGCAAAAGGGTAAAAGCGTCCCAATCGCCTAAAATTGCCAAAACCGTTCAAACCGCTCAAAGCAAAGCGGACGTTTGGCATGGAGCCATGCAGCTCCTGCGGGCCGCATTTGACCGCCTGACTGTCTGGCCAGGTTCCCGCCGACTTCGTTCGGCCGAACCGGTCCTGGCTGATGACCAGCATATTCAGCTCCGGCAAAACCACCGCTGACAGCTCGACCCAGCGCGCCATCGACCCAGCCGTTCGACGTGACCAGCGTTCCATTACCATTGCGCCTGTGCTCGCGACGTCTGTCCAAAGCTGCCCTTCCAACCTTTTCGGCCGTCAGGTCCATTCGACCACGCAGACTTTTTTTTTCAACCCATGAAATTACTGACCAAGCTCTTCTTTGGTCTGTAATCCAACTGAAACCTTGTGCGGCGTCAGTAAATGTCGCATGGGTCCATAAAAATCTGCCCCAGCGCATTTTCGCGACATCATGACGCGCACTGCCGTGGTCATAATCTTTATGCTCCTGAAGATATGTTGTCTGTATGGATAACATAAATTTCATTGATGAATCTACTATTTCAAATATATATATTTTGGATGATTGAGATAATATCATCCAAAAAATAGAGAATATGATGAAGAAAATTCCAGATTAAGCCGCGAATCAAGATAAAAAAATCAGATATCAATAACAGCGTCATTTGAGCATCAAATACACAAAATCATATGATCAAGGGGATCATTTTGAGCCGTCAGATGAAGTGGAGTGGTGCGGGTTTTGTATGTATTCTGAGACGCCCTCTATAAATACCTCATTTCTCATGAGGGAGAAAGAGAGAGGGAGCTCTAAAGCTTGAAAATCCTCCGTATAATCATGCTCACTGATTCGACCACCAGTTGGTTGTGTTACCGTGCCAATCTCCGTCTCATCATGATGACCTTCATTGTCGTTCCGTTTCACCATCATCTCTACCATTAGCAATTGTTACAACTGAGCGGCATTATGGTTTGTTGTGGATTTTGGGATTATTGTCGACCCTTCTCATATACAATTATGTAATCCCGTTATCGGGAAAACTTGTACTCCAAAACAAATATATAGTGGAATCTTTTTACTGGACTAGGCCCCGTGGTTTTTTCCCTCCTTTCGAGATTTTCCACGTAAAAATTTTAGAGTTTTCTTGTTCACTCTTTAAATACCTGTGTGTGTGCTGGATTTCACAACAAGGCTAAGACGTAAATTTTCACTCTTTCGCAACTGGTTTTCTAGCACGCAACAAGAACATTAGTTTAATTATTTTATTTATTTTTTAATTTACATATGTTATTTTTAACCATCCAATTAAAAAAAGCTAAAATTTGATTAATTTTGAAACCGGTCGGTTATTTGAAAATAGATCTGATTCATCGGTTCAACCCTAGTTCTTGCCGATTATTTGCAAAAAATAGTTTTTGGTTAGAATCAAACCGACAAAGGACCGGTTCATAGTTGAAAGTTGATTTTCAAAATAATGAAAAAAAAAAAAGAGTTGTTTATTTCTAATTAAACTAGTCCTTATTAAATCTCTATATGAAAGCAATGAAGTTATTTCCTACTATTAATTTTTAATGTGAACGAGAAAGCCAGCTTATTTTTTATTCTTTTTAAAAATTAGTTGATTCTTCAGTTAATTCTAAAAAGTAAATTTATTTAGGGGGGGTGTTTAAGATCACTTTGGTTTTTTCTTTTATATTTTATTTTATTTATGTTCTTGTAGAAATAAATAAGTTTGGTGGTGATAATAATTTTTAAAAATATTCAAAATATCTAAGAGTTGTTTTGAGTGTTTTAAAAAATAATGTGATTTATTTTATAAATAAATAAATACTTTAAAAAAAATTAAACAGATATATTTAAAAATAACATAAAAATAAAAATAAAAATAAAAATATAAAGCAAAACAAATCTAATCCCAAAGAAGCACTTAGTTAATAATATTTAATTTTCATCTATTTTTTTGATAAAGAAAGTCATTTAATTAAATTATATTTAAATTATAATTTATTTAAATTAAAATTATTCTTAATTATAAATTTACATTGGATATTATAGCCTGAACTATTTATATTTTATTATTTTTAAATATTAATTTATTTACATAATAAATTTGCACACACTTAAAAAAGAAGCTAGTTCTAAGTCTACCACACATAAAGGGTAGGCTTATGTCCTTTCTCTAAACTAAAGAAAATGAAACCATAAAGATGAAATGACAAACTAAACTTGACATATTTTGAAGGCCTTTTTCACCATGGTTGATCTCGCATAATGCTTCACATTTAGGACCTTCCCCTCCAGCTTTAGAAATACCAAAGGAGTGAATAAAAAAAGGAATTACAGAAGAAAAAATAAAGCCTAAAAGGTACCCTGGCATCTCATCAGAATATTTATTATGAGCAAAATTTTGAAAAACATCTTGTCAAATAACATCCCACGCAACTTCAAACATTAAATTAAAAGGTTTACTAAAATTTAATAAATATTTCTTCATCATTGGTAAAAGATTTAGATGACTTATAGCTAACCGAATTATGAAGAGAAATATAAATTAAGAAAATACGAAGGCAACTACAAAACAAGAACAAACTGAAGCAATTGCAAAGTAATGAATATATGCAAAATTTTTTAAATAAGCTTAATTAATAACTAATTTAGCTAATTAAGTACTTTAAAAAAATTTAAAGATAGGCTTAGTCGCCTATCATTAATGTGGAATCCATGTCAACGCTAGTCTCTCCCGTTCAACAAGCGACTAGCAGCAAGTAATTTTTTTTAAAAATATTTCTACCCTAGCAACAGATTTTTGGCAATAACTCACTCATCTGATATCAAAATTGAGTGATTTTGATATCATTGAAAAGCTTGTGAAATTCTCCACGACTTTTAAGTTAACAACTTTCAATCATTCTCGATCAATCAGTCGTAGTTTGGTATTTGTTCATTTTTTACGACGCGAAACACAAACTTCACACAACCCTAGATTTTTGCACGTAGCACCCTCGTCTGGGGTCGAAATTGAGCGATTTCGATTTGATTGGAAAGCTTATGAAATTCTATACGACTTTCATGTTACCAACTTCCAACAATTCGCTCGATCAGTCGTAGTTTTTATGTATGCTCGATTTTTCATGGTGTGAAATACATAAAATATACATAGCCGCTATTTTTTGCTTGTAATGAACTCATCTGGTGTTGAAACTAAGCGAGTTTGCCATCGTTGAAAAGCCTACGAAATTCTCTATGACTTTCATGTTGACAATTTTCGATGATTCTTGCTCAATCAACTGCAGTTTTCATGTCATTCAGTTTTGTATGTTGTGGAACATAAAATAGATATACAACCCCAATTTTTTTTTCATGTAATGCACTCTTTTCATGCGGAATCGAGCGATTTTGATTTCATTGGAATGTTTATAAAATTCTCTACAACTTTCATGTTGCCAACTTCAGACGAATCTCACTCGATCAGCCGCAGTTTTTATATATGCTCGATTTTTCATGGTGCGAAACACATAAAACATATACAACAACTGTTTTTTGCTCACAAACTCATTTGGTGCTGGAATTGAGCGAGTTGGGTATCTTTGGAAAGCTTATGAAATTCTCCACGACTTTCATGTTGACAACTTTCAACGATTCTCACTCGATCAGCCACAGTTTTCATGTTCATTCAGTTTTGTATGTTGCGAAACACAGAATATGAAAATAGCCCAAGTTTTTTGCCCGTAATGAACTCATATGGTGTCAGAATTGAGCAAGTTTGGTATCGTTGGAAAACATATAAAATTCTCCACGACTTTCATGTTGACAACTTTTGACAATTCGCACCTAATACTATGGATGCTATACATTTGTTAAGAGGTTTGATGGAGAAGTATAGAGAAAGTAAGGAGGATTTACATATGATATTTACTGATTTAGAGAAAGCTTATGATAAAGTTTCAAGAGATGTTCTTTGGAGAGTTCTGAAACGAGAATTAATATTGATTATATTCAAGTCATTAAGGATATGTATACTAGAGCTGTTACTTGTGTCCAAACACAAGGAGGATTGACAAAATATTTCCCATTTCAATTGGATTACATCAAGGATCAGCTTTAAGCCCTTATCTTTTTGCTTTAGTTATGGATGTTCTTACTAGGCATTTACAAGATGTACCTTGGTGTATGCTTTTTGCTGATGACATTCTTCTTGTTGATAAGACTAGAGAGGGAGTCCAAGAGAAACTTGAATTATGGAGGTCAACATTAGAGTCTAAAGGTTTTGGTTTAAGTAGATCTAAACCGAATATATGGAGTATAATTTTAGTGTAGAAGTTCTAGTGGTAGTGTTGTGACATTAGGTGAACAAGTCATTAATAAGAGTGAGCGATTGATATTTAGGCTATATTGTTCAAAATGATGGTGAAATAGATGGAGAGGTTATTAATTAGAATTCAAGTTGGATGGTTGAAGTGGAGGAATGCATCCTTTGTTGTGTGAAAAGTTCTACTTAAACTTAAGGAATAATTTTATAAGATGGTGGTAAGACCCGCAATGACTTATAGTGCGAATGTTGGCCAATAAAAAGAGAAGCATAAGACTAAGTTAAGTGTTACGAGATGAGCATGCTCGTGGATGAGTGACTCCTAGAGATAAAATGCGAAATGAATATGTTGGAAAAAGTTGGAGCTCCGTGGCGATAAGATTAGAAGAGTCGCCTTAGATGGTTTGGCCACATAAAGCGATCGTCCAGATGACGGTTAGGAGAGTAGATGCATTAGATTTGCCTTATGCTCGAAAGGTAGAGGTAGACCTAAAAGACTTGGTTAAGATGTATAAAAAAATGAATATGAATTAAATGAGAATTTGACACATAATAGGACACAATGGAGATGAAGGATTCATATAGCCGACCCCACTTAGTGGGATAAAGGCTTGTTGTTGTTGTTGTTGCACCCGATCAGCCACAGTTTTTATGTATGCTTGATTTTTCATGGTACGAAACAAAGAATACAAAAACAGTCCCAATTTTTTGCTCGTAACAAACTCATATGGTGTCGGAATTGAGCAAATTTGATATCATTGGAAAGCTTATGAAATTATCCACGACTTTCACGTTAACTTTCGACAATTCTCGCTTGATCAGCTACCGTTTTCATGTTTGTTCGGTTTTGTACATTGCGAAACACAGAATACAAAAACAGTCCTAGTTTTTTGCCCTCGACTAACTCATCTAGCATCGGAATTAAGCGAGTTTGGTATCTTTGGAAAGCTTATGAAATTCTCCATGATATTCAGGTTAACAACTTTCGACGATTCTCGCTCGATCAGCCACAGTTTTTATGTATACTAAGTTTTTCATGGTGCGAAACATAGAATATAAACAGTCCTAGTTTTTTGTCGTTCGAGCTCATCTAGTGTTGAAATTGAGCGATTTTAGTATCGTTGAAAAACTTATGAAATTCTCCACGGCTTCATGTTTACAACTATTAATGATTTTCACTTGATCAGCCCAATTTTCATGTTCGTTTGGCTTTGTATGTTGCGAAACACAAAATACAAAAACAATCTCAATTTTTTGCTTGTAACAACTATCTGGTGTCAGAATTGAGTGAGTTTGGTATCGTTGGAAAGCTTATGAAATTTTTCATGACTTTCCTGCTGACAACTTCTGACAATTCTCACTCAATAAACAATAGTTTTTATATATGTTCACACATTAAGCAAAGTTGAGCTTTCAAGTTGGGTTGAAGAAGGGGCTTTAGTTACCATTCAAATTTTGCTAAACAAATGAAAAAACTACATTCCACTATAGTAAACGTCATGATTACGCATGTTCAACTTACATATTACTGAAATTAACAGAACTGAATTAAAATCAACAAAACTTAGTACAAATTATAGATTCAAATAAAATACATAAACTGTGTACACAACAGAAATAAATAAACAACTATCGACGACGAGGTCTACGTGGCGGAATTGCATCACTCCCTAGAGTGTGATGAACCGGTGGTCATAGCAGAAGGTCTCATATATTATGTTGTCACTGCTCTTCTTCTTCAACCTACTCAGTGGGTTGTTGTGAGTAACCTAGAGGTGTAATTTCAAATATCTCTGGTGATGCCCGTGGAGGGAGTAAGAAATTAGGATACACTCCATGCATAGGTGACATAGAGAATGGCAGAGGACCGAAGATGGGAGGGACTGTCATCTGCCATGGCTGGAATTGACTCAACATGGATTCATTATATGAGTATGGAGGTGAATTTGTGAATGTGTAGGTGTAGGGACTAACATCTAGGGTAGACGATGGACTAGCACCCATCTTTGAAGTAGTAGGCTGAGCAGCTGATGATGCAACAGAAGTACTTGCATCATTAGTACCTCTATACCTACTATTTAAAATATACATATTTCATCGTAGCCCCTTATATAACTCCTCGTACTTGTTGATTGAACGTTGAAATTTTGTATTTTTATCTCTCCCAAAATAAGGCTGAAATATATCTTTTGTATCCAAAATATACTCATGTTGCGAAAAAAAAGGTTTTTAATATTCATTCATTATAAAAACATAAACTTATAGTTTTTTATGAGTTTACCATTATTCACTCTCTAGGTGCTCGTGGATAATAACTGCTTAGGGGAATTATGGGTGCCTTTAACATATATAATGAAGCTCAAGACCGATACCACCTCATGTACCAATTAATCGTCGGATCAATATCCTGTGAAGAAACATATACTGCGACAACAAAATCACATTTGTCCCCCCACTATGCAATGTATGTCTGATGATAATCCAACTAATCAACATTTACCATTCTTCGATCATGTACTCGTTTGAAGGCAGAATCAATTGGTGCAACATCAACTTTTGGCGGCAGACCAAACTATTATAAAACATGGTCTAGAAAGTATCACTCAATCCTTTTCCAATTGATTATAGGTACTCTAGTAAGCTGTATCTCCTTATCATCTAATCAAATATCAGCAACTCGTGCTCGTATCTGATATCCATATAGCTCCTAGATCACTTGAGCATTTGACAATAAATTTAAGAAATACTGAAACTCGTTAATGAATTTTATAGATATATTATTAACACAACTAACATAGTTCTATAGCAATCCGTCAAGTTCATCTCTATAAATTTTAATATGAGGTGGTGTCATCTCACACAGATAGCCTTCATTCCAACTACAATCAATGCTCAACACATCCAACTCTGTTGGATAAGGTATCTGTAGTATAGGCCTACCAACATGTATACACTCCCAAGACCAAACCTATAATAGGTGTAAGCAACCTATCATGTTGGTATGCTTCGGCTTTGTGGACTCGTGCAACTCCTTATATAAGTGTGCTAACACAACACCCCTCAATGAGTACCTGCTGAAAGAGTCAATATCTTTTAATAATGGTAGGTACTGCAAATGAACCTCCGACCCATATGTGTTCGACAGAAGAAAACATCTAATAGTAAATATAATGTACGCTCTGAGGTGCATAACAAACTCAACCTCATGGAGATCTATATAAGAGTCCCTGTAAAATGACCACCATAGTCACCGTAACGGCAAACATGTCTATGCTTGAGCATATCCCAAACAGAATGTTAAAGTAACATATACACTGGATCATGATATACAATACTAGGCTCTGGATGCCTGTTAAGGAGTTCGTCATAACAATCTGACCAAGATGCCCACCGCTTACCTTTCCCCACCACAATAGGTCCAACAATAGGAGGCTCATCAATCCAAACAGCCAAAATCACTAGATCATGACATATCGGACACCTGAAACTCATGTATGTTGATCCTTGTTGGTTCAGGATATTTTCTTGCCTCACAATTATTATTTTGTAAAATATTTTTTACATGTAGTGATAGACCGACTCATTTTGGCTAATTAGATTTGTTGTTGTCTCAAGGCATTTTAAAAAAACAGACACAATATTGTAATAGATAACTATAATTAATGCTTGTATGGGCAAACCACAAGTTCACAATGCCATTGAAATACTCAAACGCATTGGTAGTCATTGTGCCGTATCAATAGCCATCATCATGAGTCAAAGACTATTTAATAACATCTCTTGCAACCAACCAATCGTGGGATTCTTATTTAATATTTTTGATATCAGTCATGTAAAGTGTGAATGTACATATATCATATCTGTTACCTACAATGTACATCTTCTGGCACATGAATTCCACATTTGCAATACCCATAGTTTGAAGAACATTTTTGAAAATTTTCCTAAGATGTCGTAGGTAGTGTTGATGCATGGCCCAAGAAAAATTTCTCTACAACACAAACCAAGCCAAGGATGCAGATCAAATATAATGCATAAGCCATTTCTTGTGAAGATTAATGGAATTAAGTCATATAGTATTTAAAGAAACCATATCTATGATCCATTATATTCTGCTTCGACGACTACGAATGCTAGTAGATATAGGTCATTGTTTGCATAAATTCCAACAGTAGTGAGAATAGTGTCACTATACTTACCAAACAAAAAAGTGTCGTAAAGACTTAGGACAAGTCTGCAGAACTGCCAACCTACTATAGAAGACCCAAATGTTCAAAATATGCATTGAAAACGATTTGTTTCAAAAGAATGTATTCAATATAGTGTTTCTGGCATAACTGAACATACAGACGCCATAAACTTATCTAAAGAACAATATGATTCTTCCTAGCTATCGAAAATAGCCTTGATCATCTTTTGATGTGCATCCCAAGTCTTCATATAGGACACTTTGATGTTAAATTTTGATTCCACCATCAATAATTTCTTTTGGTTTCAAATCTAGTTGATATCTGATCATAGGATATATGAAATAGCTAATGAACTGTGAATTATACTGTCTATGTCCACTATTCAAAACTAACTGAGTATAAGTGTATGAGGATGTTATAGTGGATATCCTCCAAGCACCGTTTAATCTCTTACTTGAGCAAGCTTGTAGATGCCATATGCAAAGTCTAGTGAGATGATTATGTTGTATGCATAGTGCAATGAGCTTCAAGTTGTTGGAGATATATAATATACTCAACATTATTAGTTATAGACTATCTTTGAAGAATGAATTTAAGCTGCTTTTTATCATAAAATACATCTCTTCCAGTAGCTCATCCAGAATATAATTTTCATGTTCAAAGGTAGATTCGTTTGATAAATAGTCAAAAGTCATATCATCATCTCACTCCTGAACTATTTGACAAGTTTGAATATAATCATTATTGGATAATATGTATTCCTCAGCTAAACTTGTTCTGCAAGAGTAATTTCTTAATAGGTCACCACCCCCAAAATTTGGGCACTATTCTTGGGCATTTTCAGTGTCACTGTCATCAGTCTCGCAACTCGTTGCATTTGGCATTATTTCATACCCATCATCTTCGGTAGATAATAGTGCAATATGATCACCTTGCTATTCACCCCTAACAGCAGAACTTGTGCCAGCATAATAAATGTTTTCGGATGGAGCGTTTTCGTATTCTTCAATAGTGCTGTTAATTAAAGCATAATGAATAAGATCTAATCAAATAGTAGCACTTTCTTATAGATAATATAATAATTTTATTGTACATATCTAAAAAAGGGGTGGTTCACTTCCGTGTGAGAAGTTACCTATGAGGTTGTTGTGATTTGTTAAATTCCAATTAGTGGTATCTAACTCTATGGAATATTATGTACTTCTCTTTCTTCATTTCGTATTTCCGTAACTTCAACATAGACAATGAAAGGCTGTATGTATGCCGCATTGATAACGACTTCACAGATTTCATCATCAGTTATCAAGATGTAATAAATCTAGCACCAATAGGAAACCGACATATGAGACTTATGGAAAATCATGTTGGATCAAATTTCAATGATCTTAGAATTCGAGTCTGTAGGCTTTCAAAATTAATCTGTCGTGAGATAAGAAATAAGAATAGTTGGTGGTGGAGTCAGAGTGTGCAAGAAAAGATAAGAAATAAGAATGTTATAAAACTTGGTTTAGATGTAAAATTGAGAATTGGGAAAGATATAAAATGAAGAGATTCTAAGAAACAATATGATCAAAATTTAAACTTTAGTGATTTATATAGATTAAATCAAAGAAGGTGAAAGATGTATGTATAAGTTAACCAAAAGAGATAGGAGAAGTAAAGACATAGTTCGTGAGGGGTAAGGATGAAAATAATAAAGTGTTTTCTTAGAAAAGATATTGAAAATAGGTGGATGATTTTAATAAACTTTTCAATGAAGGATCGAAGAAATGATTGATTTTAGCCTTAATAACCTAAACAAAATAGAGAATTTCATTTTATCATAGTAAATCGAAGTTTGAAGCTTTAAAGAAAATGAAATGTGAAAAGCGATGGAGGATAATATTCCAAAGTGTGGAAATGTTTAGAGATCAAGGAATTTCTTGGCTTATAAATTTTTTTAATGTTATTTTAAAGACTAAGATGTCGGATGAGTGGAGAAAGAGTTTGTTGGTTCTATATTTAAGAATAAAGGTAATGCACAAGAGTGTGCAAATTATAGAGGAATTAAGTTAATGTGTACATTAAAATTATGGGAGAAGTATTGAGCAAAATTACGATGTGATAAGTTTCTCACTGTCAGTTTGGTTTCATGCCGTAGATCTACTATGGATGCTATACATTTGTTAAGAGATTTGATGGAGAAGCATAGAGAAAATAAGAAGGATCTACATATGATATTTATTGATTTGAGAAGCATGATAAAGTCTCAAGATGTTCTTCTGAGAGTTCTAGAATAAAAGTTAATATTGGTTATATTCAAGTCATTAAGGATATGTATACTAGAAATGTTACTTGTGTCCAAACACAAGGAGGATTGACAAAATATTTTCCTATTTCTTGGATTACATCAAGGATCAACATTAAGCCCTTATCTTTTTTACTTTAGTTATGGATGTTTTAAAGGCATTTACAAGAAGATGTACCTTGGTGTGCTTTTATGACATTCTTCTTGTTGATAAGACTAGAGAGTTAAACTTGAATTATGGAGGTCAACTTTAGAGTCTAAAGGTTTTCGTTTAAGTAGATCTAAAACTGAATATATGGAGTGTAATTTTAGTGGTAGTGTTGTGACTTTAGGTGATCAAGTCATTAATAAGAGTGATTGAGATATTTAAGCTCTATTTTCAAAATGATGGTGAAATAGATGAGATGTTATTAGTAGAATTCAAGTTGGATGGTTGAAGTGGAGGAATGCATCCTTTATTGTGATAGAAAAGTTCCACTTAAACTTAAGGAAAATTTTGTAAGATGGTGGTAAGACTGCATGATGACTTATGGTGCGAGAATGTTGGCCAATAAAGAGAAACATAAGACTAAGTTAAGTGTTACGAGATGAGGATGCTTAGGTGGATGAGTGGCTTTACCCTTAGAGATAGAATGCAAAATGAGTATGTTGGAAAAAGTTGGAGTAGCTCAGTGGTAGATAAGATTAGGGGAGTCGCAGATGGTTTGGCCACAAAGCGTCGCCCGTCGATGACGATTAGAAGAGTAGATGCATTAGATTTTGCCTTATGTTAAGAAAGGTAGAGGTAGATCTAAAAAGACTTGGTTAAGATGTATAAAAAATGATCTTAGTATACTTGAATTAAATGAGAATTTGACACATAATAGGACATAATGGAGACGAAGGATTCATGTAGCCGACCCCACCTAGTGGGATTAAGGCTTGTTGTTGTTGTTGTTGTTGTGAGATATGTATAGAATGGTTCTTCCCACCGGTATATATCGGAAGAAAGTTTCCACGAACATTCAGTTCACCACCAAAATATAAAATTAAACAAACTGTATCCTAACTCATTTTTTTAACTTATTATATATATTGGACACAGAATAAATACCCCACCTCTAAGCAAATAATTCATTAAAGGAATTGCTCAAATTACTATAACTACTATGCAATTTAACAGCTGCACGAAAATGTAACTTAGCTACACGTGTCGCATCAACAATCTTGGCACAAGGAGTATGATATAAATGTGACGCATCAACAATTTCTTTTATACCCATATTCAATGTTTAAGCAGCATAATAGTAAGCATTTTCTTGTAAAAATACTAAACGTAATTAACATGTGTACATCTCAATTTTTTTTGTGAATTTAAATTTTAAGAATGTGATACTTATAATAAAAAATAAATTCGTTTGAGAATAAAATTTTTCTCCAAGATCTAAAAGATTGCATTACTAAACTTATAAATCTAACATATAATCTTAGTAATCTAACACCTAAACTTACCAATCTAACATCTACACTTAGCAATCTCACATAACAAAGAAAATAGAAAGTTAGGGTTGCAATATACCTCAACCACATACCGGATATAACTAAAATCTGCGGTGAAAGAAAGTTGGTTGGCGGCGGCACTCAGCGTTGGCTAGTTGGCGGCGATGACGGCTACTACAATGGCAAAATAATGGTACAATGGCTACTGGCTACAATACAAAAAATGAAATGAAGATGGCCTTATAGCGGTGGCACTACTGATGGCGGTGGCTGGCTTCTGACGGCATGGCGGCTACGACAAGCAAGCACTGGTGGGTTGTGGCGTGGGGAGAAAAGAGAGTGGATTTGGGATAGTGGGGCCACTCGGTCGAGAATTTAGGATTGAAGCTAGATGGTGAGCAGGCTAGCGTTGGCGTATTCAGCTTAACTCAGCATTGGGCTATTTTTAAATTTTTTGAAGTGCTTAATTAGCCAAATTAGTTATTAATTAAGCTCCCCACCTAGTGGGATTAAGGCTTGTTGTTGTTGTTGTTGTAGTTATTAATTAAGCTTATTTAAAAAAAATTTCCAATGAATATGCCATAGCAACAACGAAGTATGATATATTCAAAATTTAATACATTAAAAAAAGAAGTCATAAAATATTTCTATCTCATAACATAGCTCAAAACATCACAAACATAATTCATAAAATAAGTTCTTTATCGCAAGTAATACAAAATAAATACATAAAGTTTTATTATTTTATTATGCAATCCAACTCATCTCTCAAAGTAAGAAAAAAACAATATAAAATTAAAATGTGACCTACAATCAATCCTTCTCTAGCTTCTCTTCATAAGTGGAACTGCATCATGGAAGAACCCAAATACAAGATCAAAAGTGATCTCACAAGGAATGAATACATGTTGGATGAATTATTAATGGACGAACTCACCACTTGCAAGGAACTAGCTTGATTTAGACAACTCCACAGACTTGCACATAGAGAAGACTTTAGCCTTCAAATCTTAGATGTCTCAGTGAAGAATGTGGTGACCTCATCAGAAACCTTAGAAGGATGATTTCTAAGAGCTTCAAGCTTATCCTCCCTAGGTGTTCCATTTGACTTTTCTAAGATTCTAAAGAGTACCTAAGCTCCTCCCATATTATGGCCCAAGCAGGAACACCATTCTTACCTCATAAGGTGAAGGGGTTAAGCCTTGCAACCTAGAGCTTTGATCCAAGGTTTTTTGTGGCTCCCCTCCTCACTCTAAGTAGTGACTCAATAAAGTTCTTCATCAAGGATAGTCTTGTTGGCTCTCCCAGTGGTAAGATATATAAATGCTAAGATCATAAAGTTGATCTCCTCACTAGAGATTGAACCTCCATCATCACCTCTAGTAAGCACATCTTTAGGATTGTCAAAAGAAAGTTCATAAGGAGATGAATGCTTGCAAAGACCACTAGAAATAGGTACACTACCTCAATGTTGTAGCTTATCAACCCAAGTAGAGCTCTCAGAAAAATCTTTCACCAACATTAGAGTTAACTTCACCTTAGGGCTAACCTCCTCAAGAAAACCATCAAAAAGTTCACTCAACATGAATCTCAAAATTATATTGATGGACTCAGTTAAACAAGAATCAATTCACTCACCTCTAGCAATCTCAATACGCTAGTTGTCCTCCAGACTATCCTAACCTAAAACAATTTGAGAATAACCCAAAGCCATATCACATTAATTAAGAACTCCTAGTTAAATGGTTCATTGAAATTACAATCTCCTTGCTTAGCTTGCCAAGCTCTATCTTCATAGTCCTAAACTACTTTAAATGAAAGAATTTTCTCCATGTATGCCATCTCTCCCTTGATTTGCAACTTCCTTCACCTCACCATAATAAGGTGATTAGGTAGTTCTCTAGAGGGAGTTTGACCTTGAAGATAGAATAAGAACACTTCTCAATCATATGAGGAAGACAATCTATGGAGGTCAAACTCGAGAGGAAAAATTCGACAAAAAAGGGGGGGGAGGGAGGGGAGGAGGGACTCTAGCAATGAAGTCTCTTGATTTATATTTATCAACAATTATGGAGCTTATGTATATAAGTCAAATGAACCTTTAATGAAGTGACCATTAAGCAAAGTAATACTTAAATTCTTCAATTTTTTTAAAAGAAAGGAGAATCAAAAAATAAAATATACAAATATAATCACTTTGGCTAACTTTATGTTGCCACAGCCGACTAAAAAGTAACAAGATAGTAAATTTGTCAGGCTAAGTTTGCTAAAAGATTAGGCTTTGTTGGCCCCAAGATCGATCAAAATAAGAGGCCTTCAATGAACTCAACGATGAGATCATGTCATCCCAAGCTCTAAGGATAACTATGTAAAGCAGACGAAAATCAATAAAGCAATTCACCTGCAACTCAGCCCCAAAGTCAATTAGACAGTTACATCTAGAGCTTCCAACATAGCAACTCACTATAACCCAAAACCAAAGAAGGTGGAGTCGGTTCAATGGCCGACAATTTTATTGGTTCCATCTCATATTTAGAAAATCTTAATGCATATCTAGGAGCAACAACTGGCATATATTCATTTTATGAAAACACTACATTAGACTATCTTGTGTAATTTATTCAATTTCCTTAGCGTAACATCACCAATAAATTGGAATTTAAAAGGCAAACCTGGAACATTGATTATCGACTTGAGTTTTATACTCTCAGTTGATAAGAAATCATAAAGCTTTCCTTCTGACTCTCTTTCTCTCTCTTATCTTTATTTCAATCTTGTAATTAAGATCCAGTTGTTGTTCACAGACAAATTTAAATTCAATAATTGGATAAAACCTGAGATATTTCTTCGAAAAAGAGAGGCTAACAAATTATTGCAATAAAGAGGTAATCCAAAATGTCTAAAGAAGAAAAATACTAGCTCGATTCTTACATTGAGATCATGATAGTGAGAAAGAAGTTGGACGTTGAATGGAATCAAAGGGGTTTATAGGAGGAATAAGAAAAGAGAAGAGCGAGGAAAAGAAAAGGAGAGAGAAAACCTGCCATGCTGAGAGCGATAACGCCGGCGATGAGTAACACAACTCGAACGCGAGGTTCTAGGAGATTCATCGTCCTTCTCCGACAAACCCCAAGTTCTACGAATAAAAATCAAAGATTTCTAGTTATTTAAGTAGATGGGAAGGTAGGAGTAGGAGCATGCAGTTCTTGGGAAGCTCCGGTCTCCTATAGCTCACGCGTGGCCGGAGACCAGACGGGGAGTTCGACAAAGGTAGCTGTTTGACGGTTTGATGTTCTAGAACGAAGACGGCCCTCCCCGCAGAAAATATTTCCGGACATTTCACTAACCCCGAACATTTTAGAAATTAATGTAACTGTTTTATATTCAAATTATGTATAAGTAATTTTGGCTTTAATATTCGTTATTCAAATATATATATATATACACACACATATTAGGTTGATATGGGTTAATTAAATATAAGTAATCTCAGCTTTCGGGCTAAACTTCCTTAAGCTAGTTGTGCGGCCTTAGCACCTCTCCTTTTATGGTGAGTTTGACTTTCCCACACATAATGCCAAGTTAAAATACTTCTATACACAAAAGAAGGTAAAAGAAAACTTCAAGATGAACTACTTTCACTAAACAGAAAGAGATGTACAAGGTTTGGGGTACATTAGTTTTCTTAGGGCTCCTACAAAATTGTTACAAATGAGGGGGAAGGGTCATATTTATGACCCCCTCCCATGCCTAGGAATATTCTAAAATATACTATATTATACATATGTTTGGAGTTCTCTAAGATATTCTATATCATTCCTACATACCTACTATATCTAGAGTTGTAGAAACTCTTTAAGTCATTCCACAAACATCTAAAATATTATAGAATATTCCAAAATCTTCTTGATATTTTTAAAGTATATAGAAGATTTTAGAGAATTTCAAAGACTTCTAGAATATTTTTGAAACATTAAAAGTTTCCTATAAGCTTTTAGAATTATGTAGAATCTTTCAAAAACTTCTAACGTTACATGACTCCACTTTGATATGGCTCTAGATAATTTCTTTGCCTCTACTTATCATGTCACGTCTAAAGGTTTTCCTAAACCTCATAACTCAACTTTGAGGTGTGACATCCTCCGCCACCTATCTTCATGATGCCCTCATCAGAAGTCCCTTTCAGTACTATATTGGATGTCCTCCTTAGATTGCCACATGTCCTTAGAATTCCATCCCTCCTTGTCCTCCAGCATCTTCTCTGGGCAAGTTTCTTTGTCAAGTGGTTGTTTGTCTTTTCTATTAGAGAATTGATGACTTATGATTCCCTTTATTGGCTTAGCATCTGTATTACCTCACATCATAGTTTTTCCCAAAGCCATTCCCTTGGCAAGACATCCTTAGGTTCCTCGAGGACTTCTTCCATCCCTCTTGAAAATTCCTCAACATTAGCCTCTGACTCATCCCCAATGTGTTAGACGTTTATCCCCATCGATTGGGATATCTTCCTTGGTTTGTAACTTGTCTCCTTTAGAATTTCCGCCCTCCTATCCTTGTCCCAACAACACTTGTGTAGACCTCGTTCTTGTAACTTGGCCATCATTCTCATTCTTCATTCTTCTTCATTGGATTGTGAGTAGTGTTAGGGAATGCCTTTGAGGATAATGCCTTACCTAATGAAGACTCCTACAAGTGAAGTAGATATTGTGAATCTTGTCCAAACCCTGGTAAGCTCCTCTCGTTGCTTTTTATCATTGCAATGTCTTGGGAAGCCTCCTCCTTGCCTTGACCTATCTGAATCTCTCATTTCTCTAGCCTCCATGAAAAGTGCTCATCTTCCAAAGCATTATGTGCTTCACTAAAGCTATTGTGGTTGGTGGTGGATGTATTAGCCAAGGCATGCTTGTACAAGGCCACAACCTAATACAAGCCCCCAATGTGAGCTGGTGTCTTGTTGAGCTTTCCCTTAAGCTCTTCATGCATCTTAGACACCTATTCCACTAAGTACTTCTTTAATTGAGGTAGTATTATTCCCATTGTAGACTTCATGGTGAAAACCTCTTTGTGAGACAACATAGCAGGTGATGGGTAATATTAAAATTTTCAAAACTTAAATTTTAATTTTTAAATAGAAAATTAGATTTTGATTTTATAATGATAAGATATAATTCTAAATGCAAAAAATAAAAATACAATAAAGTAAATAGAGACAAGAGTCACCGATTTTTATGTGGTTTGACCCAAACAAAGCCTCGTCCATCACACTAGGAATCCACTAAATGAAAAATGGTTTACAAAAGTACTCTCTATAGGGTAGTACAACCCCACAACAATATGTACTCTCCTACAAAGGGAGTACAAAATAAATTTTACAACACAAAAAAAATTACAAAATAATAAATTTTGATAAAGTAAATCTCTCACAAATATACCAAGAAATCAAATTCAAAAGTGATCTCACAACTTATAAATGATCACTTTACAACTCAAAAAATTTGGCAAAATGCTCACTTAATAAAATAAATATCTTAAAGTGATCTTACTAGGATGTTTAAGTTATTATAATTTGTAGAATAATACAAAATGATTTCAAAATAAATTCACAATATTCTTTTCATGATAAGATAAATTTCAAGGAGTAATTTTTTTTTTTAACCAAAAGATTCTTTCAAATAATGCTAATGATCACAAAATAAAAAAATAAGTATATGATAGATCTAAGTTGGCTAGTAAGCTTTCAATTAAAAAAAAAAGAGATAATATGAAAATAATTTCAGCACAATAATTTATTTTAAAATGCTTAAAATAGATCTAAGAATAAATGATCTTTCAAAATAAGACCAAAGAAGAAATATTTCAAGACCAAAAGAAATTTGTAGGAAGCTAAAATTTCCAAGTTGAAATAGATCCTACAAATTATCACAAGAGTTTTCACAAAAAAAAATGATTGAGAAGCTTTGATGTGAAAACCAATTCAAAGACTAATCCACCAAAAGTATAAATTAGAAAGAAGAAATAGATGGTGAAAATAGCATGAACAACTAAAGTATTAAGATCAAGAAAACAAACTCAAGTAATTTAAAAGGCTTGCTTAGTTGAAGATGTTGAAGCTTCCAAACCAAGGATTTGATCTTGCAATATTTGGAGAACACTTGGAAAAGAACATTTAAGAGATTTTCTCTTAGATTTGCTGGAGATTTTGAATTTTGAATGAGGGATGCTTTCATGAGAGAATGAGGCTATTTATAGGCAAGAAGGTCATTTAAAAATTTTTTTCAAAGAAATATATTATACAACCTCATGCTATCATGTGATAATTTAATATTCAATAAAAATATAATTTATATTAAACAAATATTAAATTTAGCAGCAAAAATTCGGCTATTCACATGGGAAAGTCAAAAGTAATCAAATGTAGTTTTAATATATTCAAAGCATGTAGCATGCATCATTATTAAAATCAAGTAATGTTTAAAAAAATCATAATAAATTCAATTTTAATGCAAAGTGGTCATGTAACCACTTATTTTAAAGGAAAAAATCAAGGAATCCGGAGATAAAATCAGATATGAATTCTTTGATTAAACAATGACTTTGGCTAAAATACAAAATTTTATATATTTTGTTAATTTTGACATGTGATATTTAAAATTATGATATAATTTATATATAATCATAAATATGTTAGTTATCATATAACCAGCAAATTAAATTAAAATACCTAATTATATTAAGTAAATAAAATAATTATACTTAATAGTTATGATCATTTATTACTTTGACAATTTTATTGCTATGTAGAAAAACATATAATTGAATGTTAATTAAATAAAGATTTATACAAATTAACCTCATTAAAATAGTATGTTAGGTTGTGAGCAAATTGATTCATGCCAAAGAACTCATATGAATAGTCATATAACCTAAAATCATGAGCTTCACATTATCCCTTTCATTCTTTTATTCTTGCAATTTCTTCTAACAATTTGTGAGATGTATTGGATATGTAATTAGTAATTGATATATCAAAACACATAAAAATATTCATTAGAACATCCAAGCATTTGTTTGTTATCATCAAAATTAATCAAATTGAACATGAGGCTAATTAAGCCAACAATCTCCCCTTTTGATGATGACAAACTAATGTTGATTTTGATGAAGGTGCAAATTGACCTTTCATCATAGTTTTTGAAAGAAATTCTATTAAAAAAAATTATGCATATGAGATGAATAATGCTCCCCTAAATGTATGCATTAAATAGACTTAATATTAACCAACATTTTACTCTTCTCCCCTTTTGACAACATAAAAAAAAGTGAGAACAAACTACATACAATTTTAAATATTAGGATCTAACATTCCAAGCATGCATCTTAAAGTACAAAACGTTCTTCCGGTAAGGGTTTTGTAAAATATCTGCAATTTGTAAATCGGTGCTAATAAAATTAATATTAACATCACCTTTCAAAACATGATCCCTAATAAAATGATGTCTAATTTCTATATGCTTGGTTCAGAGTGTGGATAGGATTTTAGTTAAACTAATAGCACTAGTATTGTCACATTGAACTAGAATGTGATCTTGCTTAATACCAAAATCTTCTAATTGTTGCTTTAACCAAAGGACTGAAAGCAAAACTATGTTTATGTACTCAGTGGATAAAGCTACAATTTTGTTTCTAGATGACCAAGACACAAGTGATGATCCTAAAAATGACATATGTGCTTTTTCTATCTACTTTGCATCCCGCAAAATCAAAGATCGAATAAGCAATCAAATCACATGATAAAGAATTTTTAGGATACCATAAACCTAACCTAGTAGTGCCTATCAAATACAAAAGATACGCTTGACTGCTATTAAATGAGATTCTTTTGGGTTGGCAAAACGAGCACACAAACAAATAGCAAACATAATATCAGCCTACTAGAAGGTATAAAAGTGAACCTATCATACTCCTATAAAGTTTTTGATCAACGATTTTCCTAATTCATCTAAATCCAATTTTATAGATGGGCTCATAGGAGTTTTACTAGATTTAAATCTTTTCATGTCAAACCTCTCAAGCAATTCATTTATATACTTAGTTTGATAGATGAATGTGCCATTTTCTTGTTGCTTCACTTGAAGACCTAAGAAAAATTAAGTTCTCCCATCATACTCATTTCAAACTCTTTAGACATCAAAGATGAGAACTCATGGCATAAAGATTCATTTGTACTTCCAAATAATATATCATCTACATACACTTGTACCACAATCAAATCATCATCTATGCTCTTAAGGAATAAAGTGGTATCTACTCGCCTTTCTAAATCCATGATCTATCAAAAGTTACTTAACCTATCATACCAAGCACGAGAGCCTGTTTTAAACCATATAAGGCTTTCTTTAATTTATACACATGATTTGGAAAATCAAGGCTCTCAAATCCAGGTGGTTGCTCTACAAATACATTTTGGTCAATAAATCCATTCAAAATGCACTTTTGACATCCATTTGAAAAAGTTTAAAATTTCTAAAACAAGCATAAGCAAGGAGTAACCGATAGCTTCTAGTCTACGGTGCAAAAGATTCTTCAAAATCTATACCTTCAACTTGTGAGTTGTGCAACTAACCTAGCTTTATTTCTAATAATACAACCTGAATCATCTAGCTTATTCCTAAAGATCCATTTTGTTCCAATGACATTTTGATCTTGGGGCCTTGGGACTAATTCCCAAACATCATTTCTTACAAATTGATTTAACTCCTCTTCCATAGCAATAATCCAAAATTATCATTTAATGCTTCTTCTAAATTTTTAGGTTCAACCTCGATAAAAATGCAATGATCTACAACTTCTCTACTATGTTCTAGTCATAACTCCTTTTGAAGGATCTCCTATAATTAGTTCCTTTGGATGATTTTTATTATATTTCCATTCTTTAGGCAATGAATCATCCATATTATCTTCTAAAGATATTTTCTTAAAGTTATCAATCTCTTCATCAATCACTTCATTTCTAATAGGATCAATCAAATTTTCATCAAAAAATAACATGTATTGATTCTTCTACAATCATTTTTCTTTTATTGTAAACTCTATAAGCTCTACTAAAGAGAGTATCCTAAGAAAATACCATCATCGATTTGCAATCAAACTTACCTAAATGATCTTTTCCATTATTCAAAATAAAGCATTTACATCCAAATACATGAAAGTGTTCAATCTTAGGCTTCTTTCCAAAAAACAATTCATAGGGTGTCTTCTTCAAAATTGGTCTAAAATAGATCCTATTCATTACATAACATGCGATTTATCGCTTCAAAAAATATTTTGGCAATTTATACTCATCAAGCATAGATCTACTTAATTCAATTAATATTCTATTTTTTCTCTACTACTCCATTTTGTTGGGGAGTTCTAGTAAAAAATTATGTCTAATCCCATGTTCATCACAAAATCCTCAAATAATTTATTTTCACCACCATGATCTTTGAACCCTATTAATCAAAAGGCCTTGTTCTCTTTGAATATATTTAGAAAACTTTCTAAACTCACCAAAACATCATCCTTGTAAGTTACAAATAAGACCCAAGTATATCTAGAGAAATCATCAACAATCACAAAACCATAATTTTTTCCACCTAAGCTAGTGGTGCTAATAGGACCAAATAAATCCATGTGTAATAATTCTAGAGGTCTAGAAGTAGAAACAATATTTTTACTTTTAAATGAGCTTCTAGAATGTTTACCATGAATACATGCATCACAAACATAGTTTGAATGAAAATTTAATTTAGGCAAACCAACTACTAAATCAAGTTTAGCAATTTTATTAAGTGTGTGCATGTTAATATGACATAGTCTCCTATGCCATAACCATATATCATCATGAGTGCTTTTAAAACAAAGTAAGTTTAAATTTACATCATGAAAGCTATCTAAATCAATGACATAAATATTTTTGTATCTTTTCCTACTAGCAAAAAACATTTTCATTATTTTTTATAATGCAATATGATGCATGGAATACTACATTCAAACCTTTATCACATAATTGACTAATAGAAATTAAATTATGTTTTAATCCTTCTACTAGAAAAACTTTATCTAAAGTGATAGAATTCTTACAAATAGAACCAATGCCAATGATTTTTTCCCTTCATTATCTCCATATGTAACAAATCCTCCATCACTTGATTCTAAAGTTGTGAATTTATCTTTATCTCCGTCATATGTCTTGAACATCCACTGTCCAAGTACCACATGCCTTCTTTGATTTTGCTTTGAAGGCATTCCTACAAAATAAACTCACATGTTAACTTTTGGAACCCAAACATGTTTGGGTCCACATTCTAAATTTGAAGTAAGATATTTAGCATGCATGGTTTGTGTAGTGTTTGTACCTTTTGGTACCCATACATAAGATGATTGCTTAGTATTTTGTATTTACGTGCATAGCAATCAAATGAAATATGCCCTTTTTATTGCAATAGTTGCACCAAACATTAGTGTTTGCATATGATTTAGAATGATAATTATAAGATATATGAGTGGGATGTGTATGATGCAAATAATTTTATTAAATGTTTTTCGATGAAGTATTATAATGAACTTGTGATTTTAAACATAATTCTAATCTTGCTTTTAATAAGATATTCTCTCTTTCAAGTTTACCTACAACTAAGGAACAATTTAATAAAGAAGTATTTTTACTTTTAAATTATCACATTCATTTTTAAATCACAAAATGCATATCTAAATTTTTATGTTCTTTTCTCTAAGGTTTTGTATTTTCTTTTTAATTTTTTATATTCAATAACTAAATCATTAAAAGCATCATCTAATTCATCATAAGATATATCATTACATACCTCTTGAGAATCTAAGTCAAATTCTCCATTTGCCATAAGACATATGTTGACCTCTTCATCGATGAGCTACTTGATTCATTTGAATGGATTGGCCCATAAAGCTGTCTTCTTCTTCTTATGGTACTTTTTCTCCTTCATATTTTTCTTTTGTTTACATCAATTTCTTTTTCTTTGATTCAATAAGTTCACGGACAATCACCTCTTATGTGTCCGTGCTTTTACAATGATAAAATGATCCCTTCACGTAGGAAATTTCTTAGTTTGAAATTTATAATTTTTAGATTTTTATACCTTTGATTCTTCTTCCTTAGCAAGTTCCTTTTGGAAAGCATGACCACCTCATCAATCACCATCCGAGCTTGAGGTGTTATGCTCATCACTATCATCAACTTGTAGTGCAATGGCTTTTCCTTTCTCCTTCTCCTTTTCCGAGTTATCCATCTTATCCCTTTGAGCAATAACTGTTCATGTGCTATCAAAGAACCCAAAAGCTGATCAAGTGGATAAGTAGATAAATCTTTAGCTTCACTAATTATCAGTAGCTTCCCATTCTTTTGGAAGACATCTAAGAATCTTATAAACTAAGTCTTGATTCCTATATATTTTCCAAGAGAATGTAATGTGTTAATTATTTTCATAAATTTAGTATACATATCGAAATAGAGATATATGTGAAATAACTCATAATCATGAACAAGTCTATTTATGTGAGCATCTCTAACTTCACTAGTTCCTTAAGTTATATAATAAGTTTATCCCATATTTCTTTTATACTTAACATAGAAATTTTCATGTAATCATCGGTAATAAAGCACAATGTAAAGTATTACAAGCCCTAGCATTTAATTCATCAAGTTCTCTTCATATAGACCATTCCTCAAAAGGTTTTTCTACTTTAATGCCATTTACTTCTACTATGGGTGTATGATATTGATGTGTCAACATATACCACATGCATCTTGACCTCTTAAGAATGTACTAATTCTATTTTTCCAATAATCAAATGGTACACTATCTAAAAGTGGAGGTCTATGAGTGGATTGTCCCTCCGGTAATGAACCCTTTGTGAAACCTTGTGCCATAGTGAAAAGATTTACTCTTGGATGTTAAGCCAATAAAAGAGCCTAGCTCGATACCAATGTGAGACACTATAGCACCAAGAGGGTGAATTGGGTAATATTAAAATTTTCAAAACTTAAATTTTAATTTTTAAATAGAAAATTAGATTTTGATTTTATAATGATAAGATATAATTCTAAATGCAAAGAAAAATAAAAATACAATAAAGTAAATAGAGACAAGAGGCACACGATTTTACGGTTCCAAACTCAAAACCGGCCTACATCCTAGCCACCTGGGAATCCACTAAATGAAAAATGGTTTACAAAAGTACTCTCCTATAGCAGTAGTCCTATAACAATATGTACTCTCCTACAAAGAAGTACAACCCCAAAATAAATTTTACAACAAAAAAAAATTACAAAATAATAAATTTTGATAAAGTAAATCTCTCAAATATACCAAGAAATCAAATTCAAAAGTGATCTCACAACTTATAAATGATCACTTTACAACTCAAAAAATTTGGCAAAATGCTCACTTAATAAAAATAAATATCTTAAAGTGATCTTACTAGAAAGTTATTATAATTTGTAGAATAATACAAAATGATTTCAAAATAAATTCACAATATTCTTTTTTCATGATAAGATAAATTTCAGCAAGAGTAATTTTTTTTTTAACCAAAAGATTCTTTCAAATAATGCTAATGATCACAAAATAAAAAAAATAAGTATATGATAGATCTAAAGTAAGCTTTCAATTAAAAAAAAGAGAGATCTAGAAAATATGAAAATAATTTCAGCACAATAATTTATTTTAAAATGCTTAAAATAGATCTAAGAATAAATGATCTTTCAAAATAAGACCAAAGAAGAAATATTTCAAGAAAAAAAGAAATTTGTAGGAAGCTAAAGTTGAAATAGATCCTACAAATTATCACAAGAGTTTTTCACAAAAAAAATGATTGAGAAGCTTTGATGTGAAAACCAATATTCAAAGACTAATCCACCAAAAGTATAAATTAGAAAGAAGAAATAGATGGTGAAAATAGCATGAACAACTAAGAAGTATTAAGATCAAGAAAACAAACTCAAGTAATTTAAAAGGCTTGCTTGAAGATGTTGAAGCTTCCAAACCAAGGATTTGATCTTGCAATATTTGGAGAACACTTGGAAAGAACATTTAAGAGATTTTCTCTTAGATTTGCTGGAGAGATTTTGAATTTTGAATGAGGGATGCTTTCATGAAGAGAATGAGGGCTATTTATAGGCAAGAAGGTCATTTAAAAATTTTTTCAAAGAAATATATTATACAACCTCATGTTATCATGTGATAATTTAATATTCAATAAAAATATAATTTATATTAAACAAATATTAAATTTAGCAAAAATTCGGCTATTCATGGGAAAGTCAAAAGTAATCAAATGTAGCTCTTAATATATTCAAAGCATGTAGCATGCATCCATTATTAAAATCAAGTAATGTTTAAAAAATCATAATAAATTCAATTTTAATGCAAAGTGGGTCATGTAACCACTTATTTTAAAGGAAAAATTAAAGGAATCCGATGGAGATAAAATCAGATATGAATTCTTTGATTAAACAATGACTTTGGCTAAAATACAAAATTTTATATATTTTTGTTAATTTTGACATGTGATATTTAAAATTATGATATAATTTATATATAATCATAAATATGTTAGTTATCATATAACCAGCAAATTAAATTAAAATACCTAATTATATTAAGTAAATAAAATAATTATACTTAATAGTTATGATCATTTATTACTTTGACAATTTTATTGCTATAGTAGAAAAACATATAATTGAATGTTAATTAAATAAAGATTTATACAAATTAACCTCATTAAAATAGTATGTTAGGTTGTGAGCAAATTGATTCATGCCAAAGAACTCATATGAATAGTCATATAACCTAAAATCATGAGCTTCACATTATCCCTTTCATTCTTTTATTCTTGCAATTTCTTCTAACAATTTGTGAGATGTATTGGATATGTAATTAGCAATTGATATATAAACACATAAAAATATTCATTAGAACATCCAAGCATTTGTTTGTTATCATCAAAATTAATCAAATTGAACATGAGGCTAATTAAGCCAACACCAATAGGCTACTTTCTTTTCACCTCTAACATCCATCTGGCCCCCCATGCCATTTACGACCTCCATCCTTTAAAGTAGATATGGACCAAAACTAGAGATCCTATCTTTGGACTTCACTTTTGACTTGGATGCTATAGGATCATGCTGTTCTTCCCAACCTGGGCTTCTCATAATAAGTCCACACTTTCCATGCCACCTCCATCTCTTATACCTCTTAGCCTTTGCTTTCATTGAGATTGAACTCTCTGATATCACTTATCACAGGCTAAAATTCTCTGAAACTAGCCATGCGGCCTTAGCACCTCCCTATGATGCTAAGTTAATCATTCCCATACACAATGCCAAGCTAGAACACTTACACACACAAAAGAGGATAGTAGAAAGGATTTAAGGTGAAGGAACTTTCAATAAACAAAGAGAGATGTATAAGGCTTGGGGTGTACATGGGTTTCTTAAGGACTCCCACAAGTTCATTACATATGAGGGGGAATGGTCCTATTTATAGCCCTCCTCCATGCCTAAAAATATTCTAGAATTTGCTACATTATGCATGTGGTGGAGTTCTTTATAATAATACTCACCATTCTAATACAACACATTAAATAAGAAAATGACTTGTTTAAATGTCCTAAACCAAAGCTTGAACTTAGGTGGATTTTTAGTAGACTTTATGCATGAATTTATATTTTATGTGTTGTATTATATAGTCATGATTGTATTTAATCATGTGTAACTGCTATATTAGAGTTATGGTTGAAAACATGTGATTCTAAGAGGCTATGGCCCCAGATAAAAAAAAATTAGAATTGGTTATTTTAAAAATTTCCAAGTTAAAACTTCATAGAAAAGTTAGTTACAAAATACATAAGATTGTTTATGTTTATAATGAAAGATTAAAGTAACAACCAAACTAATGTAGAAAAGTAAAAATAAAAGGTGCAAAAATGGTTTACGTGGTTCAGCTAAAATCTAAAAAATGACCTACATCAATGTCTAGTCACCTTATAAGAATTCACTGAACAAAATGAGATTATAACCAATCTCCCATATTTTTCTTACACCGAGAAACTACAACCCCAACACATACTTTCTTATACTGGGCAAGTACAACCCCAACAACAAGTTTAAAATAATAAGAAAAAGAAGATACGATTTGATATATCTAACTCTCAATTTTAAAATAATTTTACATTCAGTCCCACTAAATAATATTAAAACAAATAAGATTTAAGTGTTCATACTTATATATATTATAAAATTGACTGAACATGAAAGCTTTTAAAAATAATGTGCAAAAGTGGAATATGAAGATTTAGGCTCTAGCATAAAATGTAAGTAGATAGTATTGAAAAATAAATTCAACAAATCAAAGTTCATGAAAGCTTTATGAATATAAAACCAATTCAATCAAACCAACAATAAGATCTTTCAAATCTTTGAAGGAAGAATGAAAAGAGATCAAGAGAATATTTTGACAATAAAGCACATAAAATTTTTCATTCAAATCAAACAATAAACTTAAATATTCAAGAGATTAAGTGAAAGTAATTTTCTCACTCAAATCTTTTTTGTGCAAGCAAAAAGATTTATGTCTAGAAAGTCTCTTGAAAGATGAATTAAAAAGGACTTTAGAAAATATTTACGAGTGTTAAAATAAATCCTTTTTAATTAACACAACATGAATGTCAAATATTTTGAAAATAAAATTTATGAAAGACAATAAATATGAGAAGCCTTAAAGAGATTATTTCAAATCAATCAAACCAATATATATATATATGAGAAGCCTTAATGAGAAGCATTTACTCCCCAAGTCCTTTACTTGAGATTTCTACTAATTTGCTTCTTTTGGACCTTATAAGGGAGAGAAGTCTCCCTTCTTAATAAGGCATAAAGAAACTCTACACCTCTCTTCTAGTTGAGTAAAATAATGGTGAGTTCACTAGCTAGTCAACACAACAAGAAGAGCTCCTTTTAGATGTTATATATCTATTACAATAAAAATACAATAAAGTTCTCTATAAGTTAAAGCACACAAATAAAGGATCAAGGTAAAAGATTAGAGGATGAGCAACCAAGTATTACACAATAACTCTCTTATTCTAAGCGTGGAAAAATTAAAGATTAAGCTCACACAAGCCCTTCTTTCTTTCTATAAGAAAAGCCTCTCTCTCACATTTTAAATTTTTTAATAGTATATAGTAAGAGTTTTAAAAATCAAATCTAAACTTATTATTTTAGAAAAAGTTATGCCAATTATATTGTAAGATTGGAGGATCATACAATATAATTAATACTAGTTGAAAACCTATAAAATTATTTTTTGGATGCTTATATAGTATGATTCATATTATACAATTTAGAACTAATCATACAACATACTATTGCATAATATGAATAGTTTAGTTTTAAAGTAATTTAATTAAGGAAAGGAGCATATGCCATTTCAAAAATTTAAATTAATCTAATTATATAGTATAATTTACATTATTTAGTACATTTTGTTCATGATTTTAATTTTTTTTAATTAATGAAACCTTATTAAATGCTAATAATCTCAATGTATATCATATGACATGATATCATAATCATAAAATTAAATATATTTGATCAATTTACATTAGTTCAAAAATTTAGAGCAATTTTGTTAATACTTGTGTGTGCATTAGTTATTTCTTCAATACCTTTAAATGGGAAATACATAAAAGATCCAATTAAGTCTAATAAAATTATAATATGTTAACATAAGTAGCTCTTATTTCAATTTCTTCTTAATCAACTCAAACATTTTAAGCTTGCTTTCTTTTTATCGATCACATTCATCTTAAGCCATAATTTTTATCGAAGTCTTGCATATCTTAGTATTATGTGTTCTTCCTTCATGCAAATCTCTATTTTATGCCTATAATTAATAGAACTAAAACCTACACATAATTTAGTTAATATTAAAAAATCAAATCAAACCAATAAATAATATTTATGATTATCAAATACTAAACATGATGCTTACAGCTCATGGGGGTCCCTTTTTAAGGAAGGAAAATAATATGTACATGGTTTGAGGATTTGTGACTCTCATGAATTTATACCAAAAAGAAAAAAATGAGTGATAAGCTCTAAAATACAAAATAAGTTTTATTTTATTATTTTTTATTTTTTTAATTAATATGAAAAGTAAACATTTTAACAATATAAAAGCAACAAATAACAATATCTTGTAAAATGATCTACAACCAAACAACTACTACTCTCTTTTTTGACACATAAAATGGTGGATAAGTTACATTTAAACACATTAAAAGAAGGAAAGAAAGAATACATGATATACAATCACTCACACTATATGAGAAATGGCTATTACTGGTGAAATTTTTGATGGACTAATCTGTAGCAGAATTATCGATGTATTTTCAGTTGGAAAACATTCTAATAGAAATTTCTTGGAAAAAAATGTTAGTTTGAAGGTTACTTATCTTTGGAAAAAAATCTACTAGAAAGTTATGTAATGGATTTTCCATCGAAAACCTATTTAAAGCTTATCGATGCTCGAAAAATCTATGCTTACTTACATGCACACCGCCGTTAGCTTAGGTGGAAATTCACTTGTATTAAATTTACCTTATGTGTACTTTCTATGTATAGTCACCACTTGGTATTATAAAAATGGTCTCCTTTCTTACGAGGGGACCTTTTGGCTCTAACTCTAGACCCCCTATGCTTAGTACTCAAATTTCTACAATTAAGATTATTATTTCTTTCACTTTTTTTACTTTTTTTATCTTCCTACTTGTAGTCTTTCTCTTAACCCTATTTTCTAAGTATCTTAGATGGTTCTCCCTTCATCTACATACAAATTTAGATTCAACATTTTTTTAAGTGTAGTGAGTGTGGATAAGGATAAAAACTAGAAGTCAGATACAAAAAAAAAAAGAAGCAGACCTTCAACAAGAGATCACTTGGCAGACATGGAGCAACATGTCCAACAATTTGCTACTCAACAAGATCTATGAGACATGGAGGTCATGATTGCTCGACTTGTGTAGGTGGCCATAAAAAAATCACATAATGAAGTACCCATAGCATAGGAGAATAAAGGATAAATGGGATCAGAAACTCACCAAGATCAACGAGAAAGAAGAATTTCATATAAGGTCCCCAGCTCTCATCCCTCAAGATCTATGACTCTAGTAATGAATCATCTGACACTAGTAAAGAAAGGGAGTGTGTCAAAGAAGCATCCATAATTGATAAATGTTTGCTCGGTGAAGATTGCTAAAGTTTGCCCTCCTTATATGTTTAAGATATCGCAACTTGAATCGTATAAAGGTCGGATAGACACCATCGACCATATAACATATTTTGAGTCAACCACATCGCTGTTGGACTTATATGACATGATGTAGTGTTGACTCTTATTTAATACTTTCAAAGAGTCGACACTCAAGTGGTGCTTGCGCCTTTCTTTGGTAGTCATTACATCATTCATTGACTTCAAAGGATGTTCATCATGCAATTTGCTAATGCTCAGAAGCCATTGAAGAGTTCTCAAGCTCTCTTGCAGTGAAGTAGGAACCTGGTAAGTTCCTAAGGAAGTCCATTACTCACTTCCAGTGAGAGATTCTAGAAGGCAAAGATCTAGAACTTACAATCACTTAAGTAGCACTCACTCAATGCTTGAAAGAGGGGCCCTTCAGGTACGCCTTAGGACTCTAACAACCTAAGACACTCACTGAACTATTGCAGGTGGAAAAAATCATGTTAATGCTGAAGAATATAATGAAATGATCTAACCAATTTTGTTGGCACACTAAAGAGGCATCCAAATCTATTACCCAGGGAAGGGTATCAAAGGTTGAGAATAGATAAGTAAAGGTGACCAAAAGTACCAAGTTAAGATTTCAAAAACCCATCGACTCATTATTTAAGAGTCTACTATGCACAACTTGCTTAGCACCTCCTTTGAGAGTGTCAATGGCCAAGCTTGTAAAAGCGAACTAGAGCAAAGATTACTTTAAATGACCACCACCCATGAAGGCTGATAGAGTGCATGCAAATCAAGGTATTGTGCTTATTATCATGATCATGGCCACGACACTAAGAAGTGTCACCATTTAAAGAGCTTAGTAGAATAATTGATGAAGGAAGGAAAGCTCAAGGAATTCATTAAGAGAAAAGATAAAGAAGTCATTGAAGATAGAATGAGCCTATATCCATGCACACCATCCATATTGCTGGAGTAGTACCTTATATCTTTTGTGGTGTTGGTGAGTCCTCCAAGAAAGAGAGTATAAAAATGTTGTGATCTAGAGAAGTAAACTCAGTAGCTATGATGAGAGCACCACCTATAATAATCATGCTAGTGAGTTTTCCAAAATAAAACACACCCAATATTGGGAATCCATATAATGATGCAATCATCATGACAACTTTGATTGCTAACTATTAGGTGAGAAGCATTTTGATTGACATAGGGAGCTAAGTCAATATTATTTTCTAATCAATTTTTGATAGCAGGGAAAGCAAATTCTATACTCACACCAATAGAAGGACCATTGTATAGTTTCTTAAGAGAGCGTAGAGAAATTGAATGGATGATCACTCTCTTCATCACCTAAAAAGAAGGTAAGAAACAATTTATAGCTATGCCCAACTTCATCATGGTAACTTGCCCTACAACTTATAATGCTATCATTGGTCAACGTCTACTCAACGCATTCAAAGTGATGGTATCTATGAATCATGTGGCCATTAATTATGCTTCTAGAGGAGAAGAGATTACTGTTAAAAGTAACCTCAACCAAATTCCACACATGCTACTCAAGAGCCATTGGTAGGTTAAAAAAAGAAGATAAAGTATTACAACTGGATATGATGCAAATAGGGATTGAAGTCCTTGATGACATAGAGGAAATCTCAATCATGTAAGGAAATATGTGAGTTTTAAGGGTTAGCTTGACTTTTGTCTCAAGCATAAAAAATCCCTCATTCAAACTCTATTAAACAATATAAATGCATTCACTTATATAGCAATAAAGTTGCTAGACATTGACATCAATATTACTGATATCATTTAAACATTCATGTGGACATGTAACCTATCAAGCAAAAAATGAGGAAAATAATAGTTTTACTTGTCGAACCTACCAAAGAAGAGTTGCCAAGCTACATAAATCTATTTTATTAGAGAGGTTTAATATCTAGAATTAATGTTCAACGTGGTGATGGTAAAGAAGTTAAGTGGCAAATGGAGGATGTGTGTGACTTCACTAACCTAAACTCAATATGTCTAAAAAATGTGTATCCCCTCTTGTGAATAGATGAGCTTGTGAACTCGATAGCTAGATTCTCAGTGATGAGCTTCGTAATGCATTTTTAAAATATCATCAAATTCAAATGCATCTTATAGACTCCAAATAGCAATTGTCATTACTACTGAAGGATTATACTGCTATAGAGTTATGACCTTAGGGCTCAAAAATTCAAGGGAAACTTATAGAGTATTCAAAGAACAAAAGGGGAGAAATGTGAAAGTATATGTGGATGACTTGATAGTCAAAAGTAAATTACCAATGTAGCATATCTGAGACCTCAAAGAGACATTTTTCACACTTAAATATATAATTTGCCTAAATCCTCTAAAATGTAATTTTGGTGTACGAACAAAAAAGTTTCTGGGATTTCTCATTACCCATGAAAACATAAAGGTAAATCTAGATAAGGTGAATAATATACTTGACATGCCCTCACCCAGAAATGTGAAAGAGGTACAATGGTTTACTAGGCATATGATTTATTAAGATGGTAATCTACATATTGTTAAAGACAAATTATGATTAATGTGATTATAAAATGATGATAAATATTGGATTTAATTTAAGGTGAGCCATTTATCAACTTTATTGCAAAATATACAAAACAAGACCATATGATTTCTCATTGCGTTTATGATAATGCTTTAGAGATATAAAACAATAATAAAAAATAGCAAAAAGATAAAGTGTAGAAAATAAAAAAAGAGAGCACAAAGATTTTTACGTGGTTCGGCCAGACCCCAAAAAATTGGCCTACGTCCACGCGTAGCCACCCAGGCAATGAATTCACTAAGTCAAAGTTGATATTACAACAAATCTCCCGTACTCTCCTTCACGGGCAAGTACAACCCAACACCATACTTTTCTTAATGGACAATTAATTTTCCTTTCTCTTTCTTTTGGAAAGTGTCATTTTGATCCCTTTGTGCAATAACCTATTCATATGCTATCAAAGAATTAAGAAGCTGATCAAGTGTATAAGTAGTTAAATCCTTAGCTTCACTAATAGTAGTAACATTTTCATCCTAATCTTTTGGTAGTCATCTTAAAATTATATAAACCAAATCTTGATTTTTATACTTTCTTCCTAGTGAATGCAAGGTATTTATAATTTTTATGAAGCAATTATACATGTTAGAAATAATTTTATTTGGTGACATGCAAAATAATTCATATTTATGTAATTTATATGAGCATCTTTAACATCGTTTGTACCTTCATAAGTAAGAGTTAGTTTATCCCAAATTTCTTTTGTAGTAGTAAGCATGGAAATCTAATGTAATCATCGTGAAGTAAAACACAATAAAGAATGCTATAAGCCTCTGCATTTAATTCATCTAATTCTCTTTCAGAAGCAAACCATTCATCAAAAGATTTATCAACTTTTAAACCATTTGTATCAATAGTTGGCGTGTGATACTAATGTCTCAACATATGTCAAATTCTACAATCTTGTACTCTTATCAACTTTTGTAATAATCAAATGAAACATTATAAAGTAAAGGTGGTCTATGTGTAAATTATCCTTCAGGTAGTGCACCTTTAGGAAAAACTTGTTCCATACCAATCAAACTCAAGGATGTTAAGCATAAATTGAACCAAGGCTCTGATACTAATTGTTATTTAGCTATAACACCCAAAGTTGTGTGTGTGTGTGTGTTGTGGCGAATTGGGTTTTAAAATTAATTCCCAAAACTTAATTTTAAACTTTGTAGAAAACTTAAATTTTTAATGGCTTCAAAGCAATAAAACAAAAACCAACAACAGTAGAAAAGTAAAGTGCAAAAAATAAAGAAAGATAATATAGAGATTTTTACGTTGTTCAGCCTAACCCCAAAAACTACTACATCTATGCCTAGCCACCCAGGCTAAGAATTCACTAAATTATAGTTGAAATTACAACAAATCTCCCATACTCTTCTTGATGGGAAAGTACAACCCAACACCATACTTTCTAAATCGGCAAGTATAACCCAACCATATACTTTCCTTAACAGGAAAGTCCAACCCAATAAGAAAATAAGAAATAGGAATATGAAAGTACCTGACTCTCTATTTAAAAGAATTTTACTTTCATAACCCAACTACAATAATATTAAGGTAAGTGCAAACAAAAGTAAGAAAGAGAGTTAACTTCAATTTGTATTTAAATTTGAATGCAATGATATAACATAGAAGATGTGTATGACATAAGTGAATCTTTAAAATTTTTGAATATAATATAAGAACTTGAAAACAAAATGATTTAGTTAATGATCTAAAGTGTGGCAGAAGAGTAATTTGGTAACTAAACCAATCACCTTTTATATGGAGACTTCAATTTTAAAAAGATCAAATGAATATGCAATTTTAAAGCACATAAAATCTATGAAATATTAAAGCACATAAACTCAATTGAAGTCTCTTTAAAAGAAACTATCACATATGCAAAAAATGAGTCAATTTAAAGAATAGAACACTTTTTACCCACAAGAGTTCTTTATAAAATAATCAACACAAAATTAATCTCACTTAAGGATATGTAAGAATAAAGAAGGGAGGAAGGTTTTTAAGCACAAAACTTTATCCAAACATAGTCAAAGCTTTCGGCCAACTTGAAAGGATGTATGAATAGATTAGTTAAGCATAAAATAAATTGACCAAACTATTGGAAACCTTAAGCCAAGAAAGAGATCAAGGTCAACACACATGAATAGCAAAAATTAAATTAAAGGAACCTTGAATAGATCTCGATCAAAGGGATTTGCACCACTCTATAAACTTATTTTGGACAATATTTAAAAAAATCACTTGTAGGGAGGAAGAGGAACGATTATGAAGATGCAAGCACTTGATTCACCAAAAGAAATCTCCAAGAAAAATTTTAGTAAGGGTTCGACCACTAGAGAAAGATCCAAGAGAGAATAACCAAATCTTAAGAGCATTATAAATAAAAAAAGAATCAAGGGGTTGGCCAAGAAGAGCGAAAATATGAGGGAAAAAACTTTAGGAAGTAATTTAACTTAAGCCAGTCAAAATAAAATTAACTTGCATGAGGGTAAATTTGGCCAAGTGAAGGAAGAGGGAAATTCAATTTTGAAATGAAGTTTGATTTGATTAACCAATTTGAATTTTAACTTGCATGATAAGGATTTTAGCCATGGCAAAGAAAATTTAACTAGTAAGTGATTCAATTTGAATCAATTAAATTAAATTAATTTAGCATGAAGAAAATCGACAAAGTGGTTATGGAGGGAAAATTAATTTGAAAAAAGATTTAATTTGAATCAATTCATCACATGACAAGATCAATAATGTAATTAGGAAATTAATAAACATGATGGTTGGCCAAGAGAGAGAAAAGAGTGGTGAGTTTGAAAATTTTGCATATATCATGACTCTAACTAATTTGCTAAGTAAAAAGGGATTAATTCAAATTTTGATTAATTTAATTAAGCATATGATGGGGTCAGCCAAGGAGGTTTTCATGAAGGGATTCAATTATAATTAAATGCAATATCATGGGATAATCAATCAATTATCTTTATTGAATGAAAGAAGAAAATATATTATTCTAGAACATTTTTAAATTAAAACCAATGGAAATATTAAAATTCAGCCCAACTACATTCCAAAAATTTATTAAGTTTATTTTAATGTACTTAATTCAAATTAAATGATGATGAATCAGATCTCAGGAGAATTCAAATCAATATTCATCATGCGATTAATTTGATTTTAACAAAAGATATGGTCGGCCATGGGTAGTTTCCAAAAATAGAATTTATAAAAAAGGTGAGAAGATAATTCCATGGCTTATTTTAATTGAATTTGAATTAATTTAAATAGATTCAAATTAATTCAAAGTAAATCAAATAGAGTAGCATATGACCAGCCATAAAACATTCCATAAAGAGCTAAGTTGAAACTTGCACATGCAAGCAAGAGAATATTTTTGAATTCAAATTAAAGATTCAAATAAATAAAATTTTAAATTTAGAAAAAGATGAAATAATTATGGAAATAATTTGAATAGTTCTCAGATGACTCATTTTGTCAATAATCATAAAAAATTAAGCCAAAAAGATTTAGGATGAGAGATAGGACCTAAGAGAGAAAACTAAGATAAAAGGAGAGAAAAATAATACCTTGAATAATTTTTGAATAATTTAGATTCATGCATTTAGTAAATGGATAATGAACATGACTAAGCATGAAAATAATTAATGAAATGTGAACTTAATTTAACTTGCATGGAAGCACAATAAATGGAACAAGGTTTATGCATTTAGTTCACATTATTCAAAATGAATAATTTGAAGAATAATTGAAAATATGAAGTGTAGACTTTATGAATACTTCTAAAATAAATTGTTTTGAAATGAATAAATGAATTATTTTATTTTAGTGAGTTTTTCATTGGCCTTAATGTAGTTAATCCTATAAAGCTTCTCACCCAGTTTAAGTCTAATAGCTTTAACTTTCTAAATTAACTAAAAAAAAATATAGAGTTTAAGAATTTTTTTGCACACTTGAATTTAACTTGATTAGTAGCATTTGAATGTGTGTTTGTTATTATAAAAATTCATATCACATGAGATGGGGATCATGAAGCAAACAATTGAAACCTAAATTTAAATCTAATCAATCAAATGGAATAAACTAACCTAATCCAAAAGTAAAAGAAAATCAAATGAACCAAACCTAAGCATTTAGCCCAAATAAAATCCAAATGAGCTTAGCCTAATCTCTTAGCTCACCATGGTCTAACTTGGTTGGTCAACGAACAAGCCCAAGGGGTGCTAAAGTAATCCAAAATCCATAAGTTGATGAGGTGGCCATGGGAGAGGTAAGGTGGAGCCATAGGAGAAAGCATAGCCAAATCATATGCACAAGAAATCAAACCCATATTTCGGTCCTCCATATATCCTAATATTTTTATTTAATTGATTTGGATTTAATCCAATCAACTAGCCACTATTTCCAACATTCCAAGCTTAGCAATCATCCATGGCCAGCCACTTTTGACCTCCCATGGAGATGGCTCTCAGCCATGTAAAGAGAGAAGAGAGAAGAGTTCCTCTCTAAATACCATGCATTCCACAAAATTCTAGAGAGAGAGAGGGAGAGAGAGAGAGAGAGAGAGAGAGAGAGAGAGAGAGAGTCTCTCGTGGTTGGCTGGAATTGGTTCTGGGGGGCTCATGGACAAACAAATATGTTGACCTCATTTTTGGATGAGGTTAATATCATTCATAAATAAGTAATTACTATGTCCTAATCTTAAATAGGAATCTCCTAATTCAATGCTTAGGACACTATACTTAGTGCCCTAGGACATCATCTTTGGATTTGATTTAACCTAATTGTCTTAGGTGGAATCAACCCATTCTTAAAATTTGGATTAACTAAAATCAAATCCAAATAAATCAAAATAAAATCAAATTAGAATAAGTAAACCAAATCCAAAGTCAAATATAGTCAACCCATTTGACATAAGTTTGACTTAGGTGGGACCCACCTAGTCAAAGGTTAACCAACCATGAATTTGACCAAATTAAATCATTTAAAATATTCCAAATGATAAAATAAATATGATTAATCACAAATCTAATGGAATTCAAATTCAATTAGATCTTAATTGGGTTAATTAGACCACTTACTCTAAATGAACCTAAATGGGTCATTTTGGGTTCAAACCCAAATCAAATTGAAATAAACTCAATTTCATTATTCAAAATAATTTGGAAATGATAATATAACATAATTTATTTCCAAATTCCTAAGTCAATATGAATCAAATAATGATTAAGAAAATTCATTAATCCATTAAATCATGAAACAACTTGAACTAATCTCAATCGAACATCAGAAATACTCAGAGTAATTCATCAAATATCCTAAACCAAGAACTTAATAATCATTTGCATTCTTAAGGATTAATGAAATTAATAAATCATATTAAGAGTAATTAAATATTAAGTTATTTTGATTAATGCAAATACTTAATGAATCCTTACATTTCCAATCAATAAAATCTAAGAATGAATGCAAACCTTAACCTAAGTTCCTTAGGTTAACCTAAACTAAATCAAATGAAACCAACATAACTTAATACAAAACATTAAAACAAATTAAATGAAACAAACCAAACTCAAAACACCAAGTTAAACTAAATCAAATGAAACAAGTGGGGAAAAATTAAATTAAATGAATAAATTCAAATAAAATCAAATGAAATAATTCAATCAAATCAAATCTAAATTTCAAAGAAAAGAAATGAAGCATCAATCCAAATTCAAACAAAATAAATAAAATCAAAAGGATTGATTAAGATACTTAAGGATCTTAGTTAGACCTTTGGGATGGATTTTCATCTTATGATGAAGATTCATTTCATTAGGAGTTAAGATGTAGAATAGGGTGAATTATAAAAATGGAATCCATTCTACTCTTCATTCTTGAAAACCTAAACACCTCTTTAACCAAATAAAGTGGAAATAAAAATAGAAATAAAATCACTAAATCATTTGAATTGAAACCATCAGATGGTAAAATTCAAATAAATTCAAACTCCAAATTAAAACTTAAACTAAAGAGGCATAGCAAAGTTTTGTTACATAAGGCTATTCTCTTCACACACTAGATCATTAGGTCATGGACCCTAGACTTAAGTTAGGCCGATCTATTATTCTTTATGATTCCTTCTGATGTGTTTTGATATGATCTGATTCATATGTCTTTGTGATGTACTATTTTGGACTGCATTGCATATCAAGGATTATTTTCCCGCTAGACTAGATGATAGGACATTCTTTCTAGATCTAATATTATCTTCTATAGGGGGCTATGCTAGAAATGATTGCTATAATGAATACAATTAAAAATACTATTTATTGCAAGTATGCTTAAATCCTTAAGCATAACCCATAGAATAGGTGGGCTTAGCAAGCAACTAATACTAAGCTCGTATGTTTGTGAAATATAACTTTTGTGTGCTGTTTGTATTTTGCTAACATTTATTTTGCTAGGTTTAAGAATTAATTTTGAAATCAAAATGTAAATTTGAGCTTAGAATTAAGTTAGGATCTATGGGAGTCTAGGATTAGCAAGAGCTAACCCTATCAAAAGATAAGTGCAGTGGTCCCCTATGAAGCCTAATGGAGGTCCCTGAGGATGGACACTATCCTGGAAAGAAGACCCATAGATCTAGACTTGTAGTTCTAGGCTAGACTGTATAAGGGCAAAGCTCGGTTGCCCATTTTCCTTTTCTTCTGGGGTGTACAATGGTACCCAGTCACATTGGCCTTTTTCTTAAATTAAATTAGCTTGATTTATTTTGGGTGTGTAATAAAATCAACCCACTTTTCTAAGTTTCTTTATGTGCTTTGGTTTCCTGTGATTGAATGCTTAGATGATTAGGCTCATAGAAAATCTAAATTTTATACCCAATTTAAATCTAAATAACTAAAACAAAACTAAAGAAAACTTGAAACCTCACATAAACTAAAGCCTTAGGAAAAACATAAAATAAATTAGAAATAATCAAGTTTTGAAACCATGAAATCATATTGGTCCAATCCTTGAATTGGACAACTTCTCATTGCACATAAGGAGCATCTGACCTATGAGGATGACCACCTTCTTGGGGAAGCCTGCCTTCTATTATTAATTTGGCCCATAACCATTTCTAATTGCATGAAATTAGACATAAAAATGAATACCCAAGACTTTAAATGAATCTTGAATCAAAACATTTTAAAAATGTGCATTAGTTAGATACATTGCATACCCTACATGATTCTACGGATTAAGGAGTTAGTCTAAGTTCATAGATTCCTCTCCTAAAAATATAATAGCCCATCCATCTTGTATTCATAAGACTTGACATCATGAATTTAAAATGCACTTAGCTGGTGTTAGCTGGAAGCCCTCTCCAAGTGGGTTGTAAGTCCAGAAGAGTCAGGGATATGTTAATTCCCTTAAGTGAGAGGAATGATTGATAGCTCCCAAAAATGAAATTAGGTCGAGCATTTGACATGTGTTAGAAGCATCTGTAGACTAGGTTCTGAAGCATCCTTTTTTGGAATAAGTCTTCAAACATAGGCATTTTGTAGTCTTGTGCTGCTAGAATCTAAGTTCTAGACTTCTAAGAAAATGTCAACTCAAAACATAAATTAAATTTCAAAATTTAAAGACAAACTATAAGATAGTTGAAATGTCTACTGGGCATCCAAATATCAATAAACATTCTTACTTCATCCCATTTGGTCTCCAAATAAACTCTCTCTAATTTGAATCAATCCCAATTGAAATTCTAAAATTCTATCCTTTGAAAATGAACTTAGAAATCTTTAGGAATAATAACTTATTTCATTAATTGAGAGTATTCTTAGGAAGATATCATTCTTAACATGTAATTAACTATAGGGGCTTTCCTCTATAGGGAACCATGAGCCCAGTTTAAATTAAACCCTGTTCTACCTTCCATGTAGTTCAGGGGAAAATCTCTAGTACATAAAATGACCCATTAGCCTTAGTAGTCATTTATTTAATGATCGAATCCATTATAAGAAGGCATGTTTATCTTTTAAGATAATATGTTTATTCCTTAATTATGCTTTTGATCATCCAAATAAGAAATTCTTAAACCTTCTTACTTATCCTATAGAGGAAACCAAACATGTTTGAACTATCACCCAAGTCTTTTGCCATAAAAAAGCCATAAAATTATCAAGGCCGATGACAAAACTTGGTGTCTAACGCAATCCAGAGGGAGGCAACTCGATTCCACCTTAGTAGAGGTTCGTCTCAACCTAAGGAAGTGTTGGCTCAGGCAAGGTATTTCTTCAATGCAACCACCCACTTCCATGGTTAGGTCTTTTATGAAACAAACTTGATCTCCACTGAGAATAAGCCATATAGATCAATTTTAAATCATTCCTTAATTATTTTGTAATTGAAATCCCAAAAATTTTTACTTAAATAGATGGAGATCAATCCATAAACCCCAACGACTTTTAGCTTATAGCGAGGGTAAGGGATGGAATCACCACCATATGTTCCTTTTATTTAGAATGGACTGGTAAGATCTATGTGGATTGTGTGATTTAATCCCTTAAGGAAATCAGGATTGAATTAGGATTGTCCAATCCATGATCAATTAAGATGGATCAGATGGTCTTGATTGATCCTGTGTTCTCATCGCCAACATATGTGGATCCCGTGTTGCTTAATGTCATAGTGCCATGCATAAAGCGACGCCTGGTGAGCATTGCATAGGTGCTGACTAGGTTAAGTGGGAAATTCAAAATTTCTGAATTTAAAAAAAATACAAAAAATGCATAGAAATTCAAAAATTCAAAAAAATTAAAACACTCAAACCCAAAAAATATAAATAGGGGCTCTATGGATTCATCTTAGTAAGAGAAATCTATTAAATTTAAAATTCTCAATTTTTATTGAGTAATTCTATATTTATTTGAGTTTAATTACAAATACTCAAACTTAAATAAACTTCAAAATAATAATTCAATCAATTTGAAACTTCGGGGATCTGAAATTAGGGTTAAGACACACATTACATAAAACTTTGGAAAATTATTAGTGAATAAAATGGAAGTAATGAATCTTTTAATGTATAAATCTTAATTATTGAAATAATTAAATATTAATTCAAGAAAATTAAGAAAAAATATGAAATAAGCTTGAATCATCATGATGAACATTAATGAACCTAAAAGCATTAACAAACTCATTGAAAATTATTAAACCTCAAAATGGCATAATTAAGAATTAATTAAATTAAATAAATCTATTAATTAGGTTAATCTTAAAATAATTCTTAATAAAATAAATAATAATTTAAAAATTTTAAATAAACCGCCTATGGATCCATTTTTGAGAGAGAAATCAATGAAAATAAAAATCCCTTATTAGTTTTGAATATTATAAACATAATTTGAGTTTTATTGAAAGACTAAAATCTTAATTAGTCATAAAATATATCTCTAATTATGATGAAATTTTAGTGAGATGAAATTCACATGTGATTTTTGGATCAGAAGTTATTAAAATTTCAAATACTAAGTTAACAATAAAAATATAGAAATTATGAAAATTAACAAAACCAATTGAAAACATTTTCAATGACATCAAATGACTCAAGGGGAATTTCTCAGCCCTCCAAAGTTAATAAATCCTAAAAATTTATTTAGGGTTTAATAAATTAATAAAAAATTTAAATTAATCAAAATACCAAAGGTAAGAATTCAAAAAGTTCTAGTAAATCAAATAATGGAGCATAAATGAGCCTAGATTGAGGTAGTTGAGGTGGTTGAACTAATCGACTTATTTAAGCTCAAAACTACCTAAGTCCAAGAAAAATATAATAAAATCAAAACAAATTAAAATTAAATTAAACAAAAAGCATAAAATCAATGCATAAACATAAATGAAATAAAAAATAAAAAATCTTGATGAGGTTTAAATTTGTCAACTGGGTTATTTGACCAAGAGTTGACCCATATGAGCTCAACCAATCAAAATTTGGCCAAATTGAGTTATCCCAAAGACTAAAAATTATTAAATGCATATTTTTAAATATAAAACTTAATAAATGTAAATTACATGATGATTCAAGATGTTTGATTTGACCACTTAACCCATATAAACCTAAATGAACCTCATTAAGCCAAATCCAAATTAAATTAAAAAGTAATCCAAATTAACATCTCAAAATACTTTAAAATCATAAGTAAATATAATTTAATCAATTATTGAGTTTAACTTGATGGCCATTTTACCCAAGTAAACCCATCTTGATCTATTAAGGCCAATTTGGGTCAAAATGAGTCTAAATCAAAATCAACTTCAAATCTAATGAAATTAATTGATCTAAATAATATAAAATACTTAATTAAATATGATTAAAGTCAAAACACACTTTGATTGATTCAAGTTGGTCATTTAACTCAATTAAATCAAATTTAACCCATTTAGATTTAATGCATGGATCAAATATATCACAGCCTATTGATTAGAAGATTCTTCCAAAATGGAATTTGATAAGTGAGATTTTGAGTCAATGTTTACAGAATCTTCTTATATCTAATGAAATGATTCATCAAAATAATGAGTCAGCCAATCCATTGATATGGGAAAATATGAGATTAACAAATGCTTGAGAGTTCTTCTATTTCATATTTTTTCCTTCATCTTGTTACTGGATAACTCACTCGTATACATCTTCTCTTTGTTTCTCGAGCCTCTAGTGAGTTAAAAATAGAGTTAGATAAGAACAAATCTTTGATGATTCCATCATACATGATGGAATCTTGAAAACTTCTAGATAGGTATCGTACATCTGAATCAAACCTTTCTAGTTAATGAATCTCTTTTAGTTGATTTGGAATGATTAGAAGATTCTCTGGAAGAAATATGGGGTTTTTCTTCTAGTGGCAACATGCTATTAGGTGGTAGTCTCGCTTTTAGAGCCAAATTAAAATATTTTAAGAAGAAATATTGGAAGTTCAATCTTATCGATCTCATACAAAATCCCAAAATGGTAAAGTTGGATTCAAACCAAAATTTAATTCAAATTAAATGAAATTGATTAATCAAATTCATCACAAATGTTCAACTAAACATAATTGAACATAAATTTAAATTCTAACATAGAATAAAAGGCCAGAAGATCTAACTTGATCAATTTGGATAAAATGAGTCAAATTAGAATAAAGCCACATCAAACCTAAACTTAAAGTGGATTAATTAATCCACAAAACATTCAATGAACAATTAAAAATGATTGAAACCAAAATTTAAATCCAATCAATCAAAAGGAATAAACTAACCTAACCCAAAAGCAAAAGAAATTCAAATAAATCAAACTTCAGCACTCAACCAACAAAAATCCAAACCAAATGAGCTTAGCCTAACCTCTTGGCTCACTATTGTTTGACTTGGGCAGCCAACAAGCAACCCAAAAAGTGTTAAGGTCTTGTCATAAAGCCAAGAGGTGCCATAGAGGGTGATGTGGAGCATGGAAGGAAAAAAAGTCCAAAGTCCATACCTGAAGCCAAAACTAACTCTTATTTCCTCTATAGCTTCTCCACCTCTCATCCATTTGACTTGAACTCACCCTTAATCAATTAACCACCATTTTAAGGAAGAGTCCAAGCCTTGTAATAACCATGGCCATCTTGGACTCTTAGAATAGAGATAATTCTCAGCCGACCATGAAGAGGGAGGACGAGTGATCCTCTTCCCATTCTAGCATTCCAATACACTCTAAAAGAAGGAGAAGTTTAATTAAGCTCTACCTCTAGCTTTTCACTATTGAAAAGATAGAATTTAGCCACAACTAGCGGCAATAGTGATGGCCAAATATAGAGTTGAGGGCGGAGCATTTCTACCTCAAAATTAATCTTTCCTACACGTTCTAGAGACTAATACGGAGGCAATCAAGGCTTTACTGGAGGGCCACACTACCGGTGAGCCAAAAAATGACAAAGGCCAATGGAGGAGGGGTGGAGCTTGATCTCTATGGTGATTGGCGGAGAGGTAACCCAAGTAAACTTCACTAGAGGTTTGCCATAGCCCAACAAAGGTGCTCAAAGCTTCATTGTTACCGAGGATCAATGCTTGCAAGGTACGCCCTAAATCCCATCACTATCTATTATGCTTTCATCTTTTATAAAAAAATTATTCTCTAAAGAGATCAAGTCACTATAATCTCTTGCAAATTGATTATTGATCAATTTGCAATTGAAACCACCAAGAACCTTTACGTAGATCACTGATGATCTAGCTCTAAGAGCCAACATCTCTTAGTTTTTTTGATAGGAGGTCAGTGACATAATTACCCCCATCCATTCCTTTTATTTGGAATGGATGGCTATGATCTAGGCACATCGTATGATTAAATCTCTTAAGAAAATATGAATTGATTATGAACTATCCAATCTCCAATCGATCTTGGATTACTCCATCCCCATTATATGTGAGTCTTGAATCAATGGCTAGCTTCCACATGTAAAGGGCATCCAATTAGCATTGATTAAGTTAAATAAGAAATTTAGATTTTTTGAATTTAAAAATAAAAAAATGCCCAAAACTTTAAAAATTCATAAAAATTAAACCATTTAACTAGAAATTGAGATTTTTTGAGAATTAAGTCCCTTGAAGGCATTTTCTCTGACTATGTTAGGATTAGATTCCTCATTGAATCTTTTCCTAATAATGCCCTTACCCTTCTTAGAACTTAGTGGATTTAAGTTTCTAAGAATTTATCATTCTAAATCAAAACAAATTAAGGAATATTTTTTCTTATCATTCACATTAAAATTCAAAATAAAATTTGAAATTAAAATCAAAACCAAATCCAAACTCCAAAATCAAATTTAAACTCTTCCAAGCTTAAGCTTGTGATTTTGTTGACTAGTTCGGTCAACTTCAATATGTGCAGTGTACTCGAGTCAGTCCACTACACATATTGGGGATCCATTTATTGGCATCCTTTTTGGATGAGGTTCACATAATTTCTAAAATTAGGAATTAGGACACCTAATCTTAAATTAGGAGCCTCCTAATTAAGCACTTAGATTACTATGCATAGCGACCTAGTGAATTCTCTTAGGGTTTGACCCAACTTAATGGGATTAGGTGGATCAAAATCTAATCCAAATCTTAAAAAATAATTAACCTGAACACACTCCAATTAAAAATTAAGTCTAATTGAACTTAGGTTAAAGTAATTGAGATGGCTAACCCAACTACCTTACTTAAGCTCAAAATCACTTGAACTCAAAGAAATTCAAATAAAATCAAAATAAAATAAAATCATATCAAATAAAAAGTATAAAATAATTACATGAAAATGAATGGAGTCAAATCCAAATGAAGTCAAATGAAAGTCTACCATTGAACATATGGTTGACTTATGTGGATCTCACCAAGTTAAAGGTAAACCCACCATAATTTGACCAAATTGAATCATTCCAAAAGCTTAAAAGCTTTAAATAAATATGTTTAAATATGAATTAAATGAATTTAATTCTAATAGGGCCTTAAATGGGCTAATTAGATCATTTGATTTAAATAGGCCTAAATGGACCTTGTTGGATTCAAACTCAAATTAAAATGGAATTAATTCAAAATAATTATCAAAAATCATTTGAAAATCATCTTAAAACACAATGTGTCCAATTATAGGATTTAATTTGATAAATTGGATCATTTGACCCAATAAAACCCATGTTAAATCCAACATGGGTCAAAATGGGTTTAATTTCAAAATTCACTTCAAATGAAAAAAAATTATTAATCCAAATCATCTTAAATACTTGAATAAACATAATCAATGCACAAATTTATATCCAATCTATCAAATGAAATAAACCAAGTTATACCCAAGGAGAACAAATGCTTAAGTGAACAAACCTAAGGCTTTTGGCCCTAAACCCAATTGAAATGAGTTTAGTTGACCTATAAATCATTTTAAATATGATTTAAATAATTAATTACTAATCTAAATCAAAGGATACTAAGCATTGATCACACTTAGCTTAATCCAAATAAAATCAAACCCAAATGGACCTGATATGGGTATTTGAACTCAAACCCAAACTAGTGATATTGAAATGCATCCAAACTCATCCTAATATGAGTTTAGAATAGTTAGTAGTCAAAATTAAGAAAATTTTGTGGATTTAAGTCCATCTAAAAAAGGAGAATATGACATTGATAGGGGGAATGTAAGAAGCAAACAAACTTTCTCCAATCCACTTCCTCCTCTCCATTCCTCATCCTAATTGCCTTGGACTGACCTCATTCAATTGACCACCCATTGGAGCTAGCATCTAAGAGTGGCAATCACCATGGGCAAGAAAGTTTGACCTTCCTCCTCCTCAAAGCTTTTGACCAAACATGAAAAAAAATGCAATAGAGCTTTTCTCAAGAGATTTTGAGCCTTCCATCACCTTCCTCAAGTGAAATGAAGAAGAGCGCACTTGCCTTGATCCCTACACCACTAGCAAGCCTGGAGTTTAGCCAAAGCCATTGGAAAAGAGAAGGAGCTTGGCCTATAAAGTGATCCACATGGAGGCAATCCAATTCCCCCCCCTAGAGCTTTCCCACATCCCCACGAAGCATTTTGAATTATCCCCACCATCGAAGATCATTGACAACGATGTATGGGTTCAAACCGATCTTTTAGGCATTTTATTTTGATCCTTTTCGAAATGAACTTGATCTCAAGTGAGATCAAACTATATAGATATGTTCTAAATGCTTTTTTGATGGATTTGCAAACCAAATCAAGCGATTCTATCATCTAGATCATCAAAAATCACTTGAAATTAATCGATGATGCTCGATTCTCACTATTGATAAGGAAGGTGCAATCTTTACCATTCGTTTTATGTAAGAAGGGATGGTTGAGATCTAGTCATACATCCGATTAAATCCTATATAGGATCCGTAGGTGAAATCATGACAATCAAATCGAGATCGGATGGTCATAAATTATCCCATGTGGCTGCCACTTTTTATGCTGGATCCAAGTGCATATTGTTGGTCCAATATCATCGTGCCATGAGACAAACAACGCCGTGTCAACACTACATGGCGCCAACCATTTAAAATAAAAAATCAAAATTTTTTAGATTTAAAAAGGGTAAAAAATGCACAGAACTTCAAAAAAGTATAAAAAATAAAATAATCAATAAAAAAAAATAAAAATACGGGCTCTATAAATTTATCTCACTGAGGAGAATCCATTAAACCCAAAATTTCCAATTTTTGTTGGGTATTTTTGGGTTAATTTGGGTTTAAATAATAATAATCAAACTCACTCCATTAATCCAATCAAAATTGAAACTTTATGGAATTGAAATTAAGGTTAAATCCTACCTTAGATAATGTTTTCATGATTTATTGGAAAGCAAATCAATGAATATGTAATTTCAACCCTAAACTATTGATTTAATGAAATAAATAAATATTAAAATAAAAAAATGATAAAAAAATTATAAAATCAACTTAATGAATTCAAACACATCATTAAAACTTACTAAAACCCCATAATCCTCAAAAGGACCTAATTTGTTAATTATTTGAATTAATTAATTCAGTTAATAAAGGTGAACGTAAAAAAATTATAATAAATCAACCAATTTTTTAAAAATTCTAAATAATCCCTTTATGGGCGCATCTTCTCGAGGAGAATTAAGAAAAAAAATTAAAACCCCTAATTAATTTCTTTTAATTTAAGCTTATAGGTTTTATTAAAATTATTAAATCTTTAATTAGTCCTAAATTATACATCTGATTATGATGAAACTATAGGGAACTTAAATTGGTAGGGAACATCACTTATCATAAAATTTTCAAGGTGAAATGACCTCTGAATTTGAAGTTGTTGTATTTCAAATCTCTAGGTTAATATAATCAAAATAATAAATAAAAAAAATACAAAAAAATAAAACTTCATAAATTAAATTTAAAACATTATTATTAACATCAAAACACTTAAGGAAAATTTTCCAATGCTCTATAGTTATAAAATTTGATTAATCATATACTTAAGGTTTAATGAAATAATTAAGAATATAAAATCTAACCTTAGATTAATATTTTTTGAATTCATTATAAATCAATTAATCAATTGAAATGCCAAATTAATTATTCTCTAAATTTCATACCTAATATGAAATTTATTAAACCCTTTGAATCCATTTGGGTTAATGAACAACATAATTCTAAATATAAATGAAAATGAAATAACTAATTGAATCAATTAGAAAGTCTAAAGAACTTAAATAGCCTAGATTTAAGTTGGAAGCCCAAAGTAGTTAATTTCTTAGGCTTTCCAAGTTATGAATAGTAAACTAAAATTTCTTAAGAAATTAGACCAAGTAATGAAACTTTAACACATAATGTTATATTAAGCTTAGTTTGAATAAGAAATTAGAAAAATATAAGATAATGAATTCCTTAAATGATAAAATCAAGAATTCATAAAGATTGATTGAAGCTAACTGAATTAACTTTACTAAATTCATATACATAAACATTAATGAAATGAATTAATGAAATCATCATGTGAAATCAATTATGTTAATCTATCCAAATTCACCAACATAACATTAATGAAATGAATAAATGAAATTAATTAAAATCAAATAAATCTAAATGATTAATTAAGAATATATAAATGAATAAATCATGAAATTGTTAAATGATGAAATCAAAACAAAGTTTGAACTAAGATATCAACTTAAGTAGGTTTGTTCATTCCAGCTAATAAACATTAATTAATGTAAACATAAACATTAATGAAATAAATAAACAAGATCAATCTAGATAAAAATAATAATTAAAATAAATAAGATCAAATGAACATTTAATCAAAATAAAAGAAACTTAAGATCAAATATGAAGCTAAGATATAAAAGTCATTATAAACTAAATAACATCAAATATAAATGAAACAAATCAAACTAAAAATGAAAAGCAAAATCAAACTAAATCATGGTAACATGAACTTTAAATTAAGATTTTAAAAAAACATTTTGAATCTTAACTAAAGATCATAAATCAAACTGAAGAAACATTAATTAAAGAAAACAAATCCTCAATTCTCATGAACATAAAACTCTAACTTTAAGAAAAAAGAAGGTAAAACGTAAATCAAACTCAATTTAAAATGAATCACTCAAATGAATCCAAAAGAGGTTAATTAAGATACTTAAGAGCTTAGTTTGACCCTTAGAATGAATCTTCACCTTAACATGAAGATCTCATTTTACTAGGATTTATAATATTGAATAGAATGGGTTTCACCCAATGTGGAATTAATTTTATTCTTCATTCTCGAAAACTTAAATTCCACTTTAACATAAAAGTAGAACTAAAAGTGGAATGAAATCATAAATCAATTAAATAACTTAAATTGAAATCACCCAATGAAAAATTGAACACATTTTAAGAATAAAAGAAATCAAAAGAATAAAAATAAAAGTTTTCATAATTAGAAAACATATTGTATGTAGTCTAGACACTAAAGGTCGTGGGGCTACTAGTCCAAAAGAGTTCTTGATACCTCGAACTTCTAGTTTAATAATGACACATACCTATGAAGAAAAATTATGAAAAGTGAAAACCTTAAATCAAATTAAACCAAACCTTAAAAAATAAATCAACTAAAAATGCTTATTAAAGTCATTCTAGACAAGCCCATTTTTCTTCACACTAGGTTATTAGGTCACAAACCTTAAACTTAGATTAGGTTGATGTTCTGTGATATTCTTTGATGCGACATAAAATATTTTTCTTATTTTATGGTGTATTATTTTAGACTGGATGTCTAGGATTGTTTGCTAGTTAGTCTGACTAGTATGATGTTCTTTTTAGCCTAATATTATTTGTTATAGGAGTTGTGCTAAAAGAGAATGCTATAATTAAAAAAATTCTATATAAATGCTATTTTCTTGTAGGCATGCTTAAATCCTAAGCATATAGCCCAATATGATAGGTGGGCTTTGCAAGCAACTAATGCTAAGCCTGTATGCTTGTATATATAACTATTGGAATGTTGTTTGTATTTCTTAGGTCTATTTTGTAAGATTTAAGAATTTATTTTTGAATTTTAAATGTAATTTCAACCTAAAATTAGGTTAGGATCTATAGGGTCTAGGAATAGCAAGAGCTGACCTTACCAGTGCATGGTCTCAGTGATCCCTTGTGAAGCCCGTGGAGGTCCCTAAAGAAAGTGATGATTCTAAAAGAAGACCCTCATAGACCAGACTTTTAGTTCTAGGCTGGGCTGTATAAGAGCAAAGCTTGACTGCCTAATTTCTCTTTCTTTTGGGGTGTATATCGGTACCTGATAGCATTAACCTATTTTAATTAAATTGATTTGATTTATTTTGGGTGAGTAATAAAAAACAACCTAATTTTTTAGGTTTCTTTCTATGATTATATTCTTATGATGAAATGCCTAGAATGTTAGGCTCTTAGAAAAGTTAAATTTCCTACCCAACTAAATCTAAACAACTTAAACACAAAAAATTCAAAATCTCATGTTAATTAAAGCTCTAGGCACAACTTAAAAGAAACTATAAATAATTATCTTTTGTGAAACATGATAGCATATTGTTCGTACTCCTTAAATTGGTGCTTCACCCATTGCACACACTGACCTTTAAGGATGAAAAAGGGTAAGCGTGCCTTCTCTTTTGATTTGTCCCATAACTACTTCTAACTACACATCATTGTAGACATAAATTGCATACCTATGGCCTTTAAATGAGTTCTGAGTCAAAACATTAAAAAAATAAAAGTTATTATATTAGTTAGGTGCATATCATAAATAAGACCTTAGGGTTAGGAAGTAATTTTTGTTTCATAGATTCATTCCTAAAATATAACAACTCATCCATCTTACATAACATGAAGACTAAACTCATGGATTTAAAAATTGCTTAGGTGATGTTAGCAGGCGGCCATTCTAAGCAGGTGATAATTCTAAAAGAGTCAGGGATAAGTTTATTTTCTCAAGTGAGAGAAAGAGCTGATAATTTCAAAAAAATTAAATTAGGTCGAGGCTCTGACTTTTGTCAAACGCACTTGTAGACTTAGGTTTTGAACCATTCTTCTAGAAATAAGTCTTCAATCTTAAGTTTTTCTATAGTCTTGTGCTGCTAGAATCTACGTCCTAGATTGCTAAGAGAAATGTCAATTCAAACTCTACTAAATTCAATCTCAAAATTATAAAGCCCAATGGTAGGTTAGATGAAATGCCTAATCGGCATCCTAGTGTTTATAGACATTTTTTTACTTAATCTCATTTGATCTCCAAAAATAACTCTTTCTCCTTTAAGAGTGTTTCGAATTGAATTTATAAATTATCATCCTTTTAAGACAAACTTTCAAATCCATAAAAATAAAAAATCTGTTTATTTAATCAAGAGTATTCCTAGGAAGAGATCCATTATTCCTAAAATGTAATTGACTAAAAGGGCTCTCCCTTATAAGAAATTGTAAACCTTACAACAAAATAAGCCTTGCTATACTTCTCTATATAGTTCAAGGGAAAAATCTCTGGTGCATCGAAGACCCATCAGCCTCAAATGTCCTTATTAAGTAGCCGAATCCATTATAGGGATATATATTTATCTTTCAAGATAATATATTTATCCCTTAATGATGTATTTGATTACATAAATAAGTATTTCCCAAGATCTGTGTGGTGTTCTAAAACATAAAAATTCTAATAGATTCTACCTATTGGTGGTCCCCTGTGGAGCCTGAGAATGTCCCTCAAGAAGGCCACGATCATGCTTAAAGCCCTCATAGATCAAGACTTTAGTTGTAGGCCAGATTAAATAAGGGTAAAGCTTGACTACCCATTTTTTTCTTTTTTTCTAAGGAGTATAATAGTAACCGGCCACACCAGCCTATTTAATTTAATTATTTGGCTTGATTTATTTTTGGGTGCAGGTGCAACAAGCTTTCATAGTTTTTTTTTTCTGTTATTGATGTGTTGTGATGAAGCTTGGATGAGTTAAGCTCCTAAGATAAAATTAAATATTCTACCCAACTTATTTAAACAATTCAAACATAAAAAAAGAAACAACTCATAATCTCATTCAATAAAAAGCTTTGGGCATAAATAACTATAAGCAACTAGAAATAATTAGATTTTGTGAACCATGTTAACATATTCCCTCGTGCTTCTTGAATTGGGTGCTTCACCCATTGCACATAAGGGAGCATCTGACCGTGAGGAAGAAAACCCTTCCTAGGAAGTGTGCCCTCTCATATTCATTTGGCCCATAACCATTTTCTAACTACATCATATCTTAGACATGATTTACATACCAAAAATTTTAAATAAAATTATAAGTAAAAAAATACATAAAAAATTAAAAATTATTACATTAGTTAGGAGTGTAATATGCTACTCATGATCTTAGGGTTAATGAATGAGTTTAGGTTCTCAGATTCCTTTCCCTAATACAACATCTTAGCTATCTTGCACTCATAAGACTAGACTCATGGATTTTAAATCTTTTAGGTGGTGTTTGCTAGTAATCGTTTCAAGTGAGAAGTAAGTCCAAAATAGTTAAGTATAAGTTTTTATTCTCAAATGAGATAAAGTTCTATAATTTTCAAAGATTAGACTAAGTTGAGCTTTTGATTTGTATCAATAAGCACTTTTAGAATTAGGGTTCGAAGCATCCTATTGGAATATGTATTTACCTTTAGGCTTTCCTGTAGGCTTGCACTATCAAAAACTAACTCCTAACTTTTTAATAAATATCAACTCAAAATCTCAATAATTTTAATTTCAAGAATGTAAAGCCCAATGATTACATAGTTAAAATGCTTATTAGATTTCATAGAATCTAAAGCATTTCCTACTTAATCCATTTTGACTTCTAAAAAAACTTCTCTTATTAAAGTGTTCTTGATTAAATCTCTTAAATAAACCTTCATTGAATATTTAACTTTGAAATTCATGTAAAGATAAAAATGAATTCTTTTAATCGTGAGTTTTCTTAAGAAATTATCACTTTCTTAGGATGTAAGTAACTATTGGGGCTTGCCTCTATAAGAATTGAGAACCTTGTAATAAAATAAACACTATTTTATCTTACCATATAGTTCAAAAAAATCTCTAGAACATCACAAACCCATATATTTTAGGAGTATTTTATTGAGTAATCAAATCCATTATAAGAGGATATTTTCATCTCCTAAGATGATATGTTAACCTTTAGTGATATATTTGATTATCTTAATAAGAAATTCTTGAAATCTATGTGGTCTCATAAATTTTCTCCATAGGTTATACCTGACCAAAAGGTGTCTGTTAGTTTACGATGGCCAAATTAAAAAGAAAGCATCGAGGACTTTCATCTTCCTAAGAAGAATTAACCACCTAGATAGCCTATTGTTAGTAGAATAGTCACTACCCGACCTAAGGAGACTACTCAAAAAGTGGACACAAAGAGCATTATCCAAATATATAATAGTCTAATCCCCACTAAGAAAGGATATCTCTCGCGTTCCCTTACACCTAACTTAACTGTACTAATTGGAATATAATATTTTTTGGGTCCTCTTACACTTATTCTAACATCACTAAGGTGAGTATACTATGAAGGCTGTCACCTAGGTTCTCTTTCACCTATCATAGTTTTCCTAGAAAGGATGTCACTTGGGTTATCTTACACTAATCTAGGTATGCTAGTGGGAATAGATGACTCTCGGGTTATCTCACACCAGTCCACGTTAAGGGAACATGACTTTACTAAGAGAGGTATGTCGCTTGAGTTTTCTCAAACCTAACTTAGCTGTACTAAATAGAATAAAATGCCACTCATATTCTTTTATACATATCCTAATCAACATTGGAGTAAAATGTACTATGAAGGGATGTCATTTGTGTTCTCTTACACCTATCCTAGTTGGTATATTGGGGGAAAGGATGCTTCTTATGTTCTCTTACACCTACCCTCATTTTTTTTAGAAAGGATGTCACTTGGGGTTTCTTACACTTTTCTATGTATGCTAGTGGGAATGGATGCCACTCGGGTTATCTTACACCATTCCACACTAGGGGAACATCACTCCACTAAGAAAGAACATTGCTTGGGTTCTCTTACACCTATCCTTATTATGCTACTCAAAATATGTAATATCCCATTTAATCCAATTTATTTCCTAATTTCCTAATTACTTTTGTCATTACTGTAGCATTAGGACTGTAGTAGCTAAGCATGCATCAGCCGGATTAAGCCAATCGACGCGTGTATGGTTGGATCTCTCCCGCAGCTTCCTATTTCATTCCTTCCATAGCCGCGGCCTTATTTCATTTCCTTCACGCTGATCGAGTTCATCTCCTCCTTTCCCTCTCGGCGCTTCATGGACCGCTCCCATGACCGCAGCGTCCGCGCTCCCTTCCTCACCGGCGTCGTCGACTTGACTCCTCTGAGACCGCGCATGTCGGTGGGCAAAGGATTCCGCGCCGACCGCTGAACCGCCGCATCCATAGCCTTCACTGGACCGCCGCTTACGCCGTGTCGCGGAACACATCCGTAAGTCCCATGAACCGAAGGGTTGAAATCCTGCTTTCGGGTGGAAATCCGTGAATCGATCAGCTCAGTTCGGTATTTCCTGTTCCTGGCCGATCGGGGAAACTTAGGGAATTTTGTAAGTTGCTAATTTTCTTTTCCTATTCCTTTTTCTTTCAGCCGACAGCCTTCCTTGGTGTTGAAATGCATGATTGGGAAGTTCCAAAATTAGTTTTGGCTGCTAGGTGAGTTGTAGAATTATTGTGTATTAAAATGGGGGTTTAGTGACATTGTTTGTTAATTTTAGTTTTATTGATTGAAGCAGGTAATATTGACGTTAGTAGATTACTTTGGAGTCATACTCCAGTATTTCGAAAGCTTATGAGGAGACATCAATTTCAGGTAAGATTGCAAGATTGCAGGTTAAGTTAATTATGAGTTTCATGTATTAGAAGTATTTAGAAGAGTTATTTCATTATAGGTTGTGTACTCGAGGAGGAATCGAGGAGCACAACACGACACTGGTATAGACACTGAGGTGAGACATAATTACTAATTTAAATTCAATTTCTATTTCTATGTATGCCACTATTTCTACCACTTTGTATAAATTATATGAATGACATATAGATATTTCTGTCATATTGAATGCAAATACAAATGCTTATTACTTGACCTTGCATAGATTACTGATTTACAATGATTATAAGCCAGCTAGTTCAGCATATGATTTCATTGGGCATATAGAAATGTTTTAAAACATGTTGTTAAATGCAGTAATGTGATAAACAGGAAATGTCAGGAAAATTATGATAGGAAGGCTATGTTATAGAAATCTGCGCAGATAGGCAAAAGTTCTGACGAGATGAGCCGTGATTAGGGGATCTTAGTATCCCCGACTCTGACATTTTGAGGTTGGAGTTAGCGTCCAATTGTGTCGAGGCTATTAGGTAAGTAGTATGGTTCCTACCTACCTTCGACTTTAGGCCGGACGGTGGCGACCCTTTGTTATGAAGTCAAAACCTATGCAATTATAAATGATATTTCTAGAAAATGATTTGATATAGAACTGAGAATTGAAATGATTTAATGAAAATCACTGCTCCTTGACATTGATACAGTATGAACCTACAGCATATTATTCAGTTATATTGTTACATTTTTGCAGCACCTACAGCATATTGTTCAGTTACATTGTTACATTACTACAGCACAGTTTACCAGAAGCTAGTCTGTTTTGTTGAATTGTACAGTTTTGGGGTGTATAGTTTTGGGAAGATTAAAGACTTTTTGGATACGTACAAAATTTTAATACTGATGTCTTTAGTTGCTCTGTATTTATTTACAAACATAAAGATCTCATGCTTCCATTAATTGTGATATGAGTTAATTAGTATATGATATGAATTGTAAATATTTATGATGATTTGATTAGATACACATTTCACTTGCTCGTTCCGCAGTAGCACAGGTTAGAACGTGTTGGTGGAATCTGTGTCTAATCGAGTCATCCTATTCTGTTACACTTTAGACTGATCCTAGCATAAGGGGGTCATCTAGGGTGTGACAGAAAGTGATATCAGAGCAATAAGGTTGAGAACAGAGCAAAAAGATTGATGAGCAATAGTAATGGAAGCATGATTTGGATTTAGGGATAAGTGTTGAATTGATCAATATAGAGCTATAGGATGATTAATTTTGGGTTAAGAATCCATATGTTCTTAATTTTATGCATGTATGATATTTAATAAATATGTATCAAATAAATAATTCTTATAATTACAGATTAATTTGCCTGACTGAAGAAATGCTAGAAAGGTTAGATGGTCATCCTCGAGACTCAGACTGAGCGTTGACCACGAACTCCAGGAGATAATTCTAGAGTGAAATACAACCTAGAGCAAGTGGTGAAGATAGATCGATGAATTGCGAGGGTAGTTCAATTGATTTCCAGTTGTTGATAAGCTAGCATCTATGAAAAATCTTGACTAGTAGCACGATATGAGTTTGGTTCGTGGACCAACATTTGAGGATATTTCAACGCTTCAAACCAAGCATTCAAGTGATCCTATAGTGGCGGAAGATTGGCTGCTTAAAATTAGAAAAATTTTGGATGGGATGATTTGCCTTGAAAATAGAAGAGTAGTACTGGCTACTTTTGTATTAGAAGGGGAGGTAGAAAGGTGGTAACAGGCTCAACACAGGGAAATATTGAAAATGATACCCATTACTCAGATCAAATGGGATGAGTTTGTCAAAGTATTCAAAGATTGGTTTATTCCTCCATCAGCTAGACTTGCTTTACAAGACAAAATTTTCAATCTAACTCAAGGATCAAAAAATATAATGCAGTATGAAGCCGAATTCACTTCTCTTTCTAGATATGCTCCACATTATATCAGTACACAGGAAGAGAAATGTCATAGATTTCTTCGAGGCCTCAGAGATTAGTTAAGATTGGCATTAGCACCATTTGATATCAGTGAGTTTTCAGTGTTAGTTGAAAGGGCTTGGAGAATTGAAAATGAGTTGAATTTTTCCAAGCAATAGTGGGATTTATAGGAGAGCAAACGCAAAGCTTTGAAAGAAAGCCAAATTTTCAAGAAATTTAAGTTTGATGACAGACAGAGACAAATTCAGTTGGAGAAACCTATTTGTGATAAGTGTGGGAAAAGACATTTTGGTCATTGTCTGGCTTGATCAGGAAAATGTTACAGATGTGGTCAGGTTGGACATCGTGCAACCGATTGCCCATTTGAGAAAAGAAGGACATAAAATAATACAATTATCTGGGACAGGATCAACAAAGAAAATTTTTTCAGAAGCCAAATAACACACAATTTTGGGAAAACCTTCAATTCAAAAGAAAAGGAGAAACTTGAGCGAAAACCAACCCTCAAGAAAGCCGAGTTTTGCTATCACTCCAGAAGCGAAGGAATCAAATGAAGTGGTGTCAGGTATGCTTAAAATTTTAAATCATTTGGGTTCAGTTCTGTTTGATTCTGGTGCTTCACATTCGTTCATTTCTGATTCCTTTTCCACCAGTTTACCAGTTGATACTATTTATTTCACACCTGTATTGAATGTGGTAATGCCTTCTGGTGATAGTTTGAATACAAATAGGAAATGTGTTGTTGACATTAATATTCAAGATAAACACTTTCGTACAGAACTAATTATCTTACCAATCAGACATTTTGCGTTATACTAGGTATGGATTGGTTGATCAAATATTTTGCAACAATTGAATGCTGGAAGAGGAGAGTAAAATTTTGCATGCCTGGTGAAAAATCATTTTATTTTTCTTGTGATAAGAATATCGTGTCTTCTTTGATTAGTGCAGTGAAGTTGAGTAAATATTTAAGAAGCGGTGAAATTGTATTTCCGTGTTGAATAAGGAGGTGTTTGTTGTTTCGAATTTCGATGTATTTTGGAGGAATGGGGTTGCCACCAAACAGAAGTGGAGTTTGGGATTGATGTACAACATGGCATAACTTCTATACATAAATCTTCTTACAGGATGGCTCCTAAGGATTCAAGCCCTTGGTGGACCAGTTTGTTATCATCTATATTGATGATATTCTGATTTATTCTAAAACTAATGAAGAACATGCAAATTATCTGAGGATTGTTTTAGAATTATTAAGACAAAATCAATTATATGCCAAATTTTCAAAATGTGAATTTTGGATGCATAGCGTCACATTTCTAGGTCACATTATATCTTGAGTTTCATGATCCTCAAAAGTAAAAGCAATTTTAGAATGGTCCCAAAGAATGTTACAGAAGTTCATAGTTTTCTGGGATTAACAGGTTATTACAGGAAGTTTGTCAAGAGATTTTCTCATATTGCAATGCCTCTATTTAATTTATTGAGGAAGGATATCAAATTTCAATGGACAACTGAATGTGAGCGGAGTTTTCAAGAATTGAAAAAGCATTTGACCACTGCCCCAATTTTAGCTATTCCATCAGGAACTGAGGGATTCCAAATATTTAGTGATGCATATTTAAAAGGTTTGGGGTGTGTCTTAATGTAGAACAGAAGAGTAATTGCTTATGCTTCGAGATAATTAAAACCTCATGAAAGAAATTATCCCGTTCATGATTTAGAATTAGCAGCTGTGGTTTTTGCTCTTAAAATTTGGAGACATTACTTATATGGAGTGAAATGCAAAATTTTTTCTGATTATCAGAGTCTTAAATATATCTTTACACAAAAAGAATTAAATCTAAGACAAAGAAGGTGGCTTGAGTTTATAAAAGATTATGATTTAGATATTCAGTATTATCCAGGCAAAGAGAATGTGGTGGCTGATGCATTAAGCCATAAATCCATGGGAAATGCCAGTTGGATTATTACTCAAAAGTCAAAGTTGATCAGAGAATTAGAGGCTCTTTAGAAGTTAGAATATTGATACCGGCATTTATCTCAAGGTGCAATCAACTTTATTTGATAGAATTAAAGCTGCACAGAAACTGGATCGTGGATATCAGAAATTCATTGAACAAATCCAGGCAAGTCAGAAGGAGAATTTTACTGTAGATGCAGAGGGTGTTATTCAAAGAATTCATAATTATGGGTACCTGGTGATGCGGAATTAGACAAGAAATTTTACAGAGGCTCATCATGCGGGATATACTATTCATCCAGGTAGTTCAAAAATATATAAAGATTTAAAAGCAACATTTTGGTGGTCAGGTATGAAGAAAGACATAGCATAAAAATTCTACTTTAATATAAAAGTAAATCTAAAGTTGAAATAAAAATTAAAATAAATTAAATCATTTAAATTAAAACCATATAATGGTAAAATTGAATAAATTCTTAATTTAAATTAAAACTTGAACCTAAAAGGCCTAAATGCATGTCACACATGCCCCTCTTTTATACAATATTAGATTCTAAAAAATTAAACCAATGTGTTGATTGTGATGTGATGCATTTTCTTATTTTATGGTGTAGTAATTTATATTTGATGGTATATTTGATTTTATTCACTATTTCTTATAGAGAAGGACTCTATCATAAAATAAAATAAATGTTGTTTACTTACATGTTCTGCTTAGGTCTTTAAGCATAGCCCAATAAGATAGGTGGCCTTGATAGTCATTGGTGTTAAGCTTGTATGTTTGCATTATAACTGATAGTGTGTTACATGTTTTCCTAACATTTATTTTGCAGAGTTAAAGATTTTATTTTGAAATTTTAAATTGTAATTTGAGCATAGAAGGTTATGATCTATGTGTTTAGGAATAAGAAGAGCTAACTTTACTTGTTGGTAGTCCCTTATGGAGCCCAAAGAGGTCCCTAAAGAAGGTAATGATCTTGAATGAAGACCCCCATAGATCAGCACTTTTGTTCTGGGTAGGGTTATATAAGGGTAGAGCTTAGTTTCCCATTAAATTAACTAAATTTAAACATAAAATAAAAACTTATATCCTCATTGTAAATAAAGCTTAAGGTAAAAACAATTAAAAGTAACTAGAAGTAATTAAACTTTATGAATCATACAAGCATATTCTTCATATATCTTAAATTGGGTGTTCACCCATTGCACATAAGGGGGCATTTGACTTGTGAGGATGACCACCCTTCTTAGAGAAGTGTGCCTTCTCTTATTGATTTGATCCATAACTTGTTTCTAACTACATCTCATCTTAGGCATGAAATTGCATATCTAATGCCTTAAATAAAAATGATGAATAAAATATATTAAAAAATAAAATTTATTGTATTAGTTAAGTGCAAAACATACCAGTTATGATTTTAGGATTAGAGAGTGAATTTAGGGTCTTTGTTTATTTTCTTAAGTATAATAGCTCAACCATCTTGTATTCATAAGACTAAACACATGGAGTTAAAATTAGTAAGTGGTGTTAGCTAGCAACCCCTTCCAAGCGGGAAGTAGGTTTAGTAGAGTCAAGGATAGGTTTACTTTTTCAAGCAAGAAAGAAAACTAATCATTCCTAAAAATTAAACTTGTTCAAGTCTCTGACTTATGTCAGAAATTCTTTTAGACATAGGTTCTGAAGCATCCTATTGGAATAAGTATTCAACTCCTAGACGTTTCTACAGTCTCGTGCTATTATAATTTAAGCCCTAGATTTCTAATAAAATGTCAACTCAAAACCTCAATAATTTCAATTTTAAAAATATAAATCTCAATAATATAATAGTTTAAAATGCTTATTAGGCTTCCCATTATCTAAAAGCATTTCTTACTTCGTCTCTAAAAAAGAACTCTCTTCTTATAATGTTTTCTTTTAAATTTATGAATTGATCATCCTTTTAAGATATACTTTGAAATTTATATAGAGGTAAAAATTAATTCCTTTAATCAAGAGCTTTCTTAAGAAAATATTTTTTTTCTTAAGATATAATTAACTATAAGGGCTCGACCTTATAGTGAACTCAGAACCTTGCAATAAATAAACTGTGTTCTATTTCACCATATATTTCAAGAAAAGTATCTTTGAAATATCGTAGACCCATTTATTTTAAGAGACCTTTATTAAATAATCAAATCCATTGTAATCTGATATTTTTATATCTTGAGATGATATATTATCTTTCAATGACATATTTGATTATTTAAATGAGAAATCCCTGAAATCTATAAGGTGTCATAAATCTTCTCCATAGATGCCAACTTAGTTAAGAATACTTTTGGATCTAATAAGGCATTAGGGACTTCATAATCTCTTTATATAAGATAAGGGTGTTGTATATGCTTAACTTAGCTAGTAGTATTCTGAGATAACGTTGTATATTTTAATCAATCTTGGGCAAATTATTGATAAGAACATGTTGTGAGGGAGCATCCTATGGAGGGGCTATCTATTCATTAGACATAATGACATCTTTTTCCTTATCCTTAGGTGCCATATCATTGACCTCACTTTGGAGTGAGCTCTCAACTTCCTCATCATAGGTCTAAGACTCTCATAGACACTAAGAGTTCTTTAGTCTTAAGACACTTCTAGTGATTAGGTGAACACTTAACCTAATCCTAGAGACTTAGAAGAGTTAACCATAGAAATAGGTTATGCCTTAGGGATTTAAGAGGACTTGCCTACCCTGTAGCCTAAACCCAATCTTTGCTTCCTTCATTCAAACTAAACTCCAAATTCAAATTCAAATTCCAAAATCAAATCCAACTATCCAATGATAAAATCCACCACTAAATTCAAACTCTGAATTCCTTTCTAAGCCCTTTGATTTTATCCTATGGACTTAGCCTTAACCAAATCCAAATCAACCCCAATCTAATTGATTTTTCTCAAACCAAATTCCAAATCATGAATCAATTCCAAACTCCAAATGATTGAAACCCATGATTAAATTCAAATTCCAAAATCCTTCCCTAAGCCATATGGACCATCTTCATATGCTTGGCCAAAACTCCTTCAAACCAACTCAAGTTTGGTTGATTTCTTTATAAATCAATCATTCCTTCATTTATATTCACAAATATAAATGAAATCTAAATTCAAACCATTCAAATCAAATCAAAACAATCAAACCATATTAAAACCCAAGTTAGCCCTTTTGACCTATATCCTTAAGCTTAATCAATTTTGCTTCCAAATCACTCCAAACTCAAGTGATTTTCTCGTAACTCATTTATATCTTCATTTATATTCACAAATATAAATTAAATATAAATTCAAATGACCAAAACCAAACTCAAATCAAACCAAATTCCCAAATTTAGCTCTTTTTCTAAACATTTGAACTTGGATAAATGACATCTAAATCAACTCAAAACTCATGGATTTCTTCATGATTCAATAATTCCTTCAATCATTGATCCAAATATAAACATAAACTACCATAATCAAACCAAATCCAAGGCAACCCAAATCAAGCACAAGTTAACCCTTTTGACTTGAAATTGTCATATGAACCAAAACCCATTTGGCTCCAAACCCATTGTAATTGGATTTATATTTCAATCCTAAGCTCATATGTGGTTCAACTAAACTTGAATCAAACCTTGATCAACCCAATTGACCCATTTATGCTCACTTGACCTAAAGTGACCTAAAAGACCCTTTTTAAGCTAAGTTCTAATCCAACCCATATTAGATTGAACTAAGCCCATCTAAACCTCAATCATGATCAAAAATCATCATGGGGTGATCAAACACCTTGAATTAGGTCAAATCAAGTCAAACCTAGCCTTTGACCAAGTCAATATTTAGCCCAAATGAAACCCAAACTAGCCAAAATCTATCATATGCCAAATAGATTGAAACCATTGATTCAAACCCATTCATAATCAATGATTGAACGTAACTAAGCCATCAATGAGCCAAACCAAGCGTAATTGGCTACTTGACTTAAGTTGACCCAAATTGACCTAAAATGCCAAAATGGGTCAAATCATGATTTAACCCAAATTGATTGTAACCAGTGGCTCAAGTTTATTCCAAACCACTTATTGAACTTGACCAAAGCCATGATTGAGCCCAAGTTGACCAGTTGATCAACTTGATCCAACCTAGCCCAAATTGACCTAAAAGGTCAAATTGACCAAAACTCAAATTAATTCCAAATTAAACTGAACCAAAGACTACAATCATTTTTAACCAACCAATTGAACTTGACTCAACGACCAACATAACCTAATTTGGTCAAATTGGTCAAATTGGTCAACTTGACCAATTTGACCCTTTTGAATCCAAATGAGTCAAATTCAAATCTAAGCCAAAATAATCCAAATTAATTAAACCAAAATATCCCAGATCATCATATGAACCTAACCCAAGCCTTAGTTTGACCCAATTTAACCAATTGGTAAACCTAATCCAACCTAGCCCAAATGAACCCATTTTGACCAAATGAAGCCAAATCACTCCGAACCAACTTATGGGACCCTAGAATTTAGTCAAACCTGACCCAAACATGCCCTAATTCATTTTCAAGTCAGCCTAAAAGACAAGTGGGCCCCACTAAGGGGATTAGTTATCAAACCATATGATTTAAACTTTAAAACCATTGGTTTCAAGCTTAAGTCAACTTGCCCATCCCCATGGCAGTCATTGGCACTTCATGGAACCTTCTCCTGACCAACCTAGCTAACCTAACTCACCCTAGGTCAGCCAAGGACCTTTGGGAGGTGAGTTGACTCACCTCCAACCCAAACCGAGCACCTATTGGATCAAGACCATGACATCCTTGCACATTAGGCCCATGGCAACCCCCCATCATTACCCCCATCCTTGGCATGCCTCCCTAACTTGATGGAGACAAGTCCGATGACCAGACGATGGTGAGCCAGTGCAAAACATGCGCATGAGACATTCTTCCATGATGGAAAATTGAGGGGTAGACCCCCTCAATTTGAACACGATTTGGCACACACTTGCATCGTGAGCTCTCCTGGGTGAATTCTGAAGCCCCTTAAAGTGTTTTCAAGGATCCCCAAGCCCTCTCTATTCGACATTGCCCATTCCCAAGAAAAGTTGAAATAGAGCATCCCAATCTTGAACAATACTCCCTCATTTCAAAATCAAACTTTAATTCCTCTTAGCCACACCATCACCATACCCTATCAAAGCTAATTGAAGCAATTCCCAAGCTTCCAAGCCACAGGAGGACTGAGTTCGATCAGAGCTGAAGCCTTTGCATGCGTGGACTAATCAATTGAGCCTCCCACACCAAATAAATCTCAAAGATCCTCAACTGGGCCTCACCTCAACTAGGCGAAGCTACCTCCGGTGTTGCACCACTAGACATTAGATCCGGTGAGGTAATTCCATAAAACGGTAGCTATAGGGAAATCATACTTGGTCTTTTTTTTTAAAGAGAATTTGAATTTCATGCAAAATTGACCATTGGATGTTTGCGTCTCCCTTTACTGAAGGTGTGGGAAGAGTTTGGAGACAATTTGAGCTCAGGTGAGCTTAGATCGAATGAGGGAAGAAGAATGACATTCATCTTCCGTCTCTCACGAACAGGATAGATGATGAGCCGTCCATCTCGCCTGATTGAGATGAATGGATCTGATCAAATCCCACGGTAGAGCCCTTGATTCCCTTCCTAAATCACTGATCAAATCGTGGCCATCCAATCTTAGATCGGACGGTCCAAAGAGAAAGCACGTTTGACATCGGCTAAGTCAGCGCCCGAATGTGACTACTTAAATAACCAATCCCATTGCACCATGTGAAAAGTATGCCGCATCAACCACCATGTAGAAAGCATGCCACGTCAGTCGCCACATGGCCCGATAGGATTAAGGCTTTAATTAGAGCTAATTAATTGGTTTTAATCCTAAAACTTCATAAAATCATAACTAATTGTAGAAAAATAAAAAAAAATACAAACTTAGGCTCATTTTGAAGATATTTCAGAGGAGAATCTAGGAAAATTATAATTAATTATTTTTAAATAGTGATTTTGACTTGATTAAGATTTTATCAAAAAATTTAATTAACTTAATTACACCTTAATTAAGCACTCAATTAATCTCAAAATTTTTGTGGATGTTTAGGGGATGACCTCTGCCTCTCCTATTTTTTTAGGATTTTATTGATTCTTATTTATGGAAATCATTTGATTAAGCCCTAATCACTCTCTTAATCTAATTAATTATAATTAAGAAATAAACAACAACTTGATTAATCATTTAAACATAATTATTTCTGTTGAATAGTAAGATCACTTAGGGAATGTGATTGAGAATACTTTTCTTAATTCATTTCCTAAGTCTTCTTTATCTTTAAAATTCAAATTAATTAATGGTTAATGGAATGATTAATTGATTAATTAAGTGATCAATCTTCAAAAATATGGAAATTAAAAACTAATTAGATGTTGAAATGATTTAGGGATTATGATTGGGGCCTTGCCTTTGATCCTTTCCCCTAAGTCAATTTCATCATTCAAATTTAAACACAATAAAAGTGTTTAACCAATTAATTAAAAGGATTAATAAAATTAAAATTAAAAAAAATCAATCCATCCACATCTAAACAATCCTTTAATTGATCTTGGGTAACTCCTTGGGTGTTCAATAGCTTATGGTGAGAGATAATGAAATTATGGTTGGCTCACATGTGTGAGAAAATTATTAAAGTAATTAAGTGAGATCCTTAAGCAATTAACTATTCATAATCTTGCATTATGCCCTTTCATTTCTTAGGAGAATTGCTTTTCATGTGTTTGCATATCATATTGGCTTATTATTAATTAGTTAATTAACTTAAGGTGATATATGTAAGGGTTAATTAATTCACTTAATTCATACCTTAACCTAATTTAAATATAAAATAAAATTAAATATTCTTCATTAAACCAAATTAATTCACACATGGAGAAATGGGTTAGGATTAGCAAACCTCTCTCATATTTCCTAAATCAAATCAAACTCAAAGTTAAAAAATGTCTTTAAAATAATTTTGGTTCAAATAGCTTTATTTAATATGATTATCCTTAAGAATTAAATATGGGTGAATGAAATCTTGTGCTTACATTCCTTTATTTCTTTCATATCATGCTAAATATTGCTTGCCATATGAAATCATGCATTCATTTCTTTTAAAATTAATTAAATGAAATATTTCCTTTTATGTCAAATTGCATGTGTTGACTTAAATTAAATATGAGTAGCTATTATCACTATTAAATCAAAAGCTATTTTTAAAACTTACAAATCAATTATTATAAATGAAGTAATGTTAATTACAAATATGTATAAGCTTGCATGTGATAATAGTATAAAATGTGTAATATGAGGTTCTCTTTTCCTATCTTAACATGGATTCATATAGGATTTGCAAGTGTATAGTTCATTTGAAATGAATATAACACTTGCTTAAATCCATTCCTATGCATCTCCATGTTAATACTTAAGAAGAATTTCATATCACACATGTAAATAACATAACCAAACCAAACCTAATATCTTGCATGATTCTCTACTCATGTGGTTCTTTTTGTACATTTATATATACTTGAGAAAGTGGTATATTAGTGTGGACATCTCGGGGCTGCAAGGCTTTAAGTAGCCCTAAGTAGGCCTTATACCTTATGCCCCTGGTGTAGAACACAATGGTGCCATACTCACTTAAAACTCTTATACATATGCATGTATGATGTGGCCAATGAATAAAGAATCATAAATCAAATAAATCGAGTACAACCTTTTGCATGGATTTTTTTTATATTTATAGTTATTCATACATTTACATGTATCTAAGAAAAGTGGTACATTAGTCCGGACATCCCAGGGATGTGATGCTTTAAGTAGCCCTAAGTAGGTCTTGTACCTTACATCCGTGGTGTGGAAAATAATGACGCCGTCCTCACTTAAAACTTTTATACATGTGAATATGTATTTAGCTAATGGATGAAAAATCCCACTTTTCTATATAATAAAGACGTGCATTCATAATTCAATCAACAAATGAAATATTTAAATTCAAAATATATTTCTTTGCATTCATCATCAAAGTATGCTAAGATTCACATTGCATGTATAGGTATGTTTAGGATTATTCATATGCATGATATACATGATGTAAAGAAATGAATGAATGTATGTTATGTGATAGTATCCATTCTAATTAACCTTAAGATGCCTTTCTTATTGAATAAGGTTATTTAGAGTGAACCTATACTTAGGGTTAATTAAAACACATAATAAACCATTCACTAAAGAAAACTAAGCTAATTAACTTACCTTAGAAATGACTTAAGGTAGGAATAAAGGAGAGATTCCCTCTCTTTCTTCTCTTTATAATACTTAGTTGCTAAGTGTAGGCTACATAAAATAAAAGAAAACACTAAGTAAAATCTTCAAATCAACTAAACCACTTAAAGAGAAATCAATCCCTTATAAATTAAATCCCTCAAACTTAGCAAATTATAACTCTAAAGCCTAGCTAGGACATACCACATAAGCTTTAACACATGAATATTAGACTAAGTCATCATTTTAGCTTTATGTTAGGATGGTGCATGGTTTGATGAATGTTTAGTTTTATGATGTACTATTTTAGGATGTTGGATGTTGGGGTGTACAATAGTCAAACTGCTACTTGCTTGCTCGAGCTTGACTTGAAATCTGGCTCATTTATTGTTCATTTTGAGTATCGAGCTCAAGCTCAAGCTCAAAGGTAGGCTCGGTACATTAAACAAGCTCAAGCTCGAGTTAGCGGAAGCTCAGTTCGTGTGTTCGTCGAGCCGCTCGAGGGGATATGAGAATATTAACTAGCGTCGACTTCGAGCGACCAACATTTTGCATTCTAGTATTCTACCCTAACTTATATCTGCCGCTCTCTGCCAAGTGCCGAGTGCCGACTCTGCCCTAATTCCACAATCTTCTCGAGTCTCGCCTCTCATCTCTCACTGCTCGTCAATCGCCTTTGTCGCTCGGCTCACTCTTGAGTCTCGACTCTCTCCTTTCTCTCCTACCGCTCTGCAGCCTCTGCTTTTCAGGTTCTCTATTTGAATTCCCTCATCTTCCTGGCTTCAAATTTTTTCTCACTCGATAGCAAGATCGACTTGATCTTGGTTGGTCAGCTTCATTTTCTTTATGCTCACATCTGGTATTTTGATTTGGTGATGCTTCCGATTAGGTGTGTGAAGCCATTCAAAATTAGGTTTTGCTGTTCTTTGATTTTGATGTTCGGCTGTGAATCAACTTGTGATGTTCTTTTGGATTATGCGTTTAATGAGTAATGGCTATGTTAGGTTGTGTAACTTGTGTTGATTATCCTTAGTTGTTTAGTTGTTTAGGGTTCATTTTCTTTATGCTCACATCTGGTATTTTGATTTGATGATGCTTCCGATTAGGTGTGTGAAGCCATTCAAAATTAGGTTTTGCTGTTCTTTGGTTCTGATGTTCGGCTGTGAATCAACTTGTGATGTTCTTTTGGATTATGTGTTTAATGAGTAATAGCTATGTTCGGTTGTGTAACTTGTGTTGATTATCCTCAGTTGTTTAGGGTTCAGTAACTTCAGTTCAATGTGCAGCTTATCCTCTGTTGTTTATGGTTTTTCTGATGGTTTATGGTTCACTTGCTGTTCGGCTGGGTTGTTGGATGATGGTAAATATGTGTGAACTTTTAGATTTATAGTAAGAAATATTTATTAAGTAGTTTTATCATTTATGGTCATTATCTCAGTTCTTCCAACTATTTTAGGTAGGATTTGTGATGGACTTCAGTCACCTAAAATTCATTATGACATACTTGGTGCCTTTTTTATAATACATGTTATGTTATGGAGCAGTTCATTATGCTTTATAAATCGCTATGTCTGGTGGCAATGAAATGATTTTTTGTGTTGGTAATTGGTTTCTATGTTGCAGTGAATTATATAATTATTGGATAGAGTATTGAGTTTTTTATTATTACAAAGTGAAAATATACAGTGAGCAATTTGGTATTTTTAAGTTTTTTAATATTTTATAAATCAATTATCTTCTTCATTCATTAAATTGTAATTTATCATTTTTTTTGTTTTAGATTTAAAAATGGCAACACCACCACTTGGAGAGGATGTGTTAGTGGATGTAAGCAGTGATAACCCAGTTGTGGGTGTCCAAATTGATATTGAGGAATGCAATAGCAATGTAGATGCTAATAATATTAAGGGGGAGAATGAAGTTATTAATGATTTGGTTGACAAGGGTGATGATATAGCTGATCTTGAAAATCTAATTTAATTAAGAAAAAGAAAAAAAATATCACATGTTTGGGAGGAGTTTAAAGAAGTTGTTCTTCTAGATGGCCAGAAAAAAGGGGAATGTATTCATTGCAAGAAAAGGCTGGATATAGGTAATACTGGTGCAACTAGATAATTTAGGAGGCATTTAGATCGATGTGTAGCTAGAGTACGCACATTGACGAAGCAAAAATTTTACGATTTAAAAAGATTTTGGCTTCATTAGAAATAAATCGGGGGATTAACTTCAACAACATTTAAGTTTGATCAAACAAAAGTTAGAGAGATGGTTGCTCATTATATTCTGATTAATGAAAATCCCTTCTCGATTGTGGAAGAATTTGGATTTAATCTTGTTTTGAAGTCCATGTCACCATACTTCTCTAAATTCTCTAGAATAACTGCTCATGGTGATGTGATGCTAGTATATGAAAAGAAAAAAAAGAAAATTAAAGCATTCATTGAGTAGTATAAATAAAGTGAGTTTTACTCGACATTTGAAAATCAAAGAATCAACGGATATCTTATATGGTCATCCGCACATTATGTGAACAAACCGGAAATTACAAAAAAGAGTTCTTAGTTTTTACATTTACCACCTCCACATATGGCTTCCAAATTGTTGACACATTCTATAAGGCCCTAACGAGTAGATGCTTGAAAATAAAATATTTACCATATCAGTTGATAATGCATCAAATAATGATAGGGCTATCAAGTTATTAAAAGATGGTTTACGGATAAGAAAAAAAATCATTCTTTGGGGGAAGACTATTTCATGTACGTTGCTGTGCACATATTTTGAATTTAATGGTGAAAGATGGGGTCAAATGTATAGAATTTATTGTTGAAAAAATCCGTGACATAGTAAATTTTATCAATGCTTCTGAAGGTAGACTAATGAAATTTGCTGATGTTGTTCAACGGTTACAACTACCAACAAGAAAGCTTATCATGGATTGCGTTGGAATTCTACATACAATATCTTTGGTAGTTGCACTTCAACTAAAAGAAGCTTTCTTTTCATACAGTGAGAGGGAGATTACATATTGCTATTGCCCTGAGATGAATGGAATAAAATAGAAAAGGTTTGTGATATTCTTGGTTTTTTTAATGAGGCTAATATCATTTTGACGAATATCCAACATCTAATTTGTTTCTCTCATAAATTTGCACTATAAAAAAGTATTGAATGATGGTGCACTATCTTTTGATGACTTCATCAAGCACATGACTTGCAAAATGAAAGAAAAATTTGAAAAATATTAGGGCAAATGCAACCTTCTGATGGCATTTGGTGCAATTATGGACTCACGAATGAAATTTGTTGTCATTGAGTTTGCTTACCATATGATCTATGAAGGAGATGAAAGCAATCATAATATTGCATATGTTCATACTTTACTATATGAATTATATGAAAAATATGTTGAATACCTTGAAGCGGCGATACTAAGTAGTGGGACATTTAGAGGTGAAAGTAGCAGTGAGCGGTCGACCCGTGATACTATTGCACAAAAATATAGTGGTTGGCATGATTTTACTGCTTATCTATCAGAAAAATCAAGTAGAAGGCCCACCAAGTCGGATAACTACCTAGAAGATGGGTTAGAGATAATTCCGTAAGGTCGTAATTTGATGTGATTGTTTGGTGAAAAACATGCATCTTAAATATCGCATACTCTCAAAATGGTCAGATATTTTATCTATTCTAATTAGCACAGTTGCTTCTGAGTTGACCTTTAGCGCAGGAGAGAGAGTTATTGATACTTATCGCTCAAAGCTTGGAGTTGAAACTGTTCAAGCTCTCATATGTGGGTCTAATTGGATTCATTCTCATTACGGCTTGAAAGGGAGAATTAAGGTATTTATTTATCTTCCAAACACTTTTTTTTAGTATCATTTTTTTAATGATATTAATATTATACTATATTGAATATTTATTAGGAAAAGGATGAAGATGAAGAGATTGAGATACCCTAGGTCTACAGATCTATGCGTAAAGGAAAAGTGGATGAATATGAAGAGTCGACTTTACATATTTTTAAATAGACTTTATGTGATTTATATTTGACATTTAAACTCTTTATAATTTTTGTACTTGCAATTCTTTGTTTAGTAGATATTTTAAAATGTTATGATTGTACTAAATACTAATCTATACAAAAGTGATAATTTTTGGAAATATTAGATGGAAATTGATGATGATAGCTATGATGCTATTGATTTTGAAATAAAAAATTTATAAAGTTGCTCATACATTCCTTGGATGTTGATAACTGCTTTATTGTAGTTGCTCATCTATTGGATGTGTGCTGGTAGCTAAGTAGATACTTTACAGTAGTTGCCCATATATTCTTTGGATGTTGGTAGCTACTTTAACATAGTTGCTCATCTCTTGGATGTGTGCTGGTAGCTACTTTTGAAAATATTTTGAGCTTGAATCAATGCCCTCTAGTTGTCTTCTTTATCTCAATTTTTGCCTTATGGTTGGCTGATTATATGCTTTATTGGAGTAGGTGGAATTGAAGCACTTGTTGAGCAACCATTAGTGGACTCTAAATGACTTCTTTGTCTCAGTTTTTGCCATATGGTGGTAGGATGCTGCCTGCTGTCTACTATTTTTCCTGTAATTATGTTGCTTTTTTAATTCATATTGATGGTTGGCTAATTATACTTTGTTGGAGTAGGTGGAATTGAAGCACTTGTTGAGCAAGCATTAGTGGACTCAAAATGACTTCTTTGTCTCGATTTTGGCCTTATGAAGGCTGGCTAATGTCTACTGTATCTGTATTTACTGTTTAAAGGATTTTTCAGCCTTGCTAGATGATGGACTTTGGATGATGGGCTACACAGTGTATGGTTGTGATGACAATGATGTTTCTCTCTATCTTCTTTTAGTTTGGTATATGTAATTGTAACCCTTCTTCAAGTTTGGATGCTTACATATAATGTTGCTCTTTAAGATGATTATATTTTATAAGCCTTTTCTTAACTTTATCCATTTTATTTTCTCTTATTCTTTATGCTTACTTAATTATGCCATTCCTTCCATTGGTATGTTGTAGAATATTTTTATGATTGGGTAATTGCCTCGTTTAAGATGCTTATAATTTTATTTTCTCTTAGTCTTTATTTTTTAATTAGATGGTTGGATGCTCGAAGAGTACAAGTAGGAGCTTTGGATTACTTCTCCATTAAAGACTCTAACATGCTGCGACATGGATCAATAGAAGATGTTGATTTTAATTTAATTCTATGTTTTCCTTTTTTTTGTAAAAATATGAGAGATTGAATGTTTAATTCTGTAACTTAAATGTACCTCTCTTGTTTGAGCATTTAATTTTTTCTTTAAATATTTTTATAATTTTTTTTTGTAATTTCTTTTCATTAGAAAAAAAATTTACAAAACCTCTTGTAATAAAAAAACATTAATTTGTAATAAAAGAGATACATTTTTCTTCATTTAATTTTTTGTGGTTTACATTTTTTTGTAATTTAGAATTTCATATATTTGTAATAAAACATATCTCAAAAGATTCAAATTAATTTAATAAATATTTTAAATTTTTTTAATTGCTCTTTAAATTTTTTTGATGCTCTTTTTAATGAAATTATCTTCAAAATGAGCCTATAAATGAGCCAAAATCGAGCTACTCAACAAGCCAAGCTCGAGCTTCTAAACGAGCCCAGTAATTCAAATCAAGCTCGAGCTTAAATTTCTGTACATGAGCCGAGTTCGAGCTTGGTTTATGTGGTTGAAGTCAAGCTCAAGCTCAATATAGCTTGAGCTTGACTCGACTCGGTTGTAGCCCTAATGGGCGTAGTCTAGATGTTAGGCTGATGTTAGCCTAATCATATTTTATCTAGGAGGTTGTACTTAGGGGCCCGTAATAAAAATATAAATACTTTTTATTGTGCAAGTTGCTTAGCCCCTAAGCATAGCCCAAGTTAGGACACATGGACTTGGTTACCCTTGTGTAGGTTGCTAAGTTCAAATTATTCATATAACTGCTTGGGTTATATGGTGTGTTTAGCTAACACTTATTTTATAGATGTAGCTAGATTTGCTTTTCTTCTCTTTTAATGTAATTTTTGCATTAGGATTAGGATAAGTGTTATGGGAGATTAGGATGAACATTGGTTATAAGACCAAGTCTTATACATCATGTGATGCCTTTGGAGCAAACAATATCCCAACCAAACCAAGAGAAAGAAAGAAATGGAAAAAAGCAAAGTGAAGAAATGAAAGATAAAGAGTGAATAATGGAGGATGGAGAATGAAGACCCCTAACATTATCATTTTATAATTGTAATTATTCTTTCATTATACCGGGATGTAAAAGGGTAGAGCTCGACTACCCACATTTCTTTTCGGGTTGTACGGAGGTACCAGACCGCACCCGCCTCTTATTCTTTTGTGATAGCTTTACAAATTTGTTTGATATTTTGTTTAGCTTGTGTATTAGAAATAACATGTATTTTCATAGTTTTTTAATGATTGGTGATTGCTATGTGGCCTAGATACGATTAAGCTGTTAAGATAAAAAATAAAGTTTCTTTTCCACTAACAACTCATAACTAAAATTTTAAAATAACTCATAACCTCACATAAAAGCCTAGGAATTAAATCAAGATAATAAAAATATTTAGCAACCCCCTTACCTGGATGATTGTATGTATAATATCATGCATGCCATATTCTTCCACTCTTGTTAAGAAAGGGCTTTGATGGAAAGACACCTATTTCTCTTTTTATTTGGCCCATAATCAATTTCTTATGCATTTAGGCATACAAAATCCTATAAACTGTGTCAAAATAAAAAGTCCAAAAATCAAATAAAACTTGACAAAATTTGCATTATATTTAGGTCATTATTCATGCCCTTCATGATCTAGTCTCTTAGGGAGTGGGTTTAAGGACTTAGTTTTTCTTCTAAATAAATAACAGCTTAACCATCTTGTATAAAGCATATGATTTGCCTACATGGATTTAAAGCATAGGAGGAGCTAGCTGGCTACCACTCCAGGCGATAATAAGTCCACCAGTCGGGTGGTTTACTCTCTTGTGGAGGTAACCATATACCCATTTTTTGCCTCAGATTTAGGTCATGTTTTGGTCCTCACCAAAGCTCCCTAGATTTAGAATCTGAGGTTGTTGTTTTCCTTTGCAGGCTATAAGCATAAATCCTCACCTCTTAGGGATTTTCATAATCTTGTGTTGTGAAATTATAAGTCCTAAATTTCTAATAAAAATTCAACTCAAATAAATAAATCTCCTCAAAATTCAAATACATAAAGCCCAACAATAGGATAGACTGGAGTGCTCATGAGAACTCTTAGTATCATGAGCACTCCTTACTCATCTCCTTTGGTTTCGATAATAACTCTCCCCTTTTTATCTATCCTACTTGATTTTCTGAAATATGATCAATTTGTTGATAGTCCTATCTTTGAATTCTTTGGAGATAATAATCGCCTACTTTAATCAAGAGTAATCTTAAGGGATTCACTTCCCTTAGGATGTAATTAACTATGAGGCTTGCCTCCATAGAGAACTTAACAAACCTGATTTAAATAAACCTTGCTTTACTTTTTCATGTAAAGTATGAGAAACATCTCTGGTGTATTCAAAGACCCATCACGCCTTAGTAGTCCTTATTAGGTGATCAAGTCCATTATAGGGTAGTGACTTCTATCTCTCAAGATAGTACATTATTCTTTAATGTAGTACCCGATTACCCTGATAAGTACATCCTCAGATCTGCGTGGTATCCCCTCACATATATACACACACCTAAAACACACACAAAAACAAACACCACACATATTAGGGGGTCAAACTCTACCACTTTGAAGGTTGACTTCTATAATCTCTTATGGTGGAGGGGTCATATTGGTGTCTAGTCGCCCTTTGGGGGCACTTAAAGCTTCTCATAAAGGATCTTCTAAGTTAAAGGACTCTAACTCTATCTTTATAGAAGAACCCTAAAGATTTAAGATAAGGATGTCACCATCAAAGTCAAAGTCATTATAAAAGGGATGTATCAAAATCATTTTGAAGTTGAATTTGATTATTAAAATTTAGAGAGTTATTATTGTTGGGGTTATCTTGTATAGAGTGTGATCATTTGATACATCATTACCATGTTCATCACAAAGTGGCAGATTATATGTGGAATCCTTATTCATTAATTTATAGTCCCAAAAAAAAAAACAAAATAAAAATCATACAAGGTGAGCTTCATGAGTGGCTTGACACCCCCATTTACAGAAATAATACTTCTAGTAGTGGTAAGTGGTATTGCTGCTCTATCCTAGGTCTACACCACAGTTCTTGCTAAGTATCCACCTTCTCTAAGTTAGCCTTCAAAATTTATAGACTTATTAGTGGAATGGAGGTCTGAGCTTGTTTAAGTATTTATAGAGAGAGCATTATGACTTTAGAATTGATTTTATGAGAGGTTTTAGATAGAGATATAACCCAACATTCTTTGATTTTTAGAAGATCAAATGATTAGTTAGAGATTACTTTAATGGATCTTGTCATAGGTTCCACTAAGTAATCTTCGAGAACCATTATGTCTCCAAATTTGTAGTTCCTCTAGATCTATTTTTTAGAAGTAAAATAATCCTCTATGGTATGCCCAATCATATGATGGTAGGGGAAAAAGTTAATATCATCATTCCACCCACATCCTCTTGCATCTTAGGCTCAAGTAGTTAGAAATTGGGTTTCGTTATTAAAACTTTATAGATTTTCCAAATCACTAGTCTCAGTTAAAATAGGTGCATATAACTACCATATGGCTTGGACTAGTACTAGAGGCATTACTACTATATAGTGGTGGAGGTGGAAGTGGGGTTACTAGAACATGGGTTTCTCAGGCTGAACCCTCATAGATTGCTTTCATCTATCCACTATAAAGACCATTCCAAACCTCTTCTCCTACACCTTATGGGCCTTTCACTTGTAGGACTGATCCAAGAATGATAATTATTTTGCCTATTCTTATAAATTGGCTGCCTTACTAATAAACTTCTTGAATGCCTTGATGGTGAACCTTTGAGCATGAATGCCATCAGCCCACAGATGTTCTTAAGTAGAATTTTGATAGCATATTGCTCATAAAGCTAGGACTCACACTTTATATTGAGGTTCTTCAATCAAGGATGTAGTCTATAAGGAATTCATTAGGTTTTAACTTCTTTATAACCAAATCTCCTAAAGTTATTTTCTATTGTTTCCTTGCAAACTCTTATTGAATAATTATTTTAGCTCTAAATATATTTTCAATGAATCACTGTGTAGTTTAGTATACCAAAGAATTGTGACCCTTGAGAGGCTATTGACAAATTGTCTGAATAAGAGTGCATTATTGTCTCTAGTGTTGCAACAACTAGCCTGAAAGAATGTATATGCTTCATAGGGTTCCTACATCCATTGAATACCTTAAAGGATGGTGGCATAGGTACTCTACTATGTCAAATTTCTCTATGTATGGTCTATCCTTTGGAATTTAAAATGTCTCTTAAGCTTGTACCAATGCTTCCTTCACCAATTATTCTACCATTTTCTAGTTTTCTCTCTCTTATAATGGCACACTACCTATACCCTTCATATGTTGACTACCTAAATCCTTATTTATAAGATTGGTGGATTTATTCCTCTCAACTATAAGCACCATCTCCATCCTATCTTCCTCCATAAGTGTAAACTCAGGCTCTATGCATGTCCTTTAATAATTAGTTCTATTGACATCAATTCTTCAACCCTTCTCTTCACGCAATAATTTTAATCATCATTTTATCTTAATTGATGTAACAATCATTGGGTTAAGTCAAGTGTCACACTACTTTAATCACATTATTCTATACATGACTTCTTAGTGCTGCTCTTTATGAAAAGATGCTTCAGTCTTGATTGAATGGACTTTTGTAGTCTCATCACAGAGATCATCCTCATTAGCATCAAAATAGATCATACCACTATCTTGGTCAGGATAATCCAAGATGGTGGCTTAATAGTCCTCTAGAATGTCATCTAAAGGCTAGTCATCTACCCTTCCAAGCTCTACTGGCATGTATCTAAGATGACCACTACGTCTATCCAGATTCTTTATATCCATCTCATTTTTCTTGAATCCTTTGCTCACTATCTAGCTTTGGCTCTAGCTTTACATGTACTGGGTCTTCTCTTATTCTATAATTGGGGATCATGATGGGCTACTACTATGCTCTTGGGCAGCCTTCTTCTCCATTGATGTTGTAGGAGACCAAATAGGTGTGCTCAACTTTGAACTATTGATATGTGAAGGAGGTTGGCCATTAAAACATTGTCTAATCACTAGACGTGGAGATTTTTCGTTAGATTATTTTTGATACTTATGATGGACTTTTGATGATGGTAACTATATGGGGGAAGGTGATCTGGGGATCAAGTGGTGTGGTGATGATACCCACATTGCCTGATCGAACTTGGTGAAAACTATCCTATCATACCATTTTATGTGGTCTGGTCGACATAAATTGAAATGTATATCCATTAATGTAGAGGATGTTGAGTGCCTAGCAAACCTCCACCTCTTCCTTCTATCAACTTGCATTATAATCTTGGCCTCTATGGCCTCATCTTATCTAAATATGATCACTAATTCTCCTCAAGATCGCCATCCTTAAATTCTTGATTGTAAGATTTTTTATAGGAAACATATTTTAAGACTTTTAGTTCTCTAAATTGTTGAATTCATATTTTATTAATTTGTATTTAAGATTTTCTATGATTTATTATGATTTTGGAAGTTCTTCTTACACTTAACTATTTTTGTAATTCTAGTTAAACTATTTTTCTATTTCGCTGACTCATCAGTTGATAAGGCTGCAATTTACTTATGATGCACATGAATTGGATCGAGCCAAGTCACACATTGATGTCCACACATAAAGTGGTTCTCCTAATGGGTTTGAATCGGTGGGCTCCAACCATAGAATTCACATCCACTATCCAAACCTGCAATATAATGGTGAGGGTGTCATCATCTATCTCTCGCCTAGAGTTGCCACCATCCATCAAAACCATGGTGATCCGAGCAATTATGGCAATGAAATTCAACAAACATGCATCCAAAAGGATCAGAAAAGAAAATGTAGGGTTCAATTAGTGGGATCCAAATTGTTGCCACATTCACTTCACAAAAGACCAACACCTATTCGGTCGAGCTAAAGGTGAAGGAAAAACCTCATTGGAGCTCTGTCTAATGGCCTAAATGAGTGAGGCAGATTTATTTTGAAGAGACAAAGACTTATTGAGAAGCTCATTGAAGACCTCCTCCCCAATCGCCATGAGCTCTACATTCTCTCACCAGCCATTGGTCAAACTAGGTGTAGCTTATTTGGGGAAGATGGGAAAAGTTTTCTTTTTGGTTGGGAAGCATTGTGGATAGAGTGTGAATGTTCAATTGAGGTAGAGGGCTCTTAATTTTGAGTTTCATGTGTATGGATGAAGTGAGGCTGATAGCTTCAAATGGGCATTTAGGAGTGCTTTGGCAAGAGATGGGTGGTGAGAGCAAGGCTTTTGTCTCATTTCATGGTCTTGGCAACTTTGTATAGTGAAATAAATTAGTGTTTGGGTTGGGGGAGCCATGTCCAATGCGCTTGAGATTCCAAAGCAAGCTTAATCCATGCTAGTTGACTTCTAGTCTCCTCAATCCTTGGCAACAAATCCTTTGGATAGTGATAGGACAAGGATAGCTTATGTGTGACAACGAAGGAGTAGTATGTATTTGGGAAATATATAAAGTCAAAAATCCATGTCCTTTGGTGTTTGCACTAACATTGGGTAAATTTCCTTGTTTAACTTGGGTTAATCTAATTTTTATGCTTTTCTTAGACTTGGTTTGTCCTACAGTTGATTTAACTAAGGTAAGCTCTCCACCTTAATCTTTAATCAAAGGTCTCATTTGTCCTTAGATGACCCTTAAGTTGTCTTGGTCTGCCATTTGCATGAATGGTGACCTTTGACTTACACCAAGGTTCCAAGTCATGTGTGGCTAAATCAATTAATGTTTTAGGTGAACCTACATCAACTCATTTAAGCCCATTTGATTTTATTTTAAGCTAACTCATTTGATTTTAAGTAAAGCCAATTTATTTGTTTGGTCAAATTGGATTTTAGTTGGGTTAGGTTTATCTAAATTTAATTATGTCTAATTTATTTTGGCCTTAGTTGAATTTATCTTGGTTTAGGATTTGACTTAATGTGGTTCAGTTGGGCCTATTTGAGTCAAGTGAATCGATTGGCCAAATTACATTGCAATTTGGTATGGGTTGTATTCAATCATGCGTATGTGATAATTATAAGGCTTAAGGTTGACCTACTTTTGCTTAGAGGAGATTTAATTTGATTTTGGCCCTTATAGAGTTCAATTAGATCAACATGACTAAGTAAGAAAAATGACCAAATTGACCCCTAATGAGGCTTTAATCTTGTATGGGATATGTATGATTTGTATTTTGGACATCTTTGGGTTGATTAGTTAAGATCAATTTTATTTTGGTTGGAGTTCCAGTCAAAGTGACCTAAGTAGGCCAAATAAGCTAAATTGGGTTAAGTGGCTGATCAACCAACATAGAAGCCAATTTTTCTTGGTTTATATTTGATAAGATTGGATTTGAGGTCAAGGTTGATTTGATTTAATTTGGTTTGGTTTAAGGAAGTTTAGGTTGGTTTGGGCTAGGTGGGCTCCACTGGTCCAATGTGACTAACTCTAAGGTTAAATTTTATTAGTATTGGGTTTAGATTAGGTATCCCTTTAGTCTCTAGAGGTGTCTTAGTGCTCTAAGTGAGGAAATTTGAGTGCTCAAATGAAAATTCTAAGACTAAAGAGATGAGTGTCAACCTCACTAAAAGTGAGGTCAACAATTTATATATTAATCTTCTGACTCTACTTCTTCTATTTTAGTAGAATTTTTTTTTTTGATATAAGGTGTTAACATTTGCACCTTTTAATTTGAGTAATAAGTCTTCATAATCTTTATTCATAGGCCATACAATGAAGGACACTTGAGGAGGTGGTTGACTAGTGGGATGAGTTATAACTATTTATTTGACTATATCTAATTTTGGCTTCTCTTGCTATTTCTTAACAAGAATTTTTCTTTGATCTATTTTATTCTCTAATTTGAATAGATGAGTAGATATAATTTTGATATTAGTTTTTGTATAATTTATATATTTTATTACATTTATGAATATTTTGAATGTAGTTACTTTAGAAGAAGCTTTTCCAAAAGCAAGCATTTTTAAATTGTATTTATTATCCCTTTCAACTAGTGTGGGTGTTGAAGGAGGGTAGATAGATTCAACTTTTCTAGTTGAAGTTATCTAAGTTTTTGTTATCACACTAATTTGATTTACAAATCCTTCGCTGAATTGTTCAATAAACCATAGCAAAAGGAATAACTGCTAAGCCTTTATTATTTATTATTTTAATATCTTTTAAATATTGATCAGAATATCAGAATAATTATTTCTTTCTTCTATTGTTGCATTTTTTCTATACTAATTTCAAAATATTTTATATTGAACAACAATAACAACAAGCCTTAATCCCACTAAGTGGGGTCGGCTACATGAATCCTTCATCTCCATTGTGTCCTATTATGTGTTAAATTATCATTTAATTCAAGTATACTATGATCATATTTTATACATCTTAACCAAGTCATTTTAGGTCTACCTCTACCTTTCTTATCATAAGGCAAATCTAATGCATCTACTCTCCTAACCGGGCCATCAGACGACCGACGCTTTATGTGGCCAAACCATCTAAGATGACTCTCTCTAATCTTATCTGCAACTGGAGCTACTCTAACTTTTTCCTCAACATACTCATTTTGCATTTTATCTCTAAGAGTAAAGCCACTCATCCACCTAAGCATCCTCATCTCTACAACACTTAACTTAGTCTTATGCTTCTCTTTTATTGGCCAACATTTTGTACCATAAATCATTGCAGATTTTACCACCATCTTATAAAATTTTCCCTTAAGTTTAGGCGGTACTTTTCTATCACACAATAGGCCAGATGCATTCCTCTACTTCAACCATCCAACTTGAATTCTACTAATAACATCTCCATCTATTTCACCATCATTTTGAACAATAGAGCCTAGATATCTGAATCACCCACTCTTTTTAATGACTTGGTTCGCCCAATGTCACAACACTACCGCTAGAACTTCTACAACTAAAATTACACTCCATATATTCAGTTTTAAATCTACTTAAACAAAAACCTACTTTATCAAAAAGAAGAATGTCATCAGCAAAAAGCATACACCAAGGTACATCTTCCAGTAATTGCCTAGTAAGAACATCAATAACTAAAGCAAAAAGATAAGGGCTTAAAGTTGATCCTTGATGTAATCCAACTAAAATAATTTATATTGAAGATGCAAGTAATCTTTTATTGAAAAATCTTTGACAATTTTTTTTAAATCAAATTTTATTAAACTTAAAACTAGCTTATGTATGAATCAAAGAAAATTGTTTTCTACTTTGAGGATGTAATAATTGATTTTTTGTCATTTTAATTTTTTCTATTTTTGTGATATTAATGAAGCTTCTTCAAGAATATATTCCTGGCTAGAATTAGTTAATGGAATTGATATTCTAGGAAGAGTGATAAATCTTCTCAAATAAACCTAATTTCAACATCTCCATCAAATATTTGAACGATTTGATCAAGTTCTTGATTAATTGTAGGATTAGGAATTATAGCACTAAGGATTGTCCATGAATCAGGGAATGTTATATCATTCCATCTAATAGTATGATTAGTATTTATATTTATGGCTAATATATTTGTTCCTAATATAGTTTTATGGTCTATTAGCTATACTACTCTTTTTATATTTGGATATCAGTTATTTATAACTTTAAAATGAACTCTAAAGAGTAAAGCAATTGTTTTAGATTCAAGAAGGAAATCATATCTATGAAGTGATAAATGTATTTTACTAGGTTCATATAAATTAGTATCAGTTAAATATAAACTTAGATTTGAGAAAGTGTTAAATTAAATAGGTTCATGACATCTATCATTTCAATTACTTCCATAAGAGATTGTGCCCAATTGAGATATCTACCGTATCTAAAACAAACTAAAATTGATGAATTGAATCTTCTTAAAGTAATGTTTAATTGTTACTTGAATTAAACCTATTTATATATATTTAAAATTCTGTGATAAGGTTTTAGATCCTCTTCACTTAATAATGAGATAATTTTTCAATGTTATCTATAGTGATTGATTGTTCTATTATTTTGATTGCAACTTTGCCTTCAAAGGTTCCTATTTATATATAATTTTTTTAAAATTTTTTTTGGAATGACCCATTTATTTAGTTCTTCTTAATTTATTGGGTATTCAGTTAATTCTAAGCTCTTATTATTTCTCTCATTGAGGATATTTTAGCTATATCATTATTATTTGTTTTAGGTGTTCCTAATGACATGATAAGGGGAGACAGAAATCTGTGATTGAAGTTTAACTTAATTATTAATAGGTTCTATAAAATTAGCAGTAACAGATATATTGACCAAGATAAATCTGAATATATAAATACACACATATATGTGTTTATTTGAATAGACTAAATTTGAAAAAAAAAATATTCAAAGTACTTTTTAAATACAGCTGATCAAAAAATAGAAAATTTAAAACCGTAGGCAATTAAACAGGCCATAATTCTCTTGCAATCTAGGATATTTATTTTCTGAAAATTTAAAACTTTCGTGAATAACCTCTGCAGCTGTCGCAAACAGGTGGATAAAGCCTTTTGGATAATGAAATTTTCTTCAGAAATATTTAACGTGCCCTTCACGTCTCAGTTCCTTATTTGTTAGATGCAAATATTAGTCTCATTCAGCACCTTCTTTCTTAGGGCATCTAATATTTCCTTGACTTTTAATACTTATGGCTTCATCTATGTCATCGATAAGCTTCAATTATCTTAAGACCATCTTTTAACTGCTCCTCAGTAGCTGTTAAAAGCTGTGTTTTTTCTAGATACCATCAACCGAAGTATGCAAATTTAAAGGCATCGTTACATGCAAGGCATTTTAGGCTAGTGGTTGAAATTTTGGTACCAAAAAAGTCTGTTCAAGTTCTTCTTGGGGTGTGTTCGAGCGATTTGCCGGAGTACTCGAAATCGGCTGAAATAATTCGGCTCGAGCTCTGGCTGTTTGAGTTCGAGCGAGTTGGATCAAATCGAGCTCGAGCTCGATCGCTCGGGTAAACCGGCTCGAAATCCAACCGGCCGGTTAATCTAACCGCTCAATGCAAACGGCCGTGGTTCTCGAAAATGCAAACGAGCTCGTTGGTCGTTGGTAGTTAAGGATTAATCTGTCCGTCAATTAATCGACGGCGATATTTTCGCCGCGGCCGGGCGGGCGCGAGCTCGCCTCGCTGATCTCGCGAGCCCGCGGGTTCGCTGTCATCGAAATAAATTGAGCCACATTTATCATCGGCTTTCTTGCTTGTCGATCTCGATTGAGCCAGTTAGTGGACTTTTGAGTCGCGATCTTCGCTAATTTCTCAGCCTAGTCCTTTACATGACGTGATGTGTGTGAGCCATTAAATTATTTCAAATATCCCCAAAAAAAAAGAAGTATCGTTACCTTGTCCACATCAATCCTTTTTCTAGCTTATTGACGATTAACTTTAACAACTTCTAGCCATCCATTCATGTAGAATCCTGAATACATTACATTTTAACATTTCTTTGGTTGGACATTGAAAGAGATTTATCTAATTTTATTTTGATTTTGTAAAATCTATAATATAGAATCTTAGTTGACTTGTGCTGAAGCTCTAGAGAAAGAAATTATTAAGTATTCAGACATAACATTGGAAGCCTTCTAGAAAATATCTGCACAGCCTCCTTTAAGTTTGCAATTTGTCTAGAAGTATGTTATCCACACAATTGGGGGCGATCACATGCTTTCCTTCTAAATATCTGTAAAATAATTGTTCTGGTACACTTTTTCTGCAGCCTAATTCGTTTTGTGCTTTGCCATTTCGATGTGTCAAATTGGATGGGAAGTATTTTATCCACACACTGGGATTAATATCCGTCAGTGGATCCAAAACATCTTAATCGGGCTTTGGATATGTGAACGTTGAAAATAACAATGGATCCAAGATTTTTTTTCGAAGTCCAATCAAGCTAGCTAGATATTTGTATCAGTGTACAGAATAACTTGAATAAAATAGAATGATTTTTAATTAGAAATATAAAGCATATTTTTATTCTTAGAATAATTAGTTAATTTGAGGGTCATTTAATGGTACAAAAATAGATGTCTTGACATAGCCTTGCTTATCCATTTCTGCATTTTATTATGTTATTAAGATGATTACTCTTTCTTGTCGAACATTATCTTCTTTTTTCATGCTGTCTTCTTCCTTTTTCTTCCTTGTTATTTTGTGAATAATTGAAGAACCAAAAGGTTGTCATAATGCTTTGAAAAATGAGAACATAATTGGAACCTTTGATATTGGTTATTGCACTGCATAATAATTATGGTGAAATTATAGTCACAAAAATGCTTTTTTGTGATTGAGCCTCTTTCATACTGATCCCATCTATATTGAAAGATGGCCAAAGATCATGAGCTTGATGAGGACTAATCGCTCGTGATAGACTTATTGTTTATCTTACTTTAGTGAAGTTGGCACTTATCCCTTTAATCTTAGGATTACCATCTTGACACTAGAATTCACTCACTTAGAATTCTAGGACACTTCTAGTGGCTAAAGGGATGCCTAATTTAAACCAAAGATCAATGAAATTCAACTCTAGGGTTAGTTATATTTAATTATTGAACCACATCTAGCACAAATAAACCTAAACTCCACAAAACCAAATAAATTCAAATCAAATCAATCCTGACCTCAATTCAATCTTATCAAACACAAATCAAATACAATTGGCTCCCAAGTAGGTTAATAGGGCCCCTTAACCTAATTTATGCCATTTGACCATTTAGGTCACTTTGACCCAAACTAAAATCTAAACCAAATTGACTTCAACAGAACTAACCCACTGATATCCAAGACACCAATCACACTTATCCATGCTTAATTGAATCCCAAATCCACCAATTGACTCAATTTGTCCAATTTGACCTATTTGGGCATTCATAGGCCAAATCTAAGTCAAACCAAAATCAATTGAGATTAACCTTGCCTTAAGCATTAAAATTAGTAATTGAACATGATTGAAGCTTGATTAGGGGTCAATTTAGTCAATTGATCTACCTAGCTTAGGTTAACCCAATTGAGCCTATGAAGGAAAAATCAAAATTAAACCCAATCTCAATCAAATTGGATCAGCAAAAAGTTTTATAATTATCACATACACATGATTGAACACAACCCAAACCAAATTGGAGACCAATTCGACCAATTGGTTCACTTAACCCAATAGGCTTAAATGAACCACATTGAGCTAACACTCAATTAAGGACAAATTGGCAAGCTAGCCCTTCCAATTCATTCCAAATTAATTATTGAACATAATTGAATAACCCTTTGGATCCAATTTGCCCAATTTGATCAATTGATCTAACCAAACCCAAAAGAATCACATTGAGAGAAATCCCAAACCAAGCCAAATTAGATCAAACCAACACTCATAACACATTCTAAAATGACACATGACCCAATGGTCATTGGACCCAATTTGGTCAATTGGCTCACTTGATCCAAATTAGCCTATATAAGTCATATTAAGCTAAATCCAATCAAATAAATTCTAATCCAAACCAAACTTAGCATGGCTTACCCTTGGGCCACCTTGGACTTGCCCAAGTGAATCCAGTTCAAACCAAACTAAGTGAACTAAGGATCCAAATAAGGATGAAATCCATAAATGGTAAAGCCCAACACCTCCTTTTGACTTAGGCAGACACTTTAGCATTCCTTGAGCTCACCAGCTAATTCAACCTAAACTAAAATTGTTTTTTTGAGCCATTGACCAAGGTAAGATTCAAATTACCTTGGATAATACTTGGTTCACTCACTATGGGCTATCCACTTCACCTTACTACTCCAAACTTGGCAAGCTAATGAAGGGTCTCCACCCCATCCATTCCTAATTTGAGCTCAGGCTAGTACACAACCACCTCCTCATGCTTGAATTAAGCCAGAATAGTGGTGCACATGAGGAGCTCCATTGGATTGAATTAAGCGGCTCTAATGTAATAAAAAGATCACTTCATTTCTAGAGGTGTCAAGTCCCTCTGGCATCCTAGCTTCAACCACCTCAAAGATTTTTATACCCAAACACCCCAAACATTCACCACCATTAAACTCTACCCAAACCTCTGCCCACACTTTCCACACTCCTACAAGCTAAAACAAATTGAGAGCCACTTAGTTTAAGCATGGGATGGTAGAGAAGGCCAAACTCTGACAACCCATGATAGTGCATTAATCTTAAAAGAAACTGACGAGGAGACAAGGGATATCTTCTTAGTAGGACTTCATCTTTTCAAGATGAAGCTACATCCATCATTGGAACCACTATACATTAGCTCTAGTAAGATAAAATTTCAAAACTCTAGAATGGTCATATCACACCCCAGATGACCCCCTTATGTTGGGGTCAGTCTGAAGTGTAATAGAAGAGGATGACTCGATTGGACACAAATTCCCCACCGCGTTCCAACTTTGTCTTTGAGCAGCAAGTGAAATTTGCATCTAATCAAATCATCACAAATATTTAATTCATATACTACTTAATTAATATCATAATTACTGGAAGCATGAAATCTTTAAGTTTATAAATAAATACAGAGCAACTAAAGACATTTAATTTGTATGTACCCAAAAGCCTTTCCCAAAACTATACATTCAACAAAAGCCAAACACTTCTTTTGAAATTTTCAATGGTAGCATCATCTAAAGCTTAGTGAGACAAGAATGCTAAAGTCAAGACAGACAAGAGAAACAAGCGTTACATGTAAATTTGCAAAATGGTAAAGCGTGTTGCGATAATGTAACAATGTCTTGACAATATCTTTAGGTCTTTGTAGATATGATATAACACAATATCGTAGGTAATATGTAGGTACATCGTATCATCAAGGATCGTAATTTTCATTAAATCATTTCGCTTCTCTCTATATCAAATCATTTTCTAGAAATGTCATTTATAATTGCATAGGTTTTGACTTCATATAAAAGGGTGGTCACCACCCCACGGCCTAAAGTAGGTAAGGCGGTAACCATACTACATACCTAACATCCACGACACTTGATGACCTAATGACCCCAACCTCAAAATGTCAGTCGGGATACTAAGATCCCTAATCGGCTCATCGTTAGAACTTTTCATCTGCTTGATTCTGTAACCTTCTATCACAATTTTCCTGACTTACCCATTGACTTGGCAGACATTTACAACGTCTTTCACATTTCAATATTGAGAAAATGGATCACAGATGCAGAGCAGAAGATTCCATATACCAAGTTTGAAATATAACCGATTTGACTTATGCATTGGAGCGGAAAAGATTTTAGAATTTGATGTGAAGAGATTACGAAATGACAAATTTCCTATGTTAAAATTAAATGGAAGCATGACCGTCAAAGAATTTGGGAGGTTGAGCAAGAGATGAGGCAGAAGTTTCCCTTCCTGTTTGAATGATTCAGAAGAAATTTCGAGGATGAAATTTTTGTTTAAGAGGGGGAAATTGTAATACCTAATTAGTTTATTCTTAAATTATTCCTAATTATTGTTTTAGCTAATTAACGTCGTTCTTGTATACTTTACCTACGTCTAAGCATCACGGGGATTAAAAACGACGCGTGTATGGGGATCGATCGAAGGTAAATTCATTTCCTTTCCTTCCCCGCTCTCCTCTAATCGAGACCGCTCGTTCCCCGCTTGACGGTGATTTCCTTTCCTTTCCTTCTTCGACCGGGCCTCCCGTGACAATCGGGACAGCCGCTTCCTTCCCTGGCGTCGTCGGCTTCATTTGGAACCACGCATCCCGGCTGAACCGCCGATCCGCGTCGGCCACGGAACGCCAGCCGTGAGTCCGTGAGCCGGGTTGGGAAATCCAGTAAATTGTTCGGGTTTCTGATTTCTGGCCGATCGGGGAAACTTAGGGAAATTTTGTAAATTGCTAATTTTCTTTCCCTATCCCTTTTTCTTTCAGCCAGCAGCCTTCCTTGGTGTTGAAATGCGTGATTGGGAGTTCACTGTTTTTTTGGCTAGGTGAGTTGTAGAATGCATTAAATTGGGATTTAGGATTGACATTGTTTGATAATTTTAGTTTGTTAATTGAAGCGTAATTAATAGTGGCGTTAGGAGATTACTTTGGAGTCGTACTCCAGTATTTTGAAAGCTTATGAGGAGACATCAATTTTCCTTTTTATATGAAGTCAAAACCTATGCAATTATAAATGATATTTCTATAAAATGATTTGATATAGAACTGAGAACTAAAATGATTTAATGAAAATTGCTGATCCTTGATAGTGATATAGTATGTAAAGATATTACCTACAAAGATATTCGATTATATTGTTACATCTACATTTTACAATATTGTTGATCATTGTTACATTCGCGACCGGTTTACCATTTTTTACAAATTTACATGTACGCACGCTTGTCTCTTGTCTTGCGACTTTAGCATTCTTGTCTCACTAAGCTTTATCTTATGATGCTACCGTTGAAAATTTCAGGAAAAGACGAGCTGGGTAGAAGCTAGTCTGTTTTGTTGAATTGTATAGTTTTGGGAAGCTTAAAAGCTTTTTGGGTACGTACAAATTAAATGTCTTTAGTTGCTCTGTATTTATTTACAAACTTAAAGATTTCATGCTTCCAGTAATTGTGATATGAATTAAGTTAAGTAGTATATGAATTGCAAATATTTGTGATGATTTGATTAGATGCAAATTTCACTTGCTCGTTCCGCAGTAGCACAGGTTGGAACGTGTCGGTGGAATCTGTGTCCAATCGAGTCATCCTCTTCTGTTACACCACCGCAGAGGGGTCATCACGGGGTGTAAACAGAGAAATATCGAGTAAGGTTGATACAGCAAAAAGATTGATGAGCAATAGTAATGGAAGCATGATTTGGATTTAGGGATAAGTGTTGAATTGATCAATACAGAGCTATAGGACGTTAATTTTGGGTTAGGAATCTATATGTTCTTAATTTCATGCATGTATGATATGTAATAAATATGTATCATATAAATATTTTTTATAATTTCAGATTAATTTGCCTGAAGAAATGCCAGAAAGGTTAGAGGTGTCCTCAGACTAAATCGACCAGCACTGCGAAGATAATTTAATAGTGAAATACAACCAGAGCAAGTGGTGAAGGTCGGTCCTCTGACTAAATACCTTGAACTCAGATAATTCTAGTGAAATACAACCTAGAGCAAGTGGTGAAGGTAGATCTGATGAATTGCAAGGGGTAGTTTAGTTGATTTCCCAGGTTGTTGATAAGCTAGCATCTATGGAAAAATCTGCAACTGGGCACAGATTTGAGTATGGTTCAGAAGTGGGCCAACATTTGAGAATATTTCAAACGTTCAAACCACCAACATTTAAGGGAGCCAGTGACCCTATAGTGGCGGAATATTGGCTGCTTAAAATTGGAAAAATTTTGGATGGAATGATTTGCCAAAAGAAGAGTAGTCTTGGCTACTTTTTTGTAAGGGGAGGCGAAAGGTGGTGGCGGAGCTCAACATAGGAAAGATTTGAAATGATACCCATTACTGGATCAAATGGGATGAATTTGAAAGTATTCAAAGATTGGTTTATTCCTCCATCAGCTAGACTGACTTTACAAGACAAATTTTTCAATCTAACTCAAGGCTCAAAAATGATAATGCAATATGAAGCCGAGTTTACTTCTCTTTCTAGATATGCTCCACATTATATCAATACAGGAAGAGAAATGTCATAGATTTCTGCGAGGCCTCAGATCAATTAAGATTGGCACTAACACCCTTTGATATCAGTGAGTTCTCAGTGTTAGTTGAAAGGGCTAGAAGAATTGAAAATGAGTTGAATTTTTCCAAGCAACAGTGGGATTCTGAGCAAACGCAAAAGCTTTGAAAGAAGGCCAGATTTGCCTAGCAAGAAATTTAAGTTTGATGATAGACAGAAACAAATTCAGTTGGAGAAACCTATTTGTGATAAGTGTGGAAAGCAACATTTTGGTCAATGTATGGCTGGATCAGGGAGATGCTACAGATGTGGTCAGATTGGACATCGTGCACTAGACTGCCCAATGGAGAAGAAGAAGGACATAAAATCATACAATTATCAGGGACAGGGTCAACAAAGAAAATTTTTAGAAGCCAGGATTCCAGGTAACACACATATTACAGGTCATAGGTTCTCCATGCTTTGTGAAGTGATTTTGAGGATCCAACCATAGAAAACACTTGCATTTTTATTCTTGATCATTTTACAACTAGTTTGAATGAAAATTTGACCTTAGTTGGCTCAAATTAAATAGCAAAATGTGGACGATCTTTGCTTCTTGTTAGAGGAAGAAAGCAAATCGCACATTGGCCATGATCTCATCGAATTATAGAACTTGATTTAAATCCTTTATAACTACGAGGTTGATTTGAGCCATTTGATCTTTGATCAAACGACCCAGATCAAAATTGCATCTGCCACCATTCGCATCAACTCTTTGATGGATAGTTTAAATAACCAATCCCAAGCAATCATGCGTAAAGCATAGCTGACTCGATCTCTCGTGATTAATTTGGTTTAATTAGGGTTTAAAGTGTGTTTAGTTAGCAAGGACTTTAAAAAATCATAACTAATTGTAGAAAAATCTTAAAAATATAAATTAATATTTTTTTTGTACTTAGCAAATAGGAAAATCAAAGAAAAAAATAAAACCCCAATTATAAATAGGTTAGATAAAGAGTAATTAGGTTTGTTCGAAATATTTAATTATAAATTAAATAATTACCCAAATGATTTGAAAATTTCAAAAATATTCTTAGCAATGTTTTCTATCTCTCATAATAATTTCATATTATTTGGGTGAGTGGATTAAGAGTTGCACATTTTTTACCCTTAATGTTGTAATTAACTCAATTATTAAATTAGAAAATTATGTAAATCCCCAAATTGGTGTTATAATGTTCAAGCACACTTGCTTGACATGAATACACTAAATAAAAATGATTGACACCTCTAGTTGTCATTAAATCTTAAAATTATCATTAATATGGTTTATTAATCATTAATAATTCGTTTAACCACCTAAAATATAGAAAATTTATCACTAATTGCACAAGTCTCTAAAAAAAGAAGCAAAAAATACTCTTTTGTGTTCAACTAGTAGAGAAGTTTTCAATGAAATCAAAAGCCCCAATTGATTTAAGGTATTTGAGAGTAATTGCTTAATTATTAAACTCTAAATTAGTGTAATTAATCATAAATTATAATCCCAAATGATTTGAAATTTTTAGGGAACGTTTTTTGTGTCATTTTGTATCTTTGTAATTTTTTTTCAGGATTTTTAGGCTTATGATTTATGATTTAATAAGGTTTTAAGGTTAATTAAGAGGGTAATTAGATTAATTAATTAATAAATTATTAAAAATATATAAAATCATATCTTTAGGTTTTTAATCACTTAATTAATAGTGAGGGTCATGAAAAAATTATTAGTTAAGTTTAGTCCCCTCTAATTGTAATAATTAAGCTTAATTAAGAATCTCTTCAATGAACTTAATAAAGCTTAAATGATCTTATAGCCATTGTTCAATCTTTGGATTACTATGTTAAGAGAAGATCTTCATGACAATTAACTTTCCTCATAATAATATATGTGTGAATTTTGTCAAATTGCTAAATAAATAAGTTTTAATAATCACCCCGAGACGGTTACATTTATTTTCAAATCTTTTATAAATTAATCTAATTAATCTAAAAGTATTTTATATATATATATATATATATATATATATATATATATATATATATATATATATGCACACGTGTGTGTATTTATATAACTATCAAGTATATAATCTAGAAACCCGAGATGGTAGGGCTATTGATCGGAATGAGATTTTTACCTCACATTTTTTGTCTAATAATGGCACATACCTATAAATATAAAATATATGCACACACACACACACACACACACATAGCCTCTTTAAACATAAATCCTTAATCACTTTCAAAATAAAAAAATATATGCATATGTATAAGTATGTGTAAAACATTTTTTTCTAAGTTATATAAATACTTATATAAATAATATTCAATTAAAATAAATTATTTTCTTAATTTGAAAAATAGTACAATATTTAAAAAAATGATGTTAAAGCAAATGAATTTAGAAGATGCCATTAAGAAATTTCTTAATTGTTAATTTTCAATTCTATGTTATGTTTCATAATGCTAAAACAACATTCAAGTTTGATTTCATCTTAAGACTTAATTAAAATTTATTTCTTTTAACTAAATCAACTAAAATCTATAAAACTCCTCTTTATTTTAAACTTTATTAGGAGTAGGGTGTAAAGAGGAGTGGACTCTACTCTATGTGGGGCCCATTATTATTTATGCTCTTTAAAATATTAAATTCAACTCAAATCTAAATTAAATCCATAACTTAAAATCAACACTTAAGCCATTAACTACATAAATTAAAATCATCCATTAGTAATAAATTAAACTTCATTCTTAGTTTATGACTTAAATATAAAGGTCTAGCTTTACTTTACCATAATAATTGTACACTTTTTAGAATGATAAGTCATTGATCCTAGACATAGGCTAGGCTGATGCTTTATTGTGATGTATTAATTTTTTATTTTATGGTGTAATATTTTGGACTGGATGTTAAGAATGAATGTTCTTAGATTTGATATTAGGGTAATATTTATTAGACTAATATTTTTTTGTAAGTAAGTTATGCACAATAAAAAAGATGTTGCTATAATAATTTTTAAATCTAACAAGTTTGTTAACAAGCCAATTAGAACACGGGGATTGGTACTCGTTCATGCCAAACCCCACTATATGGAAATATAATTGCTTGTGTGTATGTGTGTTTCAACTAACCTCTATTTTGGGTTTCATAAAAAAATATTTTAAAAATTTTAAATGTAATTTGTACTATAACTAGGTTAGAGCCATTGGGTTTAACACAAGCAATGCCTAGATGGCATAGACTTAAGAGGCCTTATAAAGCTTGGAGTATCCACACCTTGGAGATGAAGATGAAGACTCCCATTAGTTAATTTATGTACTTAGTTCTATGCTGGGCTCTATAAGGGCAAAGTATGGCTATTCATTTTTCTACCTTTTATTAGGGTGTGTATAGTAAAACCCAGCCTTACCAGCCTTTATTATATTATTTAATTTGATTGATTGAGTTGTTTACATTTATTTGTGTAATAGCAATTTCATGTTAAAAGATTGCTTTTTATGATGTCATGAATGTTGAATATTGCATTTAGGCATTTAGGACTTAAATTTGTTACTTAACTTAATTAATCAACTATAATTAAATAAACACAACTCATAACTAAATTAATAAAGCCTTAGGTATAAATACCAAAATTGACCCTAAAACTTATGAGCCATTCCATATATTCTTGCTTTCTTCTTGAATTGGTCCTTTCTCCCATTACACATAAGGGGCATTTATTTAATGAGGATAGTCACCTTCTCAGGAAAGTCAACCTTCTATCTTGATTTAACCCATGACTTGTTCCTAAATATATCTCATTATAGACATGGTTGCATACCCAAGGCTTGTCAAATAAATTTTGAGTTTAAAAATATTTAAAAATTTAAATTTTATTTTATTAGTTAGAAGCATTTATCATATTAGTCGTGATCTTAAAGCTTAAGAAGTGAGTCTAGGTTGTTATAATTTAATTTTTAATAAAAAAGAGTCTAGCCATCTTACATTATATTAGACTAGCCATATAGTTTTGAAGCATAATTGATGTTAGTCGACAGTTTTTAATAAAAAAGAGTCTAGCCATCTTACATTATATTAGACTAGCCATATAGTTTTGAAGCATAATTGATGTTAGTTGGCAGCCCATCTAAGTAGGCTGTAAGTTTAGAAGAGTTGGGATATGTTCATATTCTTTAATGGGGGTGAGCGAATATATTTTATTTATTTATAGTTATACTAGGTTGAACTTCTAGCTTGTGCTAAAGTACATTTAGTTTTAGTATCTATTTTGCTATTGGTATAAGTCCTCACCTCTTAAGCACTCTAATAATCTTGTGCTATTAGGATATAATTTTGAAATGTCAACTCAAAATTTAATATAAATCTCAACTTCAAAAATATAAAGCCCAACTATAGGATAGACATAAGTGCTTACTTAAATTCTCAGTATTAGAATACTTCATGCTTATCCTCCTTTAGAATTCATTAAGGATTGTTCCCACTTAAATTTTCCCATTTAACTTTTATATGTAGTAGTCTTGACATAAACTTTAAAATCTATAAGGACAATAACTAACTACTTTAATAGAGAAATTTCTAAGGAGACTTCTTCTACAAAGATATAATTAACTACAGAGGCTTGTCCCTTAAAGAACTTACAACCAAATCTAAAATAAACCCTATCTTACTTCATTCATATAAGACCAGGGAAAAATCTCTAGTACATGTAGACCCATCAGTCTTAAAAGTATTTATGAAGTGATTGAATCTATTGTATTGTGATATTTCTATCTCTCGAGATAATATATTATTTCTTGATGTCATGTTCAATCACCTAAATAAGTACCTCCAATATTTGTGTGGTGTCCTCACATTTTTAATCGTCACGCTTACATATAATGGAGCTTGAGATGTGATGTGGAGGCCTTCCTCAAGATCTTTTTCAGTATTCTATAATCGTTTAAAGTGCCCCATAGTTATCAATTGTTGTGCCTCTATAATAAATACATTAAAAATAAACATCATTGTGCTTGCATCCCTCCCATTATTGCCATTGAATGGTCAAAATAAACCCTTCATCCATGCAATACTTTATTGTTGCAAATATAATCATCATGTAAATAAAATGATTAAAAATAAATTTAAATTGAATATACTTACATAATGTATTTCAAATGGTGACCTAAGAAAATAAGTTGTAAATGGCTACAACCCTATTACAACAAATAAAGTGAGGCCCATGATTTTTTATCACCTTAAATAGCAACAAAGTTCATGTTTGTTATCATTAGCAATTTCTACATGATCCAATACATTGGGCAATCTATGACTCCACATTTCTATGTACAATTAATGATGGTTTAGCCAATTTATGCCATTCTTTTCCCTAACATACACTTGAAGTTTAGATCTATTAACTCAACATCAATTTTTTGCATGCCTCCGAATTGTCTAATTGTATGAACATGAAGGTGTCACTCTACATGCCTCCAAGAAATTAGTGGGATGTAAGAAGGACATGCTTCAAAACTAGGAAATAGAGTGTGGTAAAAACAACATAAATTCCTTGAGTATGGGGTTCATATTACATAAATTGCACTTATGTACACACTAAATTATTTAGTAATGACCACTATAAATAAATGAGAATATGGTTGAATATCTTTACTAGATTTTGACGTATTCCATGTAATTCAATATGATAAACGTAGCAATGTCTGTAATTTCAGGATTACAGGGATCATCTCAATATATAAATTTTGGAATTGTGTGTGATAAATTAATTAAAATAATTCTATAAAGGTTAACCTTTTTGCCCAACTCTTCTACTAATTATCAAACTAACTATAAAAGTGATTGTAAAATATTTTTTAAAAAATATAGATTGAAAAAGTATAAGTGAACTATAACACCTAAAAAATATTTTAATTCATGGCTTAAAAAATTAAATTTATAAAAAAGAAAAAGACACTCTTAAATTTGTTTTATATAAATTTAATAAATTATTTTATAGAAGTTAAAAATACCAAAAAATAAACGTTATAAAAGTATTCTTTAAAATATTCAAATTATAAATATTAGAAAAAGTTGAATAATTGTTTTTTAGAAAAGTAATGCGGAATATTTTAAAATATTATAAATTAGATATTACATTTAAAATATATTTTAATTCAAATAATAATTTTTTAATAAACGAGATTTATTAAATAATATTTTTAAACATTAAAATTTTCTATTTAAAATTTTGTTTAACTTAAATTATTTAAAAATCTATAATTTAATTTTAATATAAAAATAAAATAAAGAAATAGTTGACGGGTTAGGAGGCCCGCCTAGAAACAAGCCTTATGAGAATGAAATATTAATATAGATCACGCGGATGTATATAAAGAATGCATACCTCTGCATGCATCTGATTTCTTATTGACAATCTGACGTGATCACGAACGTAATATTTCATATAGTTGCCCATATATTAGCTGACGTGCTCTGTAATTGCTTTTACTTATTCCTTTAACAATTTAAATTTTATGAAGGTCTTCTCTAAAAATTTTCCTATAAAACATTACTTGATTATTTTAATGACGTGGCTCGTTTGTGTTGAAGCTATGGTGATAAGAAACGTGCGGCAAAGATGCACCATCTCCTCTTAAACTCTCTCTAACCTCTCTTCGCACCGCCAACACCCATACCTTATCTATATAGTCCCTCGCACATTGGAACCACTATCGCCCACCTCTCATCGCCCTCCATGGCCGCAACTCTCTCCACGACAAGCCTCTCCGCCGCCTCTACAGGCACACCAGAGCGCTGGAGCTCGGGCAGGGCCATTGCGCTTACGCAAAGAAATCTCCTTTTCGCAAGCAGAGTCGGGTTCGTAAAGAGGGCAGGGGCTCAGTGCTGTCCGGAGCTCCCCATCGACTCCTGGAGGGATTTCGGAGAAGGTGTCGGAGAGTATAAAGAAGGCGGAAGAGGCGTGCGAGGGCGACGTAAAGAGCGGTGAGTGCGCGGCCGCGTGGGACGAGGTGGAGGAGCTCAGCGCCGCGGCGAGCCACGCCCGTGACAAAGCCAAGGAATATGACCCCCTGGAGAACTACTGTAAGGACAACCCAGAGACTAATGAGTGCCGCACCTTCGATAACTGATTTCTGAGGGTCTATTTTATTTACCCCTTGTTCACATATGGTTAAATAGGGAAGCAATAGAGGATTATAATGTTAAATTTCTCTTCTTGGGAAGTTGTTGGAAATATTTAGTGATGACAGCTTATGTATTGGTCAAGTAATGTTTATAAGATGATATTGTAGAAAGGATATCTGTGTTTGCATTTTTCACTTCATAATTCAGCTTCTTTTTTTTTTTTTTTGAGGGATATTTGAGCAATTTAATCACAAATTCATACACACAATATATGTATAAGAATTTGAACTCAAAATCTTTTAGTCGACGACCTAAGCTCTCAACCACTAAGATAAAGTGTCTTGCAGAATTGAAACTCAAGACCTTAATCACAAATTCATTTGAAATATTTAAGTGAATTTAATCACAAATTCATACACATAATACATGAAGATCTCTTGATTGAAAGCCTAAGCTCTCAACCACTAAGCTAAAATATCATACATTCCTTATTTCTGAGGATCTACTTTGAACCATCAATTTACAATCTTTCAAAGATAGGTCAAATGTGATTATAATATTGTTTGAATGAGCCTCTAATATGATCAAAAGAGTTTCAAATTAAGTTTCAACAAGTTAGAAGTTATTGTATGGTTCAAATAAAATTCAAGGTTTAAGTAAAGCTCGAATATAATTCGAGCATATTTGAGTAAGGATTGAACAAAGTTCCAATATACCCAAATATGATTCGAGTTTCGTTTGAATAAACCCAATTAAACTTCAAAGAAGTTAAAAATTAGTAAATTATAACTTTGATATAGTAAGGTATAATTAGAACATTTACAATATAACAAATTCTAACACTGATATCATATATATATATAATTGCAATTCCTTTAACAACAATCATGATTTTATATATATATATATATATATATATATATATATATATATATATATATATGTCACCATGATTTTTTTAAAAAATTGATCTATATTTGTAAACATGCTTAAGTTCAGGATCTCAATTATAACCAATTCTACTCAACTTAAGCTTTACCATTGCCTGAAGTAACACATACAAGCAAAACAAGGATGAGCAACATCTCAATAGAGCACTTGAGATATACTATAATTTTTAATATACAAAATTAAAGAAATATATAAGCAAGTATAACATCAAATGAACAATAAAATTTACTTTCATAGACTAATATAATTTCTTAATAGGTCATATGAAATATCTATCGAATATAACATCATTATGAGAACTATTATCTATAGTAGGAATGTATCAAATATAATATTTCTTTTAACTTAATGTGAAAATTTAATAAAATAAAGTAAAAGAACATAATATTTATTTTATATTCTACAATATTTTTATAATTTATTTATTTTCCCCTTATACCTTCATTTTGATTTATACCTCCACTTATTCATATTCTTTTCTTTGCCCAAAATACCTTAATTTCCAGTTATAGATCTACTTGTTCACATCTATTTAAGCATTTAATACACACAAATGGGTAATTATTTAAGTACACATGCCCTTATACCTTCACTTGCATGCAAAAAAGTACAACCACCTTGCACGCACTTTTCACCTTCTTTTCCTTATAACATATGCATTTTTGATACATAAAAAAAATAAATATTAATAGTTTCGGTATAACTAAACACCATTTCACTTGTTACATAAATTTATGAAAAGACAATATTTATAATAAGTAATACTATTTATGAGGAAAAATGTTATATATAATTTAAAAATCTTAGTTCACCAAATCATTCATATGTAGTATCCACAATATCATTTTGAAGTTTTTATTATTCATTTCACAACAATTTTATCATGTTCAATATATACACTCACCAAATATATAAAAATACCACATAATATAAAACAACAAGTAAAAAATTAATTTTCATTTATCAATATTACTAGAACAATCTATTTTATAAGAAACATAAAATTATGCGATGAAAACTTTCTATATTTTGTTAGATATGAGTTTGAATGAAATCTAATAAAATAAAATGTCATATATATATATATATATATATATATATATATATATATATATATATATTAAATTTAAATATGCAGGAAATTGTTGACCTAATTTTTGGATGAGATTAATATTATCCCTAAATTAATAATTAGGACACCTAATCCTAGATTAGGAGCCTGCTAATTAAGCACTTAAGACACTATACTAGGTGACCTAGTGAATCCTTCTAGGGTTTGACCTAACCTAATAGGATTAGGAAGACCCAAATTCAAATCCAAATCTAAACAAAGAATTGAATCAAACATATTCCAAACCAATTATCCTACTTAGCTCAAAATCACCTAAACTTAAAAGAAATTTAAATGAAATGAAATAAAATAAAATACATTAGAGTTAATACAAAAATTAAAATGAATCTAAAACTAAATCCAAAGAAAAGTCAAAGATGGTTAGCCCTTTGACATGGAGTTGACTTATGTGGATCCTATCAAGTCAAAGGTTAACCCATTAAAATTTGACCAAATGAAGTCATTCCAAAGGCTTAAAATCATTAAATAAATATATTTAAAAATGAATTAAAATCATTAAATAAATATATTTAAAAATGAATTAAATGAATTTAAATCTAATAAGGCCTTAAATGGGCCAATTAGGATCAATTATCTAAATAGGTCTAAATGACCTTATTTGATTCAAACTTAAATTAAATTAGACTTAATTCAAACTAATTATCCAAAATCATTTGAAAATCATCTTGAAACACAAACCAACCAATCATTGGGTCTAATTTGACCAATATTGTCATTTGACCCAAATGAATTCAATCCAATTATTTAAACTCAATTTGGGTTAAATGGGTAAAATTGAAATTAACTTCAAAACAAATGAAATTAATCACTCTAAATCATTCCACACATGTGATTAGACATGATTGGAGTCTAAATACACTTTAATTGAGTCAAATTGGTCATTTGACCTAATTGAACTTAATTTAACCCATTTAAGTTAAAATGAGTCAAATTAAAATAAAACCAAATTAAGTCCTCACATAACATGAATCAATTGAACTCCAAATTATCCATTGGATAATTAACTTTAATTAGAACTTAAATATAAAACCAATTAATCAAAAAGAAATACAATTAAACCACTTTAAAACAATTTAAATCCAAATGGAATCAAACTAAGTTCAATTCCCAAATCCAACTCAAATGGACTTGTGTTTGACCTATGACTCATCTTGGTTTGACTTGGCCAACCAACCATTAATTCAAATGAGTGTAGTAATGGTACCAAAAGTCAAGAGATGCCATATAAGATGCCATGGGAGATGAGCCATAGCCATGGAAAAAAAGAAAAAAAATCCATGCGAAGAGAAGCAAAATTCCATTTCTCTCTCTCATACCTCATCCACCTCCTTATCCCAACTAATTTAGGCTAATCCCAATCAATTGACCACCCCTTGGAGCTAGCCTCCAATGGCGGAAGTAACCATGGAATAATGAAATTTTCTTCCTCCATGGAGAGATGCTCATGGCTATAGGAGAAAAGAGAGGAAGGGGACTTCTTCTCTTGAGGTTATGCATCCCAATACACTCATAAAGGGAGGAGAGACCAAATTGACACCTCAGCTGGAGCTATCGCCGATGGCCTGATTCTGACCACCATAAACTTTTTTTATATGGCTCTCGACCATATATAAAAAGTGAGGAAAGAAATTTAATCTCACAAATCCAATCATCCTAACATGCTCTCGAAGAATAGAGAAGAAGAATTGAGATCTTCTAGTTCCCCACCACTAGCAAGCTTGAAATTGGCCAAAGTCGGGGCCAAGCTCTTTGCTAAATGTTGAAATAGATGAAGGCTATTTCTCCCCCAAAAATTGAATGTCCCTACATGTTCTATAGGTAGAGGCAAACTCAAACGAGCTCTTCCTCGAGTCTCTCATCATAGGTGAGCCAGAGAACCATCAAACTCAATAGAGGAGGGACTGATCTTGGTCCCATGACAATTCATGGGAGGCAAGCCGAGATTTCTTCACCAAAGTGTTGTTGTATTGAGGCAAAGGTGTATGAACCATTTTGGCCATGAGGATCAACGTTGGCGAGGTATGAGTTCAAACTGAGCACCCCCATGCATGGTTTGGTCCTTTGTGAAGTGAATTGACCTATATTTAAATCAAACTATTTAGAAGGATTGGAAATTGAACCTTGATTGATTTGCAATTAAAATGACATTTTTTTCACTCTGATTGTCCCTGAAGGGTGGACGGTCCCCGGTTCTCTAGTGGAGGACAAGGAGATAATCCCCATCATTCATTCCTTTTATTTAGAACAGACGGTTCTGATTTAGAAGCACCACTCGATTTAATCCCTTAAGAAAATCAAGATCAAATCTAGGTTGTTTGATCCGTGATAGAATGGCCCTAAATGATTCCGCATTTGTGCCACCTTTTGACATGGGATCCGCGTGGTCTAGTGGCGTTACACCATGTGTAAAAGGGTGGTCGCTCACTGGATTAAGTAAGAAAATCAACTTTCTGAATTTAAAAAAATACAAAAAATACCAAAACCTTAAAAATTCATAGAAAATAAAATGTTCAACCAAAAAAAAAAAAAATGCAAATAAGAGTTCTAGGGATTCATCATAGTGAAACCCGAAATCACCAATTGCCCAAATTTTTATTGGGAATTGTTGGGTTAATTTGGATATAAATAAAAATAATTAAACTCAAATTAAACTCAAACCATTAATCTAATCAATTTGAAACTTTAGTGAATTGAAATTAGTGTTAAAACACACCTTAGATAAACTTTTCAGGATTTATTGGAAAGTAAATCCATGGATATGAAAATTTCAAGCTATGAACTTTAATTTAATGAAATTAATTAATATTAATGTCATAAAATTATGAGAAAATATGAAATTACTCAAATCATCATAATAATCATTAATGAGTTTAATAATATTATTAAAACTCATTGAAATCTCATAAATCCTAAAATGGCCTAATTAAGTAATTAATTGAATTAATTAATTCAATTAAATCATCACAATTTTGAAAAATCATAATAAATCAAATAAAATTTCAAAAATTCTAAATGAACCCTCTATGGATGCATCTTCTATTGAGGAATTCAACAAAATTAAAATCTCTAATTAACTCTTTTTGATTTAGTCTTAATTTAAATTTAATTGAAATAATTAAAACCCTAATTAGTCCTTAATTATATATCTGACTTGGATGAAACTTTAGAGAACTTAAATTAACAGGAAACCTCACTTATCATAAACATTTTAAGGTCAAATGATCTCTGGATTAGAAGTTTTTGAATTTCAATCCTTAGGACCATTTAAGTGAAATAATAAATTAGAAAATCATAAAATGTATTCAAATTCATAAAATGAACTTAAAATATTTTCATTAACATCAGAACACTTGAAGAATATTTTCCAACCCACTAAAGTCATGGAATTTGATTAATTACATACTTAGGGTTTAATGAAAGAAAATAAAATGTAAACTTTAATAAATTTTAATAAATCAATTAAAATCAAAACCTTTTTAATTGAGCTTGAATTACAATATCAACTTAAATGAATTAAGTGGATTCACTTAGGTTAATGAACATAAATATTAATGAAATAAATAAATTGACTTAGTTAAAATCAAATAAACTAAATAATTCAAATACATGAAATTAAATGAGCAAATAATCAAAACAAAAGAACTACAATTGGAATGAAGTCTCTAAATTACATGAATTCTAACCTTAAAATATTAAATGAATCAAAACATTTAAAATAAATCAAAATCAGTTGAATCCAAAGGAGGTTAAATATAATACTTAAGATCTTAGTTTGAGCCTTAGGATGAAGATTTCATTTTATTAGGATTTAGGATGTTGAATAGAATGGGTTCCACCTAAAGTGGAATTTAATTTATTCATTATTCTTAAAAACTTAAATTCTACTTTAGGATAAAATGGAATTAAAAATGAAAATGAAATCATAAATTAATTAAACTACTTAAATTGAAACCACCCAAGAGAAATTGAACAAATTTTAAGAATAAAAGAAATCAAAAGAATGAAAATAAAATTTTCATAATTAGTGAACATATGGTATATAGTCTGGACACTCGAGGTCATAGGGCTATTAGTTTGAAGGAGATCTTGATACCTCAAAATTCTATTTTAACAATGACATGCACCTATGAAGCAAAATTATGAAAAGTAAAAATCCCAAATCAATGTCTAGTAAAGTCATACACAAGCCTATTTTTCTTCACACTCTAGATTATTAGGTCATCAACCATAGACTTAGGTTAGGTCGATGTTCTATGATGTGATGTGAAATATTTTTCTTATTTTGTGGTGTACTACTTTAGACTGGATAGTTAGGATTATTTGCCTGCTAGTCTGTATGGTAGAACGTTCTTTTTAGGCTAATATTATTGTTTATAGGGGTCTGTGCTAAAAGGGACTGATGTAATAAAAGAATATATAAATGTTGTTTACTTGCAAGTATGCTTAAGTTCCTAAGCTTAAAATGTATCATGAGTCAAAACATTTAAAAGATGAAAATACTTGTATTAATTAGGCATATATCATACCTGACATGATCTTAGGGATTAGGGAGTAAGTGTAGGCTCTTAGTCTCTTTCCTAAAAGCAACAACCAAATGAGATTGCATAACATGAATACTGAATTCATGGATTTAAAAGCGCCTAGGTGGTGTAGTTGGCAGCCCTTTTAGGCGGGTGATAAGTCCAGAAGAGTCAGGGATATGTTCATTTTCTCAAGTGATAGAAAAAGCTGATAAATTCTCAAAGTTGAATTAGGTCGAGCCTCTAACTTCTGTCAGGAGCACCTGTAGACTTAGGTTTTGAAGCAACCTTTTAGGAACAAGTCTTCAACCTTAAGTACTTCTACAATCTTGCGCTGTAAGAATCTAAGTCCTATATTTCTAAGAAAATGTCAATACTCTACTAAATCCAATCTCAAAATTATAAAGCCTAATGGCAGGTTATTTGAAATGTTTACTATATATCCTAGTATTTATAAGAATTTCCTACTTAATCCTAATTTACCTACAAAATAACTCTTTCCCCTTTGAAAGTGTTCCTATTAAATTTATAAATTACCATCCTTTTAAGATAAGCTTTGAAATCCATATAAATAAAAAGTAAAATTTTAATCGAGAGTATTCTTAGAAAGAGATCCTTCATTCATAAGAAACAATTAATTATAAGGGCATGCCTTATATAGAAATGTGAACCCTATAATAAAATAAACCTTGTTATGCTTCTCTATATAGTTAAGGAAATAAATCTCTCGTACATTGAAGACCCATCAACCTTAGGAGTCGCTATTAAGTAATCAAATCCATTATATGGAAATATGTTTATCTTTCGAGATAATATATTTATCCCTTAATGACATATTTGATTAACTAAATAAGTACCCCAAGATCTATGTGGTGTCAAAACAATAAAATTTTAACAAAATGAAAGCTTATTTTGAGCTAGATAATTTGGCAACTAGCCTAACAGACAAAAATGACTCTAAGTCCTTTTAATCTAACTTTCTCTCTTTACCTCTCTCCTTCTTTCTCACTTTCTATCTTTTGAATGACTAACAAGTTGGGATGGGAAATTTTTTTTTGGAATACGATTATGAATTATATATATATTATAATAATAGTTATTTAGAGATATAGTGTTGATTATAAAATTATTTATTTTAGTTATAAATTATATTAATTGTTTTATATATCACATTTAGTACTTCAAAAAATACAAAAGAATAATCTATAAATACTACAACATGTTTAGAACACTCTTTAAAAAATATTTTGTAAAAAATACTAGATATTCTAGAAAACTCACTTTAGAAAGATATGATAATTCTCAAGAAAAAAAAGTCCGAAAAAAAAACTTTTGTTCTCTCACCTCTAATGTTCTTTGAAATAGGTAAAAATATATTTGAAATAGAGTTTTGAATGCTATGCATTGCGATAGAGGAAGTTTATAAATCGAACATAAAATAACTTTAGAAAATTAATTGGATGTAGTGATTCAATATTTTGTAATTTTTTTTAAAATCAGAAAAACATTGACAAAGAAACTAGGCATACAATCTACTCTAGAAATTCAAGAAGATATACTAATAAACATAAAATAAACATACAACTCTTGGAATACCCAAATTGATCTCAATAAGCATATCCAAACACTATAAAAGTGGTCATTACAAGACATTAGGTAACCACCTCATTATAGAAACATACTTGATAACTAACAAAATTTTTGGAGGAATAATCTATTAGAGATTATTGATAAAATTTCTAGCAAAATTTCTGGTGTAAACTTTTAAGAAAAAAATTTGATGTAAAAATTTTGTCGGTTCATCCTTCACATGTCTTGATGAAATGTCAAGTGAGAAATTCATTAGAAATTTGATATTAAGCTGACTTATGAAACCCTTCTCCCAATTTTCCTTTCTTCTTCCTCAACTCCCTCTTGGCTCAACATGGAAAAGTAGCCTTAGTGCTTCTAAATCTTCACAAAATAATTTCTTCAATTTCTATATTGAATCAATGGTAAAACTCTTTCACTAGATTCTAGTAATATTTATTTGTGATTTTATTTGTTAAATTTTGTGTTTTATGGATCTGAAAGTGATTGAAAGTTTTCATATTTGGAGCTAAATATTGCTGAAACTTGTTTTAAATCCGTGTATCTTACACTATTTTTGTATTTTAGAGTGATCTATGATTCTTTAGCTTAGATTTAAGATTTTATGTATCTCTTTATCTCCACCCTCACACACACTCTCTCTCTCTCTCTCTCTAAGATGATTATGAAAAAAATCATTCTTCTTTAAATTAAAGATGATTATACTTCTCTAGGTTGCACAAATAATTTAATATTGTGAAAGAAAAAGAATTTTGAAGGAATGAAGGTAATAAGAAAGTATATGGTAATGAAAGTTTTTGACCTAAAGATGGTCTTGCTAAATATGGTCTTGACCTAGATATTTGGTGATTAAATCTAATTTCAACATTTTTTTTTCTAATATTTGTGCATTTGAATTGATCTTATGACTAGACATTGGCCTTATGGGTAGCAATGTTAGGAATACTCTAAGAATTTACTCATCTAAGTTTTTTTTCATTTGATTATCTTTAACTTGGTAGCTTGTGTGATGTTTTGTTTGTATTTTTTAGAGTGAGGTCATTAATTATAAAACATTTTTATCCTCCTACAACACATGGATATCCACAATAAAAAATCATGGATGTATAATAGGTTGTATCCATGTATAAAAAAGAACTAACTGATGAATTTTGAATGTTGTTAAGTACTTTATGCATGTTGTATCTCAACTTCATATTTATCTTTTAAAGGAAAACTTTGATGTCAATTTGAGAAAAAAGTACAAAAATCAAGCATATTTAAGGCCAAATGAAGTTATATTGGACTTATATCATAAAGGGTTTTAAATAAATTATTTGTTGTTCACTTCACATGGTAGTATGAGTGACATATTGATGCTCACACTACTGCTTCAACAAGCTCTATACCTTCAACGAATATGACTTTGAAAGATATGAAAAAATGGTATTCAATGCAGCAAGAGCTCAATTTACAAGAGTAATGGAGGAGGAGACACCACATTTAAAATCTAGAAAGTTCTATGAACTATTAACTTATCCTAAGTCTTATTTAGAGAGGAATTGATGGGTTGAAGCTCTTTAAATTTTATTGAAAAACTTAAGTCCAAATTAAAAGTATTTCTTTTCTATGTACAAATTTTTTTAACCCTTTTCACTCACCTAAACTATTTCATAGAGCCCTAAACCAAAATATAGTGTAATTGGGCAGACTAAGATCTTAGAAGACCTTGTCTTCTATAAAAGTTGAAATTATTACTTTAAAATTTAATAAGTATTAAAACTCTCTAGATTACATATAAACCCATTATCATAATATTTTTAGTGATCCCAAGGCATGACATTATCCCATTCTCTCACATTATAATTGTAAAATAAAAAATAATCCTCTCAGGTTAGATAAGTTCTTAGCCTAAGCTAACCCCATTTGTTACCCTACTTTCTAACTGCACATTAAATTCAATTTCACCAATGTATATATAGTCTTCTTTGGTATCTTTAGAAGAGTTCTAAATTATAATTTTTCTTATCAAGAGAGCCAACTATAGTCCATATGATAGAGACAAAGATTTCTTTAGAAAATTTCACCTTCTCCACCTCCATGCTATAATTCTCCTTCTCCACCACTTCTCTAATTTTAGCATAGGTGGTCAAGCAACTACCTTCTCACTATCCTTCTCCTTCTAAACCTTCATGTTACATCACGCAAAAATGTGGCACAATCCATTCCTTTATTTTTGTTCTTCTTATATATAATTTTTAATAAAATTGATTAGAGTATCCAATTTCTATCTTAACCTCAACTAGTTATTCTTTATATTAAGTTGTTTCTTCAATTGATCAAAAGGGCATAAACTAATTAATAGTTGGTGATCTTTACCTCCATTTCTTTTTCCATGTCTTGAAGTACATGGCTCATTTGAAATCAAATTTGAATTAACTTAAAATAATTTAATTAAACTCTAAATAGCTAAACTAAATTATGCTAGGGTCGCCTAGATCATTCTATAGATGGTTAAAATTAATTTTTCATTAATATAAAATGAATCTTTAAATTAAATTCAAAATTCAAATGAATGAATTTTAAAATTTAAATAATGAGGGAATTATTATGAAAATTATTTAAATAATTCTCACATAATTTATTAATAGAAAATCAATGGAAAATTTGGCCAAAAGGCAACTTGGATGATAATGTGGTATGAGAGAGAAAATAATTAGGAGAGAGAAAAGATAATTAGAATAATTCTAGAATAATTTTATTCTCATGCAAAAAATAAATGGATAAATAATGTAATTATGTATGAAAAATGATTTAATGAAGTATGAAATAAATTTATCTTACTTGAAAGCAATAAATGATACTTAAATCTATGCACTTAGTTCATGTTATCCAAAATAGATAAATCAAGAATAATGCAATTTTGATATGTAGAAAAAAAATATGAATGGATTTTAAATAAATTATTTTGAAATTATTAAATAATTAATTTTATTTTATTTGATCTCTTATTTGCCTTAGTTATTGTAAGTCCTAGAAAATTCTCAACCAAGTCCAATAGCTTTAGCTTTCCAGATTTGGCTAAAGAATCTAAGTTTGAAGAATTTTGTGCATCACTTGAATTAAACTAATTAGTAGCTTCAAAAATATATTTATCATCAATAAAAATCTAAATTAGTAACAACATTTATAATGATTAATTTTGTCAGCTTTTCCTACAAATAAATAATTAGTTCTTATTACACAAGGTTTGCTATCATCAAATCAAATGGTGAGATACACAAGGTGTATAGTTAACAGATAGTAATGTTGATCTCTCAAGTAGTAATTTAGAAATTAATCAAAATATTAATAACATAAATCAAGTGAGAGAAAATGGTGAAATTAGTTTAATGATAATCAAACTAATCAAGGATTGGAATTACTTAACTATATCAAAAATAAAATAAATGATCCTTATTTAAAAACACTCAATAAAGGTTAGAGGATTCACCCAAACTTATTTTTAGATTAATAATGCAAACTTTAATCAAAATTAAAATATTGGAAGTTTGAACAATAGGAATTATAACCCTCAAAACTCTAACTTTAGACCTATCATTCCACTAGGATATCCTTCATAAAATCAAACTAAGTAAAAGAAACCTACTTTAGAAGAATTTGTGATACAAATGAGAACTCAAGTACAAAAGAAGGAGCTTCAATCAAGAATTTAGAGAATTAATTTGGGAAATTTGCTAATAACCTTACAAATAGACCTAAAGAGAATTTATCTAGTATCATGGAAGTAAATCCTAAAGACAAAGGTAAAAATATTGTAAAGCAATTGAATTAAGAAGTGGAAATAAATTAAAATAAATAGGGCTCTTAGATGAAAATGTGGAAAATAAAATATTAAATAAAGAACAGAGAAGGAAGAAAATGAAAATAAAAAAAATTGAAGGAAAAAAGGAAGCAAAAAAGAAAAGCATTTTAGAAAATGAGTAAAAGTCCACCACCTCCATTTCTCCAAAGACTTCAAAAATAAAAAATGGATAATCAATTTTCTAAATTCTTAGAAGTACTTAAAAACTTATCCATAAATATACCATTTGTTGAAACTTTGGAACAAAAGCCTTCATATGCTAAATTTAAGGAGGACATTCTGTATAAAAGTAGAAATTAGGAGAAAATGAAATAATATCCTTTATTAAAGAATGTAGTACAATAATTTAAAGAAAATTGCCTAAAAAACTTAAAGATCAAGGGAATTTTGTTATTCCTTATATTATAAGGGAGAAAAGTTTTGGAATAATAGTAATAGATAATAGTAATAAATAAAATAATAATAATAATATAATAATAATAATAATATAATATAATTTTTTATTTCAAGCTAAATCGAGCCGAACACAATCAGACAAATGATTGTTCATGTTCAGCTCGTTTATATATCGAACTTGAAATACGTTAGCGTGTTACTTATTTAGTTAACTAAAAACACGAAGCTACATAATGAGCCTAACACGAGCTGTTCATGAACAACAAGCTTTTTTGACAGCCCTAATTGGAAGAACAATGATAGATATTCAAAAAGGAGAATTAATAATGAGTGTAAATGATTAGGAAGTTAAATTTAATGTGTTTAACTCAATTAAATTTTTGAATGATAGAATTGAAGAATGTTATGAGATTGGGTTAAGCGTAAATAATATAGAAAAATAATTAGATTCTTATATCATAAGTGATTTTATAAAACAAAAATGGAAAATGATGATGGAAGGATATAAAAACATTCAATTCCTTAGAGTTATACCCAATCAGTTTAAAGATAAGTTTGAACCATTAGAAATATCTATAAAAAAAATAATCTTAAGCCATATATAATAAAATCCCTAGAATTAGAGTTAAAATTTCTACCGAATCATTTGAAATATGCTTAACAAATCAACATTAACAATATTCATCTCGACTGATTTAGAAGAAAATCAAGAAAATAAATTAATAGAAGTTCTTAAAGGACATAGAAAAGCATTCAAATGGATAATAAAAAATATTTAAAGAATTAGTCCTTCAATATGTATACATAGAAGTCTAATGGAAGAAAGTAGTAGACAATTTTTAAAAAGCCATATGAGACTAAATCTTGTCATGAAAGAAGTAGTTAAAAATCTTAAAGTAGTTGGATGCATGAATTATATATCCTATATCTGATAGTACATGGGTAAGTCCAATCCATTGTGTGCCTAAGAAAGGAGGAATAACTATTGTTACTAATGCAAATAATAAAATCATTCCTTATAGAATAGTTACAGGATGGAGGATTCATATTGATTATAGGAAGCTAAATAAAGCCACTAGAAAAGATAATTAAGTTAGCAGACCATTTGTATTATTACTTTTTAGATGAGTATTTTGGATATAACCAAATTTCCATAACACCTGAGGATCAAAAGAAAACAATATTCACTTTTCCTTATGATACATTTGTTTTTAGAAGATTGCCCTTTAGCTTATGTAATGCACTTGCTACTTTCAACGTTGTATGATGATATATTTTCTGATTTAATTGAAAACTACATTGAAGTATTCATGGATGATTTTGCTATTTTGACATTTGAACATTGTATAGAAAACTTAGAAATCAATCTTAGGATATGTGATGAGAAAACTTAGTACTTAACTAGGAGAAATGCCATTTTATGGTTAGAGAAGGAATAGTACTATGCCATAAAATTTTAGAAAAGGAATAAAAGTGGATAGGGTAAAAGTATAAATAATAAAAAAACTTCCACCACTAACTAATGTTAAAGGAGTTAGAAGTTTTCTAGGACTTACTGGATTATATAGGAGATTTATCAATGAAATTTCAAAAATATCAAAACCCTTGTGCAACTTATTAGAGAATGATACACCCTTTATTTTTATAAAAGAATGTAAAGAAGCTTTCAATCTATTAAAATTAAATTAAGTTCATCTCTAATTATTATAATACTTGATTGGAAAAATTACCTTTTGAATTGATGTGTGATGCAAGTGATTTTGTAATAGGTAATGTCTTAGGACAAAGAAAAGATAAAAATTTTCACGTGATATGCAATGCTAGTAAAACTCTAAATGAAAACAAATTAAACAATTCAATAACTAAAAAAGAGTTACTAATATTGTCTTTGGCTTTGATAAATTTAAATCCTATCTACTTGGAATGAAAGTTAGAGTATATACTGATCATGCAATGATTAAACATATATAGGTAAAGAAAGAAGCTAAATCTAGATTAATTAGATGGGTATTATTATTGAAAGAGTTTGAACTAGAAATTAAAGATAAAAAAGATTCTAAAAATCAAGTAAAATTTGATTATTTATCTAGATTAATAGCTGAGGAAGAATTTAAAGATGGGAGATAATAAGGAAGAATTCCTAGAAGAACATATATATGCATTTAAGCATAAAGCTATTCGATGGTATGTAGTTATTGTGAATTATCTAGTAAGCGCAATTATACATTATGAAATTATTTATAATCAGAATAAGAAATTTTTATATGATGTAAAATTCTATTTTTTGGGATGAACCTCATCTTTATAAGAAGTGTCCATATTAGATTTTGAGAAGATGCATACCTAATAATGAAATTTTAGAAATTAGAAAATCATGTCATGATTCTAAATATGGAGGACATTTTGGAGGTAATAAAATAACTATTTAAATATTACAAACTGAATTTTATTTTTAAAATATTATTTAGAGATGTACATTAATATGTTAAAATTTTTAATAAATGCCAAAGAATAAGGAATATCTCTAAGAGTCAAGAAATGCCCTTAAATTATATTTTAGAGGAAGAAATCTTTGATGTGTGGGGAATAAATTTTATAGGACCATTTGTTTCTTCATATGAGAATGAATATATCATAGTAGGTGTTGATTATATTTCCAAATCAATAAAACACTAGCTACACCAAAAAAAATCATTTAAAGGTAACTATTAAATTATTAAAGGAAAATATTTTTATAAGATTTGGAATACCTAAAATCATTATTAGTGATGAAGAACTCATTTTTCTAATAAAACTATTAAACAATATTTTAGAAAATATGTACAACATAGAATAGGTATTGCCTATCATCCTCAAACTAGTGACAAAGCTGAAATTTCAAATAGAGAGATAAAGAGGATTTTAGAAAAAAAAATTGTAGGGCTTACTAGAAAAGATTGGTCACTAAGATTAGATAATGCATAATGGGCCTATAAGGCTGCGTACAAAACCCTTATTGGAATGTCTTCATATAAATTAGTATTTGGGAAAGCTTGTCACTTACCATTTGCATTATAGTAGAAAGTATTTAGGACAATTAAGATTTTAATATGAAAATAAGTGCAAAAAAGCGAATCATAGATCTGAATGTTGGTTAGAAGAAATAAGATTGGGTCCATACAAAAATTCAAGGTTATATAAAGAATAAATAAAAAAATGGCTTGATAGGAAGATCATTAAAAATAGTTTAAGCATGGATAATAAGTATTATTACATAATTCAAAATTAAAATTATTTTCATGTAAATTAAGATTAAGATTGTCAGGCCCTTTCTTAGTTGTTAAAATTTATACACATGATGTTGTAGATATTCAAGTCATAAAGATGAATGAAATTTTCAAAGTGAATGGTCAATGACTTAAGCCATATTATGGAGGAAATTGGACTCAATTTAAAAGTCCATTCATTTAGTCAAAGATCTTAAAAATTAGAAAACCTATCTGAGGATGTTAAACTAAGCGCTTGTTAGGAGGCAACAAAATATATATGTTTAAATTTTATTAGTATTAAGTTTAGTGTTTGTTGCAAAGGATTAGGAGTTGAAGATCCATTAGAAGGAGATTGCATTACTTGAGGCTTAAGAATTGGATTAAGGGCACAACTCTTTCTCTTTTTTTGAGTTTCAAGAATGGTCTCATACAATCAAGCTTGTAGATATTCTCTTCTCCTAAATGAATATATATAGGCCTAGTGCCTAGGGACTGCATAAGTAGTGCTGCAGCATTGTGGTTCTATAGTTAAAAAAGAGAGAAAAATATGATGAAAAGCGGTTAAATGGTTGAACAACACCATAGCATCGCTAAAATAGTGTCACGATACTAGTTGAAAAGGTAGTTTGAAAAGCTAGCAGTTGGACAGACTCATTTAACACAAAAAGACAAAAATTCATGCTAGAATCATAGTTCTATACCATAGTTCCTAAGCACTGCAAAAATGTTGACACGACTTTTGAAAGTTGTTGGTTACATAATAATGACCATAAATATACTTTTGATAGGAATTGAAACAACCTTAACTAGTTGCCTAGTGCTTAAGTGTTGCATGCAGAGCGTCACAATGCTATGCCCCCCAACTTAGGATAGAAATGATTAGTGCTTAAGTGCTACCAAAGCAACCCCACAGTGCTAGACCTTATCTATAAATAGGACCCCTAGGAAACCAAATTTTTTATTCCAAGCCCTGTTCTTCAGATCCTCTAGTAATCTTTCTCCTTAGCATTTTACAAATCTAGAAAGCTATAATATCAGTCAAGTACATAAACAAGAAAGAAGAGAGTGACCATGAGTGACTTAGATCAATTTATTAGTGTCGAGGTGAAAGAGAGGTATCAGTATGCTCTCTTCACAAACAAACCATTCCAGGTGAGAGCATTAAAAGAATTATCAATGAGCGAGGCTAGAAACATTTTGCCTATGGCAACAAAGCATGCATTATCCTTATGGTGTGGGAGTTCTTTACCAACACAAAAGAGAATCTAGACAATAAGGTTTTTGTGAGTGAAAAATGGATAAGTTTCAATAGTATTACCATTAATACATGTTACACATTACTAAATTATGCATACGATAAATATCTTTTCTATTCTAATAGTCAACTAGACTTTGATTAAATTCTTAGGTTCCACAGAAATGCTAATGTTTAATAGAAATGGTGGGAGGAAAAGGTTATTAATTTTCTTATTGTTGTCATTACCACTGACGTTAAAGCTTGGCATTACTTCATTTCTGCCAAATTGATGCCCACCGGTAATATCAGTAAGGTAACTAGAGATATAGTCATTTTATGCAATTCAAAAGGGTTTGTTCTATAGAAATAAAAAAGATAATTCATAATTTAATTTGTAATATGATTAAGGATAATATGTGGTGTTTTTTCTAGAGGTTCATTGTGACATCACGTAGATCTTAGGGGGTACTTATCGAAATGATGAAGTATAACATCTAAGGAATGATGTACTACCATGAAAGGTAGAAATATCACCCTATGATGGACTCAATCATCTAATAAGGACTTCTAAGGCATATGGGTATCCATATACCAAAGTACTTTGCCCCACTTTATATGGATGAAGTAATGTAAGGTTGATTTTAAGATGGGTTCTTTAGTTCCCTATGGAGGCAAGCCCCCGTAGTTAATTACATTCTAAGAAATAAAAATTTCTAAGAATACTCTCAAATAAAGTAGTCAACTAATTTTTCCTAGGATTTCAAGGATTGGATATCAATGGATTGATGATTATTAGAAAATCAAAAAGGAAAGTCCAAATTGAAAGAGTTTTCAATATATTCCAAAGGAGGATGAGTAAGAAGCACTCATGATACTATGAAGCCTAGTGAGTGCTTCAATCTATCATATAATGATTCTTTATATTTTCAATTGTGAAAATTATTCTTGTTTGAGTTGATATTTTTATTATAATGTTTGGGCATAGATTCCAATAATGCAAGATTGAGAAAATGCCTAAGAGGTGAGGATTTATACTTATAGTAAAAGAGAAACAGGTAGCCTCTGAACCCATATAAAGTGTACTAGCATAAGCTAAAAGCTTGACCTAAATCTACTCAAGGATGGTGGGATGTATAAATTCATCTCCACCAAAGAGAGTGAACCAATTCTGACTCTTTAGGACTTATTACCGTCTAGAGTGGCTGTCAGCTAACACCTCATATGATAGTTAAGCTATTATTTATTAGGAAAGAATTTAAAGCCCTAAACTCACTCCCTAAGAGACTAGATTATGATTGGTATAAAAATTCATAACTTAGAATAATAAAAGTGAAATTTTTGAGAATGTAATAAAAGTGACTCATTTTCTTCCATCAAAATGTCAAGATTTACTTTAAAATTTCTAGACTTTCTTTTAGTGAAAACATATTTTTTTTTAAAATTTATTATAAACATCCAAAATTCATCAAAGATAATAAATAACTCTTCATAAGATATATTTTTTACCTCATGGTCATCCTCAGAATCAATTTGAGAATTGAATCTTTGGGTAGCTGTCTTGAGGGATGTAGTTGGAAGCTCTTTTTCTTCCTTTTTTGTAAGTACTATAAGGCTTTTATTAGAATCTTCTTTATTCTCTTTTTCTTTTCCTTTCTTATTTCTCTTCTTACTCTTTTTATGACCAAAGGAATGAAATTGGGGCTTTGAATTTATTTTGTGAACTTTTCAATAAGAATATCCTTTTCTTGTAAAGAATTCTTCTCACTTGTCTTACAATCACAACTATATAGCAATGTGAGAGCATCAAGTATATTTTTTCCAGATTTAAAAGTTAAGAAAAAAAAAAGCTCATTAGAAAGTGATATCTTATAAAATATGAAATTATCTTTTGATTTAAAAGAATCATATCACTTTCTAAAATAGAAGATAATCTACCATTTGAACAAATATGCCACATTCTGGAATGAATACTTTGTAAAAACCATACGAATCTAACTTTTTATATATCAAAATAGTTTTATCAAAAATAGGTGCATAACATATTTTATCATCAAAAGGGCAAGAAACCATTTGAAGTGCCATAGTGATCATCTCAGGGATGTTAAGCCACTAAATGAGCTGAGGCTTTGATACCAATTATTAAGAGGCTATAGGACTTAAGAGGGGAGGTGAATTAAGTATTTTAATAGACTATCAAATTAAAACTTAGTTTTTAAAACTTAATTGTTAGGTTAGTTACAAAATATATAAGGTTGTTTATAATTAAATATTGAAACAATAATAAAATTAAATGCAGAAAATTAAGGAGATAAGAGGCACAAGGATTTTCACATGGTTTGGACAAACCCACAAATCATCCTACATCTAGCCTAGTCATCCTAACTAGAAATTCACTATTAAAATGAGATTAACACCAATCACTAGTACTCTCCTACATTGGGCAAGTGCAACCCAACATGTACTTTCGTATATAGGCAAGTATGACCCAACATCATACTTTCCTTCACTGACAAGTACAACCCAATATTGTACTTCCCTACATGGGCAAGTACAACTCAACATCATACTTTTTTATACGAGAAAGTAACCCCAATAAAGCTCAAGAGAATTAAAGAAGAAAATATACAAAGTATCTAATTTTCAATTTAGAAAAGATTTTGCACTCAAATCAAACTAACACAATATTATGACAAATAGTAAAGATTACTCAAGGTGATTAAATTTTTTATTTAATTGAAGTTAAAGTAATAATATGGACTTTATATGAAACAATTGAAGTAAACAAGTCTTAAAAGAAAATATTTTATTTTAAAGGAAATGAAGACCTGAAATGAAAGAACTTGAAGAGCTATATGAAATCATCGCATGGATGATCTAAACATTTGCATGATAATGTAATTCAAATAAGTTATCTAGTAAATACTTTTAAACAAACAATCTAATATTGACTTCTTATTTGTAAAATCAATTTAATCAAACCAAAGAGAAAATCGTTTAGATCTTTCGAAAGAAGAATGAAAAAAGATCAAGTGAATATTTTGACAATAAAGCACATAAAACTTTTCATTCAAATCAAACCAATGAACTTAAAACTTTTCGTACTCAAGTCCTTTATGAGTATGCAAAGAGATCTATGACTTCAAAGTTTCTTGAAAGATGAATTTAAAAAGGACTTTAGAAAATCTTTACCAATGTTAAAGAAAATCCTTTTTAGTTAACACATGAATGTCAAATTAATTTGAATATGAATTATGAAAGATAATAAATATGATAAGTCTTAAAGAGATTATTTCAAATCAATCAAACCAAAAAGAATCACTTGAAGATGAATAAAAGGATATTATAGAAAAGCTTAATCATAAAGCACATAAATCTTTTAATCCAAATCAAACCAATAAAACCAATGATTCAAAAGATTGAAATGAAATAAGTACTCTTACTTAACCCTTTGTACGTAAGTAATGAAATCATTTGACTTGATGCAAACTTTCCAAGGAATAAAAGAGGCTTGAAAAGTTGAAGAAGGTCTCCACTTGAGTACAGTTGAAATAGTGAAGAAGAGGGATGAGCTTTAGTTCTTTAACTCCAAGAAATTTACTAGCATAGGTTCAACTAAGGTGGAGACAATTAAGATGAATTTAGTCATGAGATCTTCTCTTTAAATAAAGTTAAGTTCATGGGAATTTCTGCCAAAGCAAAGACAAGAAATGGAAAATTATGAGAGGAAAAAGTTAATAAGTCATTTGATATCAAACAAAAAAACACATGCAAAATAAATTCAAATAAGGGTAATTAAATTGTGGCCAAGAGAAAGAGAGAAAGAGAGATGAGGAAATAAAATTAATCAATCCAATTAAATAAAATCAAGAGAATTAATCTAATGATTTTGGCCAAGCATGAATAAAGAGAGGGAATATTATTTTGGCAAGAAAGTGACATTGAATAATTAAACACATGATTTAAAATTTGAATCTAATTGAATTCAAAATTAATGAAGTCGGCCATGCAAGAGTGGAGGGAATTTTTTTGGATGCACTTAATATAAATAAGCTCTCCTTAATTATTTAAGGAATAAATTAAGGAAGTGACTCAAAATCATTTGAATTTAAAATAAATTAAAGATCAATTAGCATAGGAAGGCCAAGGTATTTCTAAAATGCGTTAAATCTTGATTTAATGAAGGATATATGAGAGATAAGGTCTTAACTAAATTAATTTAGATGATTTAAGGCAAGTCATGCAATTAAAATAATAAAATAAATCAAAGAAAATCAAAATTGAAATTCGACCAAAAGATTTCCAAAATGAATTTAATTTCCATTCAATGCATTTGATCATGAATCTATTATGGGTGATCAATTTAAAAAATATTTGAATTAATTTAAATAGATCAATTTACTCCAAATAAAATAAGAAGGGGGAAGATTATATATTTCCATAAAGGATAAAATTGAAATATTAGGAAAGTAAATAAATACATGGCTCATTTTAAGTAAATTAAAATAATTCAATTAAACTCTGATTAGCTGAAATAAATCATGCTAGGGTCGTCCAAATCATTCCATAAATGGTTAAAATTAATTTTGCATTGATATGACAATGAATCTTCACATTAAATTCAAAATAATTTAGATTCAAAAATTCAAATGAATAAATTTTTAAAATTTAAATAAAAGGGAATTATTATGGAAAAATTTGGCCAAAACATTATTGGGATGATAAGGATGATAAAAGAGAGAAAACAAAAGAATAGGAGAGAGAAAAAATAATTTGAATAATTCTAGAATGAATTTATTCTCATGCAAGAAATAAATGGATAATAAATTAGATTAAGAATGGAAATAATTTAATGAAGTGTGAACTTAATTTATCTTGATTGAAAGCACAATAAATGAAACTAATTTGTGCATGTAATTAATGTTGCCCAAAATGGATAGTTCAAGAAATAATGCAATTTTAATATGTAGAAGATATTGATACATTTTAAATAAAATAGATCATTTATTTTGTTGTATTGAGATCTTTATTTTATTGTAAGTCCTACAAAATTTGTAAACTACTCTAGTCTAGCTGATATGACTTTCTCGATTTGACTAAGCAAGTTGACTCTGGTGAATTTTGAAACACTTAAAATAAATAACTAGTAGCATTAAAATATATATTTATCATCAATAAGATCTAAATTAAGAATAACTTTTATAATGATTAATGTGGATAGTTTATACTGTAAAGAAATAATTAGTTTTTATTACACAAAGTTTGTTATCATTAAATCAAATGGTGAGATACACAAGGTGTATAGTCAACAAAATATTATAAATTTTATTAAGTCTCATGTTTGGATTTGACTTAAGAGATTTTAATCAAATATGAAGAGGTATTCTAATGAATTTGTGCTATGATTAATTCAATAATGCTCTCTTGATTTTTCTTCATCATTCTTTAATATTCACTAATTAAATAAGTATGCTTAATTAAATAATTAGATTTAATAAGCATACTACATTTCAATTACCCCACACATAATATATGAAAGGATTTATGAATATCGTTTACATTAACTTGCATATGGAATATGATGCATGAATTATCTTAAAAGCATTTAATTTAACCGTACCTTATACATATACATACACATGAGTACATTGAATTTATACAAGTATATGCCATTATTGAACTAGGAAAGTGAGATAATCAAATACTCCCTTGGGACTATTTAAAGTCTCATGCTCTTAAGATGTCCAAACTATATACTTGTCAATTCATATACATATGCATACATATATGGACATAAGGATGATGTTATGAAATTTTTAGGATGTTTCAAATACATTTGAGTAAAAATAATTTAACCTTAGTATGTATTTCACCATAAATTTCAAGATATGTACCATGTTATACCAAAGGTACGAGTTATCAAGACCTCCTTTAGACAAGTAACCCTATGACCTTGGGTATCTGTGGTGTAATTTTATTTTTTTGTTGAATGAAAAAAATGAAATATTATTGTTGGGGCACCACGTAGATCCGCAAATGTACTTATTAGGGTGATCAGGTGAGATATTGAGGAATGATGTACTATCTCAGGAGACAGAAGTCACCATCCTATAATGTACCTAATCACCTAATAAGGACTTCTAAGGAAAATGGGTCTTCAAATGTACCAGAGATCTTTTCCCTACTTTACATGAAAAAGTAAAGCAGATTTTTTTTAAACTGAGTTCATTTTGTTCCTTATGAAGGCAAGCCCCCATAGTTAATTACATCTTAAGGAATGAGATTCTTAAGAATACTCTCGATTAAGGTAAATGATCATTGTCTCTAAAGATTTCAAAGATAGGACTATCAACAAATTGGTTTTTTTTTTTTTTTGAAAAATCAAGTGGGATTGATCAAAAGGAGGGAGTTATTATTGAAACTAAAGGAAGATGAGTAGGGGATGCTCATGATACTAGGAAGCCTAGTGTGCATCCCAAACTATGCAATGGTTGGGCTTTATATTTTTGAAATTTGAAGAGGATTATATATTTGAGTTTAATTTTTATTAGAAATATAGGATTATAATTCTACAACACAAAATCATGGAAATGCCTAAGAGGTGAGGATTTATGCTTGTAGCCCTCAAAGAGAAATAACAACCTCGGATCCTAAATCTAGGGAGCTTCGATGAGGGCCAAAGCAGGACCTAAATCTAAGGCGAAAATGGGTATATGATTTACCTCTACAAGAGAGAATAAATCACCTGATTATTGAACTTACAATGGCATGGGAGTGATCGTAAACTAACTCCTCCTATGATTTTAAATACATGTAGGCAAGTATTATGCTTTGCAAGATAGCTAGGTTATTATTTATTTAGAAAGGAGACCAAGTCCTTAAACATACTCCCTAAGAGACTAGATCATGAAGGGCATGAATAATGACTTAATCTAATACAAATTTTGTTAAGTTTTATTTTGATTTTTGGACATTTCTATTTAACACAAGCTATGGGATTTCATATGTCTAATGCATGAGAAATTGGTTATGGGCCAAAACCAGAAAGAAGAATGTGTGTTTCCACCATGGCTCTCAAAGGTTAAGCCATTTTCTCTAGCAAAGGTGGAAGCCCTCCATTAGTAAGAGTGAAGCAATATGATTTATGCATGATGTTAGGCATACAACATCCAGCTAAGGGGTTGCTAAATCTCTTATTATCTTGATTTATGTCCTAGGCTTTAGGTGAGGTTATGAGTTATTTAATTTTAATTTTGGGTTGATTAATTCGATATAAAATTTATTTTTCCCTAAGAGTCTAATCGCATCCAGGCCATTCAACAACCATCAAGCAATTATGAAACTAGGAAAATCATGCCATCCTAATTGGGCAATCATACACAAAACATCAATCATTTTATGAAATTAGCGCAAAAGAATAAGAGGCCGATGTGGTCGGGCTCCACCGCATAAACCCGAAAAGGAAAATGGGTAGCCGAGCTCTACCCTTATACAACCCGAATTATAAATGAATAATTATAATTTAGAAGGAATTCATGTTATGGGGTCTTCATTTCTTCATTTCTTTATTTATTTCTTTCTTTATATTCTTCATTTTGACTTCGGATGTAGTTTGCTCCAAGGCTTAACATGGTACATAAGACATGATCTTATAACCAATGTTCATCCTAATTCCCCATAACATTCATTCTAAATCTTAATTGCAAAATTTATATCAAAATGGAAAAGATAAGTCTAACTAAACCTACAAAATAGAGATTAGCTAAACATACCACACAACCCAAGCAGTTATATGAATAATTTGGACTTAGCACCCCACACATGGGTAACTAAGTCCACCTATTCTAATTTGGGTTATGCTTAGGGGTATAAGCAACCTGCACAATAAAGGAATTTATATTTTTATTACAGTGCCCTTTAAGCACAACCCCATGCAAAAAATATGATTATGCTAAGATCACCCTATCATCTAGACTACACACATATACCCTAACATCCAGTCTAACAACATTACATCACAAAATAAAATCAGGCATCAAATCATGCACCTCCCAAATATAGAGCTAGAAATGATGACTTAGCCTAATGTGTGTGCCATTTAAGGCTTGTGTGGCATGTCTTAGCTAGGCTATAAGGTTGAAATTTTCTAAGTGTGAAGGATTCAATTTAGAGGGTGGTTTCATTTTAAGTTATTTAGTTGATTTGTCAATTTTAGTTTATGATTTGATTTAGTTTGAATGAACCTACACTTAGTTACTAAATGTTGTGAAAAGAAGAAAAGAGAAGAAAACTTCTCTTTCATCCCTACCTTAAGTAATTTCTAAGGTAGGTTCATTAATGATTTTTTCTTTAGTGATATTTTATTATGTGTTTTAATTAATCTTAAGTTTAGATTTGCTCTAAATAGCCCTATTAAATAAGAAAGGCATCTTAGGATTAGTTAAGGTGGATTATCACCACATAACACACAACCATTTATTTCTTTCCACCATGTATACCATGCATATGAATGATCCTAAGCATAGCTATACATACAATGCAAATTTTAGCACACTTTGATGATGAATGCTAAGAGATATAATTTTAAAATTTGGATGTTCCATTGATGCTTATTTTTATTATGTAGAAAATGGGATTTCTCATCCATTAACAAAATGCACATCTACATGTATAAAAGTCATAAGTGAGACGATGTTATTATTTCCTACACCAGGGGCGTAAGGTACAAGACCTATTTAAGGCTACTTAAAGCCTCACAGCCCCAGGATGTCCAGACTAATATACCACTTTTCTTAAATACATGTAAATGTACAAAAAGAAACAAATGAATGAAGAATCATGCAAAAGATATTTTTTATGTTTGATTTGGTTGTATAATTTACATGTGTAATGTGAGGATCCTTCTTAAATCATAACATATGAGTGCATAGGAATAGATTTAAGCAAGTGTTATGTTCTTTTCAAATGAACTATACACTTTTTGAATCCTATGCAAGTCCATGTTAAGAGAAGAGAAGAAAATAACATAAACCACATCTTATGCTATAATCACATGCAAGCTTATATGTACTTATAAGTAGCATCACATCATTCATAATCTTTGATTATAGGTTTTGAAAATAATTTTTTTGTTTAATAGTGATAATAGCCACTCATATTCTTAACTTTAGCCAAAATATGAAATTTGACATAAAGGAAAATATTTTATTTAATTGATTTTTTTTAAAGAAATGAATGCATGATTTCATATGGAAAATAATATTTAACATATTTGGAAAGAAATAAAGTGATGTAAGCATATGACTTCATTCACCCTAATTAATTCCTAAAGAAAATCCAATAAAATAAGATCATTTAAAGTGAATCAAAATTCTTTAAGGAGATTTTTATTTTGAATTTGATTTGACTTAGAAAATGTGAGAAAGGTTTGTTGGTCCTAACTCATTTCTCCCATGTGTGAATTGGTTTAGTTTAATTTTAGAACAATTAGGTTGATTTTATATTTTGTTTAGGTTAAGGTATGAAATAAATCCATTAATTACCCCTTAACATAATTAACCAAATAATTATGAGCCAACATATGATATGCAACCACATGGAATTTAAATTATCAATGCACCAAAGAAATAAAGGGTCCTAATGCAATTGGCTCATAATTATTGATTAATTAAGCTAAAGGGTTTAATTAAGTACTTTTATAAGCATCCTACACATGTAGTTTGATTATAATATCCTTTGAAATCCTCTTAGGTTATTGAACACCTAAGAATCTACCCAAGAATTAAGTGATTAAGTTCTGGAGTGATTTAGTTTTGAGTTGATTAATTAAACCAATTAATGAAGTGATTAAGCCATTAATCAATTTGCAAATTAATTAAGTGTTTATCCAAAGGAAATGAACTTAGGGGAAAAGATTGGAAAAGAAATTCTAATCTCATTCCCCAAGTCCATTCACTATTTCATGATAATTAGAAAATTTAATTAATGAATTTTAATAGGTTAATTAATCATTTAATTAATTAGAAAAGTGATTAGTGAAATAAGCAATTCCTCTAATTAATTCAACAATAAATTCCAAGAAAATCATGGGAGGTAGAGGTCATCCCACTAATCAACCTTAGGAAGTTTGGAATTAATTGATGAAGCAATTAAGGAGTAATTAGCTTAATTATATTTTTAATAAAACTCAAATTGAGTGAAAAATATAGTTCAAAATCAATTGATTTTAATTTTATATTATTCTCCTTTGAATTATCTTTAAAATTAACTTAAGTTTATATTTTTTTAGATTTTTCTACAATTAGTAATGAGTTTTGGTAGCTTCAGCATTAAAAATGAATTAATTAAGGCTAATTAACCCCCTAATCTCATCGGGCCACATGGTGGCTGACGCGACATGCTTTCCATATGGCACGATGGAATAGGTTATTTAAGTTGTCACATCTGCCTGTTGTGTCAGCCAGTGACGGACGTGCTTTCTCCACAGGCCATCCGATCTAAGATCGGATGATCGGGATTAATCTTGATTTATGCTTAAATCAGAGGGGGATCTATTATGATCTAATCACAATCATCCATTCCAATCACATGGAATGGACGGTGTGTGATCTATCTCTTCTCGCGGTGAGAGATGGATGTCCTCCATTGATCATCGCTCGATCTGAGCTCACTTAAGCTTGGATGGAGTTAAAACTCACCCCACACCTTCGAGGAAGCACAAGTAATATATCTAATGATCAATATTTGATGGGATTACAATTTCCTTCACAAAGGACCAAGCAAAAATTCCTATGGCTATGGTTTTGAGCAATACCTCACCGGAGGCTATCACTGCTTCCAACGAAGCAGGTAGCTTCGTCTAGTAGAGAAAAAGCCTTATTGAAGGTATCAAGTCTTGATTTGGAGTGGATGGTTCAGTTGACCAAGCTCCCCTTCAAAGGTGACCGACCTTGATCAAAGTCCTCCTTCCATGGCTTAATGACTTGGGAAATAACTTGATTGAGCTTGATGAAGTCCCTTGATGGTGCTTACAAGGATAATTTGGTTTTGATGGAGAATTGTATGAGTTTGGCTTTGGATTGACCTCCCCTATTTCAAGTTTGGGCAAAATCAAGCAGGAGAAATCAAGGGAGCTTGAAAATGGCTTTGGGAAGCTTGGTTTTGATTCCTAGAGCTCAGTCGAATTGAATGCTTGTGGTTTGAGTGGGAATGAGGGGCAGTATATCTCCCCCTCCTTGGATCAGATGGTCAAGAGTTGAGTTTCATTTTAGCTCAATTTTAAGATTGAAGGGACAATTTTGGTTGCAAAATAACCCATGCGAGTAGTTTTGGGTAGAGGAGTGGAGGAGAGTGAGTTCCCAGTGCTAGGTGAGTGCATTGGGTGATCCAAGTGCTCAATTCCCATTGGAGGGGTCAATTTGGCCTTGGGTTGGGTCATGGCTGACCCAAGGTCATTGGGTCATGTTCACCACGAGCCTTAGTGTCCATGTGGACCACTAGAAGATGCCAAGTGTCCTTGAGAAAGAAATGACCAAATTCTAAGTGAATTTGGTCATAAGATATGCTTTTACCTAAGGGTGAAATGGTCATTTGGCCTTGATTTTGATTTGGGAAGATTTGAAATGATTCAAAAATGAGTTGGGCCAAATTTCAAGTGATTTGGAGTTTATTCTATTTGAATTGGTTCAATTTGACCAATTTAGGTCAAGTTGAGTCAAATTGGGTCAGGTTGACCAATTGGTCAAATTTGGTCAAACCAAGTTCAAATGATCATTTGGAGCCTATGGGTATCATTGGTTTGGTTCAATTTAGTTTAGATTTGGTTTTGGTTCGTTTAGGTACATTTAGGTCAAATGGGTCAAGTTGACCAATTTGATCCATTTGACCCAATTGGGTTAGGCCATGGGTTGGGTTAGGCTTGGTTGATCATTTAAAATATATTGTAAGCTTTGGTTTCAATCAATTTTGATTTAGTTTGATTTTAAATTGATTTGACCTTTTAGGTCAAGTTGGGTTCATGGTCAATTGGGCTAGGTTGAGTCTAGTTGGTCAAGGCAATTGAAGTTCAATAATCAATTAGAATGAATTTGACATTGGTTGCAATCAATTTGGCTTAGATCAAGATTTGACCCATTTTGACTTTTTAGGTCAACTTGGGTCAACTTAGGTCAAGTGGCCAATTAGGCTTGGTTTGGCAATTGATGGCTTGGTCAAGTTCAATCATTGATTATGAATTGGTTTAGATCAATGGTTTCAATCAATTTTGGCTTACAATAAATTTTGACTTGTTGGGTTTCATTTGGGCTAAATGTTAACTTGGTCAAAGGTTAGGTTTGACTTGGTTTGACCCAATTTAAGTGATTGATCATCTAGGATGATTGTTGCTCACAATGTGAGGCTTAGATGGGCTTACTTTAATCTAATTTGGGTTGGATTAGAATTTGGCTCAAAAAGGTGCTTTAGGTCACTTTGGGTCAAGTGAGCCTAAGTAGTTCAATTAGCTTGATCTCACATATGGGCTTAACTGATTTGGAGTCAAATGGGTTTTGGTTCATTTGACAATTTCAAGTTCAAAGGATGAATGTGGGTTTATTTTGGGTTAGTTTGATTTTGGTTTGATGATTGTAGTTTATGTTTATATTTGGGCATATGACTGAAGAAATGGTTTTTGAAGAGAAAATCAAAGGGATTGGATTGATTTGAGGATGGTTTGGCTAAGTTCAAGGATTTGACTTGAAAGAGTATAAGTTGGATTTAAGTTGGATTTGGATTTGAGTTTTGAATTTAGTTTTGGTTATTTGAATTTATATTTCATTTATATTTGTCAATATAAATGAGAATATAAATGGGTTATGAGAAAATCTTTTGTGTTTGGAGTGATTTGGATTTGATTTGAGCTAAGTCCATAAGATGGAATCAAAGGGCTTAGGAAAGATTTTTGGGATTTGAATTCAATCATGGGTTTCAATCATTTGATTTGGAATTGATTACAGGTTTCAATCAATTGGAATTGATTCATGATTTGAGAAATGAGTTGAAATTTATTTAAGATTTGATTTGGATTGGATTGAAGGAGGGAAGCAAGGATTGAGTTTAAGCTATAGGGTAGGCAAGTCCTCCTAATACCCCTAAGGCATAACCTCTTCCTATGGTTAACTCTTCTTAGTCTCTAGGGTTAGGTTAAGTGTTTACCTAATCAATAGAAGTGTCTTAAGACTAAGAACTCTCAGTGTCTAGAGAAGTCCTATGTTTAAGATAGAGAAGTTGAGAGCTCACTCCAAAAGTGAGGTCAACACTATCTAAAGACTATACCTTTCAAGTAATGGTTTATAAATATGTGAATTAAATTTAGAACCTAGAACTAAAAAAAAATAAATATGATGATTTTGAGAAATAATTAGAACCATAGGTCCTAATTAATTTCCTTAGTCATCTTTACTATTTCAAGAATTAATTAAGCTTTTAAAATTAATTTCATTAATTTTTTTTAATTTTAAATAGTTATTAAATATATGATTGATTAATCAGGGTTTGAAAACCAAGATTTCTCAAATTACTTAGCAAATTATCTTGAGAAATTTATGGAAGGTAGAGGTCATTCTAAGAAATAATCATACAAATTCTCAAGCCAATTAACTAAGTAATTAAAGCTTAATTAAGCCAATTAAGTAAATATTTAAACTATAATTAAGCAATATTCATTCAACAAAACTTAGGGCCTTTATTTTTCCTTAATTATCCTTCATCTAAGCTTTCCAAAATGAGTTTATTTGTATTATTTTGATTTTCTATAATTAGTTATAATTTTCTAAAGTTCTAGCAAATAAAATTCTATTTTAAAACCTAATTAATTCATTTACACTATCGACATCACGTTGGCACTGACGTGATAGTGCTTTCCACATTGCTCCATGGGATTGGTCACTAAAATAATCTTGCATGGTTGTTGACTCAACGACGGAGGACACGCTTTCTCCTCAGTCATATGATCATGGATCGGATGGTGGAGATTAATCTCATAATTTAAATTAAAATTTCTAATGAATTTAATCATGACCGTCCATTCTAATCATGTGGAATGGATGGTCGATGATCTCTGTTAACTTTATGATGAGAGATGGACACCGTCCACCTTTTAGCGCATGATTCAAGCTCACCAAAACTCATTTGATATCAAATTTGACTCCAAATCAATCAGGGAAGCATTCTAAATGGTTCTTATGGCTTGAATCCCATCATATGCAAATTTCTTTCACAAAAGGTCAACACCTAAGGCTAAATTATGACTTGAGGGAATTACCAAACCATAACTAAAGACCAATAGTCTATCAACTGATGTAGCTTCACCCTAATGAGGCAAAGCCCTATTAAAAAGATCCTCCCTTGCCTCATTATCGATTGATCTTGAGGCCAAGCCCTATTGCTGCTTGCCAATGTTTGGTCGAATTTGGACTTTTGGTAATCGAATTGAGTGGAAATTGATTCATTTTGGTTCTTTTGGGTGTAAGAAAGGTGTGGGAAGAGTTAATTTGATTTTAGTGGAGTTTTAGTTAGGTTAGATGGAAGAGGCTTGGGTTTGAGGCGGGGATAATATCACTAGTGATGGGGTGTTCTAGAGGCTTCGGAGAAGCTTGAGCACTAATGATTGGGCTCTAATAAACATGTGTGTGGAGTTTGAATGCAAGGTGAGGAGTATAATCTACCCTAAGTGAACTAAGCCATGGGATTAGTTAGCCTTTCCCAGTTGTCTAGTCAGTGTAGGAGGCTAGAGATGGCAGATGATTGGTGAGGTGGATGTTCATGAGGGCTAAGGGAGCCTAGTAGCTTACCATGCAATGTACACCTCCATTGAGGTGGACCAACGGCCAGCCAAGGTAAGGAGGTCCTTCTCTTGGTCAAGCCCAACTTTAGGTTAGGTTGGGTCATTGGTCCTATGTCAAAAGTGGGCCAAAGATGGCTGCCATGGGCTAAGGTAGCGGGTAGGCCTTCCAAATGGGCATTTTATCTTATTAGGAACACTTGGTTTACTTGGTTTGGGTAAACTAGGTTCACCATGGGTTGGGATCATTTTAGTAGGTCAAGGGGGACCTAAGAATGAGTCATGCTAGGTTTGGTTGGGTTTGGACTTGGTTTGGTTGGGATTTGCTCAATTTGACCCTGGTAGATCAATTTGAGTTCAAATGGGTTGGGTTGACTAGATTGGGTCAAGAAGGCTAGTGGATTATGTTCAAATGACCATTTGGAATATATTGGTGCAATTGGTTTGATTCAATATGAAGTAGATTTATATTTAGCTCAAATGGGTTCATTTGGGTTAAATGGGCTAGGTTGCTTAATTTGGTCAAATTGATCAAATTGGGTTAGGTGAGAGGTTGAATCATGTTTGATTGATCATTTGAGAGTGATTAGATGCTATAGTTTGAATTGATTTAGCATAGGATATAGTTCAATTTGATTCTTTTGGTAAAGTTGGGCTAAAAAGGTCAATTGGATTGGTTTAACCAAATTTGCTTCAATTGATAGTAGGAGAGTGTTCAATAATTAAATTATGATTGATTGAAGGTATTAGTCAAAATCAATTTAGATTAGAAGTTGTTTCAGCATAATTTGGCCCTTTAGGTCAAATTTGGTCAACTTGGGTTAAGTGGCCAAATTGACTTAATTGGGTTCAATTGGTTGCAATTAATTGATTGATCATGATCAACAATCATTTAGGAAGATATTGGAGGAGTTGGTTTGGTCTAATTGGAGTTGAATTGAATTTTGACTCAATTTGGTCTTTTAGGTCAAATTGGGTACAAGTGAACCAATTGTCTTGGTTATATTCAATTGGAGCTAATTGAATGTTAAGAGATGTTAAATGATGGATTTAGAGTTGATTGATGACTTTGATTGCAATAAAATTGGACTAGATTAATTTTTGGCTCATTTGGATTATTTAGGTCAGATGGGTCAAGTTGGAATGGTTGATCTGATTGGTGTAATTGAATGAGTATGAGTGAACTGGAATGTTCAATTTAAGTGTCAAGAATGATCATGAGGCTTGGACTGATTTAATTTAGCTTAGATCACATTGAATTGACTTTTGTCCCTATAGGGTTCAAATGGGTGAACATGATGGCTAATTTTTCTAGACTTTAGCTTACAATCAATAATTTCAATGTTTAATATAAATAGATTTCAATGGTGTGAGTTTAATTTCAAATAGATTTGGTTGATTGTGGATGTGGTGTTTATTAATCATGACATTTATAATGTATTTGTCCTATTACTCACCCTATGATGTAATCACCTAAGGTAGATCCTATATACCTAAGATATTTTTTACTACATATGGAAAAATATTTTTTTATACCTAGTTCTTTGGCAAGCCTCCATAGTTAATTACATCTTAGGAAATAGGATTTCTAAAGAATACTCCTGATTAAAGTAGTCAATCAATTATCTCCAAAGATTTCAAGGTTAGGCTATCAATGAATTAGTTATTTTTGGAAAATCAAGTGGGAATGTTCAATTAGGAAAGACTTATTTTTGGATTCCAAAGGAAGACAAGCAGGGAGCAATCATGATACTAGCAAGCCTAGTTAGCACTCTAATCTATCATACATCATATATGTTTATATTTGCTTAATTTGAGTTGAAAATTTATTAGAATACTATTTAACACAAGATTGTGAAATTTTATAAGGTGAGGAACCTAAAAGAAATAAGCAACCTCAGATCCTAAATCTAGGGGGCTTTAACACATGCTAAGAGCACAACATGAATCTAAGAGGAAAGGGATCTGACTCTTTTGGACTTGCATTCGCCTGGAGTTGCCGCTAGCTAACACCTCCTATGATTTAAAATCATGTAAGCTGATCTTATGAATTTGCAAGATAGCTAGGTCTATTTTTTAAATGAGAAAGAGACTAGAGTCCTAAACTCACTCCCTAAGAGAATATATTATGACGGGCATGAGTATAGGAATAAGTCTAAATGCAAAATTTTACAAATTTTTGTATCATTTTGACATAATGTTTTGGACAAAGGCTTGGGACATTTAGTACCTAAATGCATGATAAAATTGAGTTATTGGCCAAATTAGAGAAAGAAGGGGATCTCCATCATGAGGGGGTTCTCTCTTAGGTAAAGCATTTCCTAAAGTGCAAGAATGGAGGCTCTCATTATTTCAAGAGTGAAATAATATGGTATACATGTTGTTTAACATTCAACATTAAGCTAAGGGATTGCTAAATCTTTTAATTATGTTGATTTTATCCTAGGCTTTAGAATGAGGTTGAAAGTTGTTTTAAAATTTAATAATGAGTTGTTAATTGGGTAGAAAAATTAATTTTATCTTAAGAGCCTACTGCATCTAGGCCACACATACGAACATCAAATTTAAGAAACTATGAAGAAGATGCAATTCTATTGTGCAATCTAAACATAAGATTCAAAACATGTATAGATTCTATAAAGAATAAAAGACCGATGCAGTCAGGTACCGCTTTGCACCATGAAAAAGAGAAAAGTGGATAACCGAGCTCTACCCTTGTACAATCCATATTATAAAAGAATAATTATAATTAACATTAAATTAGAAGCTATGGGGGTCTTCATTCCTTGCTTTTTTTAACTCTTCTTTCCTTTCTTCATTCTTTTTTTCCTTCTTTTCACTTGATTTGATTATGCTCCAAGGATTCATAGGGCCTCTCAAGACTATGCCTTCTAGCCACTGCTCATCCTAAACCCCATAACACTAATCATAATTCTTATTGCAAAATTACATTTTTGTATGGAAAAGTAAAATCTAACTACACTTTCAAAACATATGTTAGCTAAACATACATACATCCCAAGCAGTTATATTGTGTAATTTAGGCTTAACACCTTGCACATGAGTAACCAAGCCCACCTGTCTTAACTATAGATTATGCTTAGAGGCATAAGCAACTTGAAAGTAGAAGCATATATATATATATATATATATGTATATATATATATATATATATATATATATATATATATATATATATATATATATATATATATATATATATATATATATATATATATATATATATATATATATATATATATATATATATATATATATATATATATATATATATATATATATATATATATATATATATATATATATATATTAGCCACCCCATTAGCATAAATCACTGCAAAAAATAACATTAGGAAAATAATAACCTAAAATCCAGTCTACGAACCACAATCCAAACATCTAGTCTAAAATAATATATCATAAAATAAAAGATAACATCATTACATATACCATCCTAACCTAAAGATAAAAGTGGTGACTTAGCTTTCAAATATTTGTGCTTAGGCTTAGTGTGGTATGTCTTAGCTTGGCTTTAGAATTTCAATTGGCTAATGTTTAGAATTATTTAAGTTAAACATGATAGGTGATTTCACTTTAAGTTTTTTAGAGGATTTACAAATTTTAGTTTATATTTTGTTTGTCTCATTTGATATTCACTTAGCATCTAAGTGTTGAAGAAAGAAAATACAGGCTTAACCTCTTTCATTCCTACCTTAACTTTCTAAAGAGTGTACTATTGTAACTTTGATTTATTTTAGGGAATGATTTTTTAAATTTTTTATTAATCCTAAGTTTGGGTTAACCTTAAATAATTCTATTCAACATGAAGGGCATCTTAAGACTAATACAATTGAATTACCATCATATAGAACATGTTTAACCATTCCGGTTCATCACCATAACATGCCTATGATTTAAGGCTTAAAATACCTACACATGCAATATATTTTTGGCGCACTCAAATGATTATGACTGCCTATGTTTTGGTAGAAAAGATATTTTCATTTCTTAGCTAAGTACACACACATATGTATAAAAGTTTTAAGCAAGTAGGTGTCATTGTTTAAACCGAAGTGAGATAATCAATGACATCCATGGGTCTACTTAAAGCCTCATATTGCTAGGATGTCCAGACTATATAGTTGTTATTCTTAAGTACATATGAATGTGCACACAACTATAAGAATGAAATCATGCAAAAAAGATTGTATTTTAGAGAATTTTTTGTACATGTAAAGTAAAGCTTTATCCAAATTCTAGCACATGCACACATGTGAATGAAATCAAGTAAGTACGTGCCATTGTTAAATAGAGAAGTGAGGTAATCTAAGACCACCTTGGGGCTACTTAAAGCCTCATATTCCTAGGATGTCCATACTATATACTTACTAACATTCAGACACATGCGAAGATATGCATAAACATAGGAAATAAAGGAACACTTTAACATGCTTAGGCTATAAGAATATGAAGATCCTATGTAATATTCAAAGCTAACATCAATTTAACTTTTCATTTATAGTTTTGAAAATAATTTTGGAATTTATTAGTGATAATGCCTACACATATAATAGGATTGAGCCAACACATGCAACTTACACATACATAAATATGTTCATTTGATTATTTGATTTGAAAAGGCAAGATTGCATGATGCAAATGACATACAACATTTAAGATGATTGAAAAGGAATAATTGAACAACTTCACATAATTCATTCAACTACATTAATTTTAAGGACTAAGCCATGGGATTAGTTCAGCCTTTACTAGTCATCTAGTCAGTGTAGGTGGCCAGAGAAGGCCGATGATTGGTGAAGTGGATGTTCTTGAGAGGCTAAGGGAGCCTAGTAGCTTACCACGCAATGTAAACCACTCTTTTGAGGTGGACTAATGGCCTACCAAGGTGAGGAGGTCCTTCTCTTGGCCAAGGACAGAGCCCAACAACTTTAGGTTAGGTTGGGTCAATGGTCCTATGTCAAAAGAGGGCAAAAAAATGGCTGCCATGGGCTAAGGGAGCGAGTAGGTCTTCCAAATGGGCATTTTATCTTATTGGGAATAGTTGGTTTACTTGGTTTAGGTAAACCAGGTTCACCATGGGTTGGGTTCATTTGGGTAGGTCAAGGGGGACCTAAGAATGAGTCAAGCCAGGTTAGGTTGGGTTTGGACTTAGCTTGGTTGGGATTTGCTCAATTTGATCCTTATAGATCAATTTGGGTTCAAATGGGTTAGGTTGACCAAATTGGATCAAGAGGGCCAGTGGATTATGTTCAAATGACCATTTCAAAAATATTGGTGCAATTGGTTTGATTCAATATGAAGTGGATTTATATTTAGCTCAAATGGGTTCATTTGGGTTAAATGGGCTAGGTTGATAAATTCTGATCAAATTGACCAAATTAGGTTAGGTTGAATCATATTTGATTGATCATTTGAGAGTGATTAGAAGCTTTAGTTTGAATTAATTTGGATTTGGATAGGTTCTAGTTCAATTTGATCTTTTTGGGTCAAAAAGGTCAATTGGATTGGTTTAACGAGATTGGCTTCAATTGATAGTATGAGAGTGCTCAATAATCAAATTATGATTGATTGGAGGTATTAGTTGAAATCAATTTAGATTAGAAGGAGTTTCAGCCTAATTTGGCCCATTAGGTCAAATTGGATCAACTTGGATTAAGTGGTCAAATTGACTTAATTGAGTTCAATTTGTTGCAATTAATTGATTGATCATGATCAACAATCATTTAGGAAGATATTGGAGGAGTTGGTTTGGTGTAATTGGTTGAATTGAATTTTTACTCAATTTGGTCTTTTAGGTCAAATTGAGTACAAGTTAACCAATTGGCTTGGTTATGTTCAATTGGAGCTAAGTGAATGTTAAGAGATGTTCAATCATGGTTTTAGAGTTGATTGATAGATTTGATTGCAATAAAATTGGACTAGATTAACTTTTGGCTCATTTGGACTGTTTAGGTCAGATGGGTCAAGTTGGGCGAGTTGATCCGATTAATGGAATTGAATGATGGGTAGGAGTGAACTGGAATGTTCAATTAAGTGTCTAGAATGATCTTGAGGCTTGGATTGATTTAATTTAGCTTAGATCACATTGAATTTAATTTTGTCCTTATAGGGTTCAAATGGGTTAACATGGGTTAAGGGATAATTATGTTCAATTAGACTTAATTGGCTTACATTCAAGGTGCAATAAATTTCAATTAAAGTTCAAATGAGTTTAGATGAGTTTAATTTCAATTAGATTGGGTTGATTGTGGATGTGGTATTTTAATTCAGATGTCGGGTGGACACCACACAGATCTTATGGGATACTAATTGAAGTAATCGAGTATGATATTGAGGTATGATGTACTATTTTGGAAGATAGAAATATCACCCTACAATGAACCTAATCACCAAATAAGGAATCCTAAGGTAGATGTGTCTTCGTATATACTAGAGATCTTTCCTCTACTTTACATAAAAAAGTAAAGCAAGGTTTATTTTATGTTGGGTTCTTTAGTTTCCTATGGAGGCAAGCTTCCATTCTTAATTACATCATAAGAAATGGAATTTCCTAAGAATACTCTCGATTAAAGTAGTCAATCAATTATCTCCAAAGATTTCAAGGTTAGGATATAAATGAATTAGCTATTTTTGGAAAATCAATTAGGAATGTTCAATTAGGAAAGACTTATTTTTGGATTCCAAAGAAAGACAAGTAGGGAGCAATCATGATACTAGTAGCCTAGTGAGCACTCCAATCTATCCTATGGTGAGGCTTTATGTTTGAAAGAGAGAGATTGTTTAATTTGAGTTGAAATTTTATTAGAATACCAGGTCTTATAATCCATCAACACAAGATTATGGAAATGCGTAAGAGGTGAGGATTTATACTCATAGCAATAAGAAAATAAAAACCTCGGATCCTAAATCTAGGGGGCTTTAGCATATGCTAAGAGCACAACGTAAATCTAAGCGAAAATGTGATATAATGGTTTACCTCTACAAGAAATAATAAATTATCCAACTCTTCCAGACTTAAAATTATTTAGAGTGGCCGCCAGCTAACACCTTCTATGATTCAAAACCAAGTAGGCCGATCTTATGAATTTGAAAGATAGATAGGTTTATTTTTTAATTGAGAAAGAGACTAGAGTCCTGAACTCACTCCCTAAGAGACTAGATCATGACGGACATGAATATATTAATTAATCTAAATGAAAAATTTTACAAATTTTATATCATTTTAACATAATATTTTGGACAAATGCTTGGGGCATTTTATGCCTAAATGCATGATGAAATTGAGTTATTGGCCAAATCAGAGAGAAAGTGGGGGATCTCCATCATGAGGGGGTGCTCTCATAGGTAAAGCATTCCCTAAAGTGTAAGAATGGAGGCCCCCTATTATTTCAAGAGTGAAATAATATGGTATGCATGTTGTTAGACATTCAGCATTCAGCTAAGGGATTGCTAAATCTTTTAATTATACTGATTATATTCTAGGTTTTAGAATGAGCATGAAAGTTATTTTAAAATTTAGTTATGAGTTGTTAATTGGGTAGAAAAATTAATTTTATCTTAAGAGCCCCTCGAACATCCGATGCCACACATTGAACATTTCATAAAGATGATGCAACAGCACCACCCTTGAAAAGAGAAAATTGGGTAGTAGAGCTCTCCCTTATATAACCAGATTACAAAAAAATAATTACAATTGAAATTAAATTAGAAGCTATGGGGGTCTTTATTCCTTGGTTTTTAAATTCTTCTTTCCTTTCTTCATTCTTTAATTTTCTTTCTTTCCTTTCAATTTGATTATGCTCCAAGGCTTCACAGGGCCTCCCTGACTATGCCTTCTAGCCACTGCTCATCCTAAATCCCATAGCATTAATCCTAATTCTTATTGCAAAATTATATTTTTTTTATGGAAAAGTAAAATCTAACTACACCTACAAAACATATGTTATCTAAACATACATATATCCCAAGCAATTATATTTTGTAATTTGGGATTAGCACCTTGCACATGGGTAAACAAGCCCACCTATCTTAACCATGGATTATGCATAAGGGCATAAGAAACCTACAAGTAGAAGCATTTATATTTATTTTAGCGGCCCCGTTAGCATAATCCTCTACAGAAAATAACATTAGGCTAATAATGGCCTAACATTCAGTCAATGAACCACAATCCTAACATTTAGTCTAAAATAATACATCATAAAATAAAAGACAACATCATTACATACTCCGTCCTAACCTAAAGATAGAAGTGGTGACTTAGCATTCTAATGCATGTGCTTAGGCTTAGTGTGGTATGTCTTAGCTAGGCTTTATAATTTCAATTGGCTAATGTTTAGAATTGTTTAAGCTAAACATGATAGGTGGTTTCACTTTATGTTGTTTATAGGATTTACAAGTTTAAGTTTGTATTTTGTTTATCTCATTTGATATTCACTTAGCATCTAAGTGTTGTAAAAAGAAAATAGAGGCTTAACCTCTTTCATCCCCACCTTAACTAACTTTCTAAAGAGTGTATTATTATAACTTTGATTTATTTTAGTGAATCATTTATTATCAATTTTATTAATCCTAAGTTTGGGTTAACCTTAAAGAATTATATTCAACATGAAGGGCATCTTAAGACTAATACAATTGAATTACCATCACTTAGAACATGTTTAAGCATTCCATTTCATCACCCATAACATGCATATGATTTAAGGTTTAACATACCTACACATGCAATATATTTTTGGCACACTCAAATGATTATGAATGCATATGTTTTGGTAGAAAAGGATATTTTTATTTCTTAGCTAAATACACTCAAATGATTATGAATGCATATGATTATAGGTATTTGATTTCAATCAATTTGAATTTGAGAATGATTTGGATCAATTTGATCATTTAGGTCAATTTGGGCTAAATGGGTCAATTGGGTTGACTTGGTCAAATTGGGTTCAATCAAAAGTTTGATCATGTTTAATAATCAATTTATGATTGATTTAAGCCATTGGTTTCAATCAATTTGGATTGGATTGAGGTTTGGCCCAATTTGGCCCTTTATGTCAAGTTGGGTCAACTTGGGTCAAAGGTCCAATTGGACTTGGTTGGGCTTGATTGATGGTTGAATCATATTCAAAGGTCAATTTATGATTGGTAGGAATCATTGGTTTCAATTGATTGGGTGTAGAATGGAGTTTGGTTCATTTTGGCTCATATCGATTAATTGAGTCAACTTGGGTCAAGTGATCAAATTATCTTGATTTGATCTAATTGATTGTAATTGTACAATCAAGGGTGATCAACAATCATTGAACAAAAGATTGAATGTATTGGTTTAATCCAATTTGGGATGGATTGGAGTTTGGATCAAATGAGTCCTTTAGGTCACTTTGGGCAAGTGAGCTAAAGGGGTCAATTAGGTTGGATTAGGGTTGAATTGGGTTGAATTGAGTTTGATCATTGACTTAGGATTGATTGATGGCTTTGATTGCATTTGATTTTGATTTAATTGGATTTTGGCTCATGTAGAACCTTTAGGTCAAATGGGCTAAGTTAGGTTGGTTGGATTGATTTGGTTTGATTGGCTAGATTGTAGGTCTTGGGAGGGTTTGAAATGATGTATTGAATGGTTGGAATTCTTTGAGAAAATCAATTGGGTTTAATTCAATTGAAAGAGCATGGGTTGGATCCATAGGATTGGATCATGGGATTAAGATGGGTTTGGGTTCAAATCATTTTGTCTTGGAGCTTGGGTATGAAATGAAATCCAATTGGATTTGATTGTATTGGGTTGAGGTTGGATTAGCATGAGTGGATAGATAGGTCATGGGTTAGGCCATAGGATAGGTAAGTTCCTTATTGGTCCTAAGGTATAGTTTATGCTTATGGTACACCTTCCTATGTCTCTAGGTTTAGGTTTTGTGTTCACCTAATCACTAGAAATGTCTTATTACTAAGTCTATGGAAGGATGATTCAATCCTCACTCCAAAGTGAGGTCATTAGATTTAGCCCTTTAAACTCAAATGGGTTGGATCGGGTCAACTTAGCCGCTTGACCAAATTTAACCATAATGGCTAAAGTTAGGTATAGGGTTGATTAGTCTTATTTGAGGTTTAATTTGTGGTCATTTAATTGGAGTTTGGGAGTTTGATTTAATATGTGGCTTAATTAAGTTTAGAATATGCGGCACTATCTATCCTAAGCCAGAGTCTAACCCTAGGGTTGAATATAATGAATCTTCTAGGCTTAGGGTTGGTGTTCACCTAACCACTAGAAGTGTCCTAATCATAGCAAGCCCTTAGTGCCTAGATAAATTCTAGGTCTAAGGAGGTGATAGTTAACCTCACTCTAAAGTGAGTTTAATAAGTACTACAGTAGGTTTTGGTGACCCTCTTTTATTTATGCTTTATGTCTTTTGGCTAGTGTGATGAGGAGTTGGATGAATAGATTTTTATACAAAGGGCTCCCTTCACTGAAAAGATAATTAAATGATTAGGATAAAAAATGGAGGTAGGAGAAAGCTCATGTGCTCCTCAATCCAAAATCCTCCAAATATTTAAACAAGCTACTCCATGAAGGTAGAAAAGTCTCTGATTTAACAAAAAAAAGGTTAATGAAAGTAGTCGGCAATAACAAGAATTAAAAAAATTGATCAACATATGAGTCAGCAGCAACAACAGTTTTCTTATATGGCTAAAAATAACTCAGCACTCATTCACATGTTTGAAAATTGCAACTTTAATATTGACCGGAACAAAATTCATTTTTTGTAATGCCAACCTTATGTGAGCACCCAACTAGAACTAGAAGAAGAAGAAGAAGAAGAAGAAGAAGAAGAAAGTAGAAGAAGGAGGAGGAAGAGGAGGAGGAATATTATTAGGAAAGTTCTTATTTTTGTGTAATTTTCTTTTGTATATTTTTATGTTTTTTTATTTGTAGGAATTTTAAATTTTATGTATTTATATTTGTATTTGTTCAAGTAATTTCACTATTAAATATTCATTTTTCCCATATGTTATATTTAAATGTGATGTTTACATAAATGTTAGTTAATAATCTCAAAATTTTAAATATTATATCTCTTTAAATTAATATATTTGCATTTGAAACTTAAGATCAGTTTTTAAAATATTAGAAAATTATTAGAACATAAAATTAATTAAAAAAAAATTTAACTAAAAATACCAATTTACATTTAAAGTTTTATTTAATCATTGAACTACTTTCAAACTAATAATAACCTAATATCTTAGAAAAACTAGTAATTTTTGTTATGTTATAATTCTTTTTCCTTAAACACACATCACACATAGGAGATTCTTAATGAATTTAAGGAATTGATGCTAAACTAAATACAAAAACATATAATAAGAATTAACATAATTTAAACTATTGTTAATTAAAAGGTCATATATTGAATTCAAGTCAAAATTGTAGCATATTTATCATGGGTTACAAAGCTATTATGGTGTACTTCTAAATAAAAATATATAAAATATATATCATAAAAAAGGAGAGAAGAAACAAAAAAATAATTAGATGTCACTTAAGGGTGTGTATCATGACTGAACTTTAAAATTATTATAATCTAAATCAATTCAATGAAATTATAGAATAATAATGATCATAATTTCAATTGAAAACATAAAATTATGATTATTTCTATTATATGGATGACTATTTATTAAAAGTAAATTCATTCATCTTCATAAAAATCAACTTTGATAATATGCACTAAGAAAGTTTAAATTAAGAAAAATATTAGTTAATAATAAAATTTTTTGGATATTATAGTTTAGAATGATGAAATGAAGAATAAATATTAAAATATAAGTTTTATTTTTAGTTAATAAATTCTTATTTGATTATTTTAGACTTCCAAAATGCTATATTATCAACTAACCCAAAGTAGCAATATATAGGAAAATGTATCAAATTACTTGAGGACAAGTAATAGTTTGAGTTGGGGGGTATTTGATAATTATTAAAATTATAAAAATTTCATCTAATTATAATGCCTTCACTGTGGTTTTATTTATTAAAATATATTTATTTTAATTATATTTTGAGTTTTAATAGAAAAAGTTTCAAAAAAATAAAAAATAAGAAATTTAGGTCAACATTGTGATGCTAAAATGGCCTAAATTGGGATAATTTGCAGCAAGGCCAACACCTACTTACAGTGTCATATTACTAAATCAATAGTGTTGCAATGCTATGGCCAGACATAATAGATTTGTGATGGTTTAGAGATGATTTTGAGTAGTTTTTAAGGCAATTATAGCAAGAGCATTATGGAAACTGACTTGGACTATTTCTAGGCTATATATTGGGGACATTTCTAAAGGCTTTTTTCTTTTTCTTTTTTCAGATTTCTTGACATGAGGGAGTGTGTGTAAATTTTTTGTGTAGCACTTGGAGACTAACACTCCAAGTGCTGTGAGAGTGTTGTGGGGGTAGTATGAAAGAGTGCTTTTCTTAAGAAAGAGGTGGAGAATGAGATCAACAATCAAAGATTTTTAGCGGGGGATACTGGATATTTTCACGAGGAAGCAGTAGAAGATACCAAATGATTTAGAAGGCCAACTCGGAATGTTATTTTCTTTCTTATCTAGTTATCCTACATCTTTTTTTAAAATATTAAATGAGATTTTGTTTCTCTACTATGAATCATAAATCTATAAAGTGCTATGAATTTATGTGAGATTTTGGATATTTGTGCTGTATTAGACTATATTTTGTGGATTAATATACAAAAATTATTCATACTTTTAAAGAATATGACATTTTATTTTTCTCCATGCTTCATTTACTTGTGACTTGGCCAATTGGAAAGTTAAAATCAGGTGTAATATAGAGATATTGTAGAGTCTTAGATGAACAAATAGAAAAAAGAAAAGTGAATCTACAAAATAATTGTTAATATTAGAAATGCTAAATAACCATTAAACATATAATTATTTTTAGATTCACAATCATTTAAAGAGAAATATAAGTAATGCAATCAATCAAACTTTACTTGGCACTAAGGAGAAAATTAGGTGAAGGGATTGGTTTGACTATACTTGTTCAGACATATAGGGTATAACATTTTTGTTCCTAGTTGATACTACAAGCTTAAAATTAATTCACTACTTCATTTAATATAATACATAATCTAAAAAAATCAAGTTTTAATGGATTAGTACTTAATATAAAATCAATATAGAATTTTTCTCTAATCTTCAAAGAAATTATACTCTACTCATTCTATATTACTTGATTTAACATGTACACTTGTGTATAGGGTAAAATAGACCAATCAATATATGACTAACTTGCATTAACTTTGGGGCTCTTTCCCTAAACTAGTAAATGACTATTTGAACTTAAGCTCTATAAAGTAGTGTTTAAATGCCTAAGAGATTTGCTATAGCAAATCATATAGATTAAACAAATAAAACTAAAGATTCAATTTTGCTAATACAAGCAAGAGCCTAAGAAACTATCCAAGCAAATGCACAATCAAGAGCTATCATAAGATCTCAATCAAGAAAAATAACTAAACTTTAAAATTTAGATTTATAATTTTGAAGTTTGACTATTCAAATTTATAAATATGTATATGTTGATAACCTAATAAATATTAAAAGATAAAATGAATTAATGAAAGTGGTTGGAATTTAAAAGCCATCGACATTCATTTCTTTTAATTTTTTTGAATGATGAAAAAATATAATCCCAATAAGAGGTCTAATATGTAATATAGGTTTTTAGCTAGTAAATGATAAAATTAATTTGGAGAAATATTATTCTTTATGTTAGTTCTTGGTGGCTTAGTTTAACCTATTCTTAATGCACATAATTATTTATCTTGCAAGTGCTTCTAAATATTCTTAAAATCTTATATGAAATACCTTCACACGTTAATTTCTAAGCCTAGCCATTCACCTCAAGCCTTCAAATCCACAACAAAACCTTCCTCAAAGTCTATATCTATGATTTGGTGGATAGTTATCTAATCTTGTTCTTCACATCACTATAATGCCTTAAACTTTATATTATAAATAACCCTTCATTTTTTTTCTGTATTTAAATAGTGAAACCCCTTCTTTAAAAAGATAATTTAATTTAGTCCATCAATTTGGACTTATCTTAGATTATTTTCTCCAAACAACTCTAACAAACTCATTTGCTGACCTTCTACTCTAAATCATAAGTAAATATTTTAAGCTAGTCATCCACTACAAATACTAGCCATTTACACCACTTGAAATTCATTCTAAAGTAATATTTCAAATTGATATATTGACCTCATTTTGAATGAGGTTAACATTATCCCTAAACTAATTATTATGATATCTAATTCTAGATTAGAAGCCTCTTAATTAAAAAATTAGGACACTACTCTTAGTGATCTAGTGCATCATTCTAGGGTTTGAACTAACCCAATAGGATTGGGTAGACCCAATCCAAAACAAAATCAAGCATATTCAAATTAGAATCTAGACCCAATTGAGCTTAAACTAGGGTAATTTAGGTAATTCTCATGATCATCCTATTTAAACTTAAGAGGACCTAAAATTCAAAGAAATTCAAAAACAATTAAAATGAATTCAAACCAAATCAAATAAAAGCATGAAACCATGACATGAACATAAATGAAATCAAAGTAAAATAAGTCAAATGAAAGTCAACCATCGAACATAAGCTTGACTTCATGTGGGTCACACCAAGTTGAAGGTCAACTAGCATAATTTGGTCAAGTTAAATCATTCCAAAAAGTTCCAAATGGTAAAAAAAAATATGTTTAAACATAAATTAAAATAATTTTAAACACAATAAGGCTTTAATTAGGCTAGTTAGACCATTTGATCTAAATGGATTTGAATAGACCTTATTGAACTTAAACCTAATTTGAATTGAATTAACCCATAAATTGTCTAAACTCATTTGAAAATCATAATGAAACATAAATCAATTAATTATTAGAATTAATTTGATCCATTTGGTCATTTAATTAAAAAAAACCAAAGTAAATGCATTAACCCCAATTTGGAATAAAATGAGTTAAATTTCAAAATTATCCTTAAATATAATGAAACCAATTTAATTAAATCACCTCACATGCTTAACCAAATATAATTGAAATGTAGTTATATTTTTAGAGTATCAAATGAACCAATTAAAATCAACTAAACCCAACTTAATAAAAAATGGCTTCATCTTTGAAGCAATAAATTTAATTATAGCTTCAATATAATTAATCAATTAGGAATACCTTAAATGGTTAGAAAAACACAATTGAAACTTAAATCTAAATTCAATCCATCAAATGGAACAAGATAGATCAAACTAAAAGAAAGAGATGCTTAAGTGATATAATTCAAGCCATTTGAACTCCAATATGGATTAATCACCTTGGAACATATCTAGACTCATCCTAAGATGAGTTTTGGATGATTGGAAGCCAAGATTAAGCAAAGTAAATGAGGTCAAGTCCATCCAAACAAACAAATATACCATGGAGAAAGAGAAGAAAGCTTGGAGACAAATTTTTTACCAATCCATTCTCTCTCCTCCACTCCTCATCCTATCTATGTTAGACTATCCACAATCAATTGCCACAACTTAGAGCTAGCCTCCAAGGGTGGCAATCACCTTGGCTGGCCATAGTTGATCTCTTCCCCATACAGCTTTTAGTTAAGAATAAAAAAAGAGTAAAGAGCCCTTCTCAAGCCAAATTGAGCCAACACATTCCTCAAGTGAAATGAAGGAGAGCTCACCCTTCTCCAAATCCCCATGTCACCAACAAGCCAGAGTTTGACCAAAGCCACCAAAAAAGGAGTGAAGTTTGGTCCATAGGCCAATCCATTGGGATGCAATCCAATTCCTCCTTCCCAGAGTTTTTCTAGATCCCCACGAAGCTTTTTGAATCATTCCCACCACCAGAGATCGCTACGGATGAGGTACATAATCAAAATAACTCTTTAAGCATTCAGTTTTGGTACTTTTTGAAATGAACTTGATCTCAAGTGAGATCAAGCAATATAGATGCATTCCATTTGAGACTTTGATGTATTTGTGATTGAAATTAAGTGATTTCAATGGATATACATTGGAAATTACTTCGATTCAATGGACGGCGTTTGGCTTTCACTGTCATTAAAGAAGATATAATCTCTACCATCCATTCCATCTATTAGGAATGAACAGTTGATTTAGTCGTAAGATCCAATTTAAATCCTATTAGAATTTCTGGGTAATTCTTGACCGTCCGACCTTTGATATGATGGCCATAACCAATCCTTCATGGCTGCCAGTTTTTGAGTTGGATATATGTGGATTCTACTAGTCTATTGGCATCGCACCATGTTAGCATTATGTTAGCGCCATTAGTACTGACAGTAATCTAGTTTTTTAATTTAAAAATTACCAGAAAATCACCATAACTTTAAAAAATTATAAAAAGAAAAATACTTGACCAAAAAAATACAAATAAGGGCTCTATGGATTCATCTCAATGATGAGAATCCACTAATCTCAAAATCACCAATTTTTATTGGGTATTTTTGGATTAATTTTAGTATAAATGAAAATATTTATACTCAAATCATTAATTGAATTAATTAAAATACTTTGGGGAATTGAAATTAATGGTTAAAAAAATTCAGATAAATATTTTAGGATTTATTTGAAAACAAATCCATGGATATGAAATTTTCAAGCTATGAACCTTAACTTAGTGAAATTAATTAGTATTAATGTCATAAAATTATGAAAAAAATATGAAATTAACAAATCATCATAATAAGCTTTGGTGAGTTTAAAAATATTATTAAAACTCACTGAAATCTCATACAACCCAAAATAAATTAATTAAATGATTAATTGAATTAATGATTTAATTAATTGACCTGAACATTAAAAATTATAATAAATCAATTAGAGCTATAAAAATTATAAATAAACCCTTTATGGATGCATCTTTAGAGAGGATATTAAGAAAATTAAAACCCCTAATTTGTTCCCTTTAATGTAGGCTTAATTTAAATTTGTTTGAAATAATTAAATTTTAATTAACCCTAAATTTTATATTTGATTAGAGTAAAGTTTTAAGGAACTTAATTTGGCAGGGTGCCCCACTTACCATAAAAATTTCAAGGACAAATGACTTTTGGATTAGGAGTTATCAAATTTTAATCCCTAGGTTAATTTAAGGAAAATTTTTAATTTAGAAAGTTATAAAAATATTTAATTTATTTCATTAGCATCAGAACACTTAAGAAAAAATTTCAAATCCTTTGAAGTTAAAGAATTTGATTAATAATGTACTTAGGGTTTAAGATAAAATAATAAATTATGAAATTTAATCTTAAACCTTAAATCATTAAATGTATAATATTTAAATTAATAAATTGAATTTTAAACATTATTTAACCTCTAAACTTTATAATCAAACATAAAATCCATTAATATGGGAATCTCTTAAAGCCCATTTAGGTTAAAGAATAACATAATTCCAAATGCAAATAAAAGTAATAAATCAAATCAATTAAACTTAAACAATTGAAAGTTTGAAGTGGCATATGATAGGTTTGATGCCCAAAATAGTTAATTCTTTAGGCTTCTTAGCAATAACAAACGAAACTCCATCATAATAAGTTAAACTTGGTGATAAAAACTTTAACAAGTAATGTTACAGTAAGACTAATGAATTAGATAAAGGATTCCCTAAATAATATAATTAAGACTTCCTCCAAATTGGTAGGAAATAATTGAATTAATTTATTTAAATTCACACATGTAAATGCTAATGAAGGGAATGAAAGAAGTCATAACTTGAAATCAATTACATTAATCCAAACTCATTAGCATACATGTAAATATTAATAAAATTAATTAAAATCAAATAAACCTAAATGATAAATTGAAAATATATAAATAAATAAATCATGAAATTGAAATATAATAGATCATTTAAATGATGAAACAAAACCAAGCTTTAATTAAGATATTAACTAAAGTTAATTAAGCTCATTCAAACCAATAAATATTAATAAAATAAACATAAACATAAACATTAATATAATGAATAAATAAGATCAATCTAAACTAAGTAAATAAATAAATAAAACAAATAAAATTATATAAATAATGATCCAAATAAAAAATAGATTAAATAAGAAGTTAAGCTGTAAAACATAAACTAAACAACATAAAATATAAATAAATTAAAATTGAACTTAAAATGAGAATTAAATCAACTAAATCAAAATAACATGAACATTAAATTCTTATTTATGATTTAAAGAAACCTATTAAAGCTTAATCAAAGATTATAAATAAAAAAATCATAAACCAAATCAAGAAATGTCTAATTAAATTAAGAGAAATTAAAAGAAGAATGAATCTTGATTAAACATCCAAATAAAATTCAAACATTAATCAAATCAAATCAAATCAAACTCAAATGAATGTAAAGATAACTAAGGTTTTAGCTTGACCCTAGAATGATTCTTTACCTTAGGGTGAAGACTTCATTTTATTAGGATTTAGATGTTGAATAGAATGGGTTTCACCCAAAGAAGAATTTATTTTATTCTTCATTCAATAGAACTTAAACTTCATTGAGAACTAATTCAAAACTTGAACCTAAAATACCTAATAATGTCATACCACACAAGCCCATTTTTCTTCACATATTAGATTATTAGGTCACAAATCCTAGACTTAGGTTAAGTCGATGTTATGTGACATTCGATGTTGTGATGTGAAATATTTTTCTTATTTTGTGGTGTACTATTTTAGGCTAGATGGCAAGGATTGTTTACCTACTAGTCTGGATGGTAGGACATTCTTTTTAGCCTAATACTACTATTTTTGTAGAGGTTGTGCTAAAAGGACTACTGTAATAAAAAAAATATAAACATAATTGTTATTTTCTTGCAAGTGCTATAAGTCCCTAAGCATAGCCCAATAGAAGAGGTGGGCTTAGCAAGCAACTAGTACTAAGCATCGTTTGTTTGGAATATAATTACTAGTGTGTTGTTTGTATTTCTTAATATTGTATGGTTTAAGAATTTATTTTTAGAATTTGAAATGTATTTTGAGCCTAGAATTAGTTTATGATCTATAGGGTCTGGGAATAGCCATAGTTGACCCTACTAGTAGATTGGTGTAGAGGTCCCTTGTGAAGCCTTAGAGGTCCCTAAAGAAAAATATGATCTTGAAAGAAGATCCCCATAAATCAAACTTTTAGTTATAGGCCAGGCTATATAAGAGCAAAGCTCGGTTCCCCATTTTTTTCTTTCTTTCGAGGTGTATAGTAGTATCTACCGGCATTGGCTTATTCTTGATCACTTAGAAAAAAACACTTTTGGGATGCTCTTCACCACATTTATTGAGATGGGTAAAAGTATATTTTTTTCATGAGGCAGATTAATATATATTCAACCAAATTTTGCATAACATTATGTTAGGATTTATTTAGTTTTGGGTCTTACTTCCTATGAATGCAAGCTCTCATAGTTAATTACCCATCTTACTACAATAAGAGAGCACTCTCAATTAAGGTTGGGAAATAAAATATATCTTATATGATATGAATTGGTGTCTAGTGATGTGTACTATGGCATAAATGATTGCCATTTAACTTAAAGTGTATATTGGGAGAGGGGTGTGATGATGACGTTGATCAAGATCCCATGATTTTGTCATCCGTATCATGGTCCCTTGTCTACTTAACCAAAGAAAATAGTTCTTGAGCAAAGAATCTTTATCAAGAGCCATGGGTTGTGTCATCCAAGGTGTTCTTGTAGACTTGGGTGACCGTCGTCTAAGGTGAAAAATTTAAGTCAACCTTAGCTAACATAAGGCTTTTTGCATATTAAATAAATTTCATAATTCATAGCTCAATGAGCAAAGCTATTAGAAAACATGCGGTCTATTACCATGACCGAAATATAGTGGAGCTATATGGATTTCAAATCACTTGGTCAAAGGGTTCTGATCATATATGCATTCCATGTGGTGTCTTTTGACGACAAAACCATGCAGATAAAGAACATAAGCCATGTCCCTACTAGCATGAGATTGTTTGAGTATGAACATAAATATATATATTTTTATATTAGCCCTTATATGAGAAATGATTTTCTTAGCTTATCATCCTTAACAAATGATGATAAATGGGTGGATGGTTGTTTGCTTTAAGTTATTTTGAATGATTAAATTCATTCAATATGAGCATATCCCTTTCGAATGATTTTTTGTAATCAACATGTCCATCATCGAGGAATGATTAGGTTTTAATGACTTGGAACTAGTCATTAGACCAAATTGAGAAATTAACCTGGGAAGCATCCTCAGGCAGTAGACTTAGGAAATTATTATTATGCTGGGACCCATGCAAAAATTTTAAATTTATTTCAATTTTAGGATAGCGTCGTGGCGCTGAACATGTAGGGTTGTGGCATTATCATGGGTAGCACTATAGCATCCTAGGGTAGGTATTTGTGTTTAAGATCAAAGGATCAATGCCTTAGCACTATACATACAACGCCAAAATGTTTATGATTGGACTTTATTTATTTTAATTTATTTAGGTTGACTTGCTGACCATCGCCTCAGTGCTAATCATATGATGCTACGGTGCCAATCAATGGCTAGTTTAAAAAATCTAGCAAATGTATAGTCACTTTAAATTAATAGGAGCTAAGATACTACTTACATTGAATTAAGTGCCACGGTCTAATCAATGATCAGGCGCTTTTGTTTTGAAATTAATGATAACAAATGCTATTTTGGACCTGCATAGTAACCAATATGACCAGCACCGTGGCACTGCATGTACGTACCATAGTGCTTGGTTGCTATTATAAAACTCGAGAGGTTAATGCCTTGACATTGATATTGGAGCATTGCAGCACTAGATTTGGTTTATAAATAGACATATTAGGCTGCTTATTTTCTATTCTACATTCTCCATTCTTCATAGCTCTTTCTCTCTCTCTCTCTCTATCTATCTATCTATCTCTATCTCTATCTCTCTTTCTCTCTTAGCTTGCATTATTTTTTAGAGAAGCCATCATGCCTAGTAAAATTTTTTAGTAAGGACAAAAGAGGGCAATTATTAGTAACACTAATAGATTTGTTAGTTTAGAAGTTGAGGAGAGGTATCACCACACTCTCATATACAAACATCTTATCCAGAGAGGAGTTTCTTCAATTCGGTGGAGAGTATCATTAATGAGCCAGGCTAGAAAAAGTTGATTTATGACAACAAATCTAGTGTCATCCCTATGGTTCGGGAGTTCTTCACCAATGTGAAGAAGCATTAGAATAATCAAGTTTTTGTTCGGGGAAAACTAGTAAGTTTTCATAGTACTACTATTAATGCATATTAATGTTTACAGAATATAGAATATGATCAATATCTTTTATATTATAATGATCATCTTGACTTTGATGAAATCCTTAATGTTCTCATTATTAGAAATTCTAACATCCAGTGGAAAAGGCAGGAAGAGAAAATTATCAATTTTTCTACCATCAGCCTCACTATTGAGGCCAAAGCTTGGCATTATTTAATTTCTTCCAAGCTAATGTCCACTGGAGATATTAGTGAGATAACTAGAGATAAAACCCTTTTGAATTGCTAGAAATATTAGTGAGGTAACTAGGGTAGAGCCATTTTGAATTTTGTAATTTAAAAGGGTTAGAGAAGATTATTTATAATTCTATTTGTAATATGCTTAAGAGGCTATGCCACCCAAGAGAGTTGTGTGTGTGTGTGGGGTTGTTTAAAAAACAATTTCAAAAAATTAATTTTAAACTTTGTATAATACTTAAATCCTTAATGATAAAGTATCAGAGAAATAAAATAACAATCAACAACAGTATAGAAAAGTATGGTGCAAAAAAATAAAGAAAGAAAACACACAAATTTTTACGTGGGGGTGCAGGGTGCGGAGGGTTTAAGAAACAATTTCAAAAAATTTAATTTTAAACTTTTGTATAAAACTTAGATCCTTAATAATAAAGTTTTAGAGAAATAAATTAACAATTAACAACAATATAAAAAAGTATAGTGCAAAAAAAAGAAAGAAAGAAAACACAGAGATTTTTGTGGTTCTGCCAAACTCCAAAATCGGCCAACGTCCACTTTGGTGCTTAAACTTTCACCGAAATGACCATACAATCTTTATAATATAATTGATTAATCTATATTTTACTAGGTTCATCTTTATAAGTGATAATATGGTCACCTCTTTTCTTAAATAAAGTATTACTAATTACAAAATCATATGCTAAAATAAAATCTAATATATTTATACATTCTTAATTAGTCACCCCATACTCATAGCTATCATAAATATTTTAAAAATCTTCAACCACTCTACCAACATGTTCATATAAATCTCTCTCAATAAATATTCATTCTTCAAGAGGTATTATTTATGTTAATTCTTCTAGATCATTCTAATTTTTTTTGGACATACATCTGAACCTATTTGAGGGGTATAAACACTTATAAAATTAATAATCTTAGCATCAATAATAATCATTAAAGCTATAATTTTATCTTCACTTTTATTAATTTTCATAATGTTATCTTTCAATCTCTTAGCAATAATTACACCTAGTCATTTCTAGCACAACTCTTACCAAAATATCAAAAATTAAAACTTAAACTATTAATCCCTTTTACTATGCAACCCATTTAGTTTCTTGAATAAATTAGATATTTATTTTTTTATGAACCATAATATCTATTAATTCCATTAACTTACCAATAAGAATGCTTATATTTGAAGTTTATATCCTAATTCTAGTTTAATGGATTAGCTTCTTTGACCACATTTGTCCTTAATATGGGAACCATTGCTTATTTAACATTGCATCTAGCCATTAGTGTGGCAGCTCTTGCACACTTTTGAAATCATTCAACACATTGCTATAAGGAATGCCCTAGCTTAGACACAATGTATTAAAGGATTCATGTCATAATTTTATGTCAAGTTTTACACTAGCTATCAACTACCTAACACAACCTTTTTTTTTCATTTCAAACTTGGGACATGGCTATGACAGTATTTACTGAATTCTAACTATCCCAATAATATTAAAATATAATCACAATATTATTACCTCGCATAAGTGCAATGAAATCTAACTTGTTGGTAAGTAGATGATGGGAATCAATCTAAAGCACAAGTCTTAATCAAATGAATAATAAACCATATTTTTGTATAAGAAATATTTACAAATTATTAAGTTAGCATAATAACACCAGAATAAGTTAAAACATATGAAAATAAGATCCAAAAGCACCATCAATATAGCATACCATACCCGATTTGATTTCTTGAAGCCCTATCTTAACACAAGCATAGTTGTCCATAGTCATTCTAACACATTAAACTAAAAATTCTTATCATTTTTAAATATTAATCCCACTAAAAATGCCTCCTTGCAACATTACTTTTTGCATATTCTTTGATAGCTCTCCATAGTCATTCTTCACATTATAAGTATCTCATAAAATTTAAAAAAATTAAGGCTATAAAATTTTTTTGAGCTTACTTTTTGGAGGTATTTTTATGTGAAAGATCAATGTTCATCAAAGCAATTACTCCTTGAAAACTTTCTTTATGTAATTTAACTCCATTAGTCTCTCTATGTTATTGTTTATTTTTTTTATTTTTTTTGCATATTTATCAACAATTAAGAAGGTAATTTAATAATTTGTCTTCTTTATCCTTGCTCAACACTAAAATTCTAAGAACTTTAAGAAGAAATTATACTTTTTTAAAATTGGATTATGGGGTTGCTTCGATAATTAGAAGAGAGAGTGTGGCTATGTTCAACAAGTGTAGAAGAGCATGTAGTGTAGTTTACTCTATTGTTAAGAATAGGGATTCTTTCCATAGAGAGATAGTTAAGGAATACCAACAAAAGAAGTGCTTAAGCATGGATGCAAGTTAATTTGATGTTGCATCACATTAAAATCATCATATCAAATTTATATTTCATATATATATTTACTTGAATAAATTACTTAAGTGAATATTGATGCATTAATTCATGTAATAAGGTTCTTATACTCATGATTTTGGTTGATGATTTTTGTATACCCAAGAAGTAAGAGTGGACTTAGCGAGTACTCGTTGGTGATAAAGTACCAATATAGGAATACCCACTAGTAAGAAGTAAAATTTGTACAAATGAACATGGAAAAAATCATTTATTAAGGGGCCATTTGGGCTCACTTTTGTTTTATATTTTATATTTTATATTTTTGTTTTGTTTTGTTTATGTTTTGCTTAAAAATAAACTTGTTTGATTATACTTGTTATCTTTAAAAACACTCAAAACATCTTTTAAATGTTTGAGTGTTTTTTAAAACAACATTATTTGATTTTGAAAACAAAAATAAAATCACATAAAAAACACACTAAATAAACATGTTTTCAAAAACAACATAAAAAACAAAAAATAGAAAACAAAATTGATCCCAAAGAGCCCCTAAACTTTTGAATTATTTGGTAATTCACTTTAAAATAACTAAAGGGATTTCAATTGGTTATGTAATAAAGCACAAAGGCCTTATAAGATACTTGAATGCTTGATTGCAAAGCAAATGCAATGAGTTTGATTACCTGTCAACAAACATAAATATAAATTAAATGATTTGAAAGTAAACCTCATTAAATATATATATTTAGATCATAACAGATTTATTGTAAGGTTAACAATTAACTTCAAATATGATGAAATTTAAATGAAGTTTACAAGAGATCTATAGCTTAAAACCTCATTTATAACCTTTGTTATGAATGTTTTGATCATGTTATATAATATTGTGGTGTTTATTTTTGGATATCTATGAGGGGACACTATGCAGATCATAGGTGGTACTTATTGAAGTGATCAGGTATGACATTGAGGTATGATATACTATCTCAAAAGATAGAGACATCACCTTCAATGGACCTAATCACCTAATAAGGACTCCTAAGGCATGATGGTTCTTTGAATGTACCAGAGATTTTTCATACTTTGCATGGATAAATAAAATAAGGTTGATATTAAATTGGGTTCTAAGGTTTCTATGAGGGTAGACCCCTATAGTTAATTACATCTTAGGAAATGAAATTCCCTTAGAATACTGTTAATTAAAGTAGATAATTAGAATCTCTAAAGATTTTAAGGCTAGACTATCAAATGATTGGTTATATTTAGAAACTTAATTAGGAAAGTTCAAGAAGAAGACTTATTTTTGCAATCCAAAAGGAGGAAGTAGGGAATGCTCATGATATTAAGAAGCCTAGTGAGCATTCCAATCTATAATATAATTAAGCTTTATACATTTGAAAGTGAAGAGATTTATTTATTTGAGTTGAATTTTATTAGATTACTAGGGCTTATAATCCATCAACATAAGGTTGTGCAAATACCTAAGAGGTAAAGATTTATGCTTGTATCCTGAAGGAAATATCTACCTCAGATCCTAAATCTAGAGGGCTTTAGCATAAGCAAAAGCATGACTTAAATCTAAGCTAAGATGGGAATAAGGTTTACCTCCACAAGAGAGATTAAATCACCAAACTTTTAACTTATAACCGCCTAGAGAGGCTGCCAGCTAACTACTCCTATGATTTTAAAACCATATAGTCAGGTCTTATGAAATTGCAAGATAGTTGGGCTATTATTAATTTAGAAAGAGACTAAAGTCCTTAAACCCACTCCCTAAGAGACTAGAGCATGAGTGGTATGAGTAATGACTTAATCTAAAGCAAAATATTTATAAATTTTATTTTAATCTTGGCTCTTCATTTGGACAAAGGCTTTAGGATTTTTAAATGCCTAAATGCATGATGAAATGGGTTGTTGGCCAAATAAAAAAAAAGAGAGTGAAGCTCCATCAGTAGGGGTTGCTCACATAAATCAAGTAATCCCTATGCGTGTAAGGATGGAGGCCCTCATTTTGCAAGAGTGATTTAAGATGCAAGCATGATGTGAAACATACAACCATTCAGCTAAAGGGTTGCAAAATATTTTAATTATCTTATTTAATGCCTAGGCTTTATTATGAGGTTATGAATTTTTTAGTTTTTAATTATGAGTGATTAGTTGGGGTAAAAAAATTAATTTTTCCCTAAGAGCCTAATCGCATCCAAGCCACATTAAGGCATCATTCATTTAAGAAACTAAGAAGAGCATGCCATTTCTAAACCACAATTTAAGCATAATATCAATCAATTTTATAACCGCAAAGAAAAGAATAATAGGTGATCGAAAATTACAATCCAAAAGAAAAAAAAGATGAGCTCTACCTTATACAACTCAAAATATGAAAGAATAATTATAATTATATTGAATGCTATAGGGGCTATCTTTCCTTCATCTCTTCATGTATCTTCCTCCTTCTTTGATTTGGTGGACTTCAAGGCATCACAAGCCACCCCAGGATAAAGCCTTCTAGCCACTACACATCCTAGTCTCCATAGCACTAATCCTAGTTCCTGATGCAAAATTATATTAAAAATAGGAAAAGTAAATCTAACTACACCTACAGGACAAGTGTTAATGAAACATATATATAACCCAAGCAGTTATATTTATAATTTTGGACTTAGCACCTTCCACATAGGTGACCAAGCCCACTTGTCCTAACTTGGATTATGCTTAAGGGTTTAAGCTATCTACGAAGAGAGCATTTATATTTATTTTAGGCACCCCTTAAGCACAATTCCCTGAAAGAGACTAGATTAGGCTAATATCAACCTAACATTCAGTATACGAAACATACACACTAACATTTAGTCCAAAATAATACATCACAAAATAAGAAATACATCACACACCATCCTAACATAGATCTAGAAGTGGTGACTTAATTCTAATGTGTATGTTAAGGCTAGTGTGGTATGTCTCACTAAGTCATTAAAGTTGTAATCTTTTAAGTGTAGAAGGATTCAATTTAACATAAAGGGTTGATTTCACTTCAAATCATTTAATTGATTTGAGAATTTTAATTTTTATATATTTTTTTTTCATATGATTACACTTAGCAACTAAGTTTTATAAAGAGAAGGAATAGGACTACCCCCTTTCATCCCCACCTAAAGCCACTTTCTAAAGCATGTTAATTTGATTTAGTTCTCTTCAGTGAATGTCTTTTAGATGATTTAATTAATCCTAAGTTTAGATTCACCTTGAATGGTCCTATTTAATATGAAAGGCATCTTAAGATTAATCCATTTGAATTACTAACATATGACACATATCAAATCATTCTCATCCATCATAAATATTATGCATATGATTTAATCCTAAGTGTATCTATACATACAACACACTTAAATGATGAGTGTATGTATATGCATTTAGAATTTATATTCTTTCATGTGATTGAATTATTTAATCACATTAGCTTAAAGCTCTATCTAAACTCTTATACAAAAATACATAGGGATGAAATTAAATAGGTATGTGCCATTGTTAATTAGAGAAGTAAGGTAATCAAATGACCTCCTTGGGGCTACTTAAAGCCTCATATTCTCATGATGTCTAAACTATATACCCATCATCATTCAAACATATGCAAATTTATATACAGGAATATAAGAAAGCAAGTTTCAAGTTACATGATTAATTAATCCAATGACTAAATAATTATGAATGCATGTATTTTAAATAGAAAAAAGGGATTATCATTCTCTAATTAAATACACATACATGTATAAAAGATAAACAAGTACATGCCTTTGTTAACCATGGAAGTGAGGTAATCAAATGACCTCATTGGGGCTACTTAAAGCCTTGTATTCCCAAGATGTCAGAATATATACAAATTTTTTTGGAATACATATACATGTATTTATAATTAAGAAGATGAAAATCATGCAAAGATTGTATTTTCTTTAATGGAATTATTTAGGCATATGATTTAAAGCTATTTAAATTTCAATGTTAAAGATACATGAGAATGAAATCAAGCGAGTACGTGCCGTTGTTTGAACCAGGAAATGAGATAATCAAATGACCTCCTTGGGGATACTTAAAGCATCGTATTCCTAGGATGTCTAGACTATATACCCATTACATTCATACTTATGTAAATCAACATGTGAATAAAGGAAAGAGACTTCACTTCATACACTTAAACTATAAGCATACACACTCCTTATGTATTTATAACTATCATCATAACACATATTACTATTCATTTATATGCTTTTGAAAAATATATTTGGATTTAATAGTGATAATAGCCACATATATTAAATTAAATCAACACATGCAAGCTTACATAAAGGAAAACCATTTGATTTAATAAATTTTTGAAAAGAGATGGATGCATGAAATCAAATGACATACAATATGTAGCATGAATTGGAAAGGAAAAATCAAATACAAGCATATGATTCATTCAATCCAATTAATTCCTAAGGATAAACTTACCAAATAAAATCATTTAAAGTAAACCAAAGCTTCTTTAATGTCATTTTTTAACTTCATGTTTAATTTGATTTAAGGAATGTGAGAAGATGTTTTTTATCCTAACCCATTCCCATATTTGTAAATTAATTTAGTTTAATTAAATATGATTAAGTTGATTTTATGGATTAATTAAGTTGTAATATGCATAAAATTCATTAATTAACCCTTACCTATGCCACCTTAAAGTAATTAACCAAGTAATTATGAGCCAACATGATATGCATGGAAAATAAACTTTCAATGATATTAAGAAATAAGAGGGCCTAATGCAATTGGCTCATGATTAATAATTAATTAGATTAAGGGGGCTTGATTAATTACTCTTATGGTTTCTCCACACATGTGGATTACCATAATTTCATTAAACTCCTTTAAGTTATTAAACACCTAAAGATCTACCCATCAATTAATTAATTAGGATCTAATATGATTTTAATTTTATTTTAGCTAATTAAGTAATTAATTAACCAATTAATCCTTAACTAATTTTTCTTGAAAAGTGAAGAGAACTTAGGAAAAGAGATTAGAAACAACCCAATCTATTCCATAACTCCCCTCACTATTAAATAATGATTAATAAACTAAATTAATTAATTAGTCATTCATTTAGTTAATTAACCCTTAATTAAATTTAAAAATGTAATTAGGGATTAATTAACTAATTTTCCTAATCAATTAATCAATAAATCCCAAGAAACTTAGGGGAGGTAGAGGTCATCCCCTTAAATAATCTTAGAAAGTTTGGGGGTCAATTAATTAATTAATTAGGGAGTAATTAAGCTAATTAATTTTATATTAAACTCTAATTAAGACATTATTATTATTTAAAATTAATTAAGGATATTTTTAATAAATTTCTCTCTGAAATACCTTTAAAATGAGTATTTTTGTATTTTTTTTGGATTTTTCTATGATTTGTTATAATTATTTAAAGTTTTGGCAATTAATTCCATTTAATAAGCTAATCTCGCCGCCACATGGCACATGCACGCTTTCCATGTGGCACCGCGGATTACATTGTGTGCACTCGATGTTGATTCACTCTTTTGATCTCCACCATTCGATCTTAGATTGGATGGCATAGATCGATCTCGTAGTTAATAAGGGAATAAAATGATTTGATCTAGTAGAGTTAATCATGACCATATTTGATCAATGGATGGGCGTGTGATTTATCATCGAGAGATGAGACAAGCACCGCCATTGCCCTGACCGACTCACCCAGCTCGATGCACTCCAAATGGATCCCACACCTTCATGATAATGATCGGAGGGGATGCAATGGTCAAGATCAGATGACATTCAACCTTTCTTTGGAAAGCTCTAAAATTTTTTCAAGAAATCTCGGTTTCAATGGCATACCTCACCGGAGCTAATGATCGGTGGTTCACACACTTGAGGTAGCTTCATCTGGTCGAGATGAAGCCCTGTTGAGCAACAATTAGATTGGTTCCACACTGTTCACTTGGAGGACCATGTTTCATCATTTGGAGGCTCACAAATTTACCTCGGTTTGGAGCTTGTGGGGAAGGTCCATTTGCTCACCAGGTGTGGAGTGTGTTGGTAAGAGAAATTTGGTTTTTATTGAGAAATGGGGGAGTTGGTATCATAAGAAGCTTTCCCCATTGTGGATGCACCCGGGAAGGAGTAATATAGTGAGGGGAAGCTTTGGGAAGACTCAAGAGCTCATAGAGGAATTCAAAATCTCACTTGGAAGCTCAGGAAGCTCTAAGAGTGAATGCTGGGATGTGAATTGGGAGGGGTAGTATACCCCTCTCTAATTGAGATTGATGAACAGGATTGGATCCTCATTTTTGGTGGGCTAGCTGTCGCCAGAGCACCAGAGTGGTTGCCATTACCTCCACGTGGAACGATTAGGTTGGAGGAAGGCTTAGGAGGTGGCTCAAGGCAGCTTGTGGCTTCTTGGATCCATTGGGTTTTTAGTTTGTGAGAGATGTGAGTTAACTCACCTTCCTTTGGTCCATGGTATACCTAGCCCACATGGGTTGGGCTAGGTGGCTAGGTCAGACCCAATTTGGGGTGTGTGAGGGCTGCCAAGTGGAAATGAGGAGTGTACTTTGCCAATTTTGGAAAATCCCATGCGGGGAGGAAAATCCAAGGAAGATTTGCCTTCAATTTGAACCAATTTGGGTTTGTATTGGCTATGGGCTGACCCAAGGTGGGTTTGGGTTGGGTTTGATCAGGTTCCAAGTAGTCAAGGCTTGGTTCAAAGGGGTTTGGCTCAATTTCACCCTTATAGGTCAAATTAGGCTAGGTTGGGTTAGGTTGACTAATTGGTCAAATTCTTGGGTCAAGTAGAAATGATGATTTGAAGTATTTTGGTTTAATTGGTTTCAATCAATTTGGCTTAGGTTTGATTTTGGCTCATTTGGATTCATGTAGGTCAAATGGGTCAAGTTGTCCAATTTGACCAAATTGGCCAAATTGGCTTAGGTTAGGTGTAGACTTATGTTCAATTGGTTAATTGAATATGATTATAGGCTTTGGTTTGGGTTGATTTGGACATAATTTGGATATAGACCAATTTGACCCTTTAGGTCAATTTGAGCTAAGTAAGTCAATTAGGTCCAATTTATCAAACTGAGCTCAATTATGACTTTGGTCAAGTACAATAATAAATTTAGAATGAACTTGAGCCATTGGTTGTAATCAATTTGGGTTGGATCATGATTTGACCTATTTTGGTCTTTTAGATCAATTTGGGTCAACTTGGGTCAAAGGGACAATTGGGTTTGGTTTGGCTCAATTGATGGTCAAGTCATGTTCAATCATTGATCATGGGTTGGTGTGAAGCCATGGTTTTAATTGATTTGATGTAGGATTGGTTTTGGCTAGTTTGGATTCATATGAGTTAAAGGGTTGGCTTGGTCAAATGACCAAGTTGATTTAGTTTAACCCAATTTATGGCAATTGATAATCCTAAGGTGATCAATAATCATGGTATGAGATTTTGATGGGCTTGGTTCAATCCAATTTGGGTTGGATTGAAACTTGGCTCAAATGGATTCTTTAGGTCACTTTGGGGCAACTAAACCTAAGAGGGTCAATTGGCTTAGTTTTAGTTTGATTAAGGCATAGTTGAATTTATGTACAAGTTTAGGATTGAAATATAAATTCAACTGCAATCAAATTGGGTTTGAATAGATTTTGGTTCATTTGAAAATATCACGTCAAATGGGTTAGGTTAGGATTGACTTCAGTTGATTTTGGTTTGGCTTGATGATTGTAGATTTTATTTATATTTGGATAGGTGATTGGAGGAATGATTGATTCATGAGAAAATCAATTGATTTTGGGTTTTGGAATGAAGGAATTTGGCTAAGTTAATGGATTTGGTTCAAAGGCCCTAAGCTTGGATTTTGATTTAGTTTAATTTAATTTTGATCATTGAGTGTAGATTTCATTTATATTTGGGAAGATGATTAAATATATGATTTATTTGTGAGAAAATTAATAAAATTTTAAGTGATTTGAAGGCAAATTTGGCTAAGCTCATGAAGGTGGGTCCAAAGGGCTTAGAAGAGAATTTGATTTAGTTTGATTTAGTTTGATTGATTTAAATGTATATTTCATTTATATTTGTGAACATGATTGAATATATGATTGATTTATGAATAAATCAATTTAATTTGAATTGAAATGTGTGGAGATTTGGCTAAGTTTATAGAATCAGATCATATAGCTTAAGAGGGATTTGGAGCTTAGATTTGATCTTGGGTTTCAATCATCTAGAGTTGGGTTTGGATTTGAATTTGATACATTAGTTGGGAATTGAATTGATCTTTGAGAAAATCAATTGAGTTCGGATTTAATTGGATTTGGATAGGGCTAAATCCATGGTATTCAATCATAAGGCTTAGGAAGGGTTTTGGGCTTGGATTTAATCTTGGGATTGATTGTAAATTTTGGAATTTTAATTTAAATTCAAGTTTGAATTTGGGGTTTAGTTTGAGAAGGAGAACATGGATTGGGTTTAAGTTATAGGGTGGGTAAGTCTTCCTAAGGCTCTTGGGCATAGCCTACCCCTATGACTAACCCTTCTAGGTCTCTAAGCTTAGGTTAAGTGTCTACTTAATCACTAGAAGTGTCTAAAGACTAAGGAGCTCTTAGTATCTAGAAGAGTCCTCGATCTATGATGAGAAGATTGAGAACTCATTCCAAAAGTGAGGTCAACAAAAAGACCCCCAATAGGTGTGGTGTAATTGACAAGGCACACCACACGTATTAGCGTTGATTGAGACAATCAACAACGTCCAAATGATCACAAGCACTAATGGAAATCATTTATACCTAAACTTGAAAGGTAGGTAGAATCACTATCTTAATGTAATGTAGCTCTCTTTATGCCAAGGTCATAAAAAAGCTAGGAATATTTGATGAGTTTGACATGGAGGGAGATCCGCTAAGGGATCAAATATGTATCGGGCATGAAATGTGAGGGTTCTATGCCAAGGCATAGAAGAAGAAAATATGCTATGGATTATGGTTTAATTTGCTTAATTATATGGTTTGTGAAAAGAAGATCCACTTAGGATTGGGTATATGAGTTTTATTTCATAGATGTATCCACTAGGGGTAAGAGTTTGATTGAATTTGTTTGGTAAGCATCCGTTGGGGATGGCAGTTTGATTGAGTTTTTATGATTTACTTTATGCTTAATTTGGGGCATATCCACTAGGGATATGAGCTTGAATCCACCAGGGATCAAGACTCAATTTGATGGATGTAGTTTTTGTAAATGTGGTACATATCTGCTAAGATATGGGCCTAAATCCACTGGAGATCAAGACCAAGTTTAATTCAATTTAATTTGTGATTCCTCCACCATGGAGGTTTATTTTGAAATTGATTTGTTTGTTTGATTTATTTATATATGATTTGGGCCTCCACTCGGGAGAAGGTTGTAATTTAACTCTGGAGAGAATCATTGGGTTTAATTTAATTTGGGGTTGAGGAATATCTGCTGGAGATATGAGCTCGGATCCTCTAGGAATTTTATGGATTTAATTTATGGACCCTCTCGATGTGCAATGGACTCACTGAGAAGGGGATATATCAGCCTTGGCCTATCTCAGGTTTACAAATCCAAAGGGGTTGTCTGGATGTGGGGTAGGACTAGCCAACCTAAAGATTGCCTTTCAGTGTGCACAACAAGAAGAGAGCATAATAGGCTTATATCTTCCAAAGCAGGGAGAAAATATTGGGGTGATATGTTGGTAGCACAACAGATCAAACCCGACCTAGGGAAACTACTGAGTTAGTGCCGTTGGGGACTTACGTCAACTCAAAAGTAGTTTAATTTTAATTTGATTTGATTTTATATGATTTGCTTGAATTGGTTTAAATTTGATTTAATTTGATTTGGTTTATGTTTGATTTTGAATTGAGGGTAGATCTATTGGGAATGGAACTCTGTAAAATTTGATAAATTTAATTTATGGACTTTATCGGTGTGCGATGGATCCACTGAGAAGGGGCTATATCAGCCTTGACCTATCTTAGATTCACAAATCCAAAGGGATAGTTTACCAGCTGTGGGGTAGAGCTAACCAACCTAAGGGCTGCCTTTCAGTATGCAATGGCTGTGCTAGGAAGAAAGCATAGTAGACTTACATCTTCCAAAGTGGGGAACAACCACTGGGGTGATTAGTTGGTAGCACAACAAATCAAGCCCGACTTAGGGCAACTAGCGAGTGAGTTTATGTCAACTTAAGTGTAGTCATGCAATTCCTATAGGGAGTTTCACTGACACTTTCCAAAAGATAGGATGTCTACTTGGGAAAAGGTATTGCTGAGGGTGTCCTCCTAATCCATAAGTGAATATATATTTTATATATATGTTTGCGTGAACCTAGTTGGTGTGTGGGGGACCACACTGAGAAGGGCTATATCAGCCTTATCCTATCTCAAACTTACTGGACTATGGGAGAATTTACATATTCTCAAGATAGATTCTCCAACCATAGAAGCGATTACCAGGATAGGATAACTATCCAATTTGATAGTAGCCCATGTAGTGTCTAAATGGGGTCACAAAGGATGTGATCCAAATGGAGTGCCCACAGGGGAGGTGCAACTAGAGGCATTATCCTGAACCCTGTAAAATAAAGCCTATAGGTGTACGATGACTAACTCAAGGAGAAGGCATAGCAGACTTACATCTATCATGAGTGGTGTATCCACTGGGTGGATCACTGTTAATATAGTGAGGACCAACCAACCTAAGGTGTTAGTGTGTGATGATCAATCTAAGAAGAAGGCATGTAGACTTACATCTTCATAGACATAAATGATAATCGAGACAGTTTGTCATCGGTGGGACAAATACTATTCGACCTAGGGCGACTACTAAGCGGGGAGTCCCGCTGGAGGACTGGACCCAGACTTGAAGTAGTCAGGAGGAAAGGAGCCACTAGGGGACTTACTCTAAGCGTCAAATATGCTCGACCCAGTCAGTGCTCGAGGCTAATTCAAGAAGAAAGCATAGTAGACTTACAACTTTTTAAATGAAGCCAACATGAGGTAGTTTATCAGCCACACAGTAAGGCCTACCAAACTAACAAGGTGCTCATTGGTGTGCAATAGTCAAGTTAGAAAGAAAGTGTAATAGACCTACATCCTCCTGAATAAGGAACCATTGGGGTGATGCACGGGGTAGCACATCGGGACTAGGCATTCTTGAGTGAGTCTTTGTTGGGTGTTATCCCATCTCGAAGTAGCTTGAGACAAAAAAATATGTATTTATGTGTATTTTGTGTTTGTGTTGTGTTGATAAAGGATAGGACACCGCTCAGGTTGCTTACACCTACCTTAAACACATCGTGGCAGATTCACAAACAAAATGTTTTCAATTTGAAGAGATGGAATTTGAAATGAAATTTTCTTTGATAATTATTTTCAAACATAATTTATGGATAATATTTCTTTAGGTAGAGCCCATTGATTGGAAGCATCGGGCACTCTCCCTTATGATTTATGAGCTGATAAGATCCTCCTTGGTAGGCCTTTCTATGGCAAAAAGGCCTTCCCAAGTGGGTTCAAACTTTCCTCCCATCTCGCGATGAGCACTAATTGGTCTCCTTAGAACTAAAATAAGCTCTCCTGCTTGAAAAGCTCTAGGATGGACCAACTTGTTGTGAGCTTGAATCATTTTGGCTTTATATAAATTGATGTTCCAACATGCTCCTAGGTGTCTCTCCTCCAAACCTTTGAGCTCTTCTAACCATAACTTGCATTCTTCTCTGTTGTGATTTAGCTACCCATAACTATCTTTAGTGATGGGAGTTGGACTTCTAAAAGTAGAATGGCTTCAGACCCATACACTAAGGAGAAATGAGTAGACTGAGTTGGAGTTTTGTATGTGGTGCGGTAAGCCCACAAGCTTCAACTAAATGCTCATGCCACTATCGCATGTTGTCATCGAGTGTCTTCTTTAATATTTAAATGAGAGTTTTATTGAAGGCTTCTGCCAAGCCATTTGCTCTCGGGTAGTAGATGGTAGAATATCTCCAATCTATGTTATGTCTCTGGGAAAAGCTGTTGATCTTGGTGCTCTTGAATGCAGTGCCATTATCAGATATAATTGATCGAGGCACCTCAACTTATATACGATATGGTTACTAAAAAATTGGAGCACCTGCTGAGCTATGAACTCTCTGAGTGGGATTGCCTCCCCCTTCTTGGAAAAGTAATTGGTAGCAGCTATGATAAACCAAAGACCCTTGAAAGAAGGAGGAACAATCGGACCCACTATGTTAGTAACCCAACACTCTAATGGCCATGAGGCCAATATAGGATGTAGAATGTTGGGTGGTTTGTGTAGGACCACACCGTGCACTTGACACTGGTGGCATCGCCTAGCTACGTCCATGCAGTCTATGATCATTGACAACCAGTAGTATCCTAGTCTCTTGATCTTGGCTTTCAACTTCATCTGGATTGGTGAGCTCTGCATAATCCTGAGTGTACCTCGGTCATGATCTTATGGTCTTCGTGTTTGTCTAAACAATGTAACCACATATGATTGAAGGACTGCCGGTATAAGGTGTCATCCATGAAAGCGTAGAAAAGTGCTCTCCGCTTCACCTAATGTGCTAGTGACTTCTCATGAGGTATTTTCCTTTATTCATAATCCATGAATAGTTGCCTCTAATCTAACTCATCATCCTTTTTGATAATGGCAACCTCTCTTTTAGAGAGTACTTTTCAATGAGTTTAGTATCAATAAGGGATAAGACTTATCTATTTTGGACTCTTATTGATATGAACTCATCTTCCGGACATGCCAACTCCTTGGCAAGCTTGGCTAAAGCATATGCTGTAGCATTTTCTCCTCGAAGAATCTAGTAAATGGTAACCTTTGAGATTTGGGCCAACAGCTCCATAGTGTACTTATGGTAGTGATGGAGCTTAGGCTTTAGAACCTTGTAGGACCCAGTGATTTGATTGATGACTAACTGAGAATCTCCAAAAGATATTGATGTTCTAGATGCTTAGAGTAATCCATACCAAAAATTAGAAAGAGTCTCATATTCAACTCATTGTTAGTGTAAGGATTGGACAGATGATATGAGGATCTCATCACATCGTAGTTCAGAGTTAGGAGAACTACTCCTACCCTTATCTTTCCTAGGAGAGTAGATTATGATTCTTCTCCTCTTTGAGAAGAAGCCACACCATTAAAGTACATCTCCCAGTGAGTGCTAGTATCTTCTAAGTTCATGATTTGTTCATCGAGGAGGCCATCACTAAGTAGAGAGATAGAAGGAAGTGGGTGTGCTGCTAAGAAATTTGCTAGTGCTTGTCCTTCCACCACACAGAGGGGTACGAAAGTAATGTCAAACTATGAAAAATTATGGACCAACGTGCCAACTATCTGGATAGCATCGATCGTATCATGAGATATTATAGTGGATTATTTCTAGAGATCAAGTTCACCATATGAGAAAGCATGTAATGTCATAGCTTTTGAGATGCAAAGATTAAAGCTAAGCAATGCTTCTCAATGGGTGGATAATTTGCCTCAGTAGAGATTAGACAATGACTGAGGTAGTAGAGCACATTTTCTTTCTCTTCATTGGTTTTAGCCATTAAAGTAAGTCATCTAATCTGTGTAATATAATATGGGCTTGCAGATAGGGGCTACTAGAAGCAGCGTCATCGGTGGCTTGATGTCTTTGAAGGCATGCTGAGACTTATCATCCCACTTGAATTTGGCATTCTTTTTGATAAGTGCTGAGAATGGCTAACATCTTCTTGATAGGTTAGATATAAAGCATCTTAGATACATCAACTGCCCTTGGAATGATCTGAGTTGAGTTAAAGTTTTAGGGGGTGGCATTTCTAATATTTCCTTGATATTCTCTAGTTCAATTTCAATTGCACAATGTTGGACAACAAATCCAAGAAATTTCCCTGAAGCTACTCTGAATGCACACTTCAGGGGTTTCATTTTGAGGTTAAATTGTCTTAACCATTTGAAAACTACTCTCAAATCAAAGAGATGGTCTTCCTTTTCTTTACTTTTGACTATGAGATCATCGACATAGCATTTGACTTGATGATGAATGAGTTCATTGAAGATTCGAGTTATTTCCAGTATGTAGCACTGATATTTTAAGGTCGAATGGCATGACCTTATAGTAATAGATTTTGATAGGGGGTCTTAAAAGTAGTGTTTCTTTCATCTTCAAGTTCTGGTTATATCCAGATGATCCATCCATGAAGGAGAAGACTGCATGGGATGAGGCAATGTCCACTTTTAGTTGATAGTGAAAATTCATCTTTTGGACATGCCATATTTAGATCCCTAAAATTGATGCATATGCAAATTTGTCCATTCTTCTTCTTAACCGGGATGACCTTGTAACCGTAAGATATTTTCTTCGAATGAAGCCGATCGGTTTCTTGACTTTTTGTTGTTCAATGTCTAATCGTATGTGTCTAGGAGCTTGCTTGATAGGGTTAGCACTATGCTCTATTTCTAGTTTGTGTACTACTATGTTAGAATATAAATTGAGCATTTCTTCATAACTCCATGCGAAGCAGTCCTTAAACTTCAGTCAATAGCCCAACTAAGTCATTGGTTTTAGTTTCATTTAATAAGGAATTTATGTATGCGAGACATGGACAGTCCTCAGTCCCTAAGTTGATTTCTTTGAGCTCATCGTTGGTTGACCTGGTCTCCTCCTCAAACTCTATCGGTGCATCTTTGACCTCAAAATCATCTAAAGCATCTGAAGTTTGTAAACACAACTTCTTATATGAGTTAGTATGATTTGAAAAGAACCTATCATATTCCAAATGATTGATGATGACTAGGTAGTAATCGTCATCATTGATTGGACCCATTATACAAAATCCTAGTCTCAATCTTGATTGAGAGTTTTTCATTTGTTCTTCCATATTCTTTCAAAGTAGTCGACCTGTGCTTTGACTAAGTATATGGGATTAACCCTTTCTTTGTCAAATATAGAACACACGGTGAGTACCAATCAAAATGTAATTCTATTAAATCTTTATATGAATCATCCTTAAGTTCTACATTTAGTTTTTGACTTGAGGATGATGCTCCCAGAAAGAACCTGAGTCTTCACATTTGTGGATGACTTAGGGGCTTCCTTAACTACTACCCTCAACTTTTTATGAGAAAAGTGGGGTTAGAGCTAAGATTCCCAACTGATGCCTGACCATTTCACATATAGACATGGATACACTCATGCTTTACTTTGGAGCTTGATTTTCATCGCTATCTGGCTTAAGTGTCACCTCAAAAGGAATTAGTTGTTGAGAAGAGCTGGTTGGTGTGCTAACCATATAAGACTCATCCTCTGAACTAGATTTTAAGTCTATATGGTTAGGTGTACTCTTGGTGGTTGGGACATACCTTCTATTGGGTGGCAAATAAGAAAGCTTTCCACCTCTAGGGCTGCCTCTGGACTATCCTCTTCCTCTTCCTGGTGGAGGTTGGGTACCCACATGTTTGAATGGAGTAATGAACTATGGGTGGAATCTATTGTCAGGCTCCACTCCTTCCTCCAAGTCTAATTCTCGCTCCATTTTATTTTCTTTTTCATTTCCTTCTCTCTTCTTTTTCTATTTCTTTTTTTCTTTTTCTTCTTCTTCTTTTATTTTTGAACTTTGACCAAGCTTGTAAGAATAGACTTGTTAATTTTGAGGGAGGTAGTAAGCTGCATCCCAATATATCGACCTCATGAGCGTAAGCGGATCTCCTTTGATAGTAATTCCACCCCTCACAAACTTCATGCACTGATGTAGAGAGGATGGAACCATTTTGTTTTCATGTATCTATAGCCTCCCAAGCAAAGCATTGAAAGATGTATCTGAGTCTATAATGTGAAACTTGGCTTCAATCATCTAATCATTTATCTATAGTGGCAACACTATGGAGCCAATGTCCCTCTCACCTTATTCATTGAATCCTCTCAACATCATCCTCTCTTTTTAGAGTTTGGATATATCGATCCTCAAGTAGGCAAGGATTCTTAGACTCATAATGTTGACTGATGCACCTAGGTCAACCAAAACTCTTGATAGCCTATATCTATCAACATCCACTATAATATAAAGAGGACGGTTGTGCTTAGTCATCCCTAGAAGTAAGTCTTCATCATTGAATGTAACTCTTAAGATGTCCTCCGAGTGGTGTGCCTCCTCTTCAGTAGTGATCAACTGAGCTAAGCATATCTTAGGATCAAGTAAAGCCTTGATTAGAGATTCCCTCATCTCTTTGGATAAGATGAGGGCATCGTATATGCTTAACTTAGCTGGAAACTTTATAAGGTGAGATAGGATGTTGTAATCAACTTTGACTTGGTCCTCCATAAGCATATCCATGGGTGGAGCATCCAGTGGAGGGGCTATCTACTCACTAGAACCAATGACTTATTTACCCTTATCCCGAGGTTCTATCCTAAGAGGTAGAACTTTGGCCTATGTAGGTTGACTTCAGTGACTTCTTGGAATGATGAGTTTGTGAAAAGTTCTACCTTCTCATTAGGCATACTTATAGCTTCTCCTATGGGATGCTCAGAGTTAGTTGACTCCAAGTCAATCTCAAGAGGTGAACCCAATTGATTTAGAGAAGGAAAGTCTGACTCTAAATCAGAAAGGAAAGGATCAAAATTACTATAGCTATTATTATTATTTATACTTGGAGAGCTTTCTATAGGAATAAAATTAAGAGAATCAGAAGTAGATAAGATGTAAGTAGAATATGCTTTCTTCATTGATTTCTTTTTGGGTGGAGATACATGATAAAAATCAAGTAAAGTAAGCGGAGTAAGGGATTTAATACCCTTATTTGTTGATACAATGCTCGATAAAAGAGGAGCTACCAGAAGAAGAAGTAGCTACAACGGTGGATGGAGTGCTGGACTCAAATGGTGGTTATGCTACTGGACTATCCCAGGAAAGTATGGTGAGCTGCTGATGCTGTTGGGCTATCACTTTCTCTGAGTTATCCTTTACAACTAGCAAACCTTCCTTAGTTTTGGAGGTTTGAGCTACTTTAAGCACATGCAAGGAAAGCTTGATCTTATAAATGATCTTTTATAGAGGTACGAGATAAGGAGATATCCCAACCTTCTTTGGTCTTAAGAGGATGTAAGTATCCCCAAGGATTACTCTAACAGAATTGGATTGTTGTTCTAATAAGTATTCCTTAGGGATAACTATGTCTCCTGACTTGTAGCTATGCCAAAGCAAGTCCTTAAAAGTAATACAATCCTCTAAGACATGGCTTAACATGCAGTGGTAGGGGCAATAGCTAGGATCATCGCTCTTGCTAACTTCCTCCGGCCTCTTAGGCTCTAGTAACTGAAAGTCAAGTTTCTTTAAGAGATTCTTATAGATTTTTCTAACTACCTCCCTCTTGAATGAATATGGTTTCTTTAACATTTGTGGGTGAGTAACTACTATGGAGATAGAATATCTTAGCTTCTTGAACATTTTGGGCTTGAGCCAAGATGGTTGGTCAAGAGAAAGAACTCTGTTTGGCTTCTCTTACAGATAGGCGCCTTGTTGATTGATTTCTCAAAGGTTTTGATGTTAAATCCCTTAAGCATAAAGGTGACTGAGCCATGGATATTCTTAAGAAGAATCTCAATGACATGTTTTTCAATTATGCCGCATTCATGCTCGGGTTATACACAGATTATAATCAATAAGGGACATTTTGGGTTTATGCTTCTCTATAATGAGGTCTCCTACAATCCCTCTCTGAGCTCTAGCAAATCTCTTAATAGAGACGTGCTCCAACTCAGCAAAAGTCTTCATAAAATCATTGGAGTTAGGCGTCAATCAAATGCTAAGTTGGTGACAAAAGTCTAACAGTGTGTCACTACCATGCATTTGATTCTAAAATGTACAATATATTGTCGTGGGTTTCCACTGCCATCAAAGATCTTAAAAGAAGGTGGCACAAAATGCTTGAAGTACTGAACTACATCAAATTCTTCTGGGTATGGTCTACCCTTTGGAATGGATGAGCTCCCCCTGGCTTATGTTAACACTTCCCTCACCTACTGTTCCACCATATGCTTGATGTATTTATCATACATGGAGCTGCTATCTGTGAACTTTCTATGCCAACTACCAGCATCATCATATGCGGGAGTGCACCTAGAATGGTCTAAAGTATGTACCAACTCCCCAGCTCACCTGGGAGAATGGAGATTAAGGGTTACGTAATGCAGACCACTACCATCAACTCCTCTACCCTCTTGTCCATCCTATCTATATGATCATCCTTCTTCTTGAGTTGGTTGAGGAGGTACTGAGTCGAGTGAGACTTGTCACCTTCCTGGACACCTTCCTATTATACTGATCCTGCTATAAGGATCCTCGGGTGTCAACCATGTCGACCTCAGCTGTGTCATCCAACATGTCATATTCATCAGGATCAAAGTAGACTCTACCCTCTTCCCCATCCGAGTGATCACTACCAATAATCTGCTTGACCGTAGCATAGTATTCCACTATGATGTCATCTAACGAATGGTCATTCATCCTATCACTCTAAATGGCGGTTGTCACGACCATATTGCTCTCGACTATATATACTGAATGCTTTATACTTGCAGGGTGCACTCCCTAATTGGCTCAACAGCCATTGGGAGAATATCTATGTCCCCTCCCTTCTCTTCTTCTGACTACTATAAAGGTGGTACAACCACGACACTCTTGGGTCGCCACTCCTTCTTAACCATGACTAAGGTAGAAGGTCAAGCAGGGGAGCTTAACCTCACCTCAATAGGTGGAATAAATGAAGCGGAAGCCTTAAAACATAGCCAGATCACTAATGGAGATGGTCTTTCCCCAGATGGGGGCTTCTGAAACTTGGTGGGGGTGGTAGATGTTGTAAGTTGTACTAGTGATGGTGGATGGTGAGTGAAGCGGTGTGATGGTAAAAACACCGACTGCCTCTTGGTCAGAGATCTCCTCCTACATCAAATGGTGCCCATAAGAACTATGATAATGATGATCACTAGGGACGATCAAGAAAATCCATCAGGCGGTAGCTGCAGCATACCTCTTCTTCTCTTGCTTCCCTGCTTGGGTAGTGACTCTACCCTCCATGGCTCTCTCTCTATGGATTTGAGCCCTAACACTCTATGGATTAAACTAATCAAATCATGTAAGAAGCCAAACTCTGAATGTTCATGGGCTCTGCTGAACTGGTGAAGAACTGATCATAAGTTAGTGTAGGGCTTCCTACTCTCCCTAGCTGGTGTCTTAAATTATGCTGGTGGTGGAGGCAATGCAGCGAATCATCCTGTAGTGCTCCTCTCCCTCCAAGCTGAGAGGGGTGAAACCTGCTGCCACTCAGGAGTGGAGAGGTATCACGAGGAGAACCCTCCTAAACCACATGAGAGGCATTGTCTCTCTCACCTCGCTTATAGTCGGCTTAACCTTTGATTCTTCTTTGTGGCATTGGGTGCGGGTGGCGGTGAGAGCTAGATCCTACCTCAAAGGTAGGGGAGACTATCTCAGAGGCCAAGATGGCATTCCCCTTCATGATGGGGAATGAGGAGGTGCTACTACATGAGGCCCATATGCAGGAGTGTTGAAGTGAAGGCGACACGTCGTTGATGGTGTGGGAACCACGACAGCCTTCCTCTTCAGTGAGGGGAACTCAGGGTCAGATGGGATGTCAAAGCGGAGAAGTGGCTTCTATCTTGACACCTCCTCCTTGCTAATAGTAGTGAGGGCTGGGCCCTCATAGGTGACTTTGATAGATTCAAAGCCATGGCCAAACTGGATCACATGGGTGGTGATGGTGGTGAGTATGGCCTGAACCAAGGCTAAATCCACACTAGACGGGAAAGAGAAAATCATCTTTCCAATGGACATGGTGGAAGACTAATCACAAGATGGACTAGGAACTGAATTGGTATCTCTACATTTGAAATAGAATTGAATCAAACCCTTGCTTTGATAACTACCTTCAATCATTGATTTCTAGATTTGACTTATAGTTTGAACCCACACTTAATAAATTTAGGTATGCTATGTGGGGTTCATTGAATTTGAAGAATTGTTAGATATTTGAGGAGAGACTTTGCCATAGGTTTTGATTTGGAACACATATTCAACAAATCTAAGTATGTTGAGTGGATTTATATGTATATGTTCTTTTGTTTGTCATTTGAAAGCTCTAGGATTTAAAATAATGGAATTCTTCTAGCTTTAAATAATATCGCGGTAGTAGCACCTCACTTGAGAATGTAGCATAGGCATTGCTTCTTTGCATGACATAACTTTAAAACTCAAGAGTCTAGCATTAATTATGTAATGATCGTTGATCTTAAGATAGAAATATTTTACTTATAGCTTGAGATTCTATTGTTATGCTCTATATGACATAAAATATCTAAAATAGAATTTTGTCATCACTTAAAAGTTTAGCATTTGTGGTGAATGGTTGGTTTTATGTTTAAACAAGACTTAGACATTCAATTTAGCAATTATTCCAAGTGTCCAAAATCATGAAATTAGCATGTCTTTGTGATGCTCAAGGGATAGTTTGCTATGAGAATACTTTTCTCTCAAAATCTAAGAGCTCAACACCTCAATGCTTGACCCATAATGCCTAAGCATTGTTTTATCAATGCCTAAAATTTTAACAATTTTTAGAGAATTTTTAAATTTTGGCAGCATAACATCTTAGTAGTGCTAGATTTCATGATTTTAGTGCATTAACACCCTTTTCCCTTGTTTTAAATCTAAGGTCAAAGGAGGGAGGATTCTATTTTACACTGAAACTAAGTTCGATAGTGAAAGATGTAGCACCTTGGCCCTAAAAAGTAATGCTTTGGTGTTGTTTTAAAAATGTGAAACCCGAAAGCTTAGAGTTATAGTGTTGTATGAATTATAGCTAAATCCGAGAGCTTAGCATTAAGATGCCAAATATCTGGCACCTTGGTGCTATGGGATAAGCGTCAAATATTTCATTCTCGAGCACATAACCTCGGCCTTAAGAGAACTCATTTTGAAGTAGATTCTTACAAAATTTGATAATTTTTTATGAAAATTTGATGGCATAATGCTTTAGCAGTGCTAATTTATTTTTACTTATTTAGTGTAAACTCACTCTTCTCCCATATTTTGAATCTAAGATGACAAAGCATTTTTCTTCTTAACCAAGTTCAATGATGGAGGTATTCAGATTTCAAGATTATGGAATTTTAGGATTTCTATTTTACTTTCGATTCAAGATCGATAGACATGAGCCTCTTTATTTCTCACTAGATCTAAGATCATAGGTGGAATTTCTCCTAAATTTGATTTTTAGAGAGAGAATTACATAAAGAAAGCATTTTGATATTTTATTTGAAGTTGATGGGAGTAAACTTTGATCTTGTCTCTTGCACGAGGAAATCACTATTGAATAGTAGAAAGCATGTTGTTGAGAGTGCAGATGACCGAGATTAAGAATGGGAAGGTGGGTTAGAGTGAGAGTGAGAGAAAAAGGAAGAAGAAGGAAGGAGATGGGTAGCTCTCCTCTTTTTATAGGTGATTTCTCACTATTGGGGTGATTTTTTTCTCCATAATCATTCCTCCAGCTCCTCTTGGTTATTGTTAGGCAGGGAATGATAGTTTTCTTGATCTTCAAAAGGTCATCATGATAGTGCCTTTGCGGTGTCCTGACAGATGTTGGTATCATAGCATCACGACAATATTATTTAAGTAGGCAACTATTGGGAAGATTATAAGGCAAGAACAATGCTTGAGTGATTGTATCACGGTGCCCCAAGTTAGGATGTTCAATTTATTTCATTTTTTAGATGTAAACAACTCTCCTTCATGGGACAAGTATACCTCCAACTAAAATACAAATCATTAAAAATAAGAGAAGTTTACATACATGTGGGATTCAAAACATTGTGTTTGGCCTCTTAAGGAGGGAGTTTTTGGATTTATCGAGCCAAACTTTAGGCGATGAGAGTTGTAGTTAAGACATTACCTAGAGATTTTGCCCTCACTTTGTAAGAACTTTAGATCTAGTTCAAGATTTCCTATAAGCATAAGAACATATAGTTAATTACCTCTTTCAATAGTGTGAGAGAATTTTTTATTAAGGCAAGTCATTAGATTGTTAATTGCTTAACATATAGTAGTAGCAAATGGAGTTTTAATATTTTTTTTTAAAAAAATCATTATTTGTTAACCTAAAGCATATAGTTGGAGAAATGATGATGTATCCAATCAAGATCTCGTGATTTTGTTATCCTGAGCTATCATGATCCATGGTGAACTTAGTTAGAAGAGGTAGTTGATCCAACTTGACCGAAAGATCTTTATTAATAGTCATAGGTTACTTTATCCAAGGTGACCTTATAGATCTTAGTTGATGTTTGCTTAAGGAGATAACTTTAAGCTCACATTAACTAATAGAGGGCTTTGTGTTGTATCAAATGTACCTGACTTATAATTCAAGGGCAAAGCGGTTGGGTACATCTTATAATAAGATACCCGTAATATAATATTTTGATTTGACAACAAATCACTTGGTCATTTTGTGGTGCCATTTACAAGTAAAATCTCACAGGGATGGGTCACATCCTTTTGGTGTGAAATTATTTGAATTCAAACTTAGCAATATATGACTTATTGACTCTTTTGTGAGCTTAAATTTTTTTTAATTTATCACATCTAATAAACATTTATAGATGGATCATTGAATTTTAGCTTTAAGTATTTGAATGATGAGTTTCATTTTAGTGATAGGTTCTTGTTAAAATTTATGATCATTTTGTGATTGATTGACCTTCAAATTTAAGATAACTTGATGTTAGCGTTATAAATTTCTTGATAATAATAGACCCCTCTTGAAAATTTCAAGCAAAACTATAATCGTATAAACTTTATTAATTATCTTAATTTTAAAATATAGGATCAAGTATATAATCTATTTTTGGTTTAAATTCTTTTAGGAGATTGATCATATTGCAGGCCTTCTTAAGTTTAGCTTGAGCATAGAAGATTCTAGGATTTGCATTTTAAGAGTTTAGATTTGAAAGATCTATTGTTAACACTTTGAAAATTGATAATAATAATAACCTTCAATTGAAATCTACAACAATGTGGTCATTGGGGAAAATTTTTTAACTCTACTTGTTTTATTAAAGAGGATCTTATGCTTATGATTCAAATTCATGTGGAGATTTCTCATTTGGTAGATCATGTCAACTCTATTTCAAGCATAGGTATGCTAAAGGTTTTAGTTATATGTTTGAAAATTTGTGAAAACATCTTGTTTGTGATGATTGTTTGTTATGTATGTGACATATGTTGATTTGATTCTTGATTTGAAAATGAGGCCTTTACCCCTTACTTAACAAATTTAAGTATGTTAAGTAGAGGCCAAATGTGTTTGATATGTTTGTTGTGTGTTGAGATATGTTGATCTAATATGATTTGAGGAACTCTCATTTAATAAATTTAAGTATATTAAATGGAGTTCAATATTGATTTTTGTTGGTTTGATTCCTCTTTTTAAAAAGAGGAGAACTCTTATTTGACAAATTTAAGTATGTCAAATAGAGTTCAAATATGTGTGTTTATGTTTTGATGTTTGGAAGTGAGCTCCATGCTTAACAATTTTAGGTATGTTAAATGAGGCTCACTAATATGTTTGTTTGTTGATGTATGGATTTGTTTTGGTCTTGAATATTGAATTCTGATTTAACAAATATGTGTATGTTAAATGGAATTCAAAAATGTGTGTTGGATATTTTAGTTTCAATTTAATTTTTGAAAGTGGAATTCTTATTTAACAAATATTGGTATGTTAAATGGGATTCAATTATATTTTATTTGTCTTGATCTTGGTTTAGTTTTAAAAAAGGGAACCTTTGCTTAATAAATTTAGGTATGTTAAGTGAAGTTCATATGTTGATTGTTTTGATTTTAGTTTGAAAAGGGGAACTCCCATTTAACAAAATATGAATGTGTTAAATGGAGTTCAATCATATTTTGACTTTAATTTTAAAATGAAACTCTCATTTAACAAATATAGGTATGATAAATGGAGTTGATTATTTTACTTCAAAAATGTGCTTTTGTAAATTTTATTTATTTATTTTATTTTTTTTTTAAAATGGGCTTTAATGTTGAATATTTGTTGGAAAGGATCCTCATCTAATAAATTTAAATATGTTAAATGAGGCTTGATTATTTTTATTATTTGAAAAGAGATTTGAAAACTTTATACTTTGTAAACTTTATGTTGTGTGAAGTGCATGATTTTATTTAGAAAAAGTGCTTTTGAAAATTTTGCAAAAGACTTTACTTGTTTAGTTTGAATTTTTTATTGAATCTTTCTCGAATATGGGATGAAACTTGCCTCACCAAGCTAGTGGTAAAGAGGTTCTAAATTTATTCATCTCTTTTCATTAGTTAATTTATTTTTTATATATTGGGGGACCTAGTAGAGGCTTTAAGACCTACATGAAGTGAGGTCTTAGAACCTAGAGGATATTAGCTAGCTTTGCTTAAGAATGAAATAAGCTAAGTTGCAATAGAAATAAATATAGTCTTAGGCTTACATGAAATATAAGTCCACTATCAATGCTTGGAGATAATGATTGTCAACTAAAGATAGAGAGAGGAACTTATCCCCAGCGGAGTCACTAGAAAAATCTATGATGTTTATTTTTGGATGTGTATGGGGGAACACTAAGCAGATCGTAGAGAGTGCTTATTGAAGTCATCAGGTATGACATTGAGGTATGATATATTATCTCAAAAAATAGAGACATAACCCTTCAATGGACCTAATCACCTAATAAGAACTCCTAAGGTATGTTGGGTCTTGAATGTACCAAAGATTTTTCCCCTACTTTACATGGATGAATAAAATAAAGTTTATATTAAACTAGGTTCAAGGTTCCTTATGGGGGCAAGCCCCTATAGTTAATTACATCTTAAAAATAAAATTCCCTAAGAATACTCTCAATTAAAGTAGATAATTAGGATCTCAAAGATTTTAAGGTTAGACTACCAAAGGATTGGTTATGTTTGGAAAATTAATTGGGAAAGTTCAAGGAGAAGACTTATTTTTGGAATCTAAAGGGAGGAAGTAGAGAATGCTCATGATACTAGGAAGTCTAGTGAGTATTCCAATCTATCCTATTATTGAGCTTTATACATTTGAAAGTGAAGAGATTTATTTATTTGAGTTAAATTTTATTAGATTGCTAGGGCTTATAATCCATCAACACAAGATTTTGAAAATGCCTAAGAGGTGTGGATTTATGATTGTATCCTGAAGAAAATAGCTACCTCGGATCCTAAATCTAGGGGGCTTTAGCATAAGCTAAAGCACGACCTAAATCTAAGCAAAGATGGGCATAAGGTTTACCTCTACAAGAGAGGATAAACAACCTGACTTCTGGACTTATAATCGCCTAGAGTGGCCGCCAACTAACTCCTCCTATGATTTTAAAATCATGTAGTCTGGTCTTATGAAATTGCACGATAGTTGGGCTATTATTAATTTAGAAAGAGATAAAGTCCTTAAACCCACTCCCTAAGAGACTAGAGCATGAGTGGTATGAGTAATAACTTAATCTAATGAAAAATCTTTTCAAATTTTATTTCAATTTTGACACTTCATTTGGATAAAGGCTTTAGTATTTTTATATGACTAAATACATTATGAAATGGGTTATTAGAAAACTCAAAAGAGAAAGAGGGTGAAGCTCCATCAGTAGGGGTTGCTCTCACAGATCAAGCGGTCCCTATACATGTAAGGATAGAGGCCCTCATTTTGCATTGATAGTGGACTTAATTCTAATGTGTGTGTTAATTTAAAACTAAAAGTGTTAACTTAATTCTAACATGTGTGTTAAGGCTTACATGATATGTCTCACTAAGTCAGTTGCAATCTTCTAAGTGTAGAAGGACTCAATTTAACATAAAGGGTTGATTTCACTTGAAGTAATTTAATTGATTTGAGAATTTTAATTTATATTTTCTTTTATTATTTGATTGCACTTAGCAACTAAGTGTTATAAAGTGAAGGAAAAGGACTACCCCCTTTTATCCTTACCTTAAGCCAATTTCTAAAGAAAGTTAATAATTTGTTTTAGTTCTCTTTAGTGAAAGGTTTATTAGATGATTTAATTAATCTTAAGTTTAGGTTCACCTTGAATGGTCCTATTTAATATGAAAGGAATTTTAAGATTAATCCAATTGAATCACTAACATATAACACATAACAAATCATTCCTTTTCATCACAAATATTATGCATCTGATTTAAACCTAAGTGTATCTATACATATAGCACACTTAAATGATGAACATATGTATATGAATTTAGAATTTATATTCTTTTATGTGATTAAATTATTCAATCACATTAGCTTAAAGAACATTCTAAATTCTTATACAAAAATACGTAGGGATGAAATTAAATAGGTATGTGTCCTTGTTAACCAGGGAAGTGAGGTAATCAAATGACCTCCTTGGGGATACTTAAAGCTTTGTATTCTCAGGATGTCCAAACTATATACCTATCATTATTCAAACACATGTAAATTTATATACATGAATATAAGAAAGCAAGCACCAAGTTACATGAGTAATTAATCCAATGACTAAATAATTATGAATGCATGTGTTTTTAATTAGAAAAAAAAGGGGATTATCATCCTCTAATTAAATACACACATACATGTGTAAAAGACATAAATAAGTGCATGCCTTTGTTAACCAGGAAAGTGAGGTAATGAAATGACCTCCTTGAGGCTACTTAAAGCCTCATATTCCCGAGATGTTCAGATTATATACCCAGTTTTCTCGAATACATACACATGCATTTATAATTAAGAAGGTGAAAATCATGCAAAGATTGTATTTTCTTTAATGGAATTATTTAGGCATATGATTTAAAGCTCTATCTAAATTTCGATGTTAAAGATACATAATAATGAAATCACGTGAGTATGTGTTGTTGTTTGAACAAGAGGAGTGAGGTAATCAAATGACTTCCTTGGGGCTACTTAAAGCCTCGTATTTCCGGGATGTCTAGACTATATACCCATTGCATTCATACTTATGTAAATCAACATGTGAATAATGGAAAGAGACTTCACTTCATACACTTCAACTACAAACATACATACTCCTTATGTATTTATAACTATCATCATAACACATATTACTATTCATTTATAAACTTTTAAAAAATACATTTGGATTTAATAATGATAATAGCCAAACATATATTAAATTTTATCAACACATGCAAGCTTACATAAAGGAAACCAATTGATTTAATTAATTTTTGAAAAGAGATGGATGCATAAAATCAAATGACATACAATATGTATCATGACTTGGAAAGGAATAATCAAATACAAGCATGTGATTCATTCAATCGAATTAAATCCTAAGGACAAACATGCCAAATAAAATCATTTAAAATAAACCAAAGCTTCTTTAATGTCATTTTTAACTTCATGTTTAATTTGATTTAAGGAATGTGAGAAGATGTTTGCTGATCTTAACCCATTCCCATGTTTATAAATCAATTTGGTTTAATAAAATGTGATTAAGTTGATTTTATGGATTAATTAAGTTGTAATATGCATAAAATTTATTAATTAATCCTTACCTATGCCACCTTAAAGTAATCAATAAAGTAATTATGATCCAACATGATATGCATGGAAAATAAACTTGCAATGATCTTAAAAAAAAAGAGGGCCTAATTCAATTGGCTCATGATTAATAATTAATTAGATTAATGGGCGTAATTAATTTCTCTTATGGTTTCCCCATTCATGTGGATTACCATAATTTCATTAAACTCCTTTAAGTTATTAAACACATAAATATCTACCAATCAATCAATTAATTAAGATTTGATGTTATTTGAATTTTAATTTAGCTAATTAAGTAATTAATTAACCAATTAATCCTTAACTAATTTTTATTGAAAAGTGAAGAGAACTTAGGAAGAGAATAGGAAAGTGGTCTTATTACATAAGTCCCTCGCGGCCTTCACGCTTTTCACGTGGCATTGGATTGGTAAAGCGTATAAAGTCGGCACTAATGTGAGGCGTGGACATCTTTTATCTCCGTCATTCGATCTGGATCGATGGCATCAATCCACGTTGATAAAGGATTAAAATGATTTGCTCTAGAGTATTTAATTACGGCCATCCATTTTGATCATGCGGAATGGAGGACGCTTGATCTATCATCACATGGGAGATGAAAGACGAAAGCCCTGCCATTGCTCATCCGATCTGAGCTCACATGAGCTCGGATACACTCCAAATGGATCCCACACTTTCACGATAATGATCAGAGGGTATCCAATGATCAAGATCATGCGACATTCAGCTTTCCTTCGAAAAGCTCTAACAAAATTTTAAGAAATCTCGATTTCAATGGCATACCTCGCTGGAGCTAATAGCTGATAATTCTCATGCTTGAGGTGGCTTTGTTTGGTCGAGACAAAGCTATGTGAAGCTGAAATTGGATTGGTTCCATGTAGTTCACTCAGAAGACCAAATTCCATCTTTTGGAGGCTTAGTTTGATCGAAATGCTACCTCTGGTGGGCTTGGAGCTCGAGGGAAGGTTCGTTCATGCTCGATGAGGTGAGGAGAGCATGTGGATAAGAGGAATTTGGTTTTGGTTGAGAAATAGGGGAGTTAGTATCAGAAAAAGCTTTCACTATTTTGGATGCACTCGGGAAGGAGGAATTTGACGAGGGGAAGCTTTGGAAAGACTTGGGAGCTCATAGGGGAGTTCAAAATCTCACATGGAAGCTCGTGAATGCTTGTGAATGGGCTGAGAATTCTCGGGGTATACCTCTCTCCAAGATTGACAGACGTGATTGACTCCTCATTTTTGGACCACTTGAGGCTGCAGGAATGGTCTCCATCAACTCCACATGGAACAATTGGGTTGGAGGAATGGCTCAAGGTAGATTGTGGCTTCTTGGATCCATTAGGGTTTTGGTTTATGAGGGAGGTGAGTTAACTCACCTCCTTTTGGTCCATGGCAAACCTAGCCTACATGGGTTGGGCTAGGTGGGTTGGGCTACGTGGCTAGGTCAGACCCCATTTGGGGTGTGTGAGGGTTGTCAAGTGGAAAGGTGAAGTGGGTTTTGCCAATTTTGGCAAAATCCCATGTGGATAGGCAAATCCAAGGGAGATTTGACTTGAGTTTGAGTCCATTTGGGTTTGGCCTAGCTTTGGGCTGACCCAAGATGGGTTTGGGTTGGGTTTGATTAGGTTCCAAGTGGTCAAGGCTTGGTTCAAAAGGGTTTAGCTCAATTTGACCCTTATAGGTCAAATTGGGTTAGATTGACCAATTGATCAAATTAGATCAAACCAAGGATTCGGTCAAGTTCAAATGATGATTTGAAGTATTTTGGTTCACTTGGCTTTATTAAATTTGGCTTAGATTTGATTTTGGCTCATTTGGATTCATGTAGGTCAAATGGTTGACCAATTTGACCAAATTAGCCAAATTAGCTTGGGTTAGGTGTAGATTCATATTCAATTGGTTAATTGAAGATGATTATAATCTTTGGTTTGGGTTGGTTTGGATTTAATTTGGATTTAGGCCAATTTGACCCTTTAGGTCAATTTGGGCTAAGTTGGTCAATTGGTCAAATTGGGCTCAATTATGGCTTTGGTCAAATTCAATAATTAATTTGGAATGAACTTGAGCCATTTGTTGCAATCAATTTGAGTTGGATCATGATTTGACCTATTTTGATCTTTTAAGTAAATTTGGGTCAACTTCGGTCAAAGGGCCAATTGGGTCTGGTTTGGCTCAATTGATGGTCAAGTCATGTTTAATCATTGATCATGGGTTAGTGTGAAGCTATGGTTTCAATTGATTTGGTGTAGGATAGGTTTTGGCTAGTTTGGGTTCATATGGGTTAAAGGGTTGGCTTGGTCAAATGACCAAGTTGACTTGGTTTGACTCAATTTATGGCAATTGATCATCGTAAGTTGATCAAAAATTATGGAATAAGATTTTGATGAGCTTGGTTCAATTCAATTTGAGTTGGATTGTAACTTGGCTCAAATTTTTTTTTAGGTCACTTTGGGTCAAGTGAACCTAAGTTGGTCAAATGGCTTAGTTTTGATTTGATTAAGGCTTAGTTGAATTTATATATGAGTTTAGGATTAAAATATAAATTCAATTGCAATCAATTTGGGTTTCAATAGGTTTTGGTTCATTTGAGAATTTCAAGTCAAATGAGTTAGGTTAGGTTTGACTTGGGTTGATTTTGGTTTGGCTTGATGATTGTAGATTTCATTAATATTTGGATAAGTGATTGTATGAATGATTGATTCATGAGAAAATCAATTGATTTTGTGTTTTGGAATGAAGGAATTTGGCTAAGTTTATGGATTTGGTTCAAAGGGCCTAAGCTTGGATTTTGATTTAGTTTAATTTAGTTTTGATCATTGGAGTGTAGATTTCATTTATATTTGGGAAGATGATTGAAGATATGATTGATTTGTGAGAAAATCAATTGAATTTGAAGTGATTTAAAGGCAAATTTGGCTAAGCTCGAGAAGGTAGGTCCAAAGGGCTTAGAAGGGGAATTTGATTTAGTTTGATTTAGTTTGATTGATTTAAATGTAAATTTCATTTATATTTATGAACACGATTGAATATATAATTCATTTATGAATAAATCAATTAAATTTGGATTGAATTGGGTGGATACTTGGCTAAGTTTATAGAATCAGATCATATAGCTTAAGAGGGATTTGGAGCTTAGATTTGATCTTGGGTTTCAATCATCTGGAGTTAGGTTTGGATTTGAATTGATACATTGGTTGTGGAATTGAATTGATCTTTGAGAAAATCAATTGAGTTCGAATTGAATTGCATTTGGTTAGGGCTAAATCCATGGGATTCAATCATAAAGCTTAGGAAGGATTTTGGGCTTGGATTTATTTTTGGGATTGATTGTAAATTTTGGAATTTAAATTTGAATTCAGATTTGAATTTGGGGTTTGGTTTGAGAAGGAGAATATAGATTGAGTTTAGGCCATAGGGTAGGTAAGTCTCTAGAAGTCCCTAAGGCATTGCCCACTCCTATGACTAATCCTTCTAAGTCTTTAGACTTAGGTTAAGTATCCACCTAATCACTAGAAGTGTCTTAAGACTAAGGAGCTCTTAGTGCCTAGAAGAGTCCTAGATCTATGATAAGGAGATTGAGACCTCACTCCAAAAGTGAGGTCAATAATTATATTTAGGCAATAAAGGTAATTCAAATCAAACACATTGAGCTATATAAAAGGTTAGATTTCAAATAATAACAAAATCCAAGTTAGATTTGAAATGAAATTATTTTCAACTTGATATCTCATTAAGAGTAGGAACATGATGAAATAACTTACTAATGGGTATAAATAGAAATATTTAATATACATTCAGATAATGTTTAGCATTACACTAAACAAATTGGAAGTAATGCAAAATAATTTAAATAAATCTCATGATAAAATTAAAAGCTCATCAACAAGAATGAAATAAGCATCATTGAAACTTAATAATTTAATAAAATATGGCAATTGAGTGTCATTTTTTGTAATTAAAATGAACTAAAATACCTAACACCGTTAGATCTATAACGTGAACATGAAAGTACACAGAAAGCAATCGTAAAAGACATTAAATAATTCTTAAGCATGCATCCTAATGCAACATTTTTGTTTGCTTCAGTTGTTTTGTGATTTGTGTAAGTTCAATTTAACAAATCTTATTCTCTTCTTAATGAGAAAAAGAGTTGACAGGGTTGGTTAAAAGTTAAATATTCATGTTCTGAAAAGATATCTCATTTTATTTTATAATTATATGAGACAATCAAAGACCTTAGTTAAGAAATTCTATATTCAAAGTTACAAAGTCTTTAGTTAAAAATTAAACATGTGATGAAATTAAAATATATTTATTAAGAATAAAAAAGATAACAAAAGTTGTATAGAAAAAATATATAAAATAAAAGAAAAGGGGGAAAATTAGTAATCATATTCATCATTCTTCTCCTCTTCATCTTCTTTTGATGTCGGTGGGGTGCACACATAAGGTGGATATTGAGGCATCATTAGAAAAGAGGCTTGACCCAGACCCGCAAAGCTAGAAGTCTCAAACATATGAACTAATGCTGAGTTAAACTCAACCATAAAAAATACTATTTCTTCTGCTGATTCATATGATAGTCAAAGTTCTTTTCCAAATCCTCTTGTCTATGGCTGCTCTCACCAACCTTTTCCTTAAATCTAAGACTTCTCCTCCAATTTATAGGAGTTGCTCGTTTAATATTTTGGAAGATTGGAATCGAGGTTATGAGACACGTGAAACACGTGAACTTTCTTTCACCTCAAACCTCTAGCCAAATTCTTCAATTATCCTCTTCTTCAAAGGAGCATTTTGAATAAGAACTTCTTCATCGCTCCCCAATACACTGTCATAGTACATAAATCATAAATAATAGAAGGATGATTGTATCTTATAGTAGTCTTTTAAGCATATTATAAATGAAATTATAAGTAATCTTCACATATCAATTATAAGGCCCTTTTGAATAGTAAAATTCAAAACAGCCTGTCCTTAATCACCTCACTAATATTACCAAGGGGCATCAACTTAGTATAAATAAAATATTGCCAAGCCTTAGACTCTACTATTAGGCTGACGATAGGAAAGTTGATAATCCATTTCTCTCGCCATTTCTACTGAATATTGACATTTCTACTAGTGAGAAAATCAAGGCCTTCATCAAAATTAAGATGATCATTATAATATGAAAGATACTAATCATATACTATATTTTATAGACTGTAATATGCATTAATAGAAATACTATCAAAACTTACTAATTTCTCCTATACAAGTTATCTTGGTTCTTCTTCGCATTGGTGAAGAACTCCTGCACCATAGGAATAATGTAGGAGCTACTATCATAGGCCAACTTCTTCTAGTCTCGCTTGATGATGATTCTCTCCACACTCTCACCTAGATTTTGAAAACTTCTCTCTAGAATGAGGTGCTTGTGGATGAGAGCATATTGGTACTTCTCCTCCACTTCCATGCTAACAAACCTATTAGCATGGCTTAAAGTTTCCTTCCTCTTGCTAGAAAATCTTTTGAGCGGCATGATTATTATATTAGTGTAAGAAAGGCTGAGGGAAGAAGACTTTAAGAATTCCTATAGAAGGAAGATGGTAGAATGCAAAATCTACAACCAGTCTATTTATAAACAAAGCTTAGCACCGCGGCACTGTGGAAGCAGTGCCAAGGTGCTATCCTCTTGGGTTTTGGAATAAATAATCTACACCATGATGCTACATTAGAATCTCCGAGGTGCTAATCTCTTGGATTATGAAATAAAGAATTAGCATTGCAGCGCTTCACTTGCAATGCTGTCGCTAGTCGAATGGTTATTCGCTCAATCAAAAGATTACTTATTATCACTTATTACTATTAATTTCATAATCAACCATAACTAAATGTGCATCAGATATTGATGTGGAGCCACGGTGCTCTAACGTAGTGCCGCAGTGCTAGTCGAAAGTTTGTTCTATTTATTAAATGTGTCTACCAACCTATTAGCCCATTTGAAATGTTCTTTGACGAGCATTGTAGTGCTACATACTCAACGTTGAAGTGTTGGTTAATCTACCAACCTACTTTCAGATGTATTTTATAGCACTTATAGTGCCATGGTACTGACTTTCTAGTGTCGAGGCATCATCTTAATAATGCCCAGACGCCATGATCTACAACCTTGAGGTGCTCTCCTTTATAGTGTCTAGGCACCATGTTCACCACACAAACACCCTATAATTCATTCACCATGTGAACACCTATATAATATGACATTCCAATCCATGTGTTCGTCATGCGCATTTTTCTAATTGATGTAAGTTTGACCCATGCTTATAATACAAGCACAACACCAAACCCTATAATTCATTCACCATGTGAACACTTATATAAATATGGCATTCCAAAGGGATGTAAGTCCAATCTATTTGTTCATCATGCAAACACTCTGTTGGCATTTCAAAGAGATGTAAGCCCAATTTTCTATTTATTCACCATACGAACACCCTAATGGTTTTCTAAAGAGATATAACGTTAGTCTCCTATCCATTCGTCATGGGAATGCCCTATAATTTATTCACCAAGTGAATGCTCCTATAAATCTGGCATTCCAAAGGGATGTATGTCCAATCTATCTGTTTGCTATGTGAACACCAAACCCTATATAGCATTCCAAAGGGATGTAAGCCCAATATATCAGTTCACCATGCAAACACTCTATTATACCATTTCAAATGGATGTAAGTCTAATCTATTCATTTGTAACGCAAATAACCCTATAATTTTGGCTTCCAAGAGAGATGTAACTCCAATATTCTGTTTGCCATGCAAAATACCCTATAAACTTGGGGATGCAACTGCAATTTATTCGTTCACTATGTGAACACTTTACTAACATTCAAAGGGATGTAAGTCAGGCTCGTTCATCATGCGAACGCTTACACTAAACCTCTAGTTTACTCGGGATATTTGAGGTGCGTAACCCATGGTTGCTAGTCAAACTCCTTGGACATTACGTGGCCCTCGATGTTGGTAGACTAGAATAATATAGCCTCGGGATAACGAAAACATGGGATATTGATCGAGACTATTCTCCTATTTTCCTTAGATAGTCATTTATGCCATATCATACACACCATTAGACATCGATTCATATAAGGAAGATATGATTATTTTCAACCTTAATCAAGAGTGCTTTCTTACTATAGTAAGAGAATAATTAATTATGAAGGCTTGCATTCATAGGAAGTAGAACTTATATCTAAATAAATCCTAACATAATGTTTGGGGAAATCTAGTTGAATATATATCAATCTGCCTAATAAAGAATATACTCCTATCCATCCAGATAAATATGGGGGAGAGCATCCCCAAAGGTGTTTTTTTTTAGCAAAAAAGAGTACATTATTATATTATGATTTTTAGATTAGCAGAATCCTAGCGGGGGTAGGTTAGGTGTAAACGTAGGTTGAATTGTAGTTTAACTAGATTATATAAAAATATTTTACCACTTTTCTTATTATTCATGTCATCTTATATTTATTTATTAATGATTTTGATATTATTGATAATTTAATACTTAAATGGATATAATTATTTTTATATCAAAATTAAAATTAATTTTTAATAAATTTTAAAAACACCTAATTCACCCCCCACCCCCACTCCCTTATGTGCGATAGTAGTACACATGCAAGGCCTTAAACTTTACTAAACTCTACCAACTAATTTAAAACATAAGTTTATCATTTCTCTCCATTAATGTTACTTAAATTGTTTTCCTAAAGTGATCTTCAAATCAAATCAAATTAGCTCTATTTGAACTAATCTTGACCTTATTCCCCACAAACTACTCTAACAATTTCACCTTCCTATAATGCAATGTCTTAAGTTAATATCTTATGTTAGCTATTCACCATGAATTCAAGCCATTCATATTAGTTGGAAGTCTATTCTTTAAAGTAATTTTCTATGTTAACTCAAATTTGCTCAAACTAAACTAATCTTCATAGACCTTTGATCAAACCCATATAAGTTCTTTAATTTTTTTCCTATAAACTCTAGTTCACACCATAAGATATTAGACTAGATAAGAAATAAGAATGGGTTTAAGGTCCAATGATTTGATTGAAGTTGAATTGGACTATGTAATAAATATTAAAATTATTGAATAGTGATTTAATTAAATGCAATAGTATATATATGATAACTATGTATGTAACAAAGATAAATATAACACATACATAAATAATATTTATAATATTTATAATTTTTAAAGATAGATATAAAGCTTCTTATGAGTATTATAAATTTAGATATGTGTATATTAAATATATGTAGGAACTAAAAATTTTATAATATAGATTTATAGATACAAATATAATCTATAATAAGACTATAATTCATAAAAAATATTGTTTATAATAAAAATATAGAGGTTGTAATATAAAAGAATTCATCACTTTCAATGAATTAGGATTCATATGTCACTTCTTTTTGCAACTTCAATGTTTAGACAGCTCTCTCAAAATAGTGTTGACTATTACTTTATTGTCAATTTTCAAACAAATTTATGATGTGAATTGGCTTTTTATAATAGCTATAATAAAATTAATGTCTGCATCTTTAAAATAAAAAATTGCAAAATTTGCAAAAAATCAATTGTAGAGCTATGAGCGAAATAAATTTTTACAAGTTATTGTTAATATAATATATTATTCCTTTTTTTATAAATTATTGTAATAGTTTCCTTAAATCTACTATATTCTAATAGATATGCTTATAAAAAGTTATTTCTCACTATAAAATTTATTTAAAAAAATAAAAATATATATAATTTAACAACAATATGGCTAATTTCTAAAAACAAAGCATTAAAAAATTGTTCCATATTTCAAGTGATTTATGCTTTTCTACTTTTATTCTTAAAATTTGCTTCTCCAACCACCATTTAAATAATATGCTCAGAAAAATATTTTTTAAATAAAACTTCAAAAAACTATTATTTAAATTAGGGGCGGATTCAAGCACAGTTCAGGAGGACAATTATCGCTTCTGAATTTTATAATTTCTCTTATATGAGGTATTAAATCAGTTATGTGAAACCCCTCCTAAAAAATATTTTTGTCTTTTATTTTTATCTTAATATATAAATTTATCTCTCTTAAAAATTAAAGCTGATTTCGCCCCAGATACAAATGGATTATAGTTTTTATTAACTATTTCCAACCCAAAAGCAATACGGCTGATCCTCCGTTTTCAAACTAGCAACTTGTAAAAGACGTCGTCGCACAGAACGAGATAAGCGTTGAAAAGAAGAAAGATATTTCTTGTGGAGACTAAAATTCTGCGTTACCATATGAATTATGAAGCAAAGCGGAGCACTGTATCCCAGTTTATCAAAAGATAATCACGTTGACTCTCCAGATTCATTAGGTAAGAAAGGATAAGGGGATCAGATGGGAAAAAAAGTAGAGATCATTTAAATAAATATTAAAAGTATAAAATTAATCATGATAAATAATTTAAATATTTATTTTAGATTATTCACCCAAAAATCATCTTCAGGAACATCGATGTACTTTTCTAGAATTAACTTCAGCATTACTAGAACCTAATTTTCAGTAAATTTATAGTAGAATTAAATAACTTGATAAATGAATCCATTAATATGAAAAATGATTCAATTTGAGCTCAAATGAGTAAAAATCAAGCATTTAAATAATAATTAAAAATGTTAAGAAATTAATTAGATGTTTAAATAAGATTTGGATTCAATAAATTTATTATCAAAATAAGTGTCATGCATCTTGAGCCACTAAAATATTTAGAAGATACTGTATGAAATGCATCTTGAGCCACTAAAATATTTAGAAGATACTGTATGAAATGCTCTAGATTTTGGTCATAGTTAAGGAGGATCCAACTTTCAAAATCTATAAATAAGTTCCACTTTCTACATAAAGGGAATTTTAGGAGGGGAGGAAGCTGCAGAAGAAAAAGAGCTCAGACTATTACAAGATTTTTGAGCTCTAAATAGCACCACCATTGGATCACTACTGGCATCCAACTATTGTTGCCATAAGACCAATATCAAACTGTCGCTACTTAATCATGTTGTCAGATTATTGTTGTGTTTGACTACCATTGTTAGGTCGTTATTGTCAATCGCTGCCATCAAATCATTATTGTTGATTAACATGTCATACCACTCCATACTACTTTTGTCTACTGTCACTTAGCCACCATCATGGACCTTTACCATCATATAATCACCGTTATTGCACCGTCACTTATGTTAATCAATGGTCAACCAACCACTGGTAACTAGTCACATGACCTCTTACCTCCAACTTCGATTGATTGACCTTATTTTTTTCATCACCCAATTATAGCCGCCTAATTATTATCACTCGACTATGATCGGTCAATCTTTATCACCTTATTATTATCATCCACCCACTATCACTGATTACATCGACCTGACAATAGCTTCTTGACCTCCAACGCTTAATTATAATTGTCCATCCTTCAATGAATAAATACAATCATCCATCCTCCAATGATCACCTGCCCATTATTTATTACTTGATTATGACCATCTATCCTTTGCTAAATGACTACAATCAGTCAATCTCCACCATGCGATTATAATTGCTTAACTATAATCGTTTGACCACCATCACCTAATTATCATCGTCTGACTACAATTACCTGACTACGATCACCAAAATTCAGCGGCTTGACTACCACGATTTTAAGCCCTAATCTTATTGATCTTGATTATAGTCGCCTTATATCACCATTGGTCGACAGCGATCGTACAACCTCAATCACCCTACTACGATTACTTGTCCATCATCATTAGTCTGCAGTTACCTAACCATTAAACCTACAACTACTAGCTTCATCATTTACCACTATTAGTGGTGTTAGTATATGTCATCGTCTATAAGGCCAATGCATGTTGTACATGCACGTTATCACATATAATATTGACACATGTTGTCAAAGTCAAGGCAGAAGTAAGCTAACTTTGTCAATCACCATCACTTACAATATTACATGCCATCTCCAATGAGGTCAATGCATGTTGTTGATGTCAACTTTGATTTTAGACATCAATACCCTAATTATACTAGGCTTCATATTCTTTGAACTCCTCTTCTAAAAGGAGGACAATCAAACAGGCCATAACAGAATTTTGAAGAAAATTTCAATGACTTGAATTTCCACTAACTTCTATATTGAATTCTATTCCCTACTATTTATGTTTATTACATTATATCAACATCTCTTCTAATTATAAAAATTTTTTTTCAAATTTATTATCAAAATAAGTGTCATCCATCATGAATGTTCGGACACAATAATTTTATAATTTTAAAAGTTATATCTTACATCCTAGTATTAATAAGATCAAAATATCATATAATTTTTATTTTTCAGATAGATGCGGGAACATAAAAGACAATCAGATTGATTATATTCACCAATGCACATTGAGTTACAGACGTATTTTGTTGCAATAAATATACCTTGAATTAAGATGTATTTTGTTGGTTATATATCTGAGAACATCCTAAATCAGGCCCAAAGCAAGTCACTATAAATTAAGTTTACACAACGAAGAGTTAAAGATTGTGAAAAGAGAAAGAAGGCATTCAACAGCCATAATCAACAGAGTTAATTTACATTAACTATAAAAGACATACAACAATGACTACATTGAACAAATTCTCACATCACATCACAAACAGACAGAATATAAAAAGCTACAAACAAACTTACTAACACTAAAACACAAAATCTAACACATCTCCTGCAAACTGAATTGAAAGCAGACTTATCCACCAAGCTTAGCAACTCATCCCTGCAACATATTGGCAGACGCAGTTATAGCTTAGCAACTCATCCCTGCAACATATTGGCAGACGCAGTTATGGGCTGTGACAGACAAGGGAGTTGCCATGGCTTTAGCAGAGGATCAGGAATCTCGGGAATCTCCATGGCCATCCCACTGAACTCTTGCACAAACTGAAGAACAGAATTAAGATACTTGAGTCTATCAATGAGTTCCATAACCTGGGACCTCATAATTGTGTTCTTAGACTCAATGTCCAAATACTGTTGAGTGTACAGGTTGATCTGCATCTCAATCTGGCTATTTTCGTTCTTCAGACGGGTAACATCATTTAGCAGATCATCAAGGTGCTGTTGTTTTCTCATTCGAGATCTCCGAGCTGATTCCCTGTTAGACTCCATTCTCTTTCTCTTCCTCTCATCGAAGATCACAGGTTGAGAGTCTTCCTCAGAACTGGATGATAGGCGTGCCAGCTTTGCAGACATTTCTAACTCAAAAAAGCCTTTTTTTATTGCAACGCTTTTTCTTGTGATCAGGAAATATAGGCTTTTTCTTTTAAATTAGAATGAATCAATCGACGAACAAAAGGATTAATTCATGAGAAGACGTAGAACCAGTAGAGGAATACAACTGAGAAAGACTGGAGGAAACAGAACCTGGGACTTGAAAATTCATAAAAGCTAGAGATAGATTTCGCTCAAGAACATCGAGCTCCCAGATCCAATACAGAACAGAAATTCTATGATAAAAAGATGAGATTTTAGTGGAAATACTCAAATTCCAGAGATGACTTTCACCCGGAACAGTGTCGAGAAGACCAAAGCAACGACCTTTCACCAATACCAGAAATCAGAAGAGGTGATTCAAGCAGAAACAGCTAAAACGAAATAAGAAACCCTAAATAATTTTAAAAGAAGGAAGATAACATAATACTTAGCCGGAACGAAACAGAGCCTTTCCAAACAGTGGCTATAGAGATGGAGAGGAAGGTTGATACGATAGGCGTGGATGGCATTTTATAGGAGGATTGAGGACCATTTAGGAGGAAAAATCGAGATATTCATAAATATTTTAGATTATTATTATTATTATTATTTTTTTTGAAAAAACGACGCTAATATATTTATTTATTCCTGAGAAAAACAATCCTCTAAAAATTTTTTTCATAAAAAATATCTCATATAGACATCTAATCAGAAGAGCTATTAAACATTTAATTTTTTTTAAAATTCGATAAAAATATATTAAATTCTCTTATAAATCATATTATAATGAATTTAATAATTATCGATTCAATTTATGTTATACATAATACGAATTTTAAATAAAATACAATAATTCTTAATTTTATTCGCACATAATTTTCTTAAAATTTAATTATTTGTAAAATAAATTATCCCTTTTATAAAAATACAATTCAAAAAATTATTTAAATATTTTTCTAGATTATAGGCGGCTTCTGTTTTTTGTCAAGAAAAAAACGTGCGTCAACGGAGGAGATTTTGAGCGGAGAAAATTCCTTTGTGGCTGCCGTTGATTACAGGTTGAAGGTTTATAAAACAATTAAATTTGATTCAATAGGTGTGCTAGATTATAACGATCTGTGTACACGAATCTCCATCACAACCTGTTTCTTCTGCCTCGTCGCTAGGGCTGAAAACGAGCTGAGTGAAAGCTTATTCGAGTTCAAGCTCCTTTATCATTTTTGAGTTCGAGCCCAGCTTGCGCTTGATTCAAGCTCGAGCTCATTTAAAAAAAATTTATTCGAGCTCGACTCGAGCATGTTCATGAGCTTGATTTAAATTAGACTTATCTAATCAATTAATAAGCAGCTCATTTAAAAAAAAATAAATGAATCTTAATCAAGCTTATTCGTGAGCAATAAGTTAAAAAATATAAATGATAAACAAGCTTTTACAAAATATTTAAATTCGTTAGATTAATTAAATAAACGAATATAAATGAATTTTAATTGAGTTAACGCTCAATTCATCTGCAGTCCGACTGATCGCACCACCGTGCTTGCGTTGGAATCATGAAAAGCAGATTAGGAGAAAACCTGCAGCAAAAGCGAACTCACAGCTGTAACCTGTGACGACTACCTTTATCGCTCTTTGATTTTTAAAGACTTTATCTTTTGTTTGATATGAAAAAAATATATATAATTATTTGATTTGTATTTATCTCTTCATCGTTTTGACTAGTGGGGTGTACCGCAAAGCATATCATCCCTTCAATGCATTTATAATATTTTAAATTGGGGAGAAATTATCTATGAGATCTTTTTTATTTTATGAAATAAATGACACTATATATTTTTTTTATAATGGAGTGCGATAAATTTTAAATTTTATGAAAAAAACTTATTTTAAAATAAATTTTACAAAATAATCTTTTCCATCAATAAACCGACTGGAGATTTTTTTTTTTTTTACCAAATAGCTTAATATTAAATGTAGATTAATGAATTTGTGTATTTAATTTTGATATAACTAAATAATTAGGAATTGAAAAAATCATTGAGAATAACATTGATAATTTGATTGTGTTCTTCAAATTTTTGGAGCGATACTACCACAAACAAAAACACTTAAACTTTATAAGTATATAAAATTTTGATATTTTTTTTTGAAATTGAAAACAAGATATTTAGAATACATGTATTTCAAAAATACATAAGTTATTTGATTGGATACAAGTCAAATGCATTTACTTTTTTTTATTGTTTTATTATATTATTAGAAAATTCATTCAATCAAATGTGAAATTTGATATAATATTTAAATTAAAATTTTTATAATTGAATTTAGGATTATCTAAATTATTATTTCATTAAATTTAAAATCAAAAGGATTTTTTTATGGGACAAATTTAATGACACCAATATTACCTCTATTAGAGTCCAAATAATCCAATATAGAGCACTCAAAAGTATAATTAAAAACTTTATGATACTATTTGAGTGAGCAAATGATCTCCAAATCTTATACACTTATAAACAAGACTATCATCTCAATGAAAAAAAATAATGATCCTAAGATAATTAATTTTTAATGTTATTAAATTACTTATATGCTTAATAAATAATCTATGATTAATATAGACTATTTGATAGAGTATTTGGGATTTTTTTTGCAAATATAACCAAAATGTCATCCTAATATTTATTAATTGCGCTTTATTCTTCACATGAAAAGGGGACTATACATGAAATTTAAGAGTGCATAGAGATTTGAAGATTCCTCGAGCTTTAATTGTTCACTGATTTTGATAATCTTTGCTAGAGAGTATTATCACCTTCCGCAAAAACACAAGCAATATTATCACAATCAATAAGGTCAAAGCATGGCATTGACACTAATACCAATACTTAGACTTCATTTTCTTCTATCACAACATCAATGTATGCCATTACCAGTAAGGCCTATATATGTTATCAATATTAATGTTAATGCCCATGACTTTTTCTTTCATAATTATCAACATTAATGCACATCATTGAAAGTAAGGCTACTGCATACAACACTAACACTGATACATGCTAACTTCATTGCCCAACATCTCTTTTGATGATGCACCCCATTGCTAATAAGGTTAATACATGCCATTGATATTAAGGTTGATAAAGTCATCACCTGCAATCATGAATAATGTTTATAACAATCTTCACCAATAAAGGTGATGCACATCATTGATAATAACATTATTGTATGCCATCACCAATTAGATTAATGTATGCCATAAATACTAATGCTAATGCAGTTCAATATAAATATGTTTGATGTTTTCTATTAACACTAATATTGATGTATGTCATAATTAATAAGGCCAATAGATGCCTTTAATACTAATATTATTACATTTCATTAATACTAAAATTATTGCATGGCATTGCCAACAAGGCCAACACATATTAACATTAATAATTATGCTTGGTAGTATCAACAAGATTAATGCATGCCATTACCACTAACTTTTCTTTTATAAAAACTCTAGAATTTCATTGTTGAATAGTTAATGGTTATAAAATGTTGCCTCTTACATAAGGCAAACCCAAGTTATCAAGGTTGTTGTGGAGAGCTTGGGAGATTGGTAGTGTGAATAATAATCCATCGGCTTCAACATAGAGTAAGTTCATAGCCCTACAAGGTTTGTAAAAAATACAAATAATATTTCCATTCCAATCCCTTACAATTCCTCCTAATCTAATATATTGCTTACTATTCTTGAAGGAACTAAAAAAAAAATTAAATTTTAGCCACAGAGTATGAGGTTTAATCCAATGAAATAGTACACATTTAACATCTTGCTTTATGATTTTGAGTCCCAAAGCTTGCTGACATTCTTAAGACTTCAGATAGGAGCTCTTGAGAATGTTGTTAAGCAGTACCTTTTGAAGGTAAGTGGAAACCTATAAAGCAGTACCTTTTGAGTCCCAAAGCTTGCTGACATTCTTAAGACTTCACATTTAACAACTTACTATTTTTATGTTATTCTGTTTAGAATCATTTCTATCAATCTAAGTGAACTAGAAGACCAGAATGGAAGTTAAGACTCTTATGTGGCTACCTAAAATGTGTTATTTTGAGTTCCTTCACTCAAGCAGTAGTTGTGTAGGATTTGTTAATATTTACTTCTATATTTGGATATCAAAGAGACCTTCTAGCATTCTCTAAATAGCTTTGGTTTTTTCATAATGCAAGAATACATTATTTATGAATTCAGTGTTGGGGAAATGTTAGCATTCAGAATCAAGTAATCTCTTTCTCCATCAACTAGTCATTAGTTGGTAAGGCCTTATTAAATAGCTGCTAGCTTGTAGATGGATGAAAACTTTGGTGCCATAATGGGGAACCCTAATTTCATGGTGTATGAGTTTGAATCACCTTGTAAAAAGCCTTAGAAAGAGTTCACTAATGATTATCAAAATGGATTATAGCCATATCTTTGCTGTTGTGCTCGATTGGGATTCGTTTGATGTTAGTTATAGTTTTAGATAGTAAAACTCTAAGAAGCTTCCTTTCATTCCAAACTAATAGATCTTCTTACTATTGGAAGGTATTTTTAATCATCAGTGTGTTCATGTGTTATAATTAAAAATTGAAAGGGTCTCATCATGTGATCATATATCATACCAAAAGTTTTCTTTTTCTTCTCCAATCTGCCATCTAATAAAAGGTTCAACATTACTTCTAGATTTTAGCTTTAGTCCTTGTTTGGTTGCAATAACATTAAGTGTAATTTGGAGCAATATTTTTACATCATAAATTTAGCCCACAATTTACTTTGTTGCCTAAATTTGATCCATGGTTTTATGGTATTACTAGAAATATTATATTGAAGAGACTTGAAGCTAAGCCCATCATCTTCTTTGATTTTACATAGCTTCCTCCAACTTGTCCAATGATACCCTCTTTTATTTTGTTTCTAAAGGAAGGTGTTGAATAAAGATTGACTTCTTCTTTTTATGCCTAAGGGCATGTTGATGTCCTACAAAATCACTTATATTCTTAATAAATGCATGGAAAGACTTAGTATTTCTATCTCCCTCCACAAAATTCAATATAATAGTTTTTTTGGCCCAAACAATCATCTACAATTCTCAATTTCTCCTCAAACATAGCCATCACATCCTTTAGTTTGAGATTAATAGATTGATTAAACGCAACAACTAATTGTGATTTCAAATTAATAACCTCATTTCAACCTCATTAATTTGAGAATGTAGATGTTCAAAAATAATTTTATTTCAAATTCAAAGTTCTTTGGTTGTAGATTTGTGCAACTTCCATAGCCTAATCCAACTATTGTCCATGTTGTCTAGGTTCTAAAATCTCCTCATGAATGGTATGAAGTTTTTGTGCTATGTCCACATGATATAAAAGTTAAAAAAAGGATTGTGTGGATCTTTGGATTGCTCCAATGTTTATCAATAACAGGACATGGTCTAAAGTGAGTCTTGAAAAATGATGGATTGTAGTGTTATGCATGCATATGAATTCTTCATTCAATATCAAGCAAAAATCAATCTAATCTCTCTTGGACTTTCTCCCTTCTCCAAGTGAAATTACATCTCTTGTACCCTACATCACTTAGTCCTGCCTTTAAAAAGATTTTAAAAATTTAGCCATTAGTTTAGAATAGGTAAAGACTCCTTATATTTTTTTTTCTTTAATACTAGAAATCATGTAAAAATCTACACCGCATAGCCATCCATGATAGTTGGATTGAATATCTGAGCTGAATAATGATATCCCACAACTCTTTTCTACCATGATATGAGTATGTTTCATAAACAATAGTAGCTAAAGCAATAATGTCACTTTAGGAAATCTTAATATGTTTGAATTAGGGGTGATCAATTAGTACATTAATGTGATATATTTCTTTCAACATTAACCAAGTTTTGTTATTGTAAAACCAGCATGTTGAGGAGCCTAAGTAGTCGTTGACAATGGTTATTTGATGACATATGTTCATGAATACTTATAACATCCAGTTTATAAATTTTTATATAATGCTTTAACTTGGCCTTGGATTTGGACTTCACAATGTCCCTAATGTTCCATATGAGGAATTTAATCCTTTGGGGGTCTGTTTCATGGTGTTGTCAAAACTTGACAGATTGCTATTTGACCTCCTTAGTTCATTGGATTGATCTTTGAGGAACCCTTTTGGTTCTCTTGGATCTTTAGATTTCATCACCTAAATTTAGCCTTCATTTGATTTAGCTTCCAAATTATATAGCAAATTTATATTGAAAATAATTGTAAGTGATGGAATTCCCTCAATATGGTGCAATGTATTTATATGCCCATCTTCATTGACTTATTTTCCTTTTCTCTTGGGTTATCGCCTAGTGAATCTTATTGATGCTATTATTTCTTGTGACATTAGGGGTTATCTTCTATTATAGTCATATTCATGTTTTTCCTCATGTTGCATCATTTGATGGGTAGTTTTATAGATCTCATTTAGTGTTGAATCTCCAAGTGAAGTATCATTTGCTTATGTTGTGTGACTAGCATTCAAATCCAAATTATTATGTTACACAGCTTCCAACTTAATAAGACTCTTATCTTTGGAAGCTGCTAACTACAATGGACAAATTTCAATTTATTAAAATAGGATAGTTTCAGTTTGATGTAATGTAATAGTGTTAACTAAAACATTTTGTAGCTATTGGTCTAAACATTCAAATATAGTGTGATTAAATATCCTGTACTATAGATAGTCTTTTGGATGGTTCTAAAGTTCCATTTTTTGTTAGCAAACATTTCTCTAGGTATTTATCTAAATCTCCTCATTAAAATTAGATGAAACATCAAATTCAATAAGGACCCTTGTATTGGAGGGTCTGGATAGAGTGGTCATAGGCATATCCATTCTTAGAGGTCTCACACAAACACCAGTAATGGAAAACAAGACTTTCTAATTTAAATAATGGATTTTGAGACTAGGGAACTGATCTCAAACAGGAATGTTTGGGAATTTAGCTTTAGGGGATAATTCAATTGTTCGATTTAAGATCCTTAAAGGTAAGTTGTTGATGTAATAGACTCATTTAGAAAAAAAATCAAGCATAAACATCTTCATTATCGAACATAATAAGGAAGTGTCTTTGATGAATAAATCCCACAGACCATTTGCCTCATAATTTGATCTCATTGAAAAAATTTTGAACATCAGCCAAAGAGATTCGTTTGGCAGTGCATTTTCCAATGAGGGAGAACATGAAAAGGTCAATAAGCTTATCAATTTAATCCTCATTAAGAAAGATAATAGGCTTCTTAACATGTTTTAGCATGCTTCTTGATGAAAGGTATATTGAGGTCATTTCTTAGTGCATAAGCCATCAAAGTAAGATGATGAGAAAGCAATAAACAAGCCAATAGTTGGTTCCATGTGCATATTCAATTAAATACATCTAGATAAAATGCTTATCCATCATCAATGTCATTGAACTGAAGCTAACAATAAAAAAGAACCTAATAGAATAGTAACCTTAGGGAGAAACTAGAAAGGAGTGCCATCTTGGAATTTTCCTTAGATAAGACTTACCATCACCACAAACATCAATGAACATCATCATCAATATGAATGTTGAGATAAGGTTGATGTGTGTCATCAATAGTAATGTTAATATGGATTAGTTTTAATAAATCCAATGCATTCCATCAATAAAAAATGTCCATGTATGCTATAGATATTAAGTCTGATACATTATGTTGACATTAGCCCTAATGCGCACGATTACCAATAAGATGAACATATTATTTTAACGTTAATGCTTGCCATTAACATTACCACCCACCATCACCAATAAGTTTCATGCTTGTTGTTAATACCAATCTTTATATATACCATCACTTATGAAGCTGACACCAACCTTGATGCCCAGCATGATCGATAAGATCATCACCTGCCATCACCATTTATGTTGATGCCTAATAATAGTACCAATGATTATGCTACATCAATACCATGACTTGTTTTTATGTTTAAGGTCTTTAATCTTTTTTCCTTATAAGGACAATAATAAAATAAACCACTAAAATGGCTTGGAGACAACTCTACCACCTCAGGATCCCTACAACATTAACCATATAGGCCATTCTATATAATTTATATTTGCTACATTATATATATCTTCTCCAATTATAAGAAAGGACATCATTTATAATATATGATACATACTAATGAAATCATCTTAATTGAGTCAAGCCTCATAATTTTTTCCTTTTTGATTTTTCATATAGAAAATTTTATGTATCATATAAGTTGATCTCAATTTATCTTATACATATTTGCTCAAAAATTTTAATTCATATAATAAAAAGATAATAAACTTTTCTCTATTACATGAATATTATACATATAATAATTTGATAGAACATTTAGTTTAGTGTTTTGTGCATAATTATTAGTAAGAAATCCCCCATCGTTTACTTGTGTGTTAATCTCACAAGAAATTTGTCAAGAGTGGGGGAAATCATTACTACAACTATGAAAGGATGTTCACATTAACATTTGAGAAATGATTGTAGTTAGAAAACTCCTTTGTTTTAATATCTATTAGTGTATTAAGTTAATAAGAATCAAGAATAAATTGAAATAAATTTTGAATATAGATTTAAGAGATCTTCACACTATTTTTTATTCAAAGTTTTAGCTGAGCAAGTCCTTTCCACCATTATTATTACATATATTCAAGGCAATTTTAATAATGACAACATTGGGTATGTCTACTTAGAGAATTTCTCACAGCCTTTCTCATCATATATTATAAAGAAAAGTTTAAAGAGCTTGGGTAAACTAAAATAATTTTAAAAAAAATATTAGAAGGCATGCTAGTGATGTGAAAGCCCCTACTTAGTGTTAAATAAGGGCATCACTAAAATTTCTTATAAAGGCAAGTAATAAGTAGATTCTATATTATAAACTCTTGGAAAATTTTAAGTCTTTAGAAAATCATCAATGGGGTCAAATCCATTATGACCATGGTTAGCTTTAACAGAGTGACTCATGTTAATGTTAAGTCATTAGAAAATTTCTATTATAATTTCAAAAGGATTTTTGAAAATTTTATTTAAATTGGACTTTAAAAAAGGTTTTAGGACCCACTTATTAAACCGTGATAAATAAGGGGTTCTAGAACCTAAACTAAGATGTTGGGTGAGATCTACAAAAGATGAAATGGAGAGGTACCCAATGAAAAGAAATGTAGTCCTGACCATCACAAGTACACTCTTGATATATAGAGATAAAGGTCACTTTTTAAAGATGGATAGAGAAACTACTCCCTAGTGGAGTTGATAGAAAAGTCTGTGGAAATTTTATTTGGAACATCATGCAAATCCTGGAGGTTCTTATTTAGGTGATTAAACACATTATTAAGGAATAAATATAATATCTTGAGAGATATAAATATAATGGATTCAACTTAATAAGAACTCTTAAGACTAATGGGTCTTCGATGTACTAGAGATTTTTCTCCTAGATTATATGGAGAAGTAGAACATGACTTATTTTATTGTAAGGTTTATAGTTTCCTATAAGGACAAGCATTTATAGCTAATTACATCTTTGAAGAAATAAAATTACTCTTAAGAATACTCTCAATTAAAGAAATTGACTTTCATCTCTATGGATTTCAAAGATGGTATGATAGGGGAAGGGCTATTGTTAGAAGCCAATCAGAAATAAGTAGGAAATGGTTTTAGACACTAGAAAGCCCACTAAGCATTTCAAACTATCTTACTATTTGGCTTTATATTTTTGAAATTGAAATTATTTAAATTCTAAGTTGACATTTTACTATAAATTTAAGACTTAGATTATAACAGTACAAGATTGTAGAAACACATAAGAGTTGAAGATTTATTCTTGTATCAAATGAGATGTTCAAAACTTGCTTCTAAAAGTATATCTAAAATTATTCAGAAGCTCGACCTATTATAGTCACATGAATTTAGGAGTTATCAATTCTTCTTCTCACTTAAAAAAACAAACCTACCCCAACTCTTTTGGACTTATTTCTCGCCCATAAGGGGTTACTACCTAACATCTCCTAGTGATTTAAAACTATGATTCCAATCTTGTGAATGAAAGATAGTTTTACTATTATATTTAGAAAAGGAACCTAAAGGCCTAGATTAACTCCCTATCCCTAAGATAATGACTAACAAGTTATGCTTCTAGCTAATACAATCATTTTTAATTTTTATATATCTTGACTCATAATTATTTTTTAAAACTTTTAGGTATCCAAGTCATGCCTATAATGAGATGTAGTTAGAAATATGTTATGGCTTAATCAAAAAGAGAAGGCACACTTCCCAAGGAATGTTGGTCATCCTCATAGGTTAGGTGCCCCTTTATGTGTAATTGGTGAAGCACTTAATTCAAGAAGATTGAAGGAAATTTCAAGCATTGTTCATAATTCTAAGGGTTTTTATTTATTTATAATATTTGTTTTTAAGGCTTTAATTAGAGAGGTTATGAGTTATTTATTTTTATATTTGAATTATTTAATTACGTTAGGTAGCAAAATTTAATTTTTATCTTTGGAACTTAATGCATCCAACCTTTCCTTCACAAAAACATATTAATCATAGAAAGAAACTTATAAAAAACATGCAATTTTATTATGCACCCCACAATAAATCTCACCAAAATTAATTATATAAATAGGCCAGTGTAACCGAGTACAACTATATACTCAGGCAAAGAAAAAGTGGGAAATCCAGCTCTACCTTTATACATCTCATCCTAGAACTACAAGCTTGATCTATGAGGTCTTCATTTAATTTCAGGATTGTTGCATTATTTAGTGATCTCTTTAGGCTCTATAAGGGACTGCTAAATGGGTGCAATCAGCTCTTACTAATCCTAAACCTCATACATCCTAACATAATTTTAGGATCAAATTATATTTTAAAATCCAAAAAGAAAATCTTAAGGCCTACAAAGCAAATGTTAAGAAAAGAAAACATCGGTAGTTTATTTTACAAATATATGGGCTTAGCACTAGTGGTTACCAGGCCCACCTAATTTAATGGACTATGCTTAGGGGCTTAAGTAAAATAGCACCTACAAGCAAATAACATTTGTAATTTTATTACTACAACTATCTCTTTAAAGGCAACCTATTACAGAAAATAAAGTTAATCTAAAAAGAGGCGTATCCAAACAAATGAGCAAACAATCCCAGCCATCTTGATTAAAATAGTACACCACAACAAAAATATACATCACATCACAATCAATAAATTGGCCTAATCTAATTCTAGGATTGGTGATCTATTATTTTAGATTTTGAAAGGAGGTCTAGTCTGGTAAGTCTATATTAAGCTTCTTTGGGTTTAAATTTTGACTGAATTTAATATTTATTAATTTATCATTGGATGGTTTCACTTTAAGTGATTTTGATAGTTTGAATGTTTATTTAGAAATTTAATTTATTTTTATGTTTTTAAAATTTTAAAAAGTATCACGTAGATCTTAGGAGGTACTTATTGAAGTGATCGGGTATGACATTAAGACATGATATATTATCTCAAAAGATAGAAACATCACCCTACAATTGATCTATTCACTTAATAAGGACTCTTAAGGCTTGATAGGTCTTTGAATATACCAGAGATATTTCTCCTACTTTATATGAAAAAGTAAAGTAGGGTTTATTTTATGCCAGGTTCATTTGTTTCCTATGGAGGCAAGCCTCCATAGTTAATTATATCCTAGGAAATATGATTTATTAAGAAAATTGTAGATTAAAGTAGTCAATCATTATCTCCAAAGATTATAAGGTTAAGACTATAAATAAGTTGGATATTTTGGAAAATCAAGTGGGAATGTCCAATTGGAAGACATATTTTAGAATCCAAAGGATAAGCAGGGAGTGCTCATGATGTTAGGAAGCCTAGTGAGCGCTCCAACCTATCCTATGATGAGGCTTTATATGTTTGAAAGAGAGGGGATTTATTTCATTTGAGTTTAATTTTTTTAGAATACTAGGGCTTATAGTCCATCAACATAAGATTGTGGAGATGCCTAAGAGGTGAGGATTTATGCTCATAGCCCGAAGGATATAAGCAATCTCAGATCCTAAATTTAGGAAGCTTTAGCACAAGCTAGAGCTCAACCTAAATCTAAGCTGAAAGATGATGTAAGGTTGAGAATAAACCTGTCCGACTCTTCTGGACTTACAACAGCATAGAGTGGCCGCCAGCGAACACCTCCTATGCTTCAAACCCATGTAGGTTGGTCTTATGTTTGTGTAAGACAGTTAGGCTTGTTATTTAATTGGACAGAGACTAGAGTCCTAAACTCACTCCTTAATAGACTAGATCATGGCTAACATGAGCATATGACTTAGTCTAAAATGCAAAATTTTATATAATTTTGACACAATATTTTGGACAAAGGCTTTGAGATTTCTTATGCCTAAATGCATGATGAAAATTGGTTGTTGGCCAAATGAAGAGAGAAAGAGGGTAAAGCTCAATCATAAGGGGTTGCTCTTATAGGTCAAACGATCCCTAAAGTGCCAAAATGGAGACCCTTATTTTGCAAGAGTGGTATAATATGATATGCATGATGTTAGACATACAACATTCATCTTATGGGTTGCTAAATCTTTAATTATCTTGATTATATCAAAGGCTTTAAAGTGAGGTTGAAAGTTATTTTAAAATTTAATTATAAGTTATTTGTTGGGTAGAAAAATTAATTTTATCCTAAGATCTTACCGTATTTAGGCTACACATACAATCATCAATTAAGAAACTATGAAAATCATGTCATTTTAGTGTGTAAGCTAAACAAAACAATAATTATTTTATAGACTATAGTGAAAGAGTAATAGGCCGATGTGGCCTGGTACTATCGTACACCCCAAAAAAGAGAAAAGATTGGGTAGTCGAGCTCTACCCTTATACAACCGGATTACAAAATAATATTATAATTTAAAATTGAATACATGGTATGAGGGTCTTCATTCTTCATATCTTCTTTATCTTTCTTCTTTCGATTTGAATTGCTCCAAGGCATCATAGGGCATCCTAGGACTGAGCCTTCTAGCTACTACTTATCTTAATCCCCATAGCACTAACCCTAATTATTATTATAAAATTAACTTTTTTGGAATAGTAAATCTAACTACACCTATAAAATAGAGGTTAGTTAAGCATACATATAAATCCAAGCAGTTATATCTCATAATTTTGACTTAGCACCCTATAGATGGATAACCAAGCCCACCTATCCTAATGTGGATTATGCTTAGGGGTATAAGCAATCCTACAAGAAAAATATTTATATCTTTTTTTGGCGGCCCCTTAAGCATAATCCCTTATAGAAAATAACATGAGTCTAACAATGGCCTAACATCCAGTCTACGATTCATATTCGTAACATCTGGTTTAAAATATTACATCACAAAACAAAACACAACATAATACATACACTGACCTAACAAAATGCTAGAAGTGATGACTTAGCATCTTAATGCGTGTGTTTAGACTTAGTGTGGTATGTCTTAGCTAGGCTTTGAATTTATAATTTTTTTAAGTTTGGAAAATTATTTAATTTAAAATGATTAATAGTTTCATTTTAAGTTGTTTAGAAGATTAATGAGTTTTATGTGATATTTTATTTTATTTCAGTTAATATACACTTATCATCTAAGTGTTCTAAAGAGAAGGCTTAACCTCTTTCATCCTTACCTTAAGTTATTTTCTAAAAGCACATTTTATGATTTAGTTTCTTTTAGTGAATGATTTATTAAATATTTTATTAATCTTAAGTTTAGATTAACCTTAAAGAATCCTATCCAACATGAAAGGCATCTTAAGATTAATGTGATTAAATTACCATCACATAGAATATGTTGAACTATTCCTCTATATCACCCATAACATGCATATGATTTAACACTTAGTATACCTATACATGCAACATATTTTGGCATACTTAAATGATTGAATACATACATTTGGTAGAAAAGAGGATTCTCATTTTTTAATCAAATACACACACACATGTATAAAAGATGTAAGCAAGTACATGCTATTTTTTAAACCAGGGAAGTGAGATAATCAAATGATCTCCTTGGGTCTACTTAAAGCCTCGTTCTTGGGATGTCTAGATTATATACTTGCTATCTTAAATACATATGAATATATATACAATTAAAAGAACAAAAATCATGAAAAAGATTATATTTTTGGTTGAATCGTTTATACATATAAAGTAAAGCTCTATCCAAATTCTAGTACAAATATACATAGGAATGAAATTAAATAAGTATGTGCCATTATTTAAACCAGGGAAGTGGGATAATTAGATGACCTCCTTGGGGCTACTTAAAGCTTCATATTCCCGTGATGTTGATACTATATACTTATTATCATTCAAACATATGTAAATCCATACATGAACATAGGAAAGGAAGCACTACCTTCATATGTTCAAGCTATAAACACATGCAAATCCTATACATATATTCACAACTACTATCACTCCAAATTTTATTATCAATTTATAGCTTTTGAAAAATAATTTTGACTTTATTAGTGATAGTAGTTATACATATAATAAAATTTAGTCATCACATGCAATTTTACATAAGTAAATTTCATTTATTTTTGAAAATATGAATGCCTGATATCACATAACATACAACATTTATGGTGATTAAAAAGGAATAGCTAAACATCTCCACATAATTCATTCATCTATGCTAATTCCTAAGAACAATCACATTAAATAAAATTAATTAAGGAAAACTAAAGCTTCTTATTAATTTTGATTTTGGATTTTAATTGAACTTAAAGAGGAGAGACCATTTGCTATTTTCCATCCCATCTCATGTTGGCAATTTTAATTTATATAAGGAAGGATAATTAAGTGATTTTTATAATTTAAATAAGTTGAACCATTAAACAATCCATTTAGTTACCCTTTCATATGCTTCTTTATTTAATTATCCATTTAATCATGAGTCATAAATGATATGCACATGAGGAAAAGAAAATTGTAATGCTTCTAAACGACATGATGCAATTGGCTCGTGATTAGAGATTAATTAGATTAAAGAATCTAATTAAGTACTTTTATGGATTTCCCGCACTTATGGGATAATCATAATTTCCTTAAGAGTCTTTATGTTATTGAACACATAAAGAGGAACCCTTAATTTTAAATTATATTATCTCATGTGGTTATCATTTTAATTTGATTTAATTTGGCCATTAATTACTTAAATTTTTCCTTGAACAAGTCATGTCTTAATTAATCCATTTTAATGAAATTTATTTGAAGAAAAAATTAAGAAAGAGGTCTTAATCACTCCTCCTCATCATCTTAGTATTAAATAGTGATTAATGAAGATTAATTATTTAATTTTTACTATTTGGGATTTTAAATAATCATTAAATTAACTAAGAGGGTAATTAAGGTTTGAATTTCAAATTTCCCTAATCACCTAGCCAATAAATCCCAATAAAATCATGGGAGGTAAAGGTCATCCCATTAAACTAACATACCAAGTTTGGGATTAATTACCAAAGTAATTAAGGCTTAATTAAATAAACTAAGCAAACATTCAAACCTTAATTAAGCTCTAATCACTATTCAAAATCAAATGAAATTTTTTTATGAAAATCTCTTATGTTTGACCTTTCCAAAATGTATTTATTTGTATTATTTGATTTTTTCTACAATTAATTATGTTTTAAGAAGTTTAAGGGAAATTAATCATATTGTAAACCCTAATTAATCCCTAATCCCATCAGCACCATGCGGGAGGCTGATGTGGCGGTGCTTTCCACATGGCACCGTGGGATTGGCCACTTAAAATGTCTGACGTGATAATTGAGTCAGTAGTGGCGGACGCGATTTCATCCCCATCATCTAATTTAATATTAGACGGTGGGGATTAATCTTGTGATTCCTAAAGATTAAATAGGATTAATCACGACCATTCATTCCAATAAAATAGAATGGAAGGTGGATGATCCTTCATCCCTTGAGCAATGGAAGACAGACACCGTTCACCCTCCTTAACTTGATCCCAGCTCGCCGGAGCTCATGAGGCCTCGAGATTGACTCTAAAAGCTTCAAGGAAGAAATATAAAAGGATCTAATGGTGGAAATCACATAGAACATGATTTTTTCATAAAAACCAACTTCTAAGTCTTTTTTTTTTTTATTTACCAGAGTTTACCTCATCGAAGCTCAAGACCGGTGGTCTATCGACCAAGGTAGCTTCATCTTGAAGAGAGGAAGCCCTACTGAAAAGCTCGTGCCTTGATTCCTCATCGGTGGCTCTGTGGACCATGCATCATCAAAATCCTCATCAGAGTTGGTCTTAGGATGGCCTCCAGTGCTTGAATTGATCAAGAATTGATTCATTTATGATCATTGGAGCTAGTAGAGGGTGTTGGTGAAGTTAATTTGGAAATGGTGGAGGTTAAGTGAGGTTGGATAAGATAGGCTTCAGTTTGTCTTGGGTTTAATGTCGCTAGTGATGGGGTGGGCAAGGGAACTCGGGGAAGTGCTCAGAAAGCTCTTCTCGACTCACTTGTCTCTGAGAATGCTTGGTTGTCTGTTGGAATGAGAAGGGGAGCAATGTACTCTCCTCACCCTCAAATCCAATGGATCAAATTGGTTCTGCCTTGGGTAGACGTCCGGCTGGCTCAGGCAGGCGGAGATGTCAAAGGGATACTAATGTGGCTCGGTTTGTGTGGGTGAAGGTCTAAGGTGGGTTGCCATGACTTGTTACCTTGGTGAGCCAATGGAAGGAGGTGGGTTATCCCACCTCCCTTGACCTATGGCTAGCCCAACCAGCTTCAGGTTAGGTTAGCCATAGGGTTAAGGGTCCAAACTAAGCTAAGGGTGGCTTCCAAGTGCAAAAGAGGGGGTTGACCACCCAAAAGTGGGTTTTGTTCTATGTGGAGTGCTTTACCCAATGGGTAACGGGTCAATTATGGTTTGGTTTGGGTTGGGTTGACCCATGGTGACCCAAGGATGAGTCATGCCAAATTTGAGTGTGTTTGGAATTAGTTTGGCTAGATTTGGCTCAATTTGACCCATATATGTCAAATTGGGTTAGGTTAGGTTAAGTTAACCGATAGGTCAAATTGGGTCAAACCATAGGTTTAGACAAGTTTGAATGATGATTTGAGATGTTTGGGTTCAATTGGTTTTATTTGATTTGGATTGTATTTGAATTTGAATTTGACTCATATGGGTTCATATGGCCAAATGGGCTAAGTTGACCAATTTGATTGAATTGGCCAAATTGGATTGGGTTAGGTTCAATTGATTATTTGAAGATGATTGTAGGTTTTGATTTTAATCAATTTAGATTTCAGAATGATTTAGACCAAATTTACCCTTTAGGTCAATTTGGGCTAAATGGGTCAATTGGGTTGACTTGGTCAAATTAGGTTCAACCAAGGGTTTGATCATGTTCAATAATAAATTTGTGATGGATTTGAGTCATTATTTGCAATCAATTTGGATTAGGATTTGATTTGGTCCAATTTGGCCTTTTAGGTCAAATTGGGTCAACTTGGTTCAAAGGGCCAATGGGATTTGGTTTGGCTCAATTGATGGTCAAGTAATGTTCAAGGATCAATTTTGGGTTGATAAGGATCATTGGTTTTGATTGATTTAAATTGGGATGAGATTTGGTTTATTTTAGTTCATGTAGGCTAATTGGGTCAACTTGGGACAAGTGTTCAAATTAGATTGGTTTGGTCCAATTTATTGTAATTGATCAATCAAGGTTGATCAACAATTATTGTAGAAAGTTTTGAATGGGTTGGCTGAACCCAATTTGGGTTGGATTAGGGTTTGGTTCAAATGGGTCATTTAGGTCACTTTGGGTCAAGTGAATCTATTGGGTCAATTGAGTTGGTTTGGGTTGAATTAGGTTGAATTGAGTTTAATAATTAATTTGGTATTGATTGATGGCTTTGATTGTAATTGATTTGTTAATTGGATTTTGGCTCATTTAGACATTTTGGGTTCAAACAGGCTAGCTTGGGTTAATTGAATTGATTTTGGTCAATTGGCTTGATTTTAGCTTTTGGTTGAGTTTGGAATGAAGGTTTGAATGGTTGGAGTGTTTTTGTGGAAATTAATTGAATTAGGTTTGATTAAACAAATTTTGGTTAAGTCCATAAGATTAGCTTAAGGGATTAAGATGGATTTAAGTTTAAATCATTTTTTCTTGGAGCTTGGATATGAAATGGAATTCAATTGGGTTTTGGTTGGATTAATTTGAGATTGGATTTGACTATGAGGATAGGCATGAGTCTTCATTTAGGTCATAGGGTGGGTAGGTTATCTTTAGATCCTAAGACATAGCCTAAAACCCATGGAGAAGTCCTCCCCAAGTCTCTAATTAGATAAGTGTTCTATGATTAAGAAGATTCTAGTGTATAGAAGACTCCTAGGTCTAAGATGGGAAGATTGAATCCTCACTCCAAAAGTGAGGTCAACAACCCTGGCCTTAAAATAAAATGAAATCGTCACCAAAGGGTGAAAATCCACTATAGGAGTCTAACTTAAAGATCTTTGCATTTCTAGGGACAATAGATGGATCATCTCCAAGTTTTATTTAAATAATTTAATTGAATTAAGTTTAGTTTAAAATTTCACTATATTTTTTAGTTATTAACTCACATATTTTAAAATTTTAGCGGAAGTTTAGTTGTGTTAATCATGCTTATTAGGGTTTGACTATATAATTAACTTAGTTGAAACTAATTAAATATTTATATTCTTAGAATAGATTCAATTTTATTAATTGGTTTAATTAACTTCTCTTATTAAGTATATAGATTTGGTTTAATTCAGTTAAAGTTTGAATTAAATTTGTTATGATTGACTAGATTGAAGTTTGATTGTTAATATTTGATATAAATTGTTTATAATGTTTCAATTTAATTAAGTTCAGTTTGATTTTATTTATTGGTTTGTTTGTTTTGGTTTGGTGGATTAAATATATGGTTTAGTTAATACTCAATTTTGATTATATTTAAATAATTTATATAATTAGAATCTCACTTAAACTAATTTATTTGCTATGTTAATTAGAATTTGATTAATGCTTTTAATTAATAGTTCAAGTTAATTTTTATTATTTAACTTATATATTTAATGTTTTATTACTAGTTGATTTAATTTCCTTTTTATTCAGATAAATTGGATTGGATTTAAGTCAATTATATATTTAGTTGAATTGATTAGAGTTTTATTTAAATTTTATTTGATTAACATTTAATGATTAACCTAGGTGGGCTTGGTTTATGGTCAATTTAATTAAAGTTTAGGGATTAGTCAAGGTTAAATTAAGTTTAGTTTATTGCCTATTGAATTTAAGTAGAACATGTGATTAAGGTTCAATGGCTAATCAAGGTTTAGTAAAGTTCGGTTGATTATGTAGTTGACTAAGTTGAGATTAAATGTTCACGATTAGCTTGGTTTATTTATTTACTCATTTAAATTTTGATTAGTTAAATTGAATAATTGATTTAATTAAATTTTAATTGATAATTATTTAAACTCATGATGATTAACTTGATTAAAACATCATTAATGATTAATTAAATATTTATAATAAATTTGATTAATTAATTCATATAGTTAAAGTTTGACTAAAGGTTAACTTAATTTATCTTATTTATGTTACTTTATTTAGATTGGATTGAACACGGTTAGATATTTGATTTATTTAAACCAATTTAATTTTAACATGATTAACTTCATTAAGTGATTTCTTCATTAAGGATTTAATTAATTGAAAATTAATGATTTAATTAATCATAATTGATAAATTTGATTTGATGAGTATTTAATTTAAGTTAAGCTTGACTCAAGATTAGTTTTGATATGCTTATTTAGGTGGCTCATTTAGTTTAATTAGATGATTAATTAATTTGATTTATAGTTTCATTATTAGCTTAAATGGTTTGTTTATTTAATAATTGATTAAGTCGACTATAATTACTTTAATAAAAATTTAATTATATTTTAATTATGAGCACAATCAAGTTAATTAAGGTTTAATTAGTTCTTAGAAGTTCATGTTCAATTTAATCAATCAACTTATCTATTTGAGCTATATTAATGGTTGATTTAATCCATTTTATTTAAATAATTTAATTATTGACTTGAATTTTATTTTATTAGATATTTAATTAATTTGATAAGTGTTTATTTTAATTTTATTATTACTTGATTTGATTAAGTGATCAATATAATTAAGGTTAAATCATTGACACTCAATTTATATTAGTTAATATACGATTCACTCAGTTAAAGTTTGATTAATAATATTCAATTTTAGGTTGAGTAAAGTTTGATTAACGACTTTTTTGTGATTTTACTCATTTCAATTAGCTTAATATTCAATTTAATCACTTTTTTAAATTTTAATTAATGATTTATTAAATTTATTAACCTTTAGTGTCTATGTTGATTAAGATTGATTAAGTTTTATTATTATTCAAGGTTAAAAATTATATGTGTTAATTAGGGTATATTAATTTGATAGTCTAATTTACGTGTTTTAATTTAATTAAAGTAATTAAATTATTATTATTTTTATAACAATCTGCAAAATATTAAGTGGATCTCAGTGGTTTCAATTCTAGTAAGTTCTTATTTAAACATAAATTTTAGAGAATGGTAGATTGTCATTTTCAACCCCTTGTTAAATATTAATTTAATTTAATTTTATTTAAGCCTTAGGATTTTAACTAATCTCATTCCTTTATTTATTGAACCTAAAGTATGTAATTTAAGATTTAGTAACTTTAAAGGCATTCAAAATTTTTCCTAAGTCTTTGATATTAATGAAAGTACTTTGTATTAATTCTGATTATTTTATATTATTTATTTTCCTAAATTACCCTAGATGGCTTTGAAAATTCATTACTAATGAACCATAGATCATTTTGATTTGAAATATTTATAATGGATGAGTTCTAATGTTAATTTCATTTCCTAAAAAAATCATCAAAATCAAATTAATATCCTAAGAGTAATTAAGGGTTTATTATTCCTAATAAAACCCAAATTAGTCTTAAAATACCAAGTATTAATTAAGGCTTTTAATTTTCTCTTATTATGCTCTAAAATGGGAATCCAGAAAGAGCTTGTTTGTCTTTTATGTATTATTTATTTATTTATTATAATTCATTAAAGTTTAGCCTAATTGAATGAATGAATTAATTTTTCTATTTTCCTAATTAGGTGATTTTGTGGTTTAGTGAATTTCAAAGAATTTTAATTTTTTTAAGGTTCATTGGAATTAATTATAATAGCTTGATCTATTTTAATGATTTTTTATATTTTTCAATATTTTTAATTAATTATTTCATAAAATTGTACATTTAAAGTTTAAAATTTAATAACTTTTATCCACTCATCATTGAGGCTTGAAATAATTTTGTTTGGTGTGTCTTGGTGTCCATTTCAATCCTTAAAAATTTCAGGTTAATTAGATTAATATTATATGATTTATTAAAAAAATTGATTTTCATTCAAAGCCAAATTAATCCTAAAGTACCTAATAAAAATTGGGGATTTTGGATTCATTGGATTCCTCTCAAAAAGATCAATCTAATGAGCCATTATTTGTAATTGTTTTGTTATGTATTTTACTTTTTTTATGATTTATTAATGTTATAGATAATTTTTAGCATTTTTTTAAAATCTAAAAATCCCATATTTACTTACTTAAACTAATCAATGGTGTTTGGGCTCTATTATGCATGTCGAACAATTATTGGTCCACGACGATCTTGATGTGGATTGAAGAAATGCTCAAATCTAGACTAGAATAAAAGCTAGGATAATAGTGATTTAAATCAAAATTTGGCCAATTCAATCTTGGCCGTCCATTCCCATCAAATGGAATGGATGGCCAACATTTTGTCTCCCTCCCAACCGATGAGAAAAGAGGGAAGGGGTGGATGAGTTCCCCCCTTATTCCACCATATGCGATGTTTTTTTGCTGAACGTCACTGAAAAATTCTTTTCTCACACCTAGATCACTTGAAACCGAAAGAGGGGATGGAATCTAGGTCATTTCCTAAGTTCACACAAGATTGCTTCATAAAATAAGAACACCTAAAGCCAACATAAAGTTTTAGGAGATTTCCTCATTAAAGCATATATTTGATGGACTTTTTCTGCCATAGATCTTCTTTAGGTTCAGGTGAGTCTCCAGTATGATTTTGCTCTTTTTCCTCCCTCTAAATTGTCCTATTCACTGGTAGCCACCATACCTCATCAGAATTATGCCAAATTTTATGATTTTATGAGAGAAAAGTGTGAGGGAGGGATTTGTTTTGTTTAGTGGAGCTTCTGGAAGGTAGTTAATGCTAGAAGAGAAGCTTTTGGTGCCACTTTTCCTCTCCGTTTAATGGTGGCTAAAAATCACTATTCATGACTATGTGGAGGTGTTGGCCATGAGAAAAATGGAGGTCTCCACTTGTTGCATTAGGTAAGCCATTGATTGAGTGTATTCCGAAGTCAAACAAGTGGGTGTATGAAGAAGATATGGAAGATCATAGCTTTTTGCACTTTCTTTGCTTTATCTTCTTTTTATTTCCCCCTTTTGTTAACTTTTAATCCCCTCCCCATTCTTATTTAGACTAAAGTTCTATTTGGTTTAAATAAGGTTGGAAGATTCTTTGGGTTAGCGTGACTTCACTTAGGTTTACTTTGGGTTAAACCTTGGGGTAACCCAATTTGACACAAGTTAGTTCAGATTGATTCGATCAATTCTCATTGGTTTATTTGAGTTAAAGTTATGCTTTAATTGGGTTTAATTTGATCAGTCAAAGTCATTAGGATTAATTAAATTGATTTAGTTTGATTTTAATTTGAATATTCCCACTTTGACCAAAATGAGTGAAATGGCTCAATCCTGGGATTTATTTAAGCTTTAATTGTGTTTGATGAAGTATTAAAAATGATTTAGATTGGTTAATTTCAATTAATTATAATTTAATTTTGAAGTTGAGCTAAGTTGACCCAATTTGAGCTTAAAAGGTCAATTCAATTTAACTTGGGTCAAATGATCAACTTGATCAAATAAACTCAAGGTAAGTTCAAATTGTGTTTAAATATGAATTTAAAATTATTTATAATATTTAATTCAACTTAACTTAAATTTAGTTTAAGTTTAGGTTGTTGACCTCACTTTTTGTGTGAGCACTCATCCTTCCCGTATTAAACTTAGGAACCTTCTAGGCACTAAGATTTCCCTAATCGTAGGACACTTCTAGTGATTAAAGGAACACTAAACCCAAGCCTAGAGACTTAGGAAAGTATACCCTAAGCTTAGGTTATGCTTTAGGACAAATAATTTCTACCTATCCTATGACCTAAACCAAAATCCATGCTTGTCCACTCATCCAAAACTAACCTCAAGCCTACACAACCAACCTCTAATTGAATTTTATTTTATATCTAAGCTCCAAGACAAATTAACTGAACCCTTAATCAAAATTGATTCCACCATCATCCTATGGATCCAACCCAAGCCCAATCAATTGAAACTAATTCCAATTGATTTTTACAAAAATCACTCCAACCAATACCCTTTTTTAAACCCTTCCAACTCTTACAATCAAACCAATTGAACCAAATGAATCCAATTAACCCAAGTTAGCCGATTTGACCCAAAAGGCCCAAATAGGCCAAAATATATTTAAATCCAAATCAATTGCAATCAAAGCCATCAATCAACCTTGAATCCATCATTGAACTCTTCTCAACACCTAATTCCACCAATTCAACCTAATCAACCCATTTATTCCACTTGACCCAAAGTGACCTAAATGATCAAATTGATTCAAACTTCAATCCAATCCAAATTAGATTTAATAAACCCATCGAATCTCCTCTATAATGATCGTTGATCATCCTTGATTGATTGAGTAATTGCAATCAATTGGGTCAAACCAAAGCCAATTTGATCACTTGATCCAAGTTGATCCAATTAAGCCATATGGACCAAAATGATCCAAATCTCATTTTGACCTCAATCAATTAAAATTAATGGCTCCCATCAATTGTAAATGAATATTGGACATGTCTCAACCATGAATTGAGCTCAACCAAGCCAAATTGGTCCCTTAACCCAACTGGACCCAATTTGTCCTAAATGGCTAAATTGAGTCAAATCAAATCATAAACCCAATTGATTGAAAACAAATCCCTCTAATCAATCATAAATTGATTATTGAACATGATCCATCCTTCAATCAAACTTAATTTGATGAAACCAACCTAATCAACCCACTTACCCATTTTGACCTGTCAAATTGAACTAAATCCTTTCCAAATCCAAATTAATTCAAATCAACACCCACAATAATTCTCAAATGATCAATTGAGCCTAAACCAACCCTTTTTCCAAGCCAATTTTTTTAATACAAATTGGTCAATTTTACCCATTTGACCTAAATGAACCCAAGTGAAATGAACCCAAACTTCAAATTAAACCAAACCAATAAATACATCTTGAACATTTGAACACCAAACCCTTGGGTTGACCTAATTGACCAAATTGGTCAACCCAACTAACCATTTGACCCATATAATCAAATTGAGCCAAACCCATTCAAACTAAGTCCTAACCTAACCAAACTTGGCATGACTCATCCTTGGGTCACCATAGGTTAGTCCAAGTGGATCCAACACATGGTAAACCAAATTTGGGTCAAAACTCATGAATCAACCCACCCAAATGAGACAAAATGCATATTTGAATGATCTCACCTACTCTCTAAGCCATGGAAACCACCTTTGGCCATTCTTGGACACTTGGGCCACTAACCCAACCTAACCTAAGATTGTTGGGTTCAGCCTTGGGTCATGAGAGGGTGAACTCACCTAAGGCACCCCATTGGTTCACTTCGAGAATAATGTACACCCCATGCCAGCCCATGTCATTACCTAAGCCTCTCAAGCTCCTCCACCTCAGCAATCCACTGCCATCTTCGGCCACCTATCATGGCCAGATAACTGCCAAAAGCTGAGGCAATATCAACCCTTAGTTCACTTGGTGAGAAGAGTATACTCCTCTCCATCCATTCAAACTTCACACAAAGCATCCTTAGAGCATTCTAAGTAGTGCCAAAGCTTTTCCCGGTCCTCTTGTGATCTCCATCATCGATGAGACCAACCTTCGTTCAAAATTGAGAGCCCCGCCACACATTTAATCATCAATCTTTAAGAAACCTATGAAAATCATGCCATTTTTATTGCCCAATTTAAACACAATAATCAAATATTTATAAATTATCATGAAAGAATAAAAGGCAGGATGGGTATACTGCATACCTCAGAGAGAAATTGGGTAGCCAAGCTCTACTCTTATGCATCCCGAATTACAAAAGTATATTATAATTGAAATTGAATAGATGTATGGGGGTCTTCATTCTCTATTATTCTTTCATTCATTTGATTTGAAATACTTTAAGGACTCACAAGGCCTCCTAGGAGTTTCAGCCACCAGCCATCCTAAATCCCATAACACTAATCCTAATTCCTAATACTAAATTACATTTTTGATAAAAATAAAATCTAACTAAACTTGCAAGATAGATGTTAGTTAAATCATCCATACAAACCCAGTGAGTTATATTTTATAATTTGGACTTAGCATCCTACACATGAGTAACTAAGCCCAACTGCCCTAACTTTGATTATGCTTAGGGGTATAAGCAACCTACAAATAGAAGCATTTGTATTTATTTTAGAGACCTCATTAGCATAATCTCTTGTAGAAAATAGCATTAGGCTAAGAACGGCCTAACATCCAGTCAATGCATAATAATCATAACATCTTGTCTAAAACATTACAACATAAAACAAAATATAATATCATTACACACACCATCCTAACCTAAATCTAGAAGTGGTGACTTAGCATTCTATTGTGTGTGCTTAGGCATAGTGTGGTATGTATTAGCTAGGCTTTGGAATCATAATTATCTAAGTTTGGAATTATTTAAGTTATACATGTGGGTGGTTTCAAAGGATTGGAAAATTTTAATTTGTGTTTTGCTTTGTTTCATTTTATATTTACTTAGCATCTAAGCATTGTAAAGAGAAGGAAGGAGACTTAACCCTCTTCATCCATATCCTAAGTTTTTTTTCTAAAGCATTTTGTTATAACTTTGGTTTCCTTTAGTGAATGATTTAATAAGTGTTTTATTAATCCTAAGTTTGGGTTAATATTAAAGAATCCTATTCAACATGAAAGGGATCCTAAGATTAATGTAATTGAACACATAAATAATGTTGCACCATTCCTTTTCATCATTAATAACATGCATATGATTTTAGACTTATAATACCCACACATACAATGTATTTTGGCACACTTAGGTGATTATGAATGCATATACTTTGGTAGAAAAAAGAGATTTTTAATCCTTAGCTAAGTACACACACATGTATTAAAGTTTTAAGAAAATACGTGTCATTGTTTAAATCAGGGAAATGAGATAATCTAAGACCTCCTTGGGGCTACTTAAAGCCTCGTATTCCTAGGATGCCCAGACTATATACTTATTTTCTTAAATAGAAATGAATGCATACACAATTATGAGAATGAAAATTAAGTAAAAGATTGTATTTTAGTGAATCATTTACACATGTAAAGTAAAGTTCCATCCAAATTCTAGTACAAGTGCACATAGGAATGAAATTAAATTAGTACATGCCTTTGTTAACCACAGAAGTGAGGTAATTTAAGACCTCCGTGAAGCTACTTAAAGCCTCGTATTCCTAATGTCTAGACTATATACTTATTATCATTCAAACATATGTAAACCCATACTTGATTCATAAAGATAAAAGAATACTTTAATATGTTTAGATTAAGAGCACATATAAATCCTATGTAATGTTCATAGCTAATATCAATTCAACTCTCCATTTTTAATTTTGAAAGTAGATTTGAAATTTATTAGTGATAATAGCCACACATATAATAAGATTAATTCAACACATGCAACTTTACATAAGTATATTCATTTGATTATTTGATTTGAAAACATGATCACATGATGAAAATGACATAAATATTTATAATATTTGAAAAGGAATAATTGAACACTCCCACATAATTCATTGAACTATATTAATTCCTAAGGACAATCAAGTTGAATAAAATCATTTAAGGAAAACCAAAGTTTCTTATGAAGTTTAATTTTGGATTTGAATCATTAACCTCAAAGAGGAGGAATAAAATTCATTATTTTTATCCCATCACATGTTGATGATTGAATATGTTTAAGGAGAAGTAATTAAGTGGGTTTATGAACTAATTTAGTTTGAATCATTAAGCAATTCATTTAATTACCCTTTCCTATGCTTCTTTAATTTAATTAATCATTTAACTATGAGCTTCCAGTGATACGCAAATGAGAAATTGAAATTGCAATGCACTTAGAGACCTAATGCAATGAAGCTCATAATTAAATATTAATTAAATTAAAGAATCTAATTAAGTATTTATATGATTTTCTCACACCCATGGGTTAATCATAATTTTCTTAAGGCTCTTTATGTTATTAAACATAAAAAAGGAACCCACAAATTCAAATTATATTATTTGGAGTAATCATCATTTTAGTTTGACTTAATTTCATCATTAATTGCTTAATTAATTTCTTAATTATATTATGCACTAATTAGCCTCCTTAATGAAATGGATTTGGGAAAGCAATTAAGAAATAGGTCATAATCACCCATCCTCCACATTTCATTGTTAATCAGTGATTAATGATCATTAATTATTTAATTTTCATTGTTTATCATTTTTAATAATTATTAAATTACTTAATGAGAGTGATTAAGGTTTAATTTTTAAATTCTCCTAATTACCTAGCCAATAAATCCCAAAAATATTATGGAAGATAGAGGACATCCCATTAAATCAACATTTCAAATTTGAGATCAATTGGCCAAGTAATTAGGGCTTAATTAAGCTAATTAGGAAAAATTTGAAACCCTAATTAAGCACTATTCACTATTTAAAATATAAGTAAATTATTTTTATTAAATTATCCTCTATTTACTCTTTCCAAAATGGGTTTACTCATGTTTTTAGTATTTTTTTTATAATTATTCACGAATTTTTGAAGTTTTGCCTAATTAAACACATTTTAATCCTTAATCTCGTCGGCACGATGTGAGAGTTGACGTGGCATCGCTTTCCATGTGGCATCACGGGATTGGTCACTTAAATTGTCTAACGTGGCATGCCGAGTCAATGATGGTGGACACGATTTCATTCCCATCGTCTGATCTTGGATTGGACGGTGGGGATTAATCTTATGGTTCTTAATGTATTAAATTGGATAAAATGAGTGAATTAATCATAGTTGTCCATTCTAATCACACAGAATGGGCGACGGGTGATCCTTTGTCTCCTATATTATGGAAGATGGACACCATCCATCCTCAACCACTCGATTTGAGCTCATCGAAGCTCATGTGGTATCGAGATTGACTCCAAAAGATTTAGAGAGGAGATCTAAGGAGATCCTACGGTGTAAATTGTTAGAAAAATGCAAAAAATTTACAAAAGACCACCACCTAAGGAATTTATACAATTTATTGGAAAAATACATCACTAGAGCTCAAGACCAGTGATCCAACGGCTGAGGTAGCTTCATCTTGAAGAGACGAAGCCTTATTGAGAAGCCCGTGAGTTGCCTCCTCGTCGGTGGTTCTGTGGACCAAATGTCGCTGCAAATGTCATTGAAATTGGTCTATGATTGATCTCTGGTGATCAAATCAATTGTGAATCGATTCATTTCAATTCATCAGAGCTTAGGGAAGGTGTATAAAATGCTAATTTGGATTTGGTGGAGTTTAGGAAAGGTTTGATGAAGAAGGGGCTCTGTTTCACTCGGGTTTGACCTTGTTGGTGATGGGGAGCTTAAGAGAGGTTGAGAAAGCTCTAGGGATGCTCGTCTCGACTCACTGAAACTCTATGTCTCATTTCAATTTGATGGGGAGGAGTATACTCTCCTCCCTGATTGATCCAATGGATATGATCAATTAGCTTTTGGCAGGCGTTCGGCTGGCACAGGCGATCGGGGATGGTAGGAATCGACTGAGGTGGATGCTCTTGAGTGGCTGGAGGAAGGGAGTGGGCTAGCCATGTGAGTACCCTCTCCTCCAAGTGTTCCAATGGGGTGGCTTGGGTTAGCTCACCTCCACTTGAGCCATGGTTGACCCAATTTGCTTTGGGTCAGGTTAGCTAGTGGTCCAAGTGTACAAATTAAGCTTAAGGGCGGCTGCCAAGGGTAGGAGAGTGGGTTTGACCATCCAAATGTAAATTTTGTCTCATTTGGAGGGGTTTACCTAATGGGTTTTGGATTAATTTGGGTCAAGATGGGTTGGGCTTGATTTGTGCTGACCCATGGTGACCTAAGGATGGGTCATGCCAAGTTTGGTTGGGTTTGGGCTTAATTTAAATATGTTTGACTCAATTTAATTAGAAGTGTCATGTGACTAGAGAAATCCTAATGCTTAGAAGACTCCTAAGTCTAAGGAGTCAATCCTCTCTCCAAAAGTGAGGTCAACAAAAGTGTACCCTAAAATCAACATCTATAATTTTCCTAAGTCCCTAACAAAATATTCTTACAAGCATTATGAGCAGACTCCTACTAAGAAAATCCAGTGAGTCTTAATAAAGACACAACTCCTATATTCATTCAAATAATAATATTTGTAATTTTGAAGGTACTCGATAGAAAGAAGAAAATTCATTACATTCATTCATAAGTAAAATCATTATAAAATATGTGAGTGCAAGGAAAATAATCTTTCTCGACTCATTAAAAAAAGTAGCTTACGCTGCTCTTATCGACATCTTCATTAGATTCTAAGAGGGAAAGTACGTTGGAGAAATCTAATAATTTGGCATCCAACTAGGCATGTCTCACCAACATAGTAATAATGAAGTTATTGCCAACCTTGAATTTTTTTGTTACAATAAGTCTTGGTGTTGATTATATACCTTGTGTATTTCACCAATTGATTTGATGATAACAAACTTTGTGTAATAAGAACTAATTATTTCTTTGTAGGATAAATTATTCATATTAATCATTATGAATGTCATTCTTAATTTATATTTATATATATGATAAACATATAATCTTGAAGCTACTAGTTGGTTTAATTCAAGTGATGCAGGAAATTCTTCAAACCAGGATTCTTCAATCAAATTTGGAAAGCTAAAGCTATTGGACTTGAACTGGTTGGAAATTTTTTAGGACATATAATACTAAGGTAAATAAGAGCTCAAATAAAATAAAGTTAATGGCTTAATCATTTCAAAATATTTTATTTAAATTTATCCATATTTTTGTACATTTAAAATTGCATTATTCTTTAACTATTTCTTTAATTATCCATTTTGGATAACATATATTACTTGCATGAATTTAATTATCATTTAGTGTGCTTTCAAGTAAGATGAATTAATTTCACACTTCATTTAATTATTTCCATGCTTAATTACATTAATTATCAATTTATTTTTGCATGAAATAAAACTATTGAAGAATTATCCTAATTATTCTTTTTCTCTATCCCATCATTTTATTTTCTCTCATATCATCTTTATTATTTTTTTAATATTTTGACTTAAGTTTTCAAAGATTTTTAAATGATAAATCATGGGAGATTTATTCAAATTATTTTCATAATATTTCCCTCATTTATTCAAATTTTAAAAGCTCATTTATTTGAATTTGGAATTTTAATTATTTTGAATCAAGATTGAATATTCATTGCCATATTAATGTAAAATTGGATTTATTCATCTATGGAATTATTTGGCCAACCATATCATGATTTATTTCAGCTAAATGAAATTTAATTGAATTAATTTAAGATAATTCAGATTTAAATTCAAACGAGCCATGTATTTATGCACTTTCCAAATTTATATATGTATTTCAGGAAATACCATGGTTGACCCATATTTTATTTATTTTAATTAATTTTATTGTTATTTAAATTTTAAATTTTTTTTATTTAAATCTCTTTCGATTGAATTTAAATTTATTTTCATTATTTGGGGTTTATTTTATACATAAAAAGTCTTGGTAGAATTTATCTTTAATTTATTTTATTTGATCATTAAATTTGAATATTGCACTTATTTATTTCCAAATTTAATTTTATCTTTATGGAATGATTATGGCTTTCCCAATGTGTTTAATTTAAGTTATTCTAATTTTATTTGAATTAATTGCTCTAGAGTAAATTCAAATCCAAGGAGTATGTGTTATTGTATTTTCCAAAAAATATTTTTTTATTTTTGGATGTTCTTTGGCCAGCCACTTATTTATGTCATTTAATTAATTTTTTTATTTTAAAATTTGAATCTATTTCTTATTAATCTCCTTTGATTGTTAATTAACTAGTTGGCATTTATTAAAAATTAATTCATGCATGGAAAGTATTTTCCTTGCATTATGGCTAAATTAAATTATTTTTCGTTTAAATTATTTTCAAATTTGATATCTTCATTAATTAAAACCTTATTCATTTATTGAAATGGCATTTAAACTAAATAACTTTCATGATTTGGCCGACCATATGATATTTTGGTTGAATTTATTTTGAATTTTTACATCATGTGCTTTAATTTTCCAAAATTAAATTATTTCCTTTAGAAATTATCCCTCTCATATTTTCCTCTCTTCTCTCTTGGCTTGGCCAAAATTCTCTTGGCTTAAACTCTATTTAAAGGGTGGATTTCATGAATTAATTCTTCTTGATTGTCTCCACCTTGGCCGAACCTATGCTAGTAAATTTCTTGGAGTCTAAAGCTCATCACCGTTCTTCACTCTTTCAACTACATTCAAGTGGAGACCTTCCTCAACTCTTTCAAGCCTCTTTTATTCCTTGGAAAGTTCACATCAAGTCAATTGATTTCATTGCTTACATACAAAGGCTTGAGTAAGAGTATTTATTTTATCCCCATTTTTTGAATCATTGGTTTGATTTGGATTAAAAGATTTATATTCTTTATGGTTATGATTTTTCTATAATATCTTTTTATTCATCTTTAAGTGATTCCTTTTATTTTGATTAATTTGAAATAATCTCTTTTGGTCAACCTTAGAGTATAAAGGTTTTTGTTTGAGTATATCTAAAACTAATTATATGGAGTGTAATTTTAGTTATAGAAGTTTTAGTGGTGGTGTTGTGACATTGGGTGATCAAGTCATTAAACAGAGCAAGCATTTCAGATATCTAGGCTCTATTATTCAAAATGATGGTGAAATAGATGAAGATGTTATGAGCAGAACTTAATTTAGATGGTTGAAGTGGAGGAATGCATTTAGCCTGTTGTGTGATAGTAAAGTATCGCTTAGACTTAAGGGAAAATTTTATAAGATGGTGGTAAAACCTGCAATGTTTTATGGTGTAGAATGTTGGCCAGTAAAAGAGAAGCATAAGACTAAGTTAAGTGTTGAAGAGATAGGGATGCTCAGGTGGATGAGTGGCTTTGCTCTTAGAGGTAAAATATGAAATGAGTATATTCGGGGAAATGGCTGATAAGATTAGAGAGAGGCAGCTTAGATGGTTTTGATCACATAAAGCATCAGTCATCTGATGACCCAGTTAGAAGAGTAGATGTTCTAGAATTTTCTTATGTTAAGAAAGGTAGAGGTACACCTAACAAGACTTGGTTAACATGTATAGAAAATGACCTTAGTTTATTAGAATTAAATGAGAATTTGACACACAATTTGACACAATGGAGAAGAAGGATTCATGTAGCCAACCCCACATAATGGGATAAAAGCTTGTTGTTGTTGTTGTATAAATTTCATATTCAAAATTTTTGACATTCATGTTATCTTAACTAAAAGAATTTGCTTTAACATTGGTAAAGATTTTCTAAAGTCCTTTTTAAGTTCATCTTTCAAGAAACTTTTTTGGTCATAGAATACACATAAAAGACTTAAGTGAGAAAAGTGCTTTCATTTATTCTCTTAAATATTTAAGTTCATTGGTTTGATTTGAATGAAATGTTTTATGTGCTTTATTGTCAAAATATTCACTTGATCTCTTTTCATTCTTCTTTCAAAAGATTTAAAAGAATTTCTTATTTATTAGATTAAATTGAATTTACAAATAAGAAGTAACTATTAGATTATTTATTAGAAAGTATTTATTACATAACTTATTTGAATTACACTTTCATGCAAATGTTTTGATCATCCATGTCATGTGATTTCATATGGCTCTTCAAGTTCTTTCATTTCAAGTCTTCATTTTTTTTAAGTAAAATAATTTCTTTTAAGACTTATTTACTTCAATTATTTCATGTAAAGTTCATATTATTACTTTAACTTTAACTAAATAAGAAATTTAATCACCTTGAGCTCTCTTTATTGTTTGTCTTAATATTGTGTCAGTTGGATTTTGAGTGCAAAATTTTTTTAAATTGAGAGTTAGATACTTTGTATCTTTTCTTCTTTTATTCTCTTGTGATTTGTTGGGGTTGTACTTTCCATGTAGAAAAATACAGTGTTGGGTTGTACTTGCTTGTGTAGGAAAGTACGGTGTTGGGTTGTACTTACCAGTGTAGGATAGCATGTGTTAGGGTTGTAATTGCCCATTGTGAGAGACTATGGAGATTGGTTGTAATCTCATTTGATTAGTGAATTCGTAGTAAGGGTGACTAGGCATGGATGTAAGTTGATTTTTGGGTTTGGACGAACCACATGAAAATCTTTGTGCCTCTTGTCTCCTTACTTTTTTGCATTTAGTTTGATTGTTTTAATCTTTCATTATAAATAACTTTATATATTTTGTAACTAAATTTTCTACAAAGTTTTAAAAACTAAGTTTTAATTTGATAATCTTTTAAAATACCCAATTCATCCCCTCTTTTAGGTGCCATAACCTCTTAACACATAGCACTCATCAGAGTAAATGAATCTAACAAACTTAGCTTCCTTTCTTTGAAAATCCTAAGTGCGATGAAATATGTCATCTTTCATCTCTTTATTCATTTAACCATATGAGTAAGGTCCAAAGTGGTCTTATTCTTCTCCTCCTTGCACTGAGCTACCTTTGCCTGATGAACTTCAAATTTTCCCTCAATGTATTTTTGGTCACTAGTTTAGTATTCATGGCGAAGGCATCTTGCTACTTGACAAAAAACTTCCATCAGATCTCCTAGTTTGACTGCCACATTATAACTTGATTGGTCAGACAATATAAGGCAGTCATCCATATGGAATATCCTTTAGAAGATTATTAAATCTCTTGGAAAAGATTGTCTGCCAATTTTGGAGTATAGTTATCATGACAATACTCTCCCTGATTCTCCTCCTCCACTTTAGACTCACCTTTATATTAGCAACCTTGATGAGTCGAGCTCATGGCCATCTTTCTTTACTTTCTCGAAGTAATACTCAACCCAACCTTATTGATGGCCTCCGTGGGGACTATACTTTGTCTTGCCTCATTGGCGACCTCAGTGGGAGTCAACCTACCTTCAACAAATTTGTGCACACACTCCTCCAGGAAGTTAACCATGTTAGGGTGAAGTGGAGGGGGTGTCTAGGTTTCCTTCCTAGAAAGGAACAAGAAAAATAATTAGAATGGGTGATCTAGAAAGATTCATAGCCAACAATGAGTAACTCATCACAGAGGACACTTATGAATTTGTTGAAGTGGAGGCAAAGGAAAATGTTCAAGTTATGCCTGTCACTTTTTTCTAGCGCTCTACTCTCTTGGGTATCAAGCTTGGTGAGTGCTATCACCTTACTAGACAAGAAGGGAGAAGGAAGCATTAGCACTAACCATAATGACAAGCTCTTAATGAAAAAGAGCTTCGAGCACCATCTTTGCACCTTATTGGCTAGACCATAATCTTTAGAAAAGTCACAAAAATTTGCACAATCTGGTCTTGATGGCCCTTTAACATAAAGACTCACTAGAAAAGGTTCAAGCTCTAAGGTAGATTCTCTTCCCATACAAAAAGAATGAAAGTGGTAATACTCATCTCTAAGTTAGGAAGAACTTGAGCTGGGACCAACTTGTAGAAATTCAAGATGTCGACCCACAAGCAGAGAAGAGGGAGCTATAACCCATTCTTGAAGTGGGCAAGGGGAATACACAACTCGCCTAATCAAGTAGTGTTGAATAACTTGTGCTTTTTGGATACTCATATTGTGAAGTCTAGATTGCCACAATAGTGGTAGAGGAAGATAGAGATTGTGTTGGACTAATCTAAGTACAACACTTCCTTACCCAGTGCCTATAAATACATCGAATCCACCTTCCTAAGGAGTGCCATTCTGAGAGAGATTGTTAAAATAAGAGCAAAGGTGTGATCTACTAACTAGAAAGAAACTCTACTTGCTAGAAGATGAAGGAGCAAAAAAGACTCAACCACACAAGATAAGAATAAATTTTTAGATGTAGTAAGTAAGATGTAGTAACGTGGATGTCACATCAAGCTTTAAATGAAAAATGATTACTTGATCCCGTAGATCTCACAGGCAACACAAATGATAACAAAATTAAATAATGATATAAATAAACTTGACGAAGAAAAAGTGGCAAGTAGAGAAAATTAATATATTTAATAAAATTTATGAAAAATATATCATAACACAAACTTGTTATGACCCCTATGCATTATTTTTGAGTAGTTTAATAATGAGGTCCAAATGCCACTCTTTGTTTAGTCTACCTTTCTTGCACACATAATCAAACAAAATGTTTTTGAAAAAAAGGAGGAGAGAAGTCCCTTGCAACTTGATTGAGCTCTGAAGCAAAGTCAACTAGGCCTTCATAGTTGTAAAATCTTTCTAAGACTCCACCTCCATGGACTACCTTCGTTATGACTCCAACTCCAACTACACTCACAACATGCCTATTTTTTTTGACTTGATGAGTCTAAAGCCTGATTTAGGATGATGACCTCCCTTGATGGAACAATGAGCTCAGAAAAATCAACAAGAATTATTGGCTTCTTCTTGAAGTCAACCACCACAATAGAAAAGACTTGCCCCTTGCAAACTCACCATTTTCTTGATATGTAAAAATAGAAAATCTCTACAGCATCTTCTTAATGTCCATAAAGGTGAAGATGGTCGCTATGTCAAAAGATAAAGGATGTCTCATGACGCTTTTGTGGTCAAAACCCTACCTAAGATCGCATCATCATTGAGCAAGTGGCAAAGCCGAGTCACCATGACAAAAGAAATTCATCAAAAGTGAAATTTCAATGAGAGGATTAGCTAATGGCCAGACCCTCAGGGATGGATTCCATTACTCAAGCAAATGGAATTGTCCTCATTTAGATCATGACCTAGCAAATCACTCATATACAAATGAAAGTCTTGCATAAGTACCTAGACCATTAAAAGAGACAACATAAAATGGTAGCAGGTACCCTTCATCACCCTCAATGGATGCTTGCACACTAGTTATGACTAGCCATAATCAATGTGGATGTTTAGAAACACAAATAAAGGTGCTTAAAATACAAGATGGGGATAAATATCACCTTAGCTAGGAAATCCTCTACAATTTCCCCCGAAGAGGTGGTTTCCATCAACACCAAATCAAAAGAACCTCACTCTTCTCTCTCTCTGTCTCTCCCCCTCTCCCTCTCATTACTCATAGGTTGCAGAAAGAGTGGGACAGTAAATACACCCTACAGGGTGAGTACTTAGTTCCTCCTATGAGTTCTTCACGACATCCTGAATTAGGGTGACAATGGTCTCACCAATAGGATGGGCCATCACACTCATCTCAGCTATCGAAGCAACAATGACTTCCTCAAATCTTCTAGCCTTCTTGGCCTTTTTCAAAGACCAACCTAGAGTATAGCAAAGTCAATGTCGCCATGAGGTCTCTTGGCATCCATGGCAATTAAATATGCATTTTTATAGGCTCAATAATGAGAAGAAAGAAGATATGTTCAAGAAACCTACATAATATATCATAGAGTATTTTAATGGGAAATAAATGTCCCTTTTATAGCCGCTAGAGGCCTAAACACGTTAGAAGAAGAATCAAGTCAAAAGGAGATGTGACTCTTTATAATTATGTAAAATATTTTTTCATTAAATGCTTATAGCTTATCATTTGTTTCATTCTTCTATCCTTTTTGTGAGTCATCTCTATAAGGAGTAGAAGAATTAGGGAGCTAAATGTACTTCCAAAGAAACAAATAAGTAAGATTTCTTTTCCAAGCAGGACTAGCAACATGGGTGAGCCTATAAGAGAAGCTACTCAGTAATAAAGACTAACCCTAAGGAAGGTGAGGTTAAAATGACTTAGGAAATAGACCAAAGGAACCAACCTCGAATCTAGTCACCCACAACAGGCTAGCGACTAGGAGGTCAAACGATCATAGCAACCTAAATTCAATATGTTGATCTCTACTTACACATCTACATGAACAACGATCTACTCACCTCTTATATCGATCAAGTCACCACTCACCTACATGTACTCTCTTAGAGCCAAAGCGAGCACCTGTTTATACATGACATGCCTAATATGTACTAACCTAATGTAAAGACCCCACCAAAAATATAAAAGGGGACACCTTTTTTTTATGGAAGACTTTTTCCTCTTCTCCTTTTTCTGAAAACCTTTATACTCAAATTCAGAGTGAGATAAATTTTGCTATCTTTTCACACTTTTTTATTTTTTATTTGACATATTTTGCCTAATTCTATTTCCCAGGTATCTTAGAAGGCTCTATCTAAGTCCACAGATAGATTTGGATTCAGCAAATTCATTATAATGATAAAAGAATCAAAATGAATGGTTCCTCATAACATTTAAATTTGTGATAAATAGAATGAAGTTAAAAATTAAAGCAAAGGAAGATATGAAAGTGACAAAAAAAGAACTAATAGTTTTGAGATGAATTTAATTGACCTTTTTATGCTCAAAGAAAGGCTCGAATTGATTTGTCGATGGCTTAGAGTACCAAACTTTAAATGTCCCTATCATATATTTGCTACTCCTAAGGAATATAATATTGTGAGGAGTGATGTTGAGGTGATAAAAAAGAAAGAATAATGGAAAGGAAGTAGTAGGGTTGAAGTGGTGGTTGCATTAAAAGATGATAAAGAAGATCATATGTGCTTACAAGGTTTGGAACAATGTTATCCATGTTCTAATCATGTTGCTACAAATAATATTGATTTTGATAGTTATAATGCTAGGCTTCTTTTTACTGAATGTGGTGCTGATAAAGCACTAGTAGTTGGTGATTGTTTTAATGATGTTATCAATTTCAAGCAATTTCTATGATCCACATCCATTATAAATAATTTTGGAATCAAGATCAAGGCTAGTGATAAGACCCAAGTTAGAGTTACATGCTCTCATTGAGAATTTCCTTGGAGAATACAAGCATTACTATGTGTTGATGGTCACACTTTTAAAGTGACAAAACTAGATGAAAGACATTTGTGTAGATATTGTGGAAAAGCATCCAAACATTTCTATAAAGTACATTAATGAAAGATTGGAGATAATGTATGGGTTATCATTACCATATATGAAATTATGGTGCTCTAGAGAGACAACAAAAAAAATATCATTTTTGGGGTAGTAGATGATAATTATAAATGGATATTTACATTAAGAGTGGAGCATTACACACACACAAATGATAGTGATGATTATTCATTCTAGAGATTTTACTTCAATTTTTAAGTTTGCATTGATGGTTTTCTTATAGGTTATAGGAATCTATTGGGGCTTGATGCTTTCCATCTTAAATCAAAGTATTTAGGTTTTTTTCTATTTATCATTAATCTTGATAATAATAATAAACTCTTCAATTTGCCTTTTGTAGTGGTTGAAATCAAATCAAGGAATACACTTGGTTGATTTGTAGGTGAGATATACCTCCTTCCTTTTGATCAAATATTAAAAGAAGGTATACAAAGGAAAGTAAAAATGTCTTCCCTAGTGTAGAGAATAGTGCTTATGTGTGGTATTTATGGAAAATTTTGAAGAAGTGTTTTCATTGTTTTGATAGAACCAACTAGTGAAACTTATTTTGGTCTATTAAAAATAGTTATGAACAAGTTGATTTTGATTCCAAGTTAATAGAGATATTTAATATCAGCCTAATAGTCCCTTCATATTTGATTTCTTTATCATATAGTGATAAAAAAGTATATTTTTTCTTTGATATAAATAACAAAAACTAAGACAAGTAATATAGCTGGATCATTCAATGCTTAGATTGGAGATGCTAGGTGTAAAACAACTATGGACCTCATTAACATGATAAAGGGAATGCTGATGAAACAAAGATCTGAGATGAAGTTAAGTGAAGCTAGATGTCAAAGAGAATTAGTCCAATATGCTAAAGAATACATTAGATAATTTACTACAGAAAAAGAGAGCTTCATTATTAGAAAATCAACATCATACAAGGATGAGGCTGAGGGTGATAGACATGAGGTGAATATTGAAATTAGAGAATTAGTTGCAAGTTATGGAAAATGACTAATTTACCATGTATTCACATAATTACATTATTAAGTACCAAGAAACATTCTTTTTAGCATGTTTATAATGATGACCACTACCATATTATTAGCAATTACTATTTACAGTTGATATTTTTTGTACATTAAATATTTTTTTGTTGATTTGTAAAAGCTACCATTTGTCATTTTAGGTATAAACAAGCATATGAAGTGCAATATCAACACTTCCTGGTGAAGAACAATGGAGTATAGCAAATGCCAATGTGATGATTAGTATGAATAATAGATTAAAATCGAGAGGAAGGCCTAAGAAGAGAATATTTAAGAATTTCTTAGAGAGCAACAACAACAAAAGAAGAAATTTGTTCAAATACAATCATTATAGTTTTTGGGGTCAGCACAAAACCACTTGCAAAAATCTTATGGGGAAATTTTGTCCAGGTGGCATTGAAGGCAATCAACATTCCATGTTAAGAGCTAAACTACCAAATAGGAGAAATTAAATGAGTGGTCACCTAACATTTTTTGGGGATTGCAAAATTTAGCTTTTCCTTTTTTTTATTCATACATGCACCACAAGCTTTAAAAAATTTAAATGTTATTTTGCTTGAAATAAACACCACAACTATAAAATATGCTTTGAGGTATGTTGGCATTATTTTTATTATAACTTATACATGAATGTTGACTTGGTCAAGATTGAATACTAAGTTGTGATATTGTGCCACATATTATGTGTTGTCTCTTGGCTACCCAACTTAACATCATTTCTGGATATCAAAATTGACTTTCATGAGTTGCTTCATCTTCTCTATCAACTATAATTACATATGCAATGAACTAAGGTTCAAATTACAATAATTTTATGTGAAACTTATGCAAGCAAGCTTTCATGTGTGAGATTTTGATCTATGTAAAAATTTTTGATCAAAACTTTGTTTGACAAAATACATTTTAAAGTTGTTTCAAACATGATTATTTGCACTAAAATTATATACTATATCATGCATGTTGATGGATTGAATAATTTATTTAAAATTATATATATATATATATATATATATATATATATATATATATATATGTATATATATATATATATATATATATATATATATTAAATATATATAATCTTATAAATATTTAATGAGTAATTTATACATATTCATATATATTTATGATTTGTAATAAATAGCTCATCATTTTTACCCATTACGAATATTGTATTCAATTGTATTTCAAATGACATAAGTAAAATTAGAAAATTAGGCAAATAATGAATGGTCAAAGTGTTTGTATAAAATAAGGCAGGTTGAAATCCTTGAAAATATTTAAAACAACCAACTACACCTATCAAATGTATCATTACTTATAATGAAATAAATGAATCACTTCATCTTACTTTGCTTTGGAAAATATGATTTATACTTATGATGAAGAGATCGGAGAAGAACTTATCTTAGTTCAAGTGAGGGTATTCCTTAATTAAAACATAAATTAGATCCTTCATTTATGTACTTAGAGTCTAATTCTCCCAAACAAAAAAAACCTGTGATGTCCATTTAGAAGTAATAAAATCCTTACAACTTCTATGATTGTGACAAAAATAATGATAAAGAAATAATTAACAAAAATTCAGATGAACCTCTGGCAAAGAAATTAGAATAATGTAGAACAAAAGAAAAAGTCAATGTGAACTATAATGTCTTGGACTACTTAAAGAAACTATTTCCATTGTTAAGTATTTATGATTCTTTTAAGTTGTCACAAGACATGCATCAAAAATTGTTCACAGCTTTGCATGAAATAGAATTTTTTCAAGCTTGTTTTGCTAAAGAAAAAGTGAAGAAAACTCTTCCTTTAGATAATTAATTATTTTTTAGCTTATCTGATGAAGATCTATTGCTAAAAATCATTAATCATAATAAATCTTTGTACATGATTACAATGATCTATGTAAAGTATCAATAGGATCTTGATAAATCTTGATCTGTAACCAATGTTTTTATAGCATGAATCACTACATAAAAAGTGTTGTATACAAATAAGCTCATATTGCATGGTTTAAACAGAAGGAAAAAATATAATAAACTCTATGACACTACCATTGTTGTTTGATGATTTCAACATTGAAGCCAAATTTCATGTGATACACACGAATAGTTCTTTCCTATGTTATAATTTGACTTAAAAAGTATCATGATCAAACTAGTTCAATAATCATATTAAATATTATTAATATAACTATTATGACATTAAAATTAAATCAATTTCATTGAACCTATGTGCATCTTAACATAAAGTAAAAATATGAGATGATTCTAACTATATATATATATATATATATATATATATATATATATATATATATATATATATATATATATATATATATATATATAACATCTTTTAATCCTATACATTTCTTCTAGCATTATAGGCACTCATTATGCATAGTTGGGAAAATTAAATGGTCGTATGATTTATTTGATACGAAATCTTATTTAAGAAATAAATATTCATTTTATAAGAAAATGTGAAATTGATCCAAACATAACCTATCATGGTTATAGAGAATAGTATATATAGATTAGTGTGCATGATTTCACATATACATATATTTACTCAGTAAACATCTTCTAAAGTCATCATATATGCCCTATATTGTGTGTACTATCATATATTTTATATTTTATTGCCTTTTGGTATTATGCATATAAACATAATAATGGGGAGAAATATTGATTCAAAAAAGAAAAGCATACTCGCCTAAAGATATATGTGTGTGTGTGTGTACACACACATAGAAACACATTATGTGACTGTTACTTGACGCATTTGCATTATTATCATATCATTTCACATATGTCTCACAAGAAGATATATGTTGTAGTTTATTAATGAAAATTTCTAAATTTTATTGGTTTGGATGGTGCATGAGCATATGGCTATAGAGTCTTAACTCCCTTAAATAACCTTCCCCGTTATCTACTTAATTTAGAGTCAAGTAGGAATCTGGTGGGATGCCATCACACATAGGTTTTTATTTCATCGGGTTATCCTATGCTAATTCATTTGGTTGACCTAGCGAAATCAAAATCTACATTATGGCATATTTTATATGACCTTTGTCATAACATATGATCACATTTGCATTGCCTCATGTTAAATCATTAGAACATAGTCCACATTTGTTTCATTCGGCTTGTTCATCCTTTGCAGTCTAACTAGTTATATCTCAATCCTCATAGATCGAGTCTCCTACTTAGAAACTAGTACATTCATATCCTATCTTCTTTTCTTTGTGGTATCATCATCATGTAGGATAGTTTACATCATTTTCATGTGGAGCTTAATCTCCCTCTAATCTTAGAGTCATTTATGATTTTCTTTCATAGTATATGCTATCACATATTGATACATTCATATCATTTGATATGTATTGGTCATCCCCTTATTAGTTATTTCTGTTCATGATGTAGCACATAAAAGAAGGAAAAGACATGTCATAAGGTCTCAAACCAAAGCTTGAACTTAGGATAACTTTATTATAATTTATGTGTTTTGGATTTATATTTTATGTGTTGTATTATGTAGTAATGGATGTATTTAAACATGTATAGGTGTCATATCAGAGTTGTGATTGAAGATATATGAGTTCATGTTTTTATAATGTATAGGTGTTAGTCTGGCACTACCTTTCTAACACCTTTGTGCTACATTCCGTAGTATTTAGTATTTGAGGATAGAGAAGCTAGTAACTTGGCACTAGACTATGGTTCCACGACATTGGTTTGTGATGGCACTGGGCTGTGAAATGAAGGGTTCAACTTTTTTTTTTTTTTGATAGTTTTCTTCTGAAGGGACACATCCCTTGGAGTATTGTACTTATTTAAATACGATTTCTAACCTAATGGAGTACTTTTGGCTTTTATGTTTAAAAATTAAGTGAAAACTCTTTGGTTGGAGCTTAGTGGCTAGCCTTGTGAGGGATTTGATGATCTCTCACTACTGCTCTACTTTGGTGTGTAGAACTTCTTCTAACCTCTTCCACTTTTGTGATTGGAAGATAGTGGAGCATCTCTTTCTTCACCATCTGCTAAGACATCCTACTCTCTGTAACCCTTGTCCCCACTAATTTTGGTATTAAAGCCCTTGGTTTGGAGGCATGGAGAAAGTGCTCACAAATAATCCATATCAAATCCATGCAAGGTTAGTTCTATATTTTGGATTTTATGTAATTTTATTTATAGAATTATTGATTTTTCTTGGAAGCACTTGCTAAATTCATGTGGTAGGCAATTCTATGAATGTTTGTGTTACTACCAACTAGTTATCTCTAGTTATAAAGCCCAACCTTTTTCTACGTAACCTAACTTCAAACCATCATACTTGAGTGAAAACTTGAATAAGGGAGGGTTCACTAAATAGCCTAACTAGTATACAAACCCTACATAAACATCGAAATCATATCCTTAAGATCTTATGGTTATTTCTTTTCTTAAGTTTGCTTAATATTTTGTCGTATCCATAAGTTACTTTGTGTTTATTGAAGGCTAGTCATTTTCAAAAAATTGTGCATGTTATTTGTGTAAATTTTAGTTCACTTATTGCATATTTAAAACTTTCATTTGGAGTGTTATACTTGCATTTTGTTAAACATCATGCCACCCAAATATTTTAGTTTGGACCAACTAGAGAACTTAACTAAGAGAGTATATGAGATCTCTATGAGAAGTGAAGAGAAATTCACTAGGGTAGAATACCGACACATGAACCACACTGTATAAATTCAAATATTGATTATTAGGTTTCAAACACCACCAACTATTTCATATCTAGATGACTTAGAACCTATAAGAGGGGAAACCATTGAACTTGCTAGAGATGAATATCCTGCAAGAAGGCTGAACCAAAGGAACACCCTTAAAGAAGACCATCTTAAGGTCCATGAAACATTAAATGAACCTACAAAATAAGTTAAGATAGAAGCCCCAATGCATAATAATGCTCATGACTCTAATAAATTTTTAGATTGGTTAACTCAAAATTTCTTTGATTAGTATCATATGGATGACTACCAATGGATAACATTTGCTAAAATGAAACAAGTAGGTCATGTGAAAATCTATTGAAATAACATTCTAGTAAAAGAAGAGAGATTTAGTAGAAACCTATGGGTAGAAATGAAAGAAATCCTAAGGGCTAAGTATTTTTCTAGAAATCATGATAAAAAGCTTGACGAATAATTGACTATTCTTAAACAAGGGTCAATAGTGGAATATATGAATACATTTAAGGACTTAATAGCTATAACTCAATGCATTGATCAAGAGTGGTAAATAGTTAATAAATTTGTCATTTCTTTAAGAGGAGATATTAGGAATGAGGTAGATCTTCATGATCCCCAAACCTTAAAGGCCACCTTTCACTGTGGTTTACTCCTAAAAAAATATAAGAAAGTTTCATCCACATCCAAGATGAAAGCTCAAGTATCATCTAAATATCCACCCACATCACAATCTCAAAATTCTATCATTAAACCTAATCTTTATACATCTAACAACCCCACTAAAATGAACCCCACTAAACCTACTTCTAAAATTATGAAAAAGATAATTTACTTTAAATGTCTTAAGAAGGGTCATATGCAAAACCAATGTAGAGAAAAAAAATCATGTTCCTGAATGAATTGGAAGATTGAGGTGAAGATGAGGATATTGAAGAGATACATGATGATACACCACTATCTAATGAAGAAGTGGATCTAATATAAATAATCTAGTATGACTTATAAGGCATATGATTGCTTCTAGAGAAGAAGAAGACTAGAAAATGAGAAATATATTTTTCAATGTATAACATATGTAAGAAGAAAAGGTGTCGACTAGTAATAGATGGAGAAAGTGTTATGAATGTTATATCAACTCATGCTATCACTAGTGTTAATCTAACAACTGAACCTCATCCATAGCCATTCCAAGTCTGTTGGGTAAGTCAAACATCCCTATGGGAATTTTTTATTTGGAATACCATGTAGATCTTCAGGCTACTTATTTAAGTAATCAAATGCATCATTAAAGGATAATTATATTATCTCTAAAGATAAACATATTACCTTATAATGAATTTGATCACTTAATAAAGACTCTTAAGATTGATGGGTCTTCGATGTACCAAAGATTCTTCCCCTGAACTATATGGAGACGAAGAATAGAGTTCATAGTTTCCTTTAAGGGCAAGCCCTTATAGTTAATTACATCTTAGAAGAAATAAAATTTCTCCTAAGAATAATCTTGATTAAAGAAATTAACTTTTATCTCTATAGATTTCAAAGCTTGTCTTAAAGAATGGTTAATTTGGAAATGCTCAGACGAAGAAATATTTTCGGAAGCCAAAAAGGATTAAGTCAGAAATACTTCTAGATATTGGGATGCCTAGTAAATATTTCAACTATCCTATCACTGACCTTTTCATTTTTGAGACTGAATTTATTAGAGTTGTGAGTTTGACATTTTATTAGAAATCTAAGACTTAGATTATAATAGCACAAGACTATATAAATGCCTAGTAGTTGAAGACTTATTCCAACAGGATACTTCAGAACCTAAGTCTAAAAGTGCTTCTGACATAAGTCAGAGGCTCAACTTATTCTAGTTTTAGGAATTATCATTTATTTTCTTACCTAAGAAAATAAAAGTATCCCTGACTCTTCTGGACTTATTTTTTGCTTGGAATTATCGATTCATTTTCTTCAGAGACTGATTCAAAACCATCATTCTGGTCTTATGTATGCAAGAAGGCTGGGTTGTTACATTTTAAAAAAGAATCTATAAACTAAAACTCACTATTTAATCTCTAGTATCATGTTAGGTATGATATGCACCTAACTAATGTAACAATTTTCAACTTTTAAATATTTTGACTCATAATTCATTTAAGGCCTTTGGGGTATGCATTTTATGCTTATAATGAGAATAATTAGGGATGGTCATGGGTCAAATCAAAATAAGAAGGCACATTGCCCAAAGAAGGTGTTCATCCTCAAAAGTTAGATGCCCCTTATGTGCAATGGGTGAAGTGCCCAATTAAAGGATTTTGAATAATATGTTAGCATGGTTCGCAAAAGTTAATTATTTTTAGTTGCTTTTAAGTTGCACCTAAGGCTTTAATTTATGTGTGAAGTTTCAAATTTCTTTATTTTTGCTTAAGTTATTTAGATTTAATTTTGGTAGAAATTTTATTTTTTCTAAGAACTTGACATTTAAGCATTCATCACAAAAATAAAGCACAGAAGGAAACTTAAAAAAGTAGGCAATTGGTATTATGCACCCAAAATAAATCACACCAATTTAATTAATAAGAACAGGCTAGTGCGACAAGGTACCCTTTTACACCCCTAAAGAAAGAAAAAAATTGGTATCCAAGCTTTACCCTTATGCTTACCCTTATGCAGTCCAGCCTAAAACTAAAAGTCTAGATTTATGGGTCTTTCTCTAGGATCGTCTCCTTCTTCAAAGACCTCTACAGTCTTCACAGGGGACCACCAGCTAGTAAGGTCAGCCTCTGCTATCCTAGATCCTATACCTAACCTAATTCTAAGCTCAAATTACATTTAAAATTTCAAAAATAAAATTCATAAACCATGCAAAAAATCATAAACCCTACAAAACAAACAACATTTCAACAATCATATTTATAAACATACAAGCTTAACATTAATTGCTTGCTAAGCTCACATGTCCTATTGGGCTATGCTTAGGACTAAAGAATACATACAAGAAAACAACATTTATATATTTTTATTATAGCAATCCCTTTTAGCATAACCCACTGTAGAAAGTAGTATTAGGCTAAAAAAATATCATTACCATCTAGACTAGAGGGAAAACAATCCTAGCTATCCAATCTAAAATAATACACCATAAAATAAGAAAAATATTTCTCATCACATCACAGAGTATCAAAAAATATCAACCTAACCTAAGTCTAAGGTCGGTGACCAAATAATCTAGCACGTGAAGAAAATTATGCTTATGTGGTATGACTGCACTAGGCATTTTAGGTTCAAGTTTTGATTTGTTTTTCAAAATTTATTTATTTTACCATTGGATGGTATCAATTCAAATGATTTAAAAAGTTTGTGATTTTTGTTTCTATTTTTAAGTTCATTTTATATTAGAATAAAGTTTAAATATTAAAGAATGAAGAATAAAATAAATTTCACTTTAGGTACAACCCATTCTATTCAACATCCTAAATCCTAATAGGATGAAGTCTTCACCCTAAGGTAAAGATTCATTATAAGGCTCAAGCTAAAACCTCAGGATTCTTTAAATTCATTTGAGTTTGATTTGATTTAATTAATGCTTTAATTTTTTTTAGAAATTGGATTAAGATTCATTCTTCTTTTCATTTCTCTTAATTTAATTAAACATTTCTTGGTTTGGTTTATGATTTATATTATTTATATTCTTTGATTAAGATTTAATATGTTTCTTTAAATCTTAATTAGGAATTTAATGTTCATGTTATTATAATTTAGCTTGATTTAGTTCTCATTTTAGGTTTGATTTTAATTTATTTATATGTGATGTTGTTTATTTTATGTTTACTTTATTAATGTTTAATGGTTTGAATTAGTTAACTTGATTTTCATTACTTTGATTATTTTGAATTTTAATTAGTTGATTTATTTGATTTTTAATTGATTTCATTTATTTATTTCATTAATTTTTATGTTCCTTAGCTTAAGTGAATCCACTTAATACATTTAGGTTGATATTGTAACTCAAGCTTAAATTAAAATTTTTTATTTTAATTTATTAATTATTTATCAAATTAATAATTTATGATTAGCTTTTTATTTTCTTTTATTTCATTAAACCCTAAGTGTATAATTAATTAAATTCCATGACTTCAGGGAGTTGGAAAATATTTTTCAAGTGTTGTGATGTTAATGAAAATATTTTAAGTTGATTTTATGAATTTTTATAATTTCTATAATTTTTTAATTTATTATTTCAATTAAACTGACCTAAGGATTGGAAATTAAACAACTTTATTCCAAAGGTCATTTTACTTTGAAACTTTTATGACAAATAGGGTTCCCTACCAATTTAAGTTTTCTAAAGTTTCATCCTATCCAAATGTGTAATTTAGGGTTAATTAAAGTTTTAATTATTTTAATAAAACTAGATTAAAATAAAATAAAATAAAATTGATTAGGGGTTTAATTTTCTTAAGTTCCTCTCTTGAAGATGAATCCATAGAGGGTTCATTTAGACATTTTGAAAATTTGGCCAATTTATTTTGATTTTTTAAAATTTAGACTAATTATTTGAATTTATTACTTCAATTAATTAATAAATTACGTCATTTTGAGGATTATGGGGATTCATTGAGTTTTAATGATGTGTTTATATTCATTAAGATTTGTTATGATGATTCAAGTTGATTTTATGATTTTCCATGGTTTTCCTAATTTAATATTATTTTATTTCATTAAATTAAGACCTATGGTTGAATTTTTTTTATTTTAAGATTTATTTGCTAATAAATCATGAAAAATTTATCTAAGGTGCTTTATTACCTTAATTTTAATTCCCCAAAGTTTCAAATTGATTGGATTAATTATTTGTGTTTAATTTGAGTATGATTATTTTTTAAAACCCAAATTAACCCAAAAATATCCAATAAAAATTGCTGATTTTGAGTTTAAGGGATTCTCCTCATTGAGATGAATTCATAGAGCCCTTATTTATATTTTTTTGCTGAATATTTTATTTTCTATGGTTTTTTAAAGTTTTTGGTAAATTTTTTATATTTTGATTCAAAAAATCAAGAATTTACTATTTTAAATGGTCGGCACCACTTGGTGCTAATGCGGTGCTAACGTGGTGTTGTTTTCCACATGGCATGGCACTATTGGGCCAACTGGACCCACTTGGATCTAGCTCATAATCAGTGACCACACGGGATGATCTATGACCATCCAATCTTCGATTGAATGGTCATAATTTTATCCATGGATCCTCTATGGGATTTAATCAAACGTGTGAGTAGATCTATGTTGTCCATTCTTAATAGAAGGAACTGATGGTAGAGATTCCATGTCCTTCTTTTGGCCGAAGAATCAAGAGTTGGCTCTTTGGTCTTGATCGTTGGTGATCTAAGCAGCGAAAGAGTGAGATTTTAATTGCAAATCGATCGAGGATTGATTTGCAAGTAATCCTTATAGTTTGATCTCAATGGAGATCAACTTCTCTTCACAATGGACCAAACCAAAATGCAAGTGTGGTCAATTTGAAGCATACCTCGCTGGAGTCGATCCTCAGCGGCCACCATGCTTCGAGCACCTTTTCCTCAATATGATGAAGCTTTAATGAAAAAAACTCAGCTTGCCTCCCTATGTATCGCCAAGGAGACCAAAGCTCCACTATTTTTTGTTGAGTTTGGTCGACCTCCAGCTCGTCGATGATGACATGATAAGAGAAAGGTTCAACTAAGTTTGCCTTTGCCTATGGTAGGTGCATGAATCTTCATTTGTAGGGGAGGATCACTCTTCTCTCAATTTCATGTTTGGCTGAGAATTTAGCTACTGGCTTTGACTGAATTCTGATTTGTCGGTGGTGGGAGTTCTAGGGAAAGTTTTATTTCTCCTTCTTTTCATCTTTTGAATGTGTTGGGATGATTAGATTGGCTAGTGGAAGCCTCATTCCTCTTTTTTCAAGTTTAATGAGAGCTTCTATGTGAAATTTAGGATGGCTGGAATCTAACCACTAGTGATGAAAGCTTTGGAAAAAGGGTTGGTTTAATATCTCTTCACCTTAGGAACATGTTAGGATGGATATCCTAAGGAGAGGACTCTCCTTCCTCTCGCTTTTGCCTTGGTCGTGAGCTATCTCATAGAGATCCATGGCATGCTTTCATGAAGGAAAAGTCAACATTTGTTGGCCCCTTTGATTGCCACCCATGGAGGCTAGATCCAATGGGTGGTTAACTGATTTGAGAGACCCTAAATCAGCTAAGGTAAGGAGATGGATAAGGCATGGATGAGAAGAAGTGGATTGTGGAGAAGGTTTGTCTTCATGCTTCCTCCTTCCTTTTTATAGCATATTCCTCCTTTTGAATGGATTTGGACCTCCTAAATTTCTTTAATTTTGATTACCAATCACTCTAAGCTCATTTTAAGATGGGTTTAGATGCATTCCAATGTGATTAGCTTTGGTTTGAGTCTAAATGTCAACATTAGGTCCATTTGGGCTTGAACTAACCTAAAGTGATTTAATTATGTTTCTTTGATTAATTGACTTTTCAATTGAGTTCCAATAATTATTAATTATTTAATGAATAATTTGAAGTTCAATTACCTCATGCCATGTGAGGTTTGATGTGATTTGAGCTTGGTTTAGCTCCTTTGACCTAATTTGGTCAAGTTGATTTCTTTAGTTTGAATGGTCTTTTTAAAATTTAATTTAGGTGAAATTATGTTTATTTGATGATTTATAATATTTTAAACAAATTAATTTCTTTGAATTTTAAATTAATTTTAATTTATTTCAACTTGACCTATTTTGACTTAAATGGGTTAAGTTGAGTTCAATTGAGTCAAATGACCAATTTGACTCAATTAAGTCATGTTTGGACTCCAATCATGTTTAATCACATGGGTGGAATGTTTTTGGAGTGATTAATTTCATTTGGTTTGAAATTGATTTCAATTTTAACCCATTTGACCTAAATTGGGTTTAATGGGTTAAGTTGGATTCATTTTGGTCAAATGACCAAATTGGTCAAATTAGACCTAATGATTGGTTGGATTGTATTCAATGATAATTTCCAAAGAATTTTGGACATTCAATTTGGGTTAATTTTAATTTGATTTGGGTTTGAATTTAATAAGGTCCATTTAGTCCTATTTAGACCAAGTGGTCTAATTAGCTCATTTTAGGCCTTATTGGTTTTAAATTCATTTTATTCTTGTTTAAATATATTCATTTAATGATTTTGAGCCTTTGGAATGATTTAATTTAGTCAAATTATGGTGGGTTGACCCTTGACTTGGTGGGGCTCGTATAAGTCAACTCCATGTTCAATGGTTGACTTTCATTTGGATTTGACTCCATTTATATTCATGTAATGATTTTATGCTTTTATTTGATTAGAGTTTGTGTTGCTTTCATTTGAGTTTCTTTGGATTTGAGTGGTTTTGAGTTTAGGTAGGGTAGCTAGGTTAGGCCAAATCCTAGAAGGATGCACTAGATCACTAGATGTAGTGTCCTAAGTGCTTAATTTGGAGGCTTCTAATCTAGTATTAGATGTCATAATTAATATTTTATAGATGATGTTAACCTCATCCAAAAATGAGACCAATCATCCCTACATATCACAAACAAATATATTTTTCCAATTAAATTTAGTAGCTATAATGATCAAATTTAGTGTGATGTTCTTCTAATGGAAATAAATCATATCCTATTATGAAGACCATGGCTTTATGATTTGAATGTAATCCATCATGAGTATGAAAACACTTATGTATTAAAACATAGTAAGAATTAATTAAAATTTTCTCTATAAAGCTTAATGAAAAAAGGTCAATTACACCCCAATATAAAATTCTTTGTGCATCTCTTCACAAGCCCAATTTTGAAGTACAACTCAAACTCAATTAAGAGAGGAATGTGAAACTTTAGCTGATTGTGATATCATCATCCAATGATAAGGAGGACACTTCTGACATACATGGGGATATGTATGAATCTCCTTGAATTCAAATTACAATGTTATGGTTTAAATGCTTGGTTAGAAGGTTCAATGACCCTACTTCTCTATTTTTCTTGCACTTTCTAGAAATCTCTATTAATATTAAGGATCACCATATACTTACTATAGTCTTATATCAACCATTCAAATTTACTAATTTAATCCTAGATGACTAACCTAATGAGCTACAACCATTAAAAATATACAACATACTATAGATCTGATTTCTAGTTTACAAATACCTAACTTATCTCATTATAAGATGAATCTAATTGAGTATTCAGAGTTAAAATTACAAGTAAATGAATTTTTGAAGAAGGGTTTTATCCAAGAAAGTCTTAGTCCTTATGTTGTACCTGCTATTTTAACTCATATGGAAGATGAAACTTTCAGGATGTGTATTGATAGCATAGTAGTAAATAAGATCATAATAAAATATAAGTTTTTTATACCTAGGTTGGATAACATGTTAGATCTTATTTTAGGTTCATCCTTGTTCTCTAAAATTGATTTGAAAAGTGGTTACCACAAGATAAAGATTAGACCAGGTAATGAATGGAAGACAACGTTCAAAACTTCTGATGGTCTTTATGAATAGTTATTCATACCATTCAATCTTTCAAATTCGCCCAGTACATTCATGAGACTAATCAACACTATATTAAAACTTTTTATTAGTTAATTCCTTATAGTTATTATCTTAGGTTTTATTGTATCTGCTAATGGATTAAATGCCGCTCCATCAAAACTCAAGTCTATTTTAGATTGGCCAACTCCAAATCTCTTATGAATGTTAGAAGTTTTCATGGATTAGTAAGTTTCTATAAGAGGTTTATAAGAAATTTTAGCACTGTTGTAGCCTCTATCATTGACATCTTAAGAAAAGATAAGTTTATGTGGACAACAAAAGATGAAAGAGCCATGCAATGAATTAAAATTCTTATGACTTTCTTGCCTATCTTAAGACTTTTTTACTTAATAAAGTATTTGAAGTGACTTATGATGCATCACGTATTAGAATTAGCAGAATATTAAGTCAAAAAACTATCCAATTACTTTAGTGAGAAATTAAATGATGTTAGATAAAAATATTCTACATATGATTGAGAGTTTTATGTAATTATTCAAACTCCTAAGCACTTATCATTTATATAATAAGTTTATTCTGAATATTAATCATTAAGATTTAAAGCATTATACGAAACTAAACCATATAAATGCTAAATGGGTCAAATACCCGGAAGATGTTTCCTTTATGCTTAAACATAAACTTAAAATAGAAAATATACCAATGGATGCTCTATCCAAAGTACTCTTATGGCTTCATCTTTTGAATTTCAAATTATAGGATTTAAAACTTTAAAAGAAGATTACAAACTTTGCCTTGATTTTCATATGATATACTTATAACATGAATCTAAAAAACTTTTGATAGCTCTTTTATCATTCTAGATGGATATCTTCATAAAGGTAAATAATTATATAATCCTAAAATATCTCTTAGGAAATTTTTTTATCTCTGAATTACATTCAAAAGGTATATCAGAATATTTCAGTTAATTAAAGACCCAAATATCAATTGAGCAAAGGATTTATTGTCATCCCTATGACTAGATGTTGAGCATATATTAACCTAATATTACACTTATCGTCAAGCTAAAACTATTAAATAAAGGGTGGGTCATTACAGTTCATTACCTATTCCTTCTAGACCTTTGGAAGACCTATCCATAGATTTCACAATAAGTTTACCTATAATACCTCGTGGACATGATAATATATTTATCATTGTAGATAATTTTTTAAAAGATGGTACATTTCATACCTTGCTCAAAATCAAATGATTCATCTTATATAGCAAGATTATTCTTCAAGAAAATTATCAAGTTGCACAAAATCTTGTCTACTATAATTTCTAATAGAGATGTCAAATTTATATCTTATTTAAAAAAAACCTTATGGAAACTAATGGGAGCACAATAAAACTTCTCTTTTGCATTTCATCCACAAGAAAATGGACAGATGAAAATAGTCAATAGGATTTTAAGAAATCTACTAACGTGTTTAATTAGGAAAAATTTAGAAAACTGAGCTTTAACATTACCTACATCTGAATTTATATACAATAGTTTCATTTCTAGAACAACCCATAAATCACCTTTCGAGATAATTTATAGATATAACTCTAAGATGCCTATTGCCCTAGCTAATACTCCTAATCATGCATTTTTTGATTTAGTATATACATTTGTATGTAATTTTCATACTATTCATAAAGACATAAGAAATAATTGAAAATATAAAATACTAAGTATGTTGAACAAAATAGTAAAGGTATAAATTTTAAGAAATATGAGGTAGGTGATTATGTATTAGTTTGTATTTATCCTGAGAGATTTCCTTCCACCAAATATTAAAAGTTACAAGTGAGAGCATGTGGACTATTTAATATTATTAGAAAATATGGTACTAATGCTTATGTTTTTGTATTACCCCCTCACATGTTTATTAGACATATTTTTAATATGAAAGATCTAATATCTTTTAAAACAGTTATCCAACCTCCAAATTTGTGAGATGATAGTTTTGTAGGATAAGATAGAAAGTATTTATAGGTACCTATCCAGCCAACAATCATTAAGGTGGAGAACATCATCATAGCTAAGACCCCTATAGATGATAGTATTAGTTAGAGATTCTTACTCAGGTGAAAAGATAATCGACCAAGTGAGGATACTTGAATGACCTTGGAAGAACTACAAAGCTTTTACCCTTAAACTTATTGGAGATTATTAGAATATTAACTCTTCAGATAAGAGTTCTTTGAGGCACAAGGGAGTTGAAGTAGCACATCAAAGGAGGAAAGGAGCTATCACATTGTCTCAAACTAAAGTGTAAACTTAGAAGGACTTTATTAGACTTTATGTGTTGTATTATGTATTAATAGATGTATTTAATCATGTTTAGGTGTTGTATTATAGTTATAATTGAAAACATTTGAGTTCATATGTTATATTGCATAGGTGTCAGTCTGGTGCTTAGTTGTTGCATTTCTAATACCTTGGTATTGCATTCTATAGTATTTAGTGTTTGGGGATAGAGAAGCTAATTCCTTAGCACTAGTCTATGGCACCTTGGTGCTGGACTATGGTGTTGTGGTGGTAGTTTGTGGTGCCACAACATTGTGAAATGAAGGTTCCAACTTTTCTTAATTTTTGGTAGTTTTCTCCCTATGGGACACATCCCTCAGAGTATTGTACTTATTTAAACACCATTTTTGACATAATGAAAAACTTTTGCTTTTGTGTATGAAAATTGAGTAAAAAACTTTTTGGTTGAAAGTTGGTGGCCAACTGTCCAAGGGATTCAGTGATCTCTCACTACCGTTCTACTTTGGTGAGTGAAAGATAGTGGAGTATCTCTCTCTCCACCATCCACTATAACATCCTACTCTTCGCAACCCTCATCCCCTCCAGTGCATGTTGTTGCTTATGTTTGATCAGATGATTAGTGAAGTCTCCTCTTCATTTAGTCATCTAACCTTTGATAATGATTAGGATGGATTTGCATTAGTGATTATAAGTCAGCACATAAACTGGCTAATAAAGAGGTTATTAGACTTAGGACTTAGCTTGTGATAATGATATATTAATTTTCATTATCAGTGATTATCTTAGCTAAATAATAATAAATTAATATATCATAATTGAATCTCATATGACCATACTAAAAATACAAGTATTCTATGATATATCATCTAAAATATTTAGATCATATGTAAGATCACTTTTTTTAATATTGTTATGATGCTAAGGCACCCAAGAGGGGAGATGAATTGGGTGACTTTAAAATTGTTGCAAGTTAAAACTTAATTTCAAGTTTTATAGAAAACTTAGTTGAAAAAGAAAGACAAGAGAATGTTAATGAAAGACCAAAGCACTAAGCAACAAGAACAATAAAGTAATCTACAAAAAAAAAGTAAAAGAAGGAGACAAAACAAATTTTATGTGGTTCAAAAAAATTGGCGTCCACCTCTAACTAGAATTCCAAACAAAATGAGATTACAAACCCCAATACTATAATGGACAAGTACATTCTACATCGGGTAAGTACAACTCCAACATGTACTTTCCTATATCAAGCAAGTACAACCCAACAACATGTTCAAAAGAACAAGAAAATGAAGATATAATCTAAAATATCTAACTCTCAAATTTTGAAATAATTTTACACTCAAATCCACTAAATAATATAAAGTTTCAAACTTATAATTATATTTTATAAGGTTGAATGAACTTGAAAACTTTTCAAACACAATGTGCGAAAGTGATATAAAAAGATTAAAGCACTTGCATAAATTGAAGGATGATAGTATTGAAAACATATTTCAACAAACTAAAGTTCATGAAAGCCTTATGAAAGTAAAACCAATTCAATCAAACCAGAGAGATAATCTTTCAAATTTTTTGAAGGAAGAGTGAAAAGTGTTCAATAGAATATTTTGACAATAATGCACATAAAACTTTTTATTCCCAACCAATGAACATAAATATTCAAGAGAAAAAGTGAAAGCAATTTTCTTACTCAAGTCCTTTATGTGTATGCGTTGAGATCTATGACTTGAAATTCTCTTTCACCAAAGATGTTGAAGATAATTTGTACTTGAATATTTGTTGAAGATGAGAAGATAGAAGAAGATATTTTGCACTTCAATCCAATACAAGCTCCAAAATGATTTTAGCTAAGGTGTTTGAAGAGAGAATTTTCACTTATGATTCAAGAAAACAAATTGCAAGAGTTTGGCATAAGAAGAAGAAGCAAGAGAGGAAGAAGTCATGAGATCATCTCTTTAAATAAAATTAGGGTCAAGAGAATTTCGGCCAAACCAAAGAGAAGAGGAGGGAAATAATGAGATGGTAAAATTAATAAGGAAGTTATTTGATTTAGAACAAAAGAAGAGTGCATGCAAAATAAATTCAAACAAAGGTAATTTAATTTTGAAAAGAGAATTATATATATATATATATATATATATATATATATATATATATATATATATATATATATATATATATTATGTGTGTGTGTGTGTGTGTGTGTGTGTGTGTAGGAAGAAATTAATCAATTCAATTAAATACATCTACAGAATAAATCCAAAGATTTTCAACCAAGCATGAATAAAAAGAGGGAATATTATTTTGGCAAGTGTGTTGAAGTTTTCATATAAGAGGAGAATTTCTAAGGGATAAATATACTTCCATCTTCACCCTATGCAGGATAAAATGAAGATAGAAACATACATCTCCTTTTTATGCAGTTTTGACACCACGTAGATCCGCAGATGTTTTTATTGAGGGTGATTGGGTATGACATTGAGGAGAGATATAATATCTCGAAAGATAGAGGTCACCACCCTACAATGGACCTAATCACCTTAATAAGGACTCCTAAGGACAATGGGTCTATATGTGTACCAAAGATTCTTCCCCTACTTTATATGAAAAAGTAAAGTAGGATTTATTTTAAATCAGGTTCATTAAATTCCCTATAGGGGCAAGCCCCCATAGTTAATTACATCCTAAGGAATGACATCCCTTAAGAATACTCTTGATTAAGGTAAATGATCATTGTCTCCAAAGATTTCAATAGGTAGGGCTATCAATCGGTTAGTTTGTTTCAGAAGATCAAATGGAATTGATTAAAGAGAGGGAGTTATTATTGAAGCCAAAAGAAGATAAGTAGGAAATGCTCACGATGCTAGGAAACCTAGTGAGCATCTCAAACTATCCTATGGTTGGGCTTTATATTTTTGAAATTGAATCATTCATTTGAATTGACTTTTTATTAGAAGTTTAGGGCTTATGATTATACAACACAAGATTATGGAAATGCCTAAGAGGCGAGGATTTATGCTTATGGCCAATAGAAGGGAGAAGCAACCTTAGAACCTAAATCTATGGTGCTTTTTTGAGGGCCAAAAGCACGACCTAAATCTAAGGTGACAATGGGTATTTGGTTTGTTGGACTTACAACTGTCTGGGGGTGGCCGCCAACTAACTCCTCCTATGATTTTAAATTCATGTAGGCAGGTCATATGCTTTATGCAAGATAGTTAGGCTGTTATTTATTTAGAAAGAGACTAAGTCCTTAAACTCACTCCCTAAGAGACTAGATTATGTAAGGGCATGCTCTAAATGACCTAAATCTAATGCAAATCATATTACATGTTATTTTCATTTTTGGACAATCATTTGACTCAGGCTTATAGGATTCATATGCCTAATGAATGAGAAGTAAGATTATTGGCCAAAATCAGCGAGAAGGGAGTAGGTGTGTTTCCACCATGGCTCTCAAAGGTCAAGCTAAGTTTCTATAGCAAAGGCGGAAGCCCTCCAATCAAGAGTGAAAATAATATGCATTTGTGCATGATGATATATAAGAAATACTCATCCAACTAAGGGGATGATAATTCTTTTATCTTGATTTTTAGCCTAAGCTTTAGGTGAGGTTATGAGTTCTCTATTTTAATTTTGAATTGTTAAATATGGTAGGAGATTTATTTTTCCCTAAGATCCTAATCCACATCCAGGCCATACATCAAGCAAGGAAGAAACTAGGAAAATGATGTTATCTTAATGCACAAGCAAAACAAATCATCAATCAATTTATAAAGCTAACGCAAAATAATAAGAGGTCATTTGTGGACGGGTACCACCACGCAAACTCGATAATAAATTGGGTAGCCGAGCTCGATCCTTATACAACCTAGATTACAAATGAATTGAGTACAATAAAGCAAGAAATTCATTATTATGGGGGTCTTCAAGCTTCATTTCATCATTCTTGTTTTCTTCTTTCTTCTTCTTTTCTTCTTTCTTCTTTAGTTCCTTCTTTTGGATGGTTGGAAGGTGGTTGCTTCAAAGGTTTCACATGGTGCATAAGATGAGATCTTATGACCAATTCTCATCCTAATCCCCCATAATAATCATTCCAAAATCCTAATTACAAAAATACATGAAAAGGGAAAGTAAATCTAGCTAGCACCTACAAAATAGAGATTAGCTAAACAAACCATACAAAATCCCAAGCATGTATATTGGACTTAGCACCCCACATATGGGTGACTAAGTCCACCTGGCTTATTGGATTGTGCTTAGGAGTATAAGCACCTGTACATCAAAAGTAGTTATATTTTTATTATAGTGCCCCTTAAGCACAATCCCCTGCAAAAAATAATGATTAGACTAAATCTTCCTACCATTCATTCCATGCACATTCACCATAACATCCACACTAAAACATATATCACAAAATAAAAGAAAACATCAAACCATGCACTATTCTAACCTAAAGCTAGAAGTCGTGACTTAGTCTAAATGTGTGTGCTTTAGAAGGTTTGTGTAGTATGCTTAATTATAGGTTTAGGGTTTGGATTTTCTAAATGTGAAATTGTTCAACTTTGAGGATGGTTTCATTTAAGTTATTTTACTGATTTGGGTTGATTTTATTTTGTATTTTTATTTAGTTTGAATGAGTCCTACAATTAATTACTAAGTTTTAAAGAGAGGAAAAAGAGAAGAGAGCTTCTCTTTTCTTCCTTACCTTAAGTAATTTCTAAAGTGGATTCATGTTTAGTTTTGTTTAGTGAATATTTTATTATGATACTTTAATTAATCTTAAGTCTTGATCAATTCTAAACAAACCTATTAAAAAAAGGCATTTTAATATTAAGTAAAGTGAACTAAATTCACAAAGCACACATCACTTCATTCTTTCCCAACATGTATAACATGCATATGAATGAATCCTAAGCACATCTATACATACAAATGAGAATGTTTAACACACTTTATAATGAATATTAAGTGGTTTACTTAAGAAAATTTGAATGCTTATGATGCATGATTTTCATTAAGTAGAAAAGGGTTTCTTATCCAATTTTCTCACACATGAATGTATGAAAGGCATAAGTGAGTGACACTATTGTTAACCAGGGTGTAAGGTACAAGGCCTACTTAGGGCTACTTAAAGCCTCATAACCTTGGGGTTACCCAGACTAATATACCACTTTCCTTAAATACAAGCATGTGTACAAAAGAAATGAATGGAAAAGAAAGAATGTAAAAGTTTGTGTTGGTTGATTTATTTTTGTTTGTACAATTTATATGTACAAGTATAAGTATCCTTCTAAAGTAATAGCATAGGAATGAATAGGATATAGAATTAGGCAAGTTTTAGGTTCTTTTCAAATGAACTATACACTTTGCCAAATCCTATTCGAAACCATACCAAAAGAGGGGAGAAGGAAAACTACACTAAGCACATCCTTATATTTTACTCACATGCAAGCTTATAAATAAAATATAAGTATCACACTTTCAGTTTTGGTAATTGATTCATATATTTTGAAAATAATTTTGATTTAATAATGATAATAACCACTCATATTTTTAGCCAAAACATGCAATTTGACATAAAAGAAACATTTCACTTTCATTTTGATTTTTTTTTTTGAAAAGAATGAATGCATGAAATTCATATGATATACACATTTAGCATGTTGGGAAGGAACTAAAATGATGAAAGCATGTAAACACAATCACCCTAATTAATTCCTAAAGATAATCTTATGAAATAAGAAAGCTTAAAGCAAATCAAATTATTGTTAAAGAAGGTTTGGTTTTGTTTGAGTTTGATTTAATTTGAGAAATCTAAGGTGAATTTTCTATTGTTAACCCATTCCTACATGTGTATGATGTTTAAGTTCTATTTTTAGATGATTAGATCCATTTTGTATTTTGATTAGGTTAAGGTATGAATTAAGTGCATTAATTACCCCTTACTTATACCACCTTAGCATATTTACTCACATAATCATGAGCCAATGAGATGACATAAAACCTCACAAGGAATTTAAATTTGCAATGCACATGGGAAGAAAAGGCCTAATGCAATTTGGCTCATGATTAGTGATTAATTAAACTAAGGGGTTTAACTTAAGTAATTTCAAAACTCCTCTCACACATGTGAGTTAGATTTTTATTTCCTTAATGTACTTAGGCTCTTAAGAACCTAAGTATGGATTAATTAATGGGGTAATTAGTGAATTAACCCTTAATTAAGGATGGATTAAGGAAGACAAGGGGGTTTAAGGATTTCTCAAGGAAAGTATCCCAAAATTATTTCCTAAACCTCACATTCACTTAATCAAACTTAATTGACTCAATCAGAGGGTTAACCCACTAACTATGCCCTTAATTAAGCTTAATTACATTAAGGGAGTAATTAAGGAATGAACTAGAAATTCTCCTAATTAAGCCACAAATAAATCACAAGAAAATTAGGGGAGGCAAGAGTCATCCCCCACTAATTAATCACAAAAAGTTTTGGATTAATCAGAGGAGTAATTAAAGGGTAATTAATAAATTAACATTCCTAATAAAACTCAAATTCAAAGAAAAATACTATTCAAAATCCATTAAAATTAATTTTAGAATATTCTATGTTCACTTATCTTTCATAAGCAATTTATTTCATATTTTTCTATTTTTTCTACACTTAGATATGAATTTCAGATGGTTTGGTGATTAATTAGCAATTACTTAATCCCTAATTATATTATTAATCCGCCATACGTGTGCCGCGGACATCGCTTTACATGGCATGGCGGATTGAGTACTTAACCCATCGCATCGTGGCATCCGCGTGGTGGCTATGCTTTCTCTTCGGCCGTCATCAGACGGCTTGCCACAAATCGGGGAGGAATATATAGAAATTATGTGTTTTAATCTTGGCCAACCATCGAAAACACGTGGATGGATGGCTAGAGATTCATCCCTGCCGCTCTTTGTGAGCCATGGAGACCGTCCATGTTTGAAGCCATGATTCAAGCTCGATTGAGCTCAGATTGGGATGAAACTCAACCCACACCATCAGCATGCAACCTAGATCACATATAATGGATAAAATTCTATGGAATTAACATTCACTTTACAAAGCTCCAAACCATAGCTAGATTAAGCTCAAAAAGTGGCTAACCTCACCGGTGCTTAATTCCCTTGGAGAAGCTTTGTCTGGTTGAGACGAAGCTTTGCTAAAGGTTAGAGCTCTTGAAATTGAGTGGATGCTTCAATGAACCAACTACCCTTTGCCTTGAGCTCGGTCTTAATCAAGATGGCTAATCCCTTGCCTTAGGAACTCATGAAAGAGTTTGGGTGAGCTCGATTGGGATCCCTGAGGGAGTGTGCAAAGGGAATTGCACTGGTTTGTAGTGTGGACTGAATTTGGTTTTCAGTGAAGCTCCCCTATTTTGACACTATGAAAACCAAGAAGTTGAAGTTTGATTTTACTCTAGGAAGTTTGGGGAGGCTGAGGAATTGCTTCTCTGACTTCCCTCGATTCAATCGAATTGAGGAATGTTAAGTTCAAATTGAATTGGGGGGAGTATATCTCCCCCTTTGGCAATCAGATGGCTGAACAAGAGCTTACCATTTTTTGATCAATTGCCTTGATTTAGTGAGTTTTTTAGGCTGTTAGATGAGTCATTGAATTCGGTTTGGCCAGAGGAGTGGAAAACTACCCATGTGCTCAAATTAAGTGGAGGCATGATTCCCATGTGGCCATTTCAAGGGAGTGGTTAGTTTGGCCATTGGGCTAGGTTGGGCTGACCCAAACCCATTAGGTTGGGTGCACCACCCTCCTTAGTGTTCACTTGATCCACTAAGAGGGTGCCAAGTTGTTATGGAGATGATTTGACCAAATTCCAAATGGATTTGGCCAAAATTTACCCTATGGTCTAGGGGTAAAATGGCCATTTGACCTTCATTTATATATGTGAATATAAATGAGAATATAAATGGGTTATGAGAAAATTTCATGAGTTTGAATTGATTTGAACATGATTTATGCTAAGTCCTTAAGAGGGAATTAAAGGACTTAGACAAGATTTGGAATTTCAATCATGGGCTTCAATCATAAGTTTCAATCATGGGTTTCAATCATGTGGCATTGATTTGAGTTTGGAGAAAATCAATTAGGCTAGAATTGATTTAGGTTTGATGTTGATTTGATTTGGAGTTTGACTTGAAGGAATGAAGTGAGGAATGTGGTTCAAGCTATAGGGTAGAAAAATTTTCCTAACACCCCTAAGGCATGACCTATTCCTATGGCTTACTCTTCTAAGTCTCTAGGGCTAGGTTGAGTGTGCACTTAATCACTAGATGTGTCTTATGGCTAAGGATCTCTTAAAGTCTAAGAGGAATCCTACGTCTAAGATGGAAGGGTTGAGAGCTCATCCTAAAAATGAGGTCAACAACAAGAGATTGACCTTTGAATAATTAAACAAAAGATTTAAAGTTTGAATCTAATTGAAATCAAAAGTAATGAGGCCAACCATGCAAGAGTGGAGGGAATTATTTTGAATGCACTTAACATAAATAAGCTCTCCTTAGTAAATTAAGGAATCAATTAAAAAGTGATTAAAAAAAAATTGAATTTAAAACAAATTAAAGATCAATAAGCAAGAAATAGCCAAGGTATTTCCAAAAGGAGTTCAATCATGATTTAATGCAACATATATGAGAGATAAAATATAAACTAAATTGATTTAGATGAGTTAAGGCAAGCTTATTATTAAAATAATAAAATAAATCAAAAGAAAACCCAAGTTGAAATTTGGCCAAGGGTTTCCAAAAGAATTCAATCTCCATTCAATGCATTTGATCATGAATCAATTTTGGGAGATCAATTTAGAAAAGATTTGAATTAATTTAAATAAATTAAATTACTCCTAATAAAATAAAATAAGGGTTGACCATGGACATTCCATAAAGAAGAAAATTAAAATAGGAAAGTGTATAGATATATGGATCATTTAAATTTTTATTTGATTTTGCTTAATTTAATTTAAATAAACACAAATTAACTTAATTAAAGCATGATAGGGTCGGACATTGCCAAAAAGAGAAATATCTTTTTTGGAAATAAATAAAGGCAACTTGAAATTTGAAATTCAAAGTATTCAAATTCAAAATTCAAATAATTTAAGAATTTAAAATTCTATAAAATGAGGGAAAATAATATGGTATTAAATTAAATAAATCACATTAAATTACTTATGCCAAATACATCAAACAATTAGCCTAAACTAAATTGGGATGATAATTTTTATAGGAGAAAGAAATTAAAAGGATAGAAGAGAGAAAAATAATAATATGGATAATTCAAGAATAATTTAACTCTCATACGAAAATAAATGAATAATTAATAAGAAAGTATGAAACTAATTAATTGAAGTTTGAAATTAATCCAACAAACTTTAAATTGCAATGGATAAGACTTAAACTCATGTAAGTTCTCAAATTATCCAAAAAGGATAATTTAAAGAATAGTTTAAAATATCATGCAAATACAACATGAAAACTTATGTTAAAATTCAAATAAATGGTATGGCTTTATTTAAATCATAATTTTTATATTTTGAGCTCTTATTTCTCTTATTATTGTATAACCTAGAAAGTTTCCCAAACTACCCTTTTCCAGCTAATCTTGACTTTCCAATTTTGATTGAGCTTACTCAGTTTGGTCAATTTTCTGAAACACCTCAATTAAAGCATTAGTGTTGACCTCATTTCTGGATGAGGTTAACATCATTTCTGAAACTAGTAGTTATGACACCTAACCCTAGATTAGGAGCCTCCTAATTAAGCACTTAGAACACCCCACCTACTGACCTAGTGCATCCTTCTTGGATTTGATCTAACCTAATGATTTTAGGTAGACTCAACCCAAATCATAAACATTAATTAAATCAAACACATTTCACTTGAAACTTGATTTCATTTGAGCTTAAAGCAAGGTGAATAAAATGATTAACCTAATTACCCTATATAAGCTCAAAACTAATTAAATCCAAAAGAAATTCAAATAATATCAAAGCATATCTAAATAAACCAAAACAAAATCAAATCAAATCAAAGAGAGTCAAATCTAAATCAAGGTAAAAATGGTCCATGGGTTTGACTTATGTGGGTCCCACCAAGTCAATGATCAACCCACCAAAATTTGACCAAATAAAATTATTCCAAATATTTTAAATGGTAACATAAACATGATTAAACATGAATTTAAAGAATATAAGTCCAATAATGCTTTAATTGGGCTAAATAGATCATTTGGCCTAAATGAGCCTTAATGAGCCCTATTAGGTTCAATCTCAAATCAAACCAAAAACCAACTCATCTTCATTGTCCAAAATCACTTGTAAATGGTAATCAAACATAATTCAATCCATCATTGGGTCTAATTTGACCAATTTGGTCAGTTGACCCAAATGAACCCAAACTTAACCCATTAAGCCCAATTTGGGTCAAAATTGAAATCAAATAAAATTGATCACTCCAAATCATCTCACACATATGATTGATATGATTAGTGTCCAAACATAATTTAATCAAGTCAAAAAGGGTCATTTGACACAATTAAATTCAACTTAACCCATGTAAGTTAAAATGGATCAAGTTGACTCAAAATTGAATTAAATTCTCATGTGGCATGGGCTAATTGAATTTCTAATTATCCATTGGAGAATTAATAATGATTTTAACCCAAATGTAAAACAAATCAATGAGAAACATGATTAAAACATTTGAAATTAAATCAAATCCAAATGACATAATTAAACACCAAATGAACCTACGCTTGAATAAAACTCAGTCAAACCCATCCTAAGATGGGTTAAGTATAATTGATAGCAAGTTTAAGAAACTAAAATAATCTCTCCTAATATCCAAAATAATGGAATAGCCATGGAAAACAAGGAGAGCTTGAAGCAAAATTCAATTACCCAATCCCTCATCCTTTTTGTTTATCCACCCCAGCACCACTAGATAGGTGTGAGGCAGCCAAACACCTTGGAGATAACCTCCAAAGGTGTCAATCCCCATGGCCGACTAAGTGAAGAGGAAAAGCATAAAGAGGCTCTTGACCTCTAATGAAAAAATAAGGGAGAGACCATCTCAGGCTAGGCTGAGAATTCCATCACATTCAATGAGTGAAATGAGGTCGAGTGCACCTATGCCTTAATCCCCTCACAGTCGGGAGGCCGAAGAATGATCAAGCTCACCAGAATCTATTTGTGCCTTGGTCTATAGGTTAATCCATAAGGATAGAATCCAATTCCTCCTACCAATAACCTCATCGCATTATTTCGAAGCTATTCAAATCAATCTCACTGCCGGACATTACCGCCGATGAGGTACCTATTAACTGACCCTTTTAAGCTTTTGATTTTGGTCCTTTGTGAAGAAAACTTAGTCTTAAGGAAGATCAAACCATATATATATATATATATATATATATATATATATATATATATATATATATATATATATATATATATATATATATATATGTGATCACATGATGTCTTGATGGTTTTTGAAGTGAAATTGAGTGATTTCAACAATTGGATGGCTGAAATGTCTCAAATTTACAAACGGCTCTCAGCTTTCGCCATCACTAAAGGAGGTGAAATCTCCACCGTCCGTTCTTTCTGTTAGGAACTAACGGCCGTGATTTTACTGGATGAAGGGATTAAAGCTCTATGGAAACCCAAAATCAAGCTTCAATCGCGATTAGATAGCCCAAATCAAAACCTCATGCATCACCCTTTTAACGTGGGATCAATGTGGATCCCATGTGGATGAATGGCATGGCGTCACGTGTAAGGCACCATGTTCGCGCTATGTGGCATAGATGTGGTTAAAGACAAAAATTGGGATTTTAAATCTTAAAAATTGTGAAAAAAATGGTAAAAACTTCAAAAAAATCATAATAAATCAAATATTAAGCCAAAAGATCCAATTAAAAGCTCTATATATTCATCATAATGAGAGGAATCGTTAAAATTAAAATCCTCAAATTTTGTGGAGTGGCTTTTTAATTAATTTGGATTTAAATGAAAATTTTCTAACCTAAATTATTCCATATCCATTAATCCTAATGATTTGAAACTTTGGGGAACTAAAATTGATGTTAAAATATACCTTTGAGAAAATTTTTATCCTTTATTTCAAAATAAATTAGGATATATTGAATTTTCAATCCTAACACCTAATTTTAATGAAATAAAAATAGTAATTAAATAAAATTATGAAAAATCATAGAAATAACTTAAATTATCAAAAAAGACACCCTAATAAATTTGAATTCATCATTAAAACTCCCTTTAAACTTAATAGAACACAAAATCAACTAATTTAATGATTAATTAAATTATTTAATTTAAATAATCCATGTGAACTTTAAAAAAATATAGTAAATCAATCAAAATTTTAAAAATTATGAATAAACCTTTTATGAAAACTTCTTCTAGAGAGGAATTCAAGAAAAATAAAACCCTTAAGTAATTTCTTATAAATTAAGCTATATTTGGGTTTTAATAAAATAATAAAATTCTTAATCAAACCCAAATTATATAACTAATCAAGATGAAACTTTAGGGAAATTGAATTGGCAATGAACCCCATTTGTCATAAACATTTCATGCCCAATTGACTTCTAGATTGAAAGTTGTTAAATTTCCAATTCTCTAGGTCAATATAAGTGAGATAATAAATCACTAAATTATAAAATTTTATAAAATCTATAAAATAAGTTTAAAACAGTATAATATATATTAGAATATTTGAAGAAAACTTCCAAATAATCTAAAAGCAAAGAGACTTAATTAAACATAAACTTGGGGTTTAATATTAAGGATACAACAAAAAAATATGAAATTCAATTAAACTTGAAAGTTAATTATTCAATAATTGATCATAAACTCGCTAATAAATTGAAATGTAAAATCCATTAATCTCTGAACTTATGAACCTATTAATGTCATTTAAATCAAAAGATTAAAGTAAAGATGAGTGCAAATAAACTCAAGTAAGATGAATTGATTAAACCTAAATGACATAAGCATTAAAATAAATTACGATGAGTTAAAGAACATCTCTTCTTAGTCTTCTTAGATCAAAATAGTAATCACACTTAATCAAATAATTATAAAAATCTTTCTAAAATAATAAAGATATTACTTCCTTAAAAGATAATTGGAAATAATTGAATCTTTTTTACTTAAATTTAAAATACATAAATGCTAATAAAATCATAACTTGAAATGAACCATTGTAATTTAAACTCATTAACAAATATAAGAATATTAATGAAAGAAATAAATAAAAATAAAAATAATTAAGACAATACTTAAGCATACCAATTGAAACTAAAACAAATAAATTATAAAATTGAAATATAATGAAATGATGACATCTTAGTTTTGTATTTAAGTTTGAATATAAGGTTCATTTAAGTTAATGAAAATTAGTGAAATAAACATAAACATAATAGAAACATTAATCAACAAATTAAAATTAATCTAAAACCAAAATTAAATGGATATGGAAATAAAAATGAAAGATTAATTAAAGTAAATTACAATAACATAAACATTAATATAATAATTGAACTTTAGTAATCAAAGTTAAATGAATAATACAAATCTAACCAAATGAATTAATAAAATCAAATTATAAAACCCAAACTATAATAACAAATGAATTAAATTAAAAGTGAAAACCAATTAAAATTAAAGTATAATAACATAAATAATCCTTAATTGAATTTAATTGAAGAGACATACTTTAAAGAAACAAAACCAAATTAAAATGTGATCAATCAAATAAAAGAAAGAACAAATGGATGAAGAGAAGAATTCAAAAATAATAATTAAGACATTCATAAAATTAAACTTATTTTAAATCAAATCATCTAAATAAATTCAAAAAAAGATTAATTAAGATTCTTAAGATCTTAGTTAGGCCTTCGAAATGAATCCTCACTTTAAGGTGAAAGCTTCATTCTATTAAGATTTAAGATGTTGAATAAAATGGGTTCCACCAGAAATGGAACTTATTGTATTTTTCATTCTTGAGCACTTAAGTCTAGACATTACAAATAATTTAATTAGCTAAATTGAAACCACTTGTGGTAAATTAAACCCATTCTAAAACTAAAAGAAGTTGATAGAATAAAAATAATAATTTTCATAATTAGCAACATATGGTATATAGTCTAGACACCCGAGATTGCAGGGCTACTAGTCCGAAGGAGGTCTTGATACTTTGAATCCCTGGTATAACAATGACACATATCTATGAAGTAAAATTATGAAAATTAAAAAGTCTTAAAATCAAATTAAATAAAAAAATTGAAAATCTAATTGAAACTTGAAGCTCAAAAAAGGCTTAGCAAAGTCTTGCACACAAACCCAATTCCTTCACACACTAGATTATTAGGTCACATACCTTAGACTTAGGTTAGGTTAATCTGTGATATTCTGTGATGTGATATATATTTTTTATTTTATGATGTACTATTTTAGATTGGATGTCTAATATTATTTGCCCATTAGACTGGATGGTAAAACTTTCTTTTTAGAACTAATGCTATCTTTTGCAGGGGGCTATGCTAAAAGGGTATGCTATCATAAATTATATATAAATAATGTTTTCTTGCAGGTATGCTTAAGTCTCTAAGCATAGTCTAATAAGACAGCTGGGCTTGGCAAGCAACTAATGCTAAGCTTGTATGTTTGCAAATATAATTGTTGATGTGTTGTTTGTATTTTCTTGACATTTGTTTTGTAGTTCTTAGGATTTATTTTTGGATTGAAAATATAATTTGAATTTTGAATTATGTTAGGATCTATGAGTTCTACAAACAGTAGGAGCTGACCCTAACAACATATGGGTGTAGAGGTCTCCTGTGAAGCCCAATGGAGGTTTTTGAAGAAGGAGACGATCCTAGAAAGAAGACCCTCATATATCTAAACTTGTAGTTCTAGACTGGGTTATATACGGGCAGAGCTTAGCTACCCATTTTCTCTTTCTTTCGACGTGTATAGAAATACCTGGTCTCATTGACCTTTCTTTATTTTAAATTGTATTGATTTACTTTGGGTGCACAATAGAATGAACCTGCTTTTCAAGATTTGTTTAGGTGTTGTGCTTTCTATGATGATTTCCTAGATGATTAAGCTATTAGAAAAAATTAACTTTTCTACCCAACCTAAATCTAAACAACTTTAACAAAAATAAAGAAACTTGAAACTACACATAAATTAAAGCCCTAGGAATAACTTAAAATTAACTAGAAAAGACTAGCATTTATGAACCATGCTAGCACATTATTGTAACTCCATGAATTGGGCACTTCATCCATTACACATAAGGGCATCTAGCCTTTAAGGATGACCACCTTCCCATGGAAGTCTGCCTTCTCTTCTTAATTTGACCCATGACCACTCTTAATTGCATGTCTTTTTTGCATAAAGTCTTAAATAAATTGTGAGTCAAAATATCTAAAAATTGAAAAATGTGCATTAGTTATGAGCAAATTTTTGGCCTCATTTTTGGATGAGGTTAACATTTCTTCCAAACTTATTAATTAGGATACCTAATCTTAGATTAGGAATCCCCTAGTTAAGCACATAAGACTCTACACTTAATGACCTAGTGCATCCTCCTTGGATTGATCTAACTTAATGGGATTAGTTAGATTCAACCCAGATCTATAAACTAAATATACACCACTCCAAATTTGAAATTAATTAAGCTTATATTAAGGTTTAATTAGAGAACTAAAACTAATTATCTTAATTAAGATAAGAATCATAAAAACCTAAGGATATTCAAATTAAATCCAAATAAAACCAAATCAAATAAAATTAGAAGTATGAAACCATGACATGAAATTGAATAAATCCAAATACAAACCAAAGGTCAAAAATTGGTCAACCTTTTAGACATGGGGTTGACTTATTGAGATCCACCAATTCAAAGGGAAATCCACCAAAATTTGATCAAATAAAATCATCCTAAATGGTTGTTGACCTCACTTTTGGAGTGAGCTCTCAACTTCTCCATCTTAGACATAGGACTCCTCTAGACACTAAGAGTTCCTTAGTCTTGAGACACTTCTAATGATTAGGTGAACACTTAACCTAACCCTAGAGACTTAGAAAGGTTTATCATAGGATTAGGCTATGTATTAGGGATTTAAGGCAACCCCTTACCCTCCAAGTACACTCTTTCAAACCAACCCAAATCAAATCTCAAATCAATTCTAACTCAATTGATTTTCTCAAATCTCAAATCAATCCCAACTCAATCGAATGACTCAAATTCAAAATCAACTCCAAATTCAATTCCAATCCTAAATGATTCAAATCCAAAACCAATCCCAAATCCAACTCCAATTCCAGATGATTGAAACCCATGATCAATTCCAAATCAAAAAACTTTTCTAAGCCTTATGAATCACATCCATAAGCTTAGCCAAACCCTTCAAATCAACCCAAAGCCAAGAAATTTTTTTATAAATCACTTATTCCATCATTTGTATTCACAACTATAAATGAAATTGGCATTGAAATCATCTATATCAAATGAATATAATAAATCAAACCAAATCAAAATCCCTTTCCCAAATGTTTTGACCTACCTTATCCAAATTCACAATCAAATCACTTCTGATTCACATGATCTTCTCATGGATCATTTATATTCTCATTTATATTAATAAATATAGATGAAATATAAATTCAAATGGCCAAAATCAAATCAAAATAAATTCAAAACTCAAATCCAAACCCAATTTATATCCTTTAAGCTAATTTCTTGGATTTAGCCAAATCATTCTCAAATTAATCTAAACCCTTGAATTTTCTCTTCAAATAATCACTCCTTCAATCACATGCCCAAATATAAACAAAACTACAATCATCAAGCCAAAATCAAACTAACCCAAGTCAAACCCATGTTCATCCTTTTGACTAGAAATTGTCAAATGAGCCAAAACCCATTTGACTCTAAACCACTTGCAATTAGATTTATATTTCCATAATAAGTCCATATGTGAGTTCAACCAAACTTAAATCAAGCCTTGATCAAGTCAATTAACCCATTTAGGCTCACTTGACCTAAAGTGACATAAAAGATCTTTTTAAGCCAAGTTCTAATCTAACCCAAATTGGATTGAACTAAGCCAAACCAAGCCTCACATTGTGACCAACAATCTTCCTAGAATGATCAATCACTAAAATTGTGTCAAACTAAGTCAAACCTAGCTTTTGACCAAGTCAACACTTAGCCTAAATAAGACCTAAACAAGCCAAAATTCACTATAAGCCAAATTGATTGAAACTATTGATCTAAACCAATCCGTAATCAATTATTAAATATGACCAAGTCCTCACTTGAGCTAGACCTAATCCAATTAGCCCTCCTAGCCCAAGTTGACCCAAGTTGACCTAAAAAGCCAAAATGGGTCAAATATTGATCTAACCCAAATTGATTACAACCAATGTGTAAAATTCATTCCAAATTGATTATTGAACTTGACCAGAGCTTTTATTGACCAATTAGACCCAACCTAGCCCAATTGGCCATGAACCCAACTTTACCCAAAAGGTCAAATCAATTTGAAATCAAACCAGATAAAAAAATGATTGAAATCAAAGCTTGTAATACATTTCAAATGATCAACGAAGTGTAAACCAACCCATGGCCAAACTTAATTGGGTCAAATGGGTCAAATTGGTTAACTTAACCCATTTGACCTAAATGAACCTAAATGAACCAAAACCAAATCTAAACCAAATTAAACCAAACCAATGATGCCCATAGCTCCAAATAATCATTAGAACTTGATATAAGCCTTGGTTTGACCCAATTTGACCAATTGGTCAACCTAACCCAATTTGAAAATTGAACCAATTCAAATCAAATGAACTCTAAATCACTTGAAATTTGGTCCAACCCATTTTTGAATCATTTCAAATCTTCTTAAATCAAACTGATAGCTAAATGATCACTTTTCCTTTAGGTCAAAGGGAATCCCATGACCAAATTTACTTCGAATTTGGCCATTTCTTTCCCAAGGCCACTTGACACCTATTTATTGGTCCACATGGGCTCCAAGGAGGGTGGTGAACATGACTCAATGACCTTGGGACTACCATGACCCAAGATAAGGAAAACTGACCTCCCTAATCACCTTTGAACACTTGGCTCATGAAATCCACTCACCAAGCACATGGGCAACCACTCTCCCTCACTCCTCTGCCTAAAACAATCCATGTGGGATGTTTTGCAACTCAAATCGATCAGCCAATCCAACCCATTGAGCCAAAAAGATAAATCAACCTTCCACCATCCGATCCAAGGAGAGGGAGATATACTCCCCCTCATTCTTGCTCAAACCATAAGCCATTCATTCCTCAGAACTCTAGGAATTGAAGACAAGCATCCCAGAGCTTTCCCTAGCCATTCCTGAGCACCCTTGATTCCCATTTCTTAGTTTTACTCAAAGCCAAAATAGGGGAGATCAATCCTGAACTCAACTCACTCAATTCTCAACCAAATTTAAATTAATCTTGCACGCACCATCCTTGGACCAAGGCTAGCTGAAGTGAATTGAATCCCAAGCTTCCAAGACTGGAGCTAGGAGTTCGATCAAGGCCAATCACCATTGAAGAGGAGCTTGGTCAATCGAGCAAACCACTTCAAATCAAGACTGGATTTCTTCAACAGGGCTTCGTGTCTACTAAGCAAAGCTACCTCCTTCGTTGGAAGCATCAATGATAGCCTCTAGTGAGGTATTCCATTGAAACTGACCTTAGAGTAAATTTTGCTTGGTATTTTGTGAAGGAAATGGTCAAGTCACATGATCTCCATTGTTAGATGTATTGCTTGCACTTCCCCGAAGGCGTGGGATGAATTTGAGCTCCATTCGAGCTCAGGTTAGCTCGAATCGAGCGATAATCGATGGACGATATCCATCTCTCACTGCTCAGGAGGAGACAGATCACACGCCGTCCATTCCGCATGATTGGAATGGACGGTGGAGATCAGATCATGCTAGATCTACTGTGATTATAAGCCTGAACTATGGGATTAATCTCTGCCGTCTAATCTTACATAGAACAGCCCATAGCGAAAATGCGTCCCCCACTAGCTGACTAAGTAGAAGGATGTGACAAATTAAATAACATATCCTGTCGTGCAACATGGAAAGCACGTCGCGTCAGCCACCACGTGGCCTGACAGGATTGGGAGTTTAATTAAGCTTAATTAATCCAATTTTAATGGTGAAACTTCCTAAAATCATAACTAATTGTAAAGAAATATAAAAAATGCAAACTCAATCTCATTTTGAAGATAATTTGGAGGAGAATAATATAAAATTAAAATCAATTAGTTTTAAAAAGTGATTTTGACTCAATTTGGGTTTTATTAGAAAAGTAATTAAGCTAATTACTCTCTAATTACTCCAGTAATTAATTTCAAACTTTATGAGATTGATTATTAGAATGACCTATGCCTTCCATGATTTTCTTGAAATTTATTGCTTGGTTAATTAGGGGAATTGCTTATTTCATTCTTAATCCCTCTCTTAATTAATTAAATGATTAGTTAACATGTTAAACAGTGATGAATCCATTAATTAAGTTGATTAATCATTATGAAATAGTGAATGGACATAGGGGATGAAATTAGGACATCTCCTCTAATCTTTTCCCTTAAGTTTATTTTACTTGGATAACACTTAATCAATTTAAAACTAATTAATGGCTTGATCACCTCATTAAATAAACTAATTAATTAAATTAAAAACCAAATCATTCTAGAACTCAATCATTCAATTCTTGGGTAGTGTCTTACGTGTTCAATAACCTCAGAGAATTCCAAGAGAAATTACAATCAAACTACATGTGTATGAGGGTTATACAAATACTTAATCAAACCCTTTAGCTTAATTAACTAATAATTGTGAGCCAATTGCATTAGGCCCCTTCATTTCTTAGGTGCATTGCTAATTTAATTTCCATGTGGTTGCATATCATTTGATTGGCTCATAATTACTTGGATAATTATGTTAAAGTTGTATAGGTAAAGGATAATTAATGGATTTAACTCATACCTTAACCTAATCAAAACATAAAATCAACCTAATTATTTTAAATTAAACCAAACCAACTCACACATGGGGGAAATGGGTTAGGTCTAGCAAACTCTTCTCATATCCCCTAAGTCAAATCAAATTCAAAAAAAATAAAAATCTCTTTAAAGAATTTTTGATTCATTTTAAATTATCTTATTTTATATGATTATCCTTAGGAATTAAATAGGATGAGTGAAGTCATGTGCTTAAATTCCTTTATTTCTTTCCAATCATGTTAAATATTCTTGCCATATGAAATCATGCATTTCTTTTAAAAATTAATTAAATAAAATGTTTCCTTTTATGTCAAATTGCACGTGTTGGCTAAAATTAAGAATATGAGTGGCTATTATCACTATTAAAACCAAAAAATATTTTCTAAACCTATAAATCAAAGATGATAAATGAAGTGATGCTAGTTATAAATATTTATAAGCTTGCATGTGATTATAGTATAAGATGTGTATTATTAAGTTTTCTTTCCTTCTCTTAATATGGATTCACATAGGATTTGCAAGTGTATAGTTCATTTGGAAAGAACACAACACTTGCCTAAATCTATTTCTATGCATATCTATACTATGACTTAGGAAGGATATTCATATTACTCATGTAAATCATATAACTAAATCAAACATAATATCTTGCATGATTCTTTATCCATTTGATTATTTTTGTACATCTACATGTATCTAAGAAAAGTGGTATATCAGTCTAGACATCCCGGGGCTGCGGGGTTTTAGGTAGCCCCAAATAGGTCTTGTACCTTACGCCCCTGGAGTAGAAAATAATGGCATCGCACTCACTTATAACTTTTATACATGTGGATGTGCATTTTGCTAATGGATGAAAATTCCCTCTTTTCTACATAACAAAGACATGCATTAATGGTCTAATTAACAAATGGAACATCCAAATTTTCAAATCACATCTCTTTGCATTCATCATCAAAGTATGCTAAGATTTCCATTGTATGTATAGGTATGCTTAGAATTATTCATATGCATGGTATACATAAAGGAAACAAATGAATGGGTGGGTGTGATGTGATAGTAATCCACCCTAACTAATTCTAAGATGCCTTTCTTATTGAATAGGACTATTTAAAGAGAATCCAAATTTAGGACCAACTAAAACACATAATAAAGTATTCACTAAAGGAAATTCATTAATCAATCTACCTTAGAAATGCTTTAGGGTAAGGATGAAAGAGAGCCCTGTTCTCTTTTCTTCTCTTCATAACATTTAGTCACTAAGTGTAGGTTCATTCAAACCAAATCAAATGACAAACTAAAATTGACAAATCAACTAAATCACTTAAAATGAAACCACCATCTAAATTGAATCTTTCACACTTAGAAGATTTCACCCTTAAAACCTAGCTAAGACATACCACACAAGCCTTAAATGGTACACATATTAGGCTAAGTTACCATTTCCATATTTAGGTCAGGGTGGTGCATGGTTTGATGAATATTTTTATTTTATGGTATAATTTTTTAAACTGGATGTTAGGGTGTATGTGCGTAGACAAGATGATAGGGCAATCTTAGCCTAATCATATCTTCTACAGGCTTAAGGGGTCACTGTAATAAAATAAAAGGAATATAAATGCTATTATTGTGCAATTTGCTTAGCCCCTAGGCATAGTACAAATTAGGATAGGTGGACTTGGTTATCCATGTGTGGGGTGTTAAGTACAAATTATTTATATAACTGCTTGGGTTGTGTGATATGTTTAGCTAATCTTTGTTTTGCAGGTTTAGTTAGATTTACCTTTCCCATTTTGACATAAATTTTCTAATTAAGATTTGGAATGAATGTTATGAGGGATTAGGATGAACATTGGTTATAAGATTAAGTCTTATGTACCATGTGATGCCTTTGGAGCAACCATATTCTAATCAAGCCAAAAGAAAGAAAGAAAAGTAGAAAATAAAAAAATGAAGAAATAAAGAATGAATACCCCCATAACATGAATTCCTTTTAATTATAATTATTCATTTATAATCCGGGTTGTATAAGGGTAGAGCTCAGTTACCCAATTTCCTTTTCGGGTTGTGCGGTGGAACCCGACCATATCGGCCTCTTATTCTTTTACACTAATTTTATAAATTTATTGATGCTATGTTTATGATTGCACAATTAAGATGGCATGATTTATCTAGTTTCTTAATTGTTTAATGATTGTTAAATGGCCTAAATGCGATTAGGCTCTTAGAAAAAAAAGAAATTTTCTATCCAATTAATCAATTCAAAATTAAACTAAATAATTCATAACCTCACCAAAAGCCTAAGACATAAATCAAGATAATAAAAGATTTATCAACCCCTTAGTTGGATGTTCTATGTCTCATATCATGTATAATTCATACTTCCTCACTCTTGCCAATGGAGGGCTTCCACCTTTGCTAGAGAAAATGGCTTGACCTTTGAGAGCCATGATGGAAACACACCTCATTCTTTCTAATTTTGGCCCATAACTGATTTTCTCAAGCATTAAGCATATAAAATCCCATAGACTGTGTCAAATAAAAATGTCCAAAAGTTAAAATAAAACTTGACAAAATTAGCATTAGATTTAGGTCATTATTCATGCCCTTCATTATCTAGTCTCTTAGGGAGTGAGTTTAAGGACTTAGTCTCCTTTCTAAATATACAACCACCTAGCAAGCATTAGACTTTCCTACATGTATTTAAAATTCTAGGAGGAGTTAGTTGGTGGACACCCCAAGCGGTTGTAAGTATAACAGTTGGGTGGTTTATCCTCTTTTTTGGAGGTAAATCATATACCCACTTTCATCTTAAATTTAGGTCATGCTTTGGCCCACACCAAAGCTCCCTAGATTTAAGATCTGAGGTTGATGTTTCCCTTTATGGGCTTCAAACATAAATCCTCACCTCTTAGGAATTTCTACAATCTTGTATTGTGGAATTGTAAGCCCTAGATTTCTAATAAAAATTCAATGCAAATATATAATTCTCCTCAATTTCAAAATAATAAAGCCCAATAATAAGATAGTTTGGGAAGCTCACTAGGTTTCCTTGTATCATGAGCATCCCCTACCCATCTCTCTTAGGTTTCGATAATAACTCTCTCCTTTTGATCAATCCCATTTGATTTTCTAAAAAATAACTAATTGATTGATAGTCTTATCTTTGAAATCTTTGGAAATAATGATCATTTACCTTAATCAAAAGTATTCTTAAGGAATCTCATTCTTTAGGATGTAATTGACTATGGGGGCTTGCCACCATAGGGAACTTAACTAACCCAGCTTAAAATAAACTCTACTTTACTTTTCCATATAAAGTAGGGGAAAGATCTTTGGTACATTCGAAGACCCATCATGCCTTAAAAGTTCTCTTTAGGTGATTAGGTCCATTATAAGATAGTGACTTTTATCTCTCAAGATAGTACACTATTCCTTAATGTCATACCCTATCACCCTAATGAGTACATCTACGGATTTGCGTGATGTCTTCTCATATAAACACACACAAAATCTCACAAACACAAAAATAAACACCACAGATTTTTCTTGTGACTCTGCTAGGGAGGGTTCCTCTCTCCATCTTCGATAAATGATCATTGTCTCCAAGTATCGATAGTGGATTAATATTTCTTATAAGTCTGAGACTATCCTTCTTTTCCATTGGCACTTAGATCATTTTATTCTTAAGCTAAGCTAGCCAACATCCTTTAGGTTTTAGGACCTCACTCCATGTAGGTCTTAAAATTCCTATTGGGTCCCCCAATAGGTGAAAATAAAATTTAAATAAAAGAGATGATTAAAGACCTTTTTGAACCTCCTTACCATCTCTATGGTAAGGTAAGGTTCATTTCACAAATGATAAAAATAAATTGTTTATAAAAATATCACTTTTCAGAAGCACTTTCCCAAAGTTCATATAATAAAATACTTGCACAAAATTTTTTTTTACAAAATATATAACTCAACCCCATTTAACAATCCTCAGGATTATTACATGTAGGTTCTTTTCAAAACCCAAAATCAAAATCATCTTTCAAAAAACACATATTTGAAAATGAACATATTCATTCAACATACCCAAATTTATTTAATAAAGGTTTCATTTCCAAATAAAATTATTTCATAAAATTGAAACACTCAATATATCTCACATATGTTAAAGTTAAAGTTTCTTCTTTTCAAAAGCACAAATTTGAAAATAAGAATCCTCATTCAATATACCTAAATCTGAAAATAAAATTGAAACTCCACCAAATATATTCCATATGTATTAGAGTTGGAGTTTCTTTCTTTCAAAAAGCACAAATTTGAAAATAAGCATCTTCATTCAAAATATCCAAATTTGTTGAATAGAGGTTTCATTTTCAAATAAAATCACACCATTTGAAACTCCACTCAACACATTCCACATGTGTTAAGTAGGAATTTCTTTCTTTTCAAAAAAGCAATAATTACACACAAAAATTTCATCTTTGAAAAATAAAATATGATTGATTTCCATTTCACATATCCAAATTTGTTAAATGGAATCTCCTTTGTAAAAATCATGAAAATCAAATAAATTGGAATTCCATTTGACATACCCAAATTTTCCAAATGAGAGTTTCATTTTTCAAAAAGAAAATTTAAAAAAAATTGGATTCTATTTAACACACCATATTTGTTAAATAGAAATCCCCCTTTTCAAAAATAACACAAATCAAAATAAAAATCAAACACATTTGGGTTCTACTTAACATACACAAATTTGCTATGTAAAAATTCCATTTTCAAAATCAAAATAAAAATCAAACACATTTGGGCTTTGTTTAGCATACACAAATTTGTTAAATAAAGATCTCATTTTCAAAATCGAAATAAAAATCAAATACATTTGGGCTTTATTCAGCATTCACAAATTTGCTAAGTAAAGATCCCATTTTTAAAATCAAAATAAATAATTAAATAAATTTGAGCTTTATTTAGCATACTCAAATTTTCAAAGTAAAGATTCCATTTTTAAATTCACACATGATATACATCATGAGAAAAACAAGCAAAAAAAAAAAAGAAAATTATTTTCAAACATCTCATTTAACATACCCAAATTTGTTAAATGAGTAATTCCAAAATCAAATCTAAAGCAAAATCAATTGACCCGCTATTTAACATACTCAAATTTGTTAAATAAAGGGTCCCTAAACATAAAATCAAATTCAAGTATGAACCAATGAAAGCATCAAAAGTTTCTCCAAAATATTTAAAACCTATTCAACATACACAAATTTGTTGAATGTGGATTCTAAACTCAAATGAACTCAAAATCTCTCCTCCAAGTTATTCAAAATCTCTCCTAAATTCAATGAGCCCCACTTAACATATTCAAATTATTGAGTGTGGGTTCAAATTCTAAATTAAATTTTAAAAAGTCAGTGGAATACCAAGGCATAAAATTTAATTTAAGTTTGTTTTCAACAATTGCAGAGTTCCAATTCAGTTTTAACTTAGTTTAGTTAGCTTTCCTCAGTTCAGTATGGTGCAGATGGATTCACAAAAGTATGTGTTCACTTTCCCCTTTGGGATGGATTTGGCCTTGGATCGGGCCAGCCTCCCCCAAACTGATTTTGCTCATTTAATATATTTTGGGCAAGGATTTGAGGGAGGCAGGATTACTTGTGAGGGGCCAACCATCACCACTATCAGCAAGATTGTGGTGGCTGGGCAGAAGCCAGCCATCCATATTGAGATGCCCTAGGACTCTGAGTTTCACTCACTGAAGAAGAAGGCGGTAGAGGTTCCCATAGCAGTTACAGTTCTAATGCCTACATAGTTAGTTGTTCCCATCACTGCCCCAATGTTGGCTAGTACACACTTGTTTACCTCATTTTTAGAATGAGCTCTGAACCCCTCTATCTTAGACCTAGGACCCCTCTTAGACTTTAAGAGTTCCTTAGTCTTAAGACGCATCTAGTGATTAGGTGGACACTCAACCCAACCCAAAGGAGAAAGCCATGAGTAGGTCATGCCTTGGGGTGTTAGGAAAATTTGCCTACCCTATAGCTTAAACCACTTTCCTTACTTCCTTCCTTCAATTCAAACTCTAAATCAAATTAATATAAAACCTAAATCAATTCTAGCTTAATTGATTTTCTCCAAATTTAAATCAACTCCACATGATTGAAATCCATGATTGAAATTCCAAAATTCCAAATATTTCCTAAGTCCTTAATTTCCCTCTTAAGGACTTAGCCAAAATTATCCTAAAATCAATTCAAATTCATAAGATCTTCTCATAACTCATTTATATTCTCATTTAGATACACATCTAAAAATGAAATATAAATTCAAATCAATCAAACTAAATTCAAAAATTCAAATTCAAAACTCTAAATATTTTCTAAGTCCCTTAATTTCCTCTTAAGGACTTAGCCTAGATCATCATCAAATCACTTCAAATTTTTGTTTCTCATAACCCATTTATATTCTCATTTATATTCACATATATAAATGAAATATAAATTCAAACAATCAAAATCACTAAAAATCAAACTCAAAGTCATTAAAAAATCAATAAGCCTTTCAAGTCAAAATTAACAGCCAAATCAATTTCAAAAACTTGATCTTCTTTCAATGATTCAATCAATCCTTCAATCATGAATCCAAATATAAATACAAACTTCAATCACTTAACCAAAACTCAATTCAAAAGTCAAGTTAAAACCTATTTCATGCTTTGAACTTGAAATTGTCAATGAATCAAAACCCATTTTACTTCAAACCACTTGTAAATGGATTTATATTTCAATCATAAGTCCATATGTGAGTTCAATAAAACTCAAATCATACTTTGACCAAGCCGCTTGACCCACTTAGGCTGACTTGACACAAAGTGACCTAAAGTACCCTTATGAGCCAAATTCTAATCCTAATCAAATTGGATTGACTCAAACTCACCCATGCCTCTCATCATGATCAACAATCATCATGAGATGATCAATCACTCAAATTAGGTCAAACCAAATCAAACCTAAGGGTTGACCAAGTCAACACTTAGCCAAAATGAAATCCAACATAGCCAAAATCCACTATAGGCCAAATTGATTGAAACCAATGATCTAAGTTCATTCATGACCAATATTTAAACTTGATCAAGTCAACATTTGAGTTAACCTAGCCCAATTGGCCACTTGACCCAAGTTGACCTAAAAAGTTAAAATGTGTCAAAACTTGATCTAAGCCAAATTGATTGAAACCAATGGGTCATGTGCAATTTAAACTATTTGTTGAACTTGATTAAATTTAATCAACTACCTAACCAAGGTTGACCTTGAACCCAACTTGATCTAAAGGGTCATATTGAGCCAAATTCAAACTTAACCAAAATTAATTGGAAACAAAGATACCAATCCACTTCATATGACTAAACAAACCTAATCCTACCTATGACTTTAAATAAATAAATGTCAAATTGGTCAACTTGACCCATTGGACCTAAATGAAGTCATATGAACTAAATTCAAACCTAAACCAAATTGAATCAAACTAAAGCCACTAAAACATTTCTAATAGTCATATGAACATGACCAAACCCTTGGTTTGACTCAATTTGACCAATTGGTCAACTTGACCCACGTTGACACATTTTGACCTAAATGGGTCAACATGAGCTAAACCATACCAAATGAACTCTAAATCTAATAAAACTTGCCCAAACCTATTTTCTCAACATACCTAACATATCCAAATTCAAAAATCAGCTAAATGACCATTTTACCCTTAAGACATAGAATAAATTTTTTCCAATTCCACTTAGAATTTGTCAAACCCTCTTCATACCCACTTGATACTCTCCTAATAGGTCAAGTGAACACTAGGGAGGTGGTGCACCTAACCCAATGGTTTTGGATCAGCCCAACTTGACCCAATTTCTAAACTGACCACTCCCCTTGAAATGGCCACATGGGAATCATGCTTCCACTTATTTTGAGCAGATGGGAAGTTCATATTCCCACTTCTTTGGCCAAATTGAATTCAAGGACACCATAAACGGCTTAACCAACTCATTGCATGAGCTCAATTAGATCAAAATGACATGGAAAGCTTTGACCATCCGATTTCCAAAAGGGGAGATATATACTCCCCCAAATTCATTTGAAAATTAACAGAGCTATAGTCGATTGAAGTCTAGAGAGTCATAGGAACCATTTGCAAGAAATCCTAAGCTTCCTAGAGGGTGATTGAAAAGGCCATTTCTCAGGTTTCATCATTTGAAAATAGGGGAGCTCAATTAAATTTCCAACTTCCTCCACACTCAAAATTAGTGCAATTCCTTTTGTACTCTCCATTAGAGAGCCTAACGAGCTCTCTTCCAAGTTCTTGATGCAAAGGGAGATCCAATTCAATCAAAACCAAGCTCAAGCTAAGGAGGAGGTGACCCATAGGAAGATCCACTCAACCTCAAACACTCAAACTTTCATCAAAGCTTCATCTCAACCAGAAGAAGCTTCTCTAAGGGAACCGGTGAGGTATGCCATTTTTTGATCACTAAACTCAATGTGGTATGGAGCTTTATGAAAGAAATATTAATCGCATTAGATCTTGACTATTAGATGTGATCTAGGATACATGTTGATGGTGTGGGTTGAGTTTCATCCCAATCCAAGCTCAATCGAGCTCGTATCAAAGCCTAAAACATGGATGGTCTCCATGGCTCAGTGTTAAAGGATCGCCCATCCACACAGTTTGTATAGATGGACAAGATTAAAGCATGCATTATATCTTATTTTATCCCTCTCATCTTTTATCTCACCATCTCACGGACGGCAAAAAGATTATCGTTTTGTTTTATGATATATGTTTTAGTATGGATGTTAGGGTGAATGTACGTAGAATGAATGGTAGGGCGATCTTAGTCTAACCATTATCTTCTTGAGGGGATTGTGCTTAAGGAGCACTGTAATAAATAAAAATATGAATGTGCAGTAAGTGCTTATACCTAAGCATAATCCAATAGTGGTGGACTTAGTTACCATGTGTGGGTGATAAGTCCAATATACATGCTTGGGATTTTGCATGGTTTATTTAGCTGATCTCTATTTTTTAAGTGTTAGCTAGATTTACTTTTCATTTTCATGTAATTTTTATAATTAGGATTTTGGAATGATTATTATGGGGATTAGTATGAGCACTGGTCATAAGATCTTATCTTATGTATCATGTGAAGCCTTTGGAGCATCCACCTTCCAACCATCCAAAAGAAGGAACCAAAGAAGAAGAAGAAGAAAAGAAGAAGAAGAAGGAAGAAAAGAAGAATGAAGAAATGAAGCTTGAAGACCCCCATAACAATGAGTTCCTTGCTTAATTTTATGTAATTTATTTGTAATCTGGGTTGTATAAGGGTAGAGCTCGACTACCAATTTATTGGTTTGGGTGGTACGTGACCATAATGGCCTCTTATTCTTTTGCATTAGCTAAAAATTGATTGATGATTTGTTTAGTGCATTAAGTGGCATCCTTTTCCTAGTTTCTTCTTCGCTTTATGTATGGCCTGGATGTGGATTAAGCTCTTAGGTAAAAATAAATCTTCTTCCAAATTTAACAATTCAAAACTAAAAATGAAAACTGATAACCTCACCTAAAGCTTAAGCTAAAATCAAGATAAAAGAATTAGCAACCCCTTAGCTAGATGAGTATTTATTTTATAACATCATGCATAAATGCATATTATTTTCACTCTTGATTAAAGGGCTTCCACCTTTGCGAGAGAAACTTGGCTTGACCTTTGAGAGCTATGGTGGAAACACACCTCCTCCCTTCTCACTGATTTTGGCCAATAATCTCATTTCTCATGCATTAGGCATATGAATCCTATTAGCCTGAATCAAAAATGATTGTTCAAAAATAAAAATAAATTGAAATCTATATTACATTAGATTTAGGTCATTTGAAACATGCCCTTACATGATATAGTCTCTTTAGAGAGTGAGTTTAAGGACTTAGTATATTTTTAAATAAATAACAGCCTTGCTATCTTGCATAAAGTATATGACTGTCCTACATGAATTTAAAATCGTAGGAGGAGTTAGTTGGCAGCCACCCCTAGGTAGTTGTAAGTCCAAATAGTCGGGTGATTTGTCCTTTTCTTAGGAGGCAAACCAAATACCCATTTTCACCTTAGATTTAGGTTGTGCTTTCTACCCTCGCCAAAGGTCCCTAGATTTAGGTTCTGAGGTTGCTTCTCCCTTTTGTGGGCCATAAGAATAAATCCTCACCTCTTAGGCATTTCCTTAATCTTGTGTTATGGAATCATAAGCCCTAAATTTCCAATGAAAAATTCAAACTCAAACAAATTAAATCAATTTCAAAAATGTAAAGCCTAACCATAGGATAGTTTGAGAAGCTCACTAGGTTTCCTAGCATCGTGGGCATCTCCAACTTAGATTCCTTTGGCTTTGATAATAACTCCCTCTCTTTGGTCAATCCTATTTGATCTTCTGAAATAAACTAATCGATTAATAGTCCTATCTATTGAAATCTTTGGAGACAATAATCATTTACCTTAATCGAGGGTATTTCTAAGGAATCTCATTCCTTAGGATGTAATTAACTATAGGGGCTTGCCCCTATAGGGAACTTAATGAACCTGGTTTTAAATAAACCCTACTTTACTTTTCCAAGTAAGTAGGGGGAGAATCTCTGGTACACATGCAGACCCATTGTCCTTAGGAGTCCTTGTTGAGATGATTAGGTCCATTGTAGGGTGGTGACTTCTATCTTTCAAGATAGTACACCTCTCCTCAATGTCATACCTGATCACCCTCAATAAGAATATCTGTGGATCTACGTGGTGTCAAAAATGCATAAAAAAGGATATGTATATTTCCATCCTAATTTCACCCTGCATATAGTGAATATGGAAGTATATATTTATTCTCTAAAGAAATGAAAAATTTTCACCACTGATTTTTCTGGCGACTCCGTTGGGGATGGTTCCTCTCTCCATCTTTGGTAAATGATCACTATCTTCAAGTATTGATAGTGGATTTGTACTTTGGTATGAATCTGAGACTGTCTTTCATTCCGTTGGCACTTAGATTATTTCATTCTTAAGTTAAGCTAGCCAACATCTTTAGGTTTTAGGACCTCACCCTGTGTTGGTCTTAAAACTCCTATTGGGTTCTCCAATGGGTAAAAATAAAAGATCTAAATAAAAAGAAAGAAAATATTTAAAGACTTCCTCCTTATCATTTCTATGATAAGGAAAGGTTCATTATAAAAAATAATAAAGACAATAAATTTTTCATAAAAATCTTGCTTTTCAAAAAGCACTCTTTCAAAAAAAAAATGCACATAATAAAATATTTTCCACAAAATTTTCTTAAATCACCCTCATCTAACAATTCTCATGATTTTTACATGTAGGAATCTTCAAAAATAAAACTAATAATCTTTTGCAAAAGCATAAATGAACATCTTCCCTCAATTCATTTTGATGGAGATTTCATTTTCAAAAATAAAATGAACAAACATCTTTCCAAAAAAATCAAAATCAAAATTAAAAATAAAACTTTCAAAAAGCACATATGAACCTTTCCATTCAATATACCCATACTTATTGAGTGGAAGTTTCATTTTCAAACAAAACTAAATTTTTTCAAAAGCACTATGAACATCTCCATTCAATATACCCAAATTTATTGAATGAAGATTTCATTCCCAAATAAAAATAATATCATTTAGAGATCCCACTTAAACATATTCCATATATGATTAAGTTGGAACTCCCTCTTTCAAAAAGCAATAATCACACACAAAATAAAATTTTCACACTTCAAAAATAAGATTGAATTCCATTCCAACATACCCAAATTTGTTGAATGGAAGTATTCTTTTCAAAAATTGAAACTTAACAATCATATTTTCAAAATTCAAACACATTTGGAACTTCATTTAGCATACTCAAATTGAAGTGAAGTCTCCAAATTCAAAACCAAAAATTTTCAAACACATTTGAACTTCATTTAGCATGCTCAAATCACTAAGTGAAGTCTCCAAATTCAAAAAAACACATTTGAACTTCATTTAGCATACTCAAATCTGCTAACTCCAAATTCAAAACCAAAAATTCTCAAACACATTTAGAACTTCATTTAGAATACTCAAATTTGCTAAGTGAAGTCTCCAAATTCATAACCAAAATTTTCAAACACATTTGGAACTTCATTTAGTACACTCAAATTTGCTAAGTGAAGTCTCCAAATTCAAAACCAAAAATTTTCAAAGACATTTGGAACTTCATTTAGCATACTCAAATTTGCTAAGTGAAGTCTCCAAATTCAAAACAAAAAATTTTTCAAACATAATTGGAACTTCATTTAGCATACTCAAATTTGCTAAGTGAAGTCTCAAATCAAAACCAAAAAAAAAATTTCAAACCTAAGGATCCTACTTTTCAAAAAAATCAAAATATCCAAAATAAATGAAACACTTTGGGATTTTCTTAGCATACTCAAATTTGCTAAAGAATTTTCAAAATCTTTCAAAAACACACTTGGGTTCTTCACTTAGCATACCTAAATTTGCTAAGTGGGAATTCCAATTTTCAAAATCAATAATAATTCACAAAGAACAATTATTTTCAAACACTTAGCATACCCAAATTTGCTAAGTGAATGAATTCAAAATACCAAATCAAAACAAAACCAATTGACCCTTACTTTAACATACCCAAATTTGTTAAAGGAAAGGGTCCTCAAATCAAAATCTAATTTCAAACATGAACCTATGGAAGCATCTTTCTAAAATATTTGAATCCATTTTCAACATACCATAATTTATTGAAGTTGGATTCATATTCAAAATTCCTCTTTCCAATCAAATCTCTAAATCTTCTCTAATTAATTTAAACCCCGCATAACACTTCCAAGATGTTGGATGTGGGTTCAAATTTTACATTCAAATTTAGAAATCAATAAAAATAGAAATTTGATCCAAGCTCATTTCCTATATTGTAGATTCTCAGCATCAGTCATAGTTTCAGCTATAGTTCAGTCCTTTAGTTGTTGCAGTTGATTAGAAATAGTAAGTTCACAGAAGTTTGTGTTCACTTTCCCTCACAACAAGGACTTGGCCTTGGATCAGGCCAATCTCCCCAGAGCTGATCATACCCACCTTATCCATTTTGGCAAGGGATTTGAGGGAGTGAGGATCACTGTGAGGGCACTCCCCTGATATAGTGGGATGGTGGGCAGGCGGTGGTCATCCATCGATTTACCCTAAGATTCTGATATCCCCTCATAAAGAGGAAAGCAGTGGTAGTCCCACCAATTTCAGCAATGATAGTGATAGTGCCTACGCGCCTTGTGGTTTCTCTTGCTAGCCTAGTAAGGGTTAGCACCCACTCTTTGGCACCCTCTAAGGGTAAGGCTCCTCTGATTCTAGAGATTGCCTCCCCAACATTTGAGGTTGGGTCTAGTTCTTACTCTACTCATCCTACCGGACATAGAGGAGAAATAAAAATTGCATGATCAAGCGGTATCATACTAGGATTGCTAGAGAGATGGAGGCCCCTACGTGGTCAGTTGTAGAGGAGGTACCTAATTTGATCACCTCGCTGGTTACAGTGAACCAGTTTCATCCTCTCTCTAGGTCAGATAGAGAGGATGCTAGGAGGATCTGCACTTCACCTCCACGGTGGTTCACCACCCTTAGTTACTGAGCGGAGGTCATTATCTCCGATCAATTTTATGCCAAGTTGGCAGAGCTTACAGACGTTCTGAGTCCAGAGCTCAATTTGATTTGAGATCCATCATCTCCCATAGTGTGTAGAAACATCTATGACAGGAGAGGGCCAGAGAGGCCCATACATATATCACCCGGTAGTAGGGTGAAGGTTGTCGCTAGTGTTCCACACTTGTCAATTTTCTAGCTCGTCTTTATGTGACCATCTGATAGCATCACATGGATGACCATCATAGGAAAAGGGTCCTATCCAGAGTGGTGGTGTCTCCACCACCGCTCTACCCCATCATCACCATTCATGTCACAACATCTCTAATTTTGATGAAGGCCATGAGGCCATCAGGAGAAGCGTACTCGTTAATGATCCGCTATGGCGAGGATCCTACTCCATCTACACCTACTATGGCAGAGGCGCTCTCTTGCTGACCTTCGCCCTTGGTGTGGAGGAATGGCGACCGGCATATGGTGGTTGTCCCTTCACCAACACCAGTTCAAGACATGGAGATGGTGGAAGCTATTGAGGAAATGATAGCCTGCTGATGATAGTAGAACCTCTAGGAGTGTCACCCCTTTTAGAGTTAGTGGCGATTAAGTGTGTCTCTTCTAGTGAGTATAGTCCTCATGGATTGACTCACGATGCAAGCGAGGTCGGTGCCTCTCGGTGCATGCAGTGATCACTCCGTCACCAAAATCATTTTCCCATTGATTGATCATTCTCTTGAGGAGATAGTAGCACATTATCTTGTAGAAGAAGAAATTCTAGGTATGATTGGTGATGAGAAGAAGATCGGTGATCTTAATGAAGATGATTTGTTGGGAGACTTCAGTAGTTACATGGTAGATACGGGATCCCTCTGAGCATGGAAGGTGATGAGGTTGATGAGGAAGACCTCGATGCTCTTAAAAGAAAGAAGAGCAAATAGATAGGATGATGTGGCAGCTTGAGGACTTGTTTGCAGTAGTTTTAGTATTTTAGAAACAAGTGATTCTTCTACTATAGTTGATATAGTGCAGCGAGTAGTCTTTCTTATTCCATACTCTTAGTTAATAGCCCTGGGAGGATTGCTCAATTGGTATGTTAAACTTCCCAACAGGTTAGTAAAGATATTTCTTTGAGTTGGAGCAACTCTTTATCAGAGGTTTCTTTGAGCTCAAGAAAGGGTTCTGTTAGTGATCTCATTGTAACACAACAACATCAATTGAGTCCCTGACTTTATTCTTGGTGGCATACCAGTATAAAATGTGAGCCACTTCTAGCATGCCATTGAGATTCTTCTAAAGAATATCCATGGCCCGATCGCCTTCATGCTTAAGGGCTTCATTATCAAAACATTTAAGAAGTTAATCAATAAGACCACTAGTCTACAATGAGAGGCCAAACAGTTGCCTTTTCAAGATCAGTTGCCCAAAGCAAAGCCATAGAAGGTTTATGAGAAGAAGCCAAGAATAGTGACAATAGTAGATAAGGGGAAGCAACCAACTAGAGATCAATTTGAGAGACCACGACCTCAATAGCCTTCACTTCCACCTCCTGCCACCACCGGTACCCTACCGGCCTCCACATGACCTCCATGGCGGCCTCGCCTCCTCAGCCATACCATCAATAGCAGTGACACACATACCCGCCGCCAGGAAGCTATGGTCTACCTACTCTTTTAGATAACCTTAATAAACCTTATTCATTTAAGAGGGAGGTAATCAGAAAGATCTTTAAGAATCTCTTAAAGAAGCGATTTTTTAGCTACAGCCTAGGAGACTGGAGGAAGTAGGCAAAAGTCATGATCTAACTTTTCCCTACCCAATAGGCCATGTTTTGGAGGATTGCTTCACATTTAAGGCTTGAACATAGCTTCAAGACGTGTTGTAGTTATCCTGAAGGAATACCTTGTGAAACAACCATCTAGTTCTATTAGGATAATCCTTGGGGATACATGTGATCCTTCCAAAACCAAAGAAGGTTGGGATATCTCTTTATCCAAAACCTCTAACAAAATCATTTAGAAGATCAAGAAACTTTCCTTGTAGGTGCCTGAGTCAGCTCAAACCTCCAACATCAAGGAAGGTTTGCAAGTTTAGTGCCAACTCAGGAAAGGAGCTTCGGCTGACATGTGTGACCCAGATAGCCTTGGTGCAACCACTAACCGAGTCCAGCCTCCAATCTATCATTGTGGCTACCACATCAGCGACCTCCTCTACTTCAGCTAGTTCTTCTTCTTCTACTAGTAGAACTCTTGTATCGATGGATAAGGGCATCAAATCCCTTACCCACTCACTTTACTTGATTTCTACTTTGTACCACCTATCAAATCAAGAAGAATAAAGCTAGCTTGAATTATATATTGTCACCGATGGGTTGTCTACTTATTCTTAATGATAACTCTTCAAGTCAAAATAACTATAAAAATTTTGATCTTCCTCTTCCTGATTCAGAGTTGGACTTCCCTACTATGAATACTATGGGTTCGCCTGTTGAGATAAACTTAGAATCATCCAATTCTAAGGGTCTCATAGGAGAAGCTGTAGGTGAGCCTAATGTGTAGGCATAACCTTCCATTACCATGGCACAAGAGATCACCGAAGTTAACCTCCGTAGTGGCAAGGTTCTACCTCATAAGGAAGCACCTCAAGATAGAGGGAAATAAGTCATTAGCATAGAGGATTGAGAAGCCCCTCCATATGATGCTTTGCCCTTGGATATGCTTATGGAAGATCAGCCCAAGGTGGACTACAATGTCTTCTCTAATCTAAGAAAGTTTCCATCTAAGCTAAGCATATACGATGCTTTTATCTTATCCAAAGAGATGAGGGAATCATTCAAGGCTCTCCTTGATCACGAGATATGCTTAGCTTCGGTGATCACTGGATGAGGAGGCACATTACACAAAAGAAGCTCAGGGATCACCTTTCAGATGAAGACCTTCTTCTGGGGGACTTAGAGCATAACCATCCCCTCTACATCACAGTTGACATGAGAAGATTCAGACTTGCCAGAGTTCTCATTGATCTAGGTGCATCGATGAACATTATGAGTCTAAAGACTTTGCCTATTTGAGGATCAACATCTCTACACTTTGAGGAGATCATGTGATGTTGAGAGGATTCAATGAACAAGGTGAGCGGGCTTTAGGTTACATAGTGTTACCTTTAGAGATAGGTGATTGGAAGACTGAAGCCAAGTTTTACATCATCGATTCAAATACTTCATTTATTGCTTTTCTTGGTACATACATCACAGAATAAGATAATTCCATCCTCCTCCATCGGTGCATCAAGTTCAAAAGATGGGATTGAATCATGTCAATGGAGATGAAAAGCCATTTTCAGAGGTTGAGATTTATGAGGATGCGACCTACTATCTTCCTCAAAACACCCTTTCTCATGAACTTGGACAAAACTCAAATTTAAAGAAAAGAAAATGAAAAGAAAAAAAAGAAAAAAAAAGAAAAGAAAAAAGAAAATCCAAGTGAACAAGAGAATTGAAGAAGAAATAGATCACATATTACATTCCACCCATAGTTCATTCCATCATATGGACATGTGGGTAGGATGACTCAACCTCCACTAGGTAGGCGAGGCAAAAATAGGCGGTTCAGGTGGAAGACCCCGGTTGGCCATAGAATAGAGGTCATGTTCAGTTCATAGGAGTACTCCTACTATTCACATAGACTTGGAATCCAGCTCAGAGGACGAGTCTAATGTGATTAGTATACCAGCCAACCCTCTTAACGGATTCCATTGGAGGTGACTTTGATCAGATAGAGACAGGCAAGCTTCCAGACAAAGCAAAGTATTGAATTAGGTTTATGTGAGACTATTAGAGCGGAACCTTAGCTCTAACCTCACTTACATCTCAAAAGTTGAAGGTTTAGTAGTTAAGAAGTCCCTAAGTCTTCCAATGATATGAAGCAAGAGATTCTTTTTTGGGATCATCCTCAAGTCTTGAAGTTGATGTAGAACTTGAGGAGGATACATTTAAAGAATTAATGAATTACCATTTGACTTTTACTCTTGTGTTCATAATCTTATAGAAAGGTTTAGTTCCTCATACATGGTCAGGCAGGCGAGTACTTTGAAAAGCTATGGAAATAATATAGGCGGGGAAGCTAATCAAAGCGGGGGAGGTACGATTAGTGGTCGATGATGACTATTACTATTTAGTTGTTACCAATCATTTGGAGTCTGATATGTTCTTTTCATAAAACACCAACTCTTATGAGAATGTGTGTTTAGAAATCTCATATGATCTAGCTGATCTCCAAATCAAAACACGCCAAAATTTGAAGGAAGATTCAATAATTGACAAGCTTAAAACAAATCAACCGGGATAGAAAATCCATGCCCGATGTACCTCAATTCATTGTTGAATGAAGAAGAAGCCAATGACTTTGTTAGGCTATTAAATTTGTTTAAAGACTACTTCACATGGAGTTATGAAGGGATGCCCAGATTATCTCTTGACATAGCAGTCCACAAGCTAGTAATAGATCCTAATGCTACTCCTATTAAGCAAGCTCCTAGACACATGCGATTAGAAATTGAATAACAGGTCATTTCTGAAGTCAAGAAATTGATCGATCTTTGGTTTCATTAGGAAGAAAATATCCTACGGTTAGCTAGTGTCATTTAAGAAGAAGAATGGCCAAATTCACATTTTGCATCAATTTTAGGGACTTAAACATGTCCTAAGGATGAGTTTCCTCTTCCTATATAGAATTAATGGTGGACATCACCTCATCTCATGTAGTTTTTTTTCATGGATGGGTCATCTAGCTACAAAAATCAAGATATCTCACGAAGATGAAAGAAACACTACTTTAACCCCATCAGAATCTTGTTATAGGGTCATGCCTTTCGCCTTAAAATGTGCTACATACCAATGGCCATGACTCGATCTTCAATGAACTCATCCATCATCGGGTTGAGTGCTATGTTGATGATCTAGTAGTCAGTAGAAAAGGAAGACCATCTCTTTGACTTGAGTAGTTTTGATTGGTTAAGATAATATAACCTCAAAATGAATCCCCACGAAGTGTGCATTGAGTAGCTTGAAGAAATTGCTTGGGTTTGTTGTTCAAAACTAGGAAGAGAAATAGATCCATAAAAGATCAAAGCTACTTAGAAATGCCATCTCCTAAGAGTTTAACTCAACTCAGATCCTTCCAAGGATGGTTGGCATATCTAAGATGCTTTATCTCCAACCTATCGAGGAGATGCAAGCCATTTTTAGCACTTGTCAAAAAGGATGCCAAGTTCAAGTGGGATGACAAGTGTCAGCATGCCTTTGAAGACATCAAGTAGTATTTGGTGAAGCCACCAGTTCTAATAGCCCATATCCCAGGCAAGCCACTCATCCTCTACACTGATGTATTGAATGACTCTCTCAGCACTCTGCTGGCCCAAGCCAATGATGATGAGAAGGAGAATGCTCTCTACTACCTTTGTATGATTCCCTAAAAACTATCCACCTATTGAGAAACATTGCCTAGCTTTGATCTTTGCCTCTCAAAAATGACGATATATGCTTTCTCATAAGGTGAACTTGATCTCAATCCTATTATCTCATGACATGACCAACTATCCATACATTTGGCATGATGGTCCATGACTCTCAGTTTGATATCACATTTGTACCCCTCGGTAAAGGATGAGCAGATTTCTTAGCAGCATAACCACTTACTGCTGATTCTTCGCTTAGTGAAGATCTCCCTGATGAATAAATCATAAACTTAGGGGAGATAAAAAATAACCGATGGGAGATGTATTTTGATGGTGCAGCTTCTTTTCATAAAGGGAAGCACCACGATCTACTCTTCCGAAAGGCGGTAGAATAGTTCTCTAACTCACAGATGATGATGAGATTCTCACTATCTTTCCAACCTAAGGCCAATTATGAGGCTTTGATTGCTATGGAGTTAGCCATCACATGATGTCAAGAGCATCAACATCTTTGGGGATTCTCGGTTGGTCATCAAGATTGTCGGGTCTACAAATTCTCAAACCCAAGCTTCATCATTACCACGAGTATACCATGAAGCTATTGGCCCAAATTTTTGAAGTCACCATCTACAAGGTTCCTCGAGCAGAGAACATAGTAGCATATGCTTTGGCCAAACTTTCCAAAGCATTTCCATGTCTGAAAGATGAGTCCATTTCAATAAGGGTCCAAAATAGACAAGTCATATCCTTGATCTGAACTCATCGAGACTTTCTCTTGAAGGGGAGGTTACCATTGCCAAAATGGACAAGAGCTGGATTGGAAACCAGTTCATAGATTATTTGAACATGATAAACTACCTTGAAAAGTCATAAGCCCATCGGGTGAAACGAGCTCTCTCATTTCTTGTTGATGGCACCCATCTTGTCGATCCTTTGACCAAATGTGGTTACATTATTTGACAAACACGAAGCCCATGGCATTATAATGGCGAGGTACATTGTCTATCAGCACATCAATATGATCCAAAGATGAAGATCAAAGACTAGGATACTACTTGGTTTCGATGATTAAATGGATGTAGCTAGGAGATGCCATCGTGTCGTACGGTGTGGTCCTCCAATATTCTACACCCTACATTGGCCTCATGGCCATTCAGTGTTGGGGTACCAATATGGGTCCAATTGATCCATCTTCTTCCAAGGGTCATGTTCATCTTAGCGCCACCGACTACTTTTCAGTGGGTGAAAGCCATCCCACTCGAGAGAGGTCTGACATGTGCTTTAGTTTTTTAGGAACCATATCATATATAATTTCAGAGTGCCTCGATGAATTATATTCGATAATGGTACTGCATTCAAAAGCACCAAGATCAATAGCTTCACCAGAAGATAAGGTATAGATTGGAGATACTCCACCATCTACTGCCCCAAAGCAAATGGCTTAGCTGAAGCATTCAACAAAACTCTCATCCAAATACTAAAGAAGACTCTTGATGACAATAAATGATAGTGGAATGAGCAATTGGTTGAAGCCTTGTGGGCTTACCGCACCACATACCAAAGTATACCGTGTTTTCCTTAGTGTATGGATTCTATGTTGTTCTACCTTTAGAAGTTCAACTCCCTTCAGTAAGGATAGCATTGGGTAGCAATATCACTACAGAGCATAATGCAAAGTTTCAGTTAGAAGAGCTTGAAGGTTTGAGGAGGAGTCACTTCGCATTCCAAAACCTCGAGTTACAAGGCCAAAATGATTCAAGCTCACACAAATGGTCCACCTAGGTCTTTGAGTAGGAGAACTTGTGTTAGTCTAAGGAGACCAATTGTTGCCCATCAAAGATGGGAGGAAAGTTTGAACCCACTTGGGAAGGCCCCATGTCATGAGAAGGCCTGCAAGGAGGATCTTATCACTTATTGATTGTAAAGGGAACACGATGCTTCCAATTAATGGGCTCTATCTAAATAAATATTGCCCATGAAAGAAATCATGTTTGAAAATAATTCTATCTGTCAACAAAATTTGATTCCATTTCATCAAAATCTTCTCTTCTTTCAAGCATTATTTTCTTATCTTGAATCCTGTGGCGTGTTTAGGTAGGTGTAAGAGTCCCCATCTATCCCTCTTTCCATACAAACACAAAATCTCACTATTAGAATAGGTGTAGAGAACAGAGGCATCTATTTTGATTAATAGCTAAGATAGGTATGAGAGAACCCAATGACATCCTTCTTGGGGAATCTATTTTCCATCTGTGGCACCACTTCATCAAATCCTCTAGCGTGTTTAAGGTAGGTGTAAGAGTCCCCTAGAGGCATCCTATTACCTTTTAACACATGCAAAAAAATAAACACAAATATTTTTGTTTCAAATATTTTGATGTGAGCAAGCCCACTGCACTCATTTTTGCTAGGACATGTTATATGCTACCTCGCTAGTATTTCACCCCAATGGTCACTTATTTGGATTATGTAAGTCCCCGTGCTTTCTTCTTAACTTGACCATTGCAAACTAACGAGCACCTTATTAATATAGTAGACTTCATTGCCCAACCAATAAGATACCTCATGTTGACTTTATTTTAGAAGATGTGAGCCCCCGAGCTTTCTTCTTGAACTAATCATCATGATCTAACTAGGTCAGTATATTTGAGGTTTAGGATAAGTCCCTGAGGCTCCTTTCTCTTGACTACATTTGAGTTGATATAAGTCCCGGTGGCATTCACTTTCGGTAGTCCTAGGTCGGATGGCAGTGAAGACAGACTATCCAATCGATTCGCTATAGGAAGATGTGAGTCCCCGATGCTTTCTTCCTAGAGTGATTGTTGCAAATCGACAAGCACCTTAGGTTGGTTGATGTTCACTATCCAGACAATGACTCACACGATGGATACACCACTCTTGGCGGTGAGTCTCATGATTTCTCCTTGAGTTGGACGAATACCTATTTGATATATGACTAGCCATGTCATCTTCTCCGGTTTTGGATTAAGCCCTTAGCCTCTGGGCACTCTATGTGGATCACATCCTTTACGACCTAATTTAGACACTACCCAGGTTACTCTTAGATTGGAGAGTCCCTCTTTCCTAGTAGCTACCCCTGTGATTGGAGAATTTGTGGATGCATTCTCTTGGTTGATAAATTTGAGATGGTCTAGGCGATATAAGCTCCTCCTCAATTTGATCCCTTGCAAACTAGCAGGGTCCACGATAAATATACTAATTAAACAAACAAATTAATTTACTTATGGATTAGGAACTCAAGCCCCCAAAGGGCCCCTTTTCTTAAGCAAGCATCCTATCTTTAGGGTAGTGTCAACATAACTCCCTAGAATTGACTACGAGTTGAGATAATCTCTCTACTCTATAGTCACCCTTATGTTGGGTTCAATCTATTTTGATTGAAAGCAGGTTACGTCAGCAGTCATTCTGCTTTGGAAGATATAAGACTATGATGCATTCTTTCTAGCATAACTATCACAAATCGACGGGCAGCCTTAAGTCGGGTTTGATTTGTTGTCCAAAGCAACCAATCACCCCAGTGGTCTTTTGTAGTGGAAGATGTGAGTCCCTGAGCTTTCTTCCTTTCAATTGATCATTGCAAACCAAAAGGAACTCCTTTGGTTGAATAGTTCTTCGATCAGCTGAGAAGCTACTCCCTTTGGATTAGTAAATCTGAGATAGGTCTAGGCTGATATAAGCTCCTTCTTAGTGTGATCCATCGCAAACCCACAAAATCTATCAAAATAAACTAAGAAATGAAATTAATCTTGACTATCTTTGAGTTGATCTAAGTCCCCCAGTGATATTTATTTAATATTCATCCCTAGGTCGAGTTCAATCTGTTGCCTTGCCAATAGATTACCCCAACAACTGGTCCTTACTTTGGAGGATGTAAGTCTACTATGCTTTCTTCCTAGTATAGTTTTGTACCAGAAAGGCATCCCTTTGGTTGGCTAGTCCCTACGTGTTTAGTAGACTACCCTTTGGATTGGTAAATCAGTTAGGTCTAAGCCTCCATGGCTCCTACTGTGATCCATCACAAACATGGGGCCATCTCAAAATCCAAATCTAAAAATTAAAACAAATTCTTCCTTTCCAAATTTCTCCTCGTGAGACTTAAATCAAATCAAACCTCTCATCCCTTGTGGATGACTTGAACTACTTCCCTAGTGGAAGGTTCACTATTATATCCCTAGTGGATTCCTCCTTCCCTCTCTTATGTCCTTGACATAAGTAAAACCATTGCATTAAGTTTTATTCCTTCTACACCTTGGGTTAGGTAGATTGTCTCTTTGCTTGTGATCATTCATTGATCATTTGGTCAACACCAATACGTGCGGTGTTTCTTGTCAGTCGCACCACACCTATTGGGTGACTTTTGTTGATTTCATTTTTAGAATGACCTCTCAACCCCTCTATCTTAGACCTAGGATTCCTCTTAGACTTTAAGAGTTCCTTAGTCCTTAGGAACATCTAGTGATTAGGTGGACGCTCAACCTAGCCCTAGAGACTTAGGAGAGTTAGCCATAGGAGTAGGTCATGCCTTAGGGGTATTAGGAAAATTTTGCCTACCCTATAGCTTAAACCACTTTCCTTACTTCCTTCCTTCAAGTCAAACTCTAAATCAAATCAATATCATACCTAAATCAATTCTAGCCTAATTGATTTTCTCCAAATTCAAATCAACTCCACATCATTGAAATCAATGATTGAAATTCCAAAATTCCAAATATTTCCTAAGTCCTTAACTTCCTTCTTAAGGACTTAGCCAAAATTATCCTCAAATCAATTCAAATTCAAAAGATTTTTCTTAGAACTCATTTATAATCTCATTTATATTCACATATATAAATGAAATATAAATTCAAGCAATCCAAACTAAATTTAAAAATTTAAATTCCTAATTCAAAAATCATTCTTAAGTCATTAATTTCCCTCTTAAGGACTTAGCCTAAATCATGTTCAAATCAATTCAAACTCATGAGATTTTCTCATAAATCATTTATATTCTCATATATAAATGAAATATAAATTCAACCCAATCAAACTAAATTCAAAAATTCAAATTCCTAATTCAAAATCTTTCCTAAGTCACTTTAATTTTCTCTTAAGGACTTAGCCTAGATTATGATCAAATCATCTCAAATTCATGAAATTTTCTCATAACCCATTTATATTCTCATTAATATTCACATATATAAATTAAATAGAAATACAAATCAATCAAATCAAACCCAAAATTCAAATTCTCAATTTAATATCCTTCTTAACTCCTTAATCCCCTCTTAAGGACTTAGCCTAAATCATGTTCAAATCAATTCAAACTCAGATTTTCTCATAACTCATTTATATTCTCATTTAGATACATCTAAAATGAAATATAAATTCAAATCAATCAAACTAAATTCAAAATTCAAATTCAAAACTCAAATATTTTCTAAGTCCCTTAATTTCCTCTTAAGGACTTGCAGATCATCATCAAATCATCAAATTTTTGTTTCTCATAACCCATTTATATTCTCATTTATATTCACATATATAAATGAAATATAAATTCAAACAATCAAAATCACTTCCAAAAATCAAACTCAAAGTCATTCAAAATCCAACCTAAGCCTTTCAAGTCAAAATCTTGAATATAGCCAAATCAATTTCAAATCAAGCCAAACTCTTGATCTTCTTTCACGATTCAATCAATCCTTCAATCATGAATCCAAATATAAATACAAACTTCAATCACTTAACCAAAACTCAATTCAAAAGTCAAGCCAAAACCTATTTCATGTTCACCCTTTGAACTTGAAATTGTCAAATGAATCAAAACCCATTTTACTTCAAACCACTTGTAAATGGATTTATATTTCAATCATAAGTCCATATGTGAGTTCAATAAAACTCAAATCATACTTTGACCAAGCCGCTTGACCCACTTAGGCTGACTTGACACAAAGTGACCTAAAGTACCCTTATGAGCCAAATTCTAATCCTAATCAAATTGGATTGACTCAAACTGATGGAGGTGGGCTTCTTTCTTTTGATGAGATTGAACATATGTAGGGGAAAGAAGAAGATATATTGGATAACTAGCTACCAAGGATTGCCAAGGTTTGGCCACCAAATCTCAAACCACAAGAATAACTCAAAATTTTGCAATTGCCAAAAGTTCTCCTTCATTCTAATAAGAGCTATTTATAGCCATTACAAGCATCTTTCAAAAGAAAAGAATTCAAAACATGGAATGGGTGGCCACATTAATGTGAACATAAATTGCCTCATTATTTTATGCCATCCACCCATTTCACATGCTATTATTTTATGTGGATTCAACCACCTCACATGTCATGCTTTGAATATTTAAATGCAAAATTTCAAACATGGGTTTCTAGAAGAAAATTAAAAATTACATAAATAAAAAGATGAAATCATAAAATGATTAGTAGGCTAATGGGTAATCTTCTTCTTTCTTGAATTTTCTTGGGCTTTAGCTTGAGATCTTGTAAATGGGCCTTGGGCTCTAATTTGTTGATCCTCATGATGTTCTACATCAACTCCCCAGCTCAATTGAACTCTCCTTTGAAATCTAAAGTCTTCAATTGTCTAAAGTCTCCAAATCACTACAATTGTCATGTGTCTTGTGGTGGCTTATTCTTAGAACTAGAAAATGATGTTTGAAGTGGATTAATGGGTGCTTCCTCGGTGATAATATAGTCAACTTCAAGGAAGAGGGCTTACGCAAATGCTGCTATATCTCCTGGTTAGAACAAGTGGGTTTCTAACCTTCATATGATAGAATATCTTCAATATTAATGCGGATGAATGAACATATCGGACAAATCAAGGTGATAAGCATTAGTTCCAATTTTTCTTGAGAATTTTAAAGGGACCACAAGCTTCGTGCATGTAATTTCTTATATTTAGTAGTTTGATAGCATTTCGGGCGAATGCAATCAATACATAATCACCTTCTTTATATTCTTTCGTTGAGCGATTATGATTTGCCTTAGAAGCATAATTATCATTACTATAGTAATTTGCTTTCTTATATCTTCATGGAGCTTTCAAAATCTTTAGCAAATGAGAATCTTTGCATCAGAAAATATATGAGATGGTAGGTGCTACATCTATTGGGTGTGGTGGGTTTTGACCATAGGATCTCAAATGGTGATTTTTTTTGTAGTTCTAGATATAGTACTATTATAGCAAATTGAGGTTGGTAAATGTAAATCCCAATTTCTAAACTTTACCTACATCAAACAAATTTCCTAAGATCGATTAACTACTTGAGTTTGTCCACATCGGTTTGTGGTGAAGGCAAAGAATTTTAATTTGGTACCATAATTTCCATAATGTTTTCCAAAATATGAGACAAACTTAACATCTCACAGGAAACAATGGTTAAAGGGGACCATGGAATTCTTATTTCCTTAAAATAATTTGGCTATATAAGAAGCATCATTTGTTTTTTGAACAAGGTAAAATGAGCCATTTTGAGAATTATTCACAAAAATACAATCATGTCCCATTGTAATCCTAGAATAAAATCCATTAGGTCTTCCCAAGGCCTATAAAGAACGAGGTAAAGTGTATTGTCACCTTTGTTTGATAGTTTTAGCTGTTTACAAATTAAATTTTGAGCCACTAATTTTTGAACATCTCGTTTTAATGAAGCCAATAAAATCTATTTTCTAATAAAATATGGTTTTATCCTTTCCAAAATGAATATATGACATGTAGCTTTGATAAGAATTCTAGAAGATGAGAATGCATAATTGTTTTCCTTTATATAAATATCCATTTGTTATCAAGAATGTCCTTGTAAAGTTATTGGTTTATCTAGGTGTTCAAGATAAATTAGGTGAAATGGGCTACAAATAATCATCTTTTTCTATCAAATCACAGGATTCTCAATTCTAAGAGGAAATCATTAGGTTTACCACGGATAAAGCATGACTTATTCTCAATTACTTTGCTTTAGAACAAAAGAGTAGTCTTGTAAAAATTCAACCCATTTTGCATTAATGACTTAATTTTAGTTGGTATTAATTTTAAGGCATGGTGATCATTAAGTATAAATTCTCTATGTAAGAGATAATGTGTAATGCCTTATTGAATTAGACATAAAACTCTATCATAAGTGGAATATCGTTGTTTTGCTTCATTTAACTTTTCTAAAGAATCTTTAATTCTCTTGACTTAAAATTCCATATCCCAATTCACAAGCATCACATGTCACAAAGGCTTTAGAAAATAAGCCTAAGGTTTGCAGTGATAAGAACTTTAATTTGCTCTAAGGCCTTTTGTGCATTAAGTCCAACAAAATTTATCTAATTTTAGTATATATCAGTTATTCAACAATGGTACTAAAATTCTTAATAAATCTAATAAAAAATTCTAAACCATGGAAGCTTCTAACTTTAAAACTTTTAGGTGGTATCTAAGATTGCTTTCACTTTAGAAGGATATTTAAACCCAAAATTGGATATAATAAACAAAAAGATTACCTCGACAAAAAGAAACACTTTTTTAAATTAATGTATAATTTCTCTTGTTTAAGTAGTTCAAATACTTTTGTAGGTGTTGTAGATGTTCATTTTCATGGACTAAAATAGAATATCATCAAAATACACCACCAAAATTTACCTATATATGGTTTAAAAATATTCATTAATCTCAATGTGCTAGGAGCATTTGAAAGTCAAAGGGCATGAAAGCCATTCATAAAGTCCATCTCTTAAAGCGTCTTTCATCTCACGATCTAATCCAAATTTGATGATATCCACTTTAGATCAATCTTTGAAAAAATTTGCTAAGATTAAATCTAACATATCATTATATGAATAGAAACCTATATTTGATAGTAATTTTATTTATTGCTCAACTATCAACACATTATCATGTTCCATCTTTCTTTGGGTTAATATCTTGGGGTTTACAAACTAAGACTCTCTTGAATAAAACCCTTTCTTAATAATTCCTCAACTTGTCTTTTAATCTCAACATGCCGGTAGGGTTCATCCTATAATGTGGAAGATTAGAAGTTGAACAATAAAACTCAATAGCATGTTGAATGTCTCTTGTAGCTCATAAAGCTCATCAATATCGTTAAAATCGAAAAGAAGAGAAGAGACCACATGAGTCTCATTAGAGTCACTATGACTTCTTTTACATGTAATATGTGAAGAAATGGATCGAAAATTCTTTTTAAGTAAGCGCCAAAACTATTATTTCTATCTTTGAGGTCAAAGGAGAAAGAGTATGTTTAAATAAGGATCGAAATGATAGTGTTAGGCTATTAGGATTTTCTATGATAATTAGTGAAGTTTGGCATTTTCTTCAATAGAGGCTTAGGTTGCAAATAAGTTGTTTTGTGTGGTGTTATGGATGTTTTCTACTTTGGTAGTTTAATAGTCTTATTATTATGTTTAAAACATAAGTATTTTCCCTACCATAGTGAATAACATTCATATCATATAGCCAATATCTAAGAGAATATGAGCAATGTCCATAGGGAGAACATCACACCAAATTTGGTCCTCATAGCTTCTATTTTAATAGGAACTAAACATTAGTGATGGGAAGAGATGTATGATTTACCCAACTAACATGAAATGGTTGGTAGGTTGATTTTAGGTTGGCTCGAGTTAGGTATGTGTTGAAATGACATTCATAGCACTCCCTCCATCTATAACTAACCTACATCTCTTTTCATTACACAAAACATACATGCTAAATGTTGCTCCTCAATCTTACACTCATTTTTTTATTATAGTAAGACATCTCAACCCATAAACCTGAGGGTCATCAGTTAATTCAATTTCTTCATCAGATAATGAGGTGGGTGTCATCATAAACTTCTTCTAGATTATCATCTATTGGGTTTTCAACTTCTTCTAAAAATAAGATTTGAGCTTTACATTGATTTTGCATATGACCATTTTTATGACATTTAAAACATATTACTTCCTAATGTTCTTAGAGCTCCCTTCAATTGAAGTTTTAGGCAAGGGGATGGGCCATTTGGATGGGTCTATAGATCTATTGGATGAAATGGAAGGTACTTGACTTTTAATTTTAGAGGCGATTTCTTTTGTTGTTCAACCAATAATGCATAATGAAATGCTTCCTCTAAAGATTGTGGGTCAAATAATTCAACTTCATTTTTAATTTTCTAAGTCCAATAACAAATTTATTGGCTGCCAATCATTATCGCACAATCAGTTCTAGAAACTAGATCTTCAAAAGTGTTCAAGTATTGATTACAAGATAATTACCTTGTCTCAAAGTTAGTAATTGACTATGTAGCTTCTTATCATTGATGCCTAGGACAGTACTTTGCTCTTAACATTTCTTTCATTTCTATCTAAGTAAGGTATGTCCTTCCTACTCTTTGTTCTTTAGCTAAAGTATTTGTCCAATAAATTTTAGCATTCCCTATCAATTTCATTTTAGCAAAAGTAACCTTTGGTAATCATCCATTTTATATCAATCAAAGAAGTCATCCATTTGAACTAACCAATCAAGAAATTTATTTGGATCATGTATACCATCATAAGTTGGGGCTTCTACTTTAACTCTTGAGATGGATCATTAGAGTCTTCTATAGTCTTAAAATAATTTTCTCCCCTTCCACCATTTCTAGCAATTGATTGTCTTCTAAGTGGTTGATTTTCTCATGGTTTGGATATGAATCTTCTTCATCTATCCCTATTGGCACGTTTGAGTAGGTATTGGAGGAGTTGGTACTCTATTATTTTTTGTAGATGCACTAAAAGAGTTTGCATTTGTTGTTTAAGTTCTTGCATTTGATTCTTACTTTCTTCTAATATTTGTTGAGTTTTAATTCATTGTCTTGGATCCTCAGATCTAAGGTATCAACTAATCTAGTCAAATTTTCAACTTGATCTTGAGAGATAGATTTTGGTGCCATGAGATTTTTTTTAAGGAAAAAAAAAAGATATATGAAAAGGGACCAATGAAAAAATGAAAAAATAATAAATAAGTATAATATAATTGTGCAATCAAAGCGAAATTTTAAGCTAAGAGAACTTCCGTGAGGAGGGGTACAAGACCACTTAAATCCCAAGCTCTCCTGACAGTTTAGGTCTTTTGACAAAGTTCTATTTAGCTTCCAAAATCACCAAGTTTAACACACTTATATTATTATGCATGCATATTTTATATATATATATATTTTAATGCAATGAAATAAAATGCTCAAATTTATCAAGCCTCTTTTTTTTTTTAAGAAAGCAAGTTATCATAAGTTAATCAAAGAAACTTCTAAAATTAACCATAAACAATAACAAAGATAATAAAGCAAGTAATTAGATTTTGATTTGCACTAATGGCTAGGTTGCTTTAGGTGATGAACTACCTCACCAAGGTACTCTCTTAATTTTTTCTCTTTTTTTTTTTTTGGAGGGAGGGGTGCACAATTGGAAAATGGCTAAAATATAATAGAGCTTACTAATTTAAATTTTATGCTATCACCACTTGCAAGCAATATATATCTTTCCAAGCTACTAATATGCTTTAAACTATCACATAAAAGAAAATTAATTAACCTCACAAGTCCAAGAAAAACTCACAAGTTTGAAGACAAGTCCAACACTTGAGTTGCTCCCTTTGTTGAAGCAAACTTTTGACCAAATTTGTCCTTCAGGGCTTAGATGCAAATTTGATGGAGGTGGGCTTCTTTCTTTTGATGAGATTGAGATAACGTGGGTATTGGGGAGAAGGAAGAAGATATATTGGATAACTAGCTCCACCAAGGATTGCCAAGGTTTGGCCACCAAGCTCTCAAACCACAAGAATAACTCAAAATTTTGCATTGCCAAAAGTTCTCCTTCATTCTAATAAGAGGGCTATTTATAGCCATTACAAGCATCTTTCAAAGAAAAGAATTCAAAACATGGAGGGAAAGGTGGGTGGCCACATTAATGTGAAGCAATAAATTGCCTCATTATTTTATGCCATCCACCCATTTCACATGCTATTATTTTATGTGGATTCAACCACCTCACATGTCATGCTTTGAATATTTAAATGCAAAATTTCAAACATGGAGTTTCTAGAAGAAAATTAAAAATTACATAAAAAAAAAAAGATGAAATCATAAAATGGGCCTTAGTAGGCTAAAGTCTTCTTCTTTCTTGAATTTTCTTGGGCTTTAGCTTGAGATCTTGTAAATGGGCCTTGGGCTCTAATTTGTTGATCCTCATGATGTTCTACATCACAAACTCACCCATGCCTCTCATCATGATCAACAATCATCATGAGATGATCAATCACTCAATTGGGTCAAACCAAGTCAAACTTAAGGGTTGACCAAGTCAACACTTAGCCAAAATGAAACCCAACATAGCCAAAATCCACTATAGGCAAAATTGATTGAAACTAATTATATAAGTTCATTTATAACCAATGTTTGAACTTGACCAAGTCAACATTTGAGCTGAACTAACCAATTGGCATTGACCCAACTTGACCTAAAAGTCAAAATGTGTCAAAACTTGATCCCCAAATTGATTGAAACCAATAGGTCAAGTTCATTCTAAATCACTTGTTGAACTTAACCAAAACCTCAATTGGCTAGCTAGACCTAACCTAGCCCAATTAACCTTGAACTCAACTTGAACTAAAGGGTCATATTGAGCCAAATTCAAACTTAATCAAAATTGATTGGAAACAAAGATACCAATCCACTTCATATAACAACCAAACCTAAACCTGCCCATGACCTAGCTCATATAGGTCAAATGGGTCAAATTGGTCAACTTAACCCATTTAACCTAAATGAAGCCATATGAACCAAATTCAAACCTAAACCAAACTGAATCAAACCAAAGCCACTAAAACATTCAAATGGTCATATGAACTTGACCCAAACCTTGGTTTGACCCAATTTGACCAATTGATCAACTAACTTGACCCAAGTTTACCCATTTTGACCTAAATAGGTCAACATGAGCCAAACCATACCAAATGAACTCCAAATTCAATGAAACTTGGCCAAACCTATTTTCTCAACATACCCAACATATCCAGCCAAATGACCATTTTATCTCTAGGCCATAGATTTGGTCAATTCCACTTGGAATTTGGTCAAACCCTTTTCATACCTACTTGATACTCTCCTAATAAGTCAAGTGAGCACTAGGGAGGGTGGTGCACCCAACCCAATGGGTTGGGTCAGCCCAACTTGATGCAATGGCTAAACCGACCACTCCCCTTGAAATGGCCACATGGGAATCATGCCTCCACTTGTTTTGATTATACGACAAGTTCATATTCCCACTCCTCTAGCCAAATTGAATTCAAGGACACCCTAAACAGCCTAACCAACTCATTGCATGATCTAAATTGGATAAAAATGGCATGGAAAGCTTCGACCATCCGATTGCCAAAGGGGGAGATATGCTCCCCCTAATTCATTTGAAAATTAACAGAGCCATAGTTGATTTAATTCTAAAGAGTCATAGGAGCCATTTGCAAGTGATCATAAGATTCCTAGAGGGAGATTAAAAAGGCCATTTTTTGGTTTTCATCATTTGAAAATAGGGGAGCTCAATTAAATTTCCAACTTCCTCCACACTCAAAATTAGTACAATTCCCTTTGCACACTCCATCAGAGAGCCTAATCGAGCTTGTCTAAGCTTCTTCCAAGTTCTTGAAGAAAGGGGAGATCCAATTCAACTAAAACTCAGCTCAAGATAAGGAGGAGGTGATCCATAGGAAGATCCACTCAACCTCAGCCACTCAAACTTTCACCAAAGCTTCATCTCAACTAGATGAAGCTTCTCCAAGGGAATTGAGTGCCGGTGATCACCTCCGATAAGGTATGCCATTTTCTAATCACTAAACTCAATGTGGTGTGGATCCTTATGAAAGAAATGTTAATGGCATAAGATCTTGATTGTTAGATGTGATCTAGGATACATGTTGATGGTGTTGGTTATGTTTCATCCCAATCTGAGCTCAATCGAGCTCGGATCAAAGCCTAGAACATGGATGATCTCCATGGCTCACATGCATTTGTAGGGAAGGATCTCTGGCTATCCATCCACACATTTTGGATGGACGATCGAGATTAAAACATGCTTTATATTTTATTTTATCCCCAATGATCCGCGAATCTCTCATCCAATCTCCTGATCTGACAGGGGATAGCGCCACGCGCTACAATTGGACATTTTTAAATATCCAATGTTAAGGCCCCGCTTGTAAAGGGATGTCACGTCAGTAAATGCGTGCCACGCAGTAGGGATTAAGGATTTAATTAGGATTTAAATAATTCTAATTAATTACCTAAACTTCTAAAATTTATATATCAACATAAAAAAATCAGAAAAATATGAAATAAATTGCATTAGATAGATAGTTTGATCTAGAATTTTATAAAATAAATTTTAATTGATTTTGAGAAGTGCCCTTCTCTAATTTTGGGTTTTATTGGGAATGTTAATTTATTAATTACTCCCTAATTAATCCACTGATTAATCTCAAACTTCTTGGGTTTAATTAGAGGGATGACTTCTATCTCCCTTAATTTTTTTGGGATTTATTGGTGGCTTAATTAGGGGAATTACTAGTTCATTCCTTAATTACTCTCTTAATATAATTAAGGTTAATTAAGGGTTTGATTAGTGTTTTAATATATTTTTTTGATGTTGATTAAGATCTATTTTAGTGAATAGAAGGTTTAGAAAGTAAACTTGGGGCATTTCCCCTAAGTTATTTCTTAAACCCCCTTTTCTTCCTTAATCCTCTCTTAATTAAAGGGTTAATTCACTAATTACCCTCTTAATTAATTCCTTAAAATTTTAAAACTTGCTAGAACTCAATTAATCTACTTTGGGAACATGCTTAGGTGTTCAAGAGTCTAAGTTCAATTAAGAAAATCAAAATTCAACTCATCTGTGTGAGGGGTGTTTTGAAATTACTTAAGTTAAACCCCTTAGCATAACTAATCATTAATCATGAGCCAAATTGTATTAGGCCCCTTTCTTCCTAGGTGCATTGCAAATTTAAATTTCTTGTGAGGTTTTATGTTATCTCATTGGGTCATAATTATTTGATTAACTATGCTAAGGTGGTGTAGGTAAGGGGTAATTAACTTGCTTAATTCATACCTTAACCTAATAAAAATATAAAATAAATCTAATCACCTAAAAATTGAACAAAAATATGAAACACATGTGGGAATGGGTTAGGAACAACAAACTCATTTCATATTTTTAAAATTAAATCAAACAAAAATCATATTAAATAAACTTTGATTTGCTTTAAGCTTTCTTATTTTATAAGATTATCTTTAGAAAATAATTAAGGTCAATGTGTTTACATGCTTTCATTACTTTAGTTCTTCCCCAATATGCTAAATATGTGTGTCATATGGTTTCATACATTCATGCTTTTAAAAAATCAAATTTAAAATGAAAATGTTTCCCTTATGTCAAATTGCATGTGTTGGCTAAAATAAGAATATGAGTGGCTATTATAACTTTTAAATCCCAAATTATTTTTAAAAAAATATGAATCAATTATTAAAACTGAAAGTGTGTTACTTAAATCTTACTTATAAGTTTGCATGTGAGTAAAATATAAGGATGTGCTTAGTGTAGGTTTTCCTTCTCCTCTCTTTTAGTATAGTTTTGAATAGGATTTGGCAAAGTGTATAGTTCATTTGAAAAGAATCTAACACTTTTCTAATTCCATATCCTATTCATTCCTGTGCTATTACTTAATAAGGAAACTTATACTTGTACATATAAATTGTACAAACAAAAATAATTCAACCAACACAAACTTTTGCTTTCTTTCTTTTCCTTTAATTTCTTTTGTACACATGCTTGTATTTAAGGAAAGTGGTATTACCGATAACCCTGTGGTTGAGGCTTTAAGTAGCCCTAAGTAGGTCTTGTACCTTACACCCCGTTAACAAGGGCACTTATGCCTTTCATAGATTCATGTGTGCATGTGAAATTTGGATAAGAAACCCCTTTGCTACTTAATAAAAATCATGCATCATAAACATCCAAATTTTATTAAATAAATTACTTAGCATGCATCATAAAGTGTGCTAAACATTCCCATTTGTATGTATGGATGTGTTTATGACTCATTCACATGCATGTTATACTTGTTGGGAAAGAAATGAAGTGATATATGTTTTGTGAATTTAGTTCATTTTAATTAATCCTAAAATGCCTTCCTTTTGAGTGGGTTTGTTTAGAGTTTATCTAAACTTAGGATTAATTAAAACACATAATAAAACATTCTCTAATTAAAACTAAAATATAAATCAACTTTAACTTAGGTGAGGGAAGGAAAGAGGAGTTCTCCTCTCTTTCCCTCTCTTTATAACTTAGTAATTAATTCTAGGATTCACTTGAACCAAATAAAAATATAAAATAAAACCAACCCAATACAATTAAATCACTTAAATAAACCCTCCTCTAAGTTGAACATCCTTCACACTTAGAGAATTCTAACTTAAAGCCAAAGCTAAGCATACCACACAAACCTCTGAAGCACACACATTAGGCTAAGTCACCACTTCTAGCTTTATGTTAGGGTGGTGCATGGTTTGATGTTTATTTTAGTTTTATGATATATGTTTTAGTCAGGATGTTAGGGTGAATATGCATAGAATGAATGGTGGGGCGATCTTAGTCTAATCATTGTCTTCTGCAGGAGATTGTTCTTAAGGGGCGGTGTAATAACTAAAAATATGAATGCTTTTATTGTGCAGGTTCTTAAACCCCTAAGCATAATCCAATAGGTCAGGTGGACTTAGTTACGCATGTGTGGGGTGATAAGTCCAATTTACATGCTTGGGATTTTGCATAGTTTGTTACGCTAATCTCCATTTTACAGGTGTTAACAAAATATACTTTTCTTTTTCATCTAAATTTTGCAATTAGGATTTTGGAATTATTGTCATGGGGATTAGGATGAGCATTGGTCATAAGATCTTATCTTACGTACCATGTAAAGTCTTTGGAGCATCCACCATCCAACCATCCAAAAGAAAAAAGAACCAAGAAGAAGAAGAAGAAGAAGAAGAAAAGAAGAAGCTTGAAGACCCCATAACAATGAGTTCCTTGCTTAATTGTATGTAATTCATTTGTAATCTAGGTTATAAGGGTAGAGCTCTACCTAATTTGCGTGGTACCCACCACAATGGCCTCTTATTCTTTACAATTAGCTTCATAAATTGATTGATGATTTGTTTAGCTTGTGCATTAAGTGGCATCCTTTTCCTGGTTTCTTCCTTGCTTTATGTATGGCCTAGATATGGATTAGGCTCTTAGGAAAAAAAATAAATCTTCTAGTAAATTTAATAATTCAGAACTAAAAATAAGAACTCATAACCTCACCTAAAGCTTAGGCTAAAATCAAGATAAAAGAATTAGCAACCCCTTAGCTGGATGAGTATTTCTTTTATAACATCATGCACAAATGCATATTATTTTCACTCTTGATTGGAGGGCTTCCACCTTTGCTAGAGAAACTTGGCTTAACCTTTGATAGCCATGGTGGAAACAAACCTTCTCCCTTCTAGCTGATTTTGGCCAATAATCTCATTTCATGCATATATGAATTAGTTTGAATCAAAATGATTGTCCAAAATAAAATAAAATGAAATCAATTGCATTAGATTTAGGTCATTTGAAGCATGCCCTTACATGATCTAGTCTCTTTAGAGAGTGAGTTTTAGGACTTAGTCTTTTTCTAAATAAATAATAGCCTAGCTATCTTGCATAAAACATATGAGTTGCCTACATAAATTTAAAATTGCAAGATGAGTTAGTTGGTAGCCACCCTCAGGCGGTTGTAAGTCCAAACAGTCTGGTAGTTTGTCCTCTCTTGTGGAGGCAAACCAAATACCCATTTTTGTCTTATATTTAGGTTATGCTTTTAGCCCTAGCCAAAGCTCCCTAGATTTAAGTTCTGAGATTTCTTCTCCCCTTTATAGGCCATAAGCATAAATCATCACCTCTTAGGCATTTCCTTAATCTTGTGTTATGGAATCATAAGCCCTAAATTTCTAATGAAAATTCAAACTCAAACAAATTAAATCAATTTAAAAATGTAAACCAATAGATAGTTTGAGATGCTCGCTATCCTAGCATGCGGGCATCTCCTACTTATCTTCCTTTGGCCGATAATAACTCTCTCTCTCTCTTGATCATCCAAAATAAACTAATTGATTGATAGTCTTACCTATTGAAATCTTTGGAGACAACAATCATTTACCTTAATCGAGAGTATTCCTAAAGAATCTCATTCCTTAGGATGTAATTAACTATGGGGCTTGCCCTTGTAGGGAACTTAACGAACCCAGTTTTAAATAAACCCTTTACTTTTCATGTGTGAAGAAGTACACATGCATACCCATTGTTCTTAGTCCTTGTTAAGGTGATTAGGTCCATAGGTGGTGACTTCTATCTTCGAGATAGTACACCTCTCCTCAATGTCATACCTGATCACCCTTAATAAGAACATCTGGGAGTTTACGTGGTGTCAAAAATGTATAAAAAGAAAGAGATGTATTTTTTCATCCTCATTTTATCCCACATAGAGTAAAGATGGAAGTATATATCTTATTTTCTAAAGAAATAAAAAATTTCACCACACCACTCATTGGCCTCCTCTAAGGAGAAGGCTACCCTGGCTTCAGGGATAGTTTCTGCTACCTTTGAAGTAGAGTCTAGCTCTTGTACTGCTCCACCTAGCCGAACCCAGAGCCTCAATAAAAGCTATAAGATCAAGCAACTCCATGTGTGCATTGTCAAGGAGATAGAGATAGTATCTCACACTACAAAAGAGGCACTTTGGGAGGTTTCCCCTTTACTTACTCAAAACAAGTTCCATCCTCTTTCCGATTATGAAGGAGAGGAAGATGTCAGGAGGATTATAGCATCACCTCCACCTCCAGTTCATTATGAGACACCTATCAGAGATAAGATAAGGTAATATGCTGGCCTCAGGATAATCTTACACCATGTTGGCAGAGCTTATGGACGGTTAGAAGCCCGTTGATTTATGATAGTTATTCCTCACGTAGGCGTGATCCATCGAGAGGGCTGAGAGGCCCAAGTATCGTCATCACAAGAGAGAGAAGAGATATGCTGCAATCGGTAGCCTCTGCCCTCATAGATTTCATTGATCAATGCATTACCCACATCGGTCACACTAATAATATTATGTTAACTGGTACCACCCATCATAAGAGGAGAGCTCTGAGCAGGTAGTGTTGTCTCCACCACACCTACTCCACATCTATCACTAGTTAGTTCCATCTACGCCCACCCAAAGCCATGAGCACTGGGGAGAAGAAAGCCCCACTGGTGATCTGGCTACAGTCAAGGGATTCCACTTCATCTACTCCACCAACTAAGGTGAGGGTGAATTCTCTTACTTGACCTCCTACTTCAATTACGATAAAAGAGTGGCAACCTTGCAGCATCATAGTCGTACCACCACCACCATCACCTCAACCGATTATGGATATAGCAGTGGTAGAAGGAGAAGGTGATATTTCTATTGTCCCCATGGTGATAGATCCCCCCAGGGGTAGAACTCCACCCATAGTAGTTGACAGTCATGAGCATGTGTCCTCCATTGAGCGTAGTCCTCACAGGGTTAGTACTTTAGTAGCAGGGGAGGTCAGATGTATCTCTATTGATGAGCATAATCCCACCACTGATCAACCACAAGTATTTATGCCAGCATAGTTATACCACTCCTTGGATGATATCTTAGCACAATATTTTACTAAAAGAAATAGGGATTGGTCGACCTAAGAAGAGAAGGTTAGCTTCAACTGAAGAGGATGATTTATTGGAAGACTACGAGGTACACATGGTTGATACTGAGGTTCCTCTTGAGATCATCATAGTTGGAAGGTGTGCTAACATGATGATGACTATTCGACCCAACACCTCCTTCAATAAATCAGAAAGATGAGTAGATTTATAAATGATATTGGAAAATTTCAAAAAATCAAGCTCAAATAAGACAACCTACCAGTGGGAGGAGATTTCGCTTGAGCATGTCTGGGATTAGCCTAAGAGTTCACCCCCAGTAGAGCAAGGAAGTACTAGCTTGTATAAAAAAGGTAGTGGACAGTAGCTCCATACAAGAAAAAGACATCAAACTCATGGTAGAATGATAAACGCAAGAAGCACTAGCGCAAGCTCGAGGTGGTTCATCAGTTCCAAATGGTAGACCCTACCTAGAGGAATTTAATGATATCCAATATCTTAAGGGTTTTGTTCGTCCTTCTTTCAAAATTTTTTGATGGGAACCCTCAAACATATAACACACTTGAGCTATTGCAATTGGTAGTGATGCATTATTATTTCATCTCTTTATCACCAGTTTAGCGGGCATAGCTTTTGATTGGTATGCTGAACTTCCGAATGATTCAGAGAAGACTTTTGCTAAGTTGGAGCAATTCTTTGTTAAGAGGTTTGCTGGAGCTCAGCAAAGGGTAACTATGGGAGATCTTGTTGTAGGTTAATAGCACCTTGGTGAGTCCCATGTTGATTATATTCTTAGATGACATAATTTAAGAATGAAAAAAGAATCATAGCTGTCTGAACAACATGCTATTAAAATTTTATTAAAGAATATTCAAGGCCCGATCTCCTTCAAGCTTAACGGTTTCACCATTAAGACATTTGAGAAGTTAATCAATAATACAGCTAGTTTAGAAGGAGAGGCCAAATAGTTGTCTTTTCAAGATCAATCATTTTAACCAAATCTGTAGAAAGCCTATGAAAAGAAATTAGGGGTAGTAGCAGCATTGAATAAGGGGAAGCAATCAGCCAGAGATCAGTGTGAGAGACCTTGAGCTCAATAGCCTTTGCTTCCACCTCCTTTACCACTGCCTCGGCCATCTTATCAATTATCTTAGTAACCTCCATAGCCTTCGTTGCCTCCTCCTCATTCGTACTCTCAGCAGCGGTATACATACCTGCCCCTAGGTAGCTATCATTTACCTACTCTTTTGGATAAATTAAACAAACCTTATTCATTTAAGAGGGAGGTAGTCATGAAAATATTTAAGCACCTCTTAAAGAAACTTAATTTTTAGCTACCCGAGCCTAGGAAGCCGGAGGAAATGGGCAGGAGTAATGATCCTAACTTTTGCCCTAGCACTGCATGCTAGGCAATGTTTTGGAAGATTGCTTTACATTTAAGGACTGGCTTGAGCATAGCTACAAGTTGGGCGCTATAGTTTTTTCTAAGGAATATCTAGTAGAATAACCATCCAGTTCTGTTAGGGTAATCCTTGGGGATACATGTGATCTTCTAAAAATAAAAGAAAGTTGGGATATCTCTTTATCTTGAACCTTTAAAAGATTATTTCTAAAATCAAGAAACTTTCCTTATAGGTGCCTAAGGTATCTCAAACCTCCAACATCAAGGAAGATTCGCATGTTGCCAAAGACAACTTGGGGAAAGTGGGAGCTCAAAGAACATACTTGCCCATAGCTAAGTAAGAACCACCAGAGTCCACCTCCATTCCATTATTGTAACTACTACTTCAGCTGACATTCCTACTTCAGCTAGTTATTCTTCTAGAAGACATCTTGTATCAGCAAATGAGGGAATCACATCCCTCACCCCACTTACTTTACTAGATTTCTACTATGTACCTCCTTTTAAATCTAAGAAATCAAGGAATAAAGCAAGTTTGAATTACATCTGTGCCACTTCTGATGGGTTATCTGATCCTACTCTTTTAAAAAACTTTTCAAGTCTTAATAATTATAACAACTTTGATCATCCTCTTTCTGATTTAGAGATGGACTTTCCTATTCTGAATAATATGGGTTCACCTCTTGAGATAGATTTGGAATCATCTGATTCCGAGGGTCTTATAGGAGAAACTATAGGTATGTTCTACGAGTAGATAGAATCTTCAACTAACCCACCACAAGAGATCATCAAAGCTAACCTCTGCAGTGGCAAGGTTTTACCTCCTATGGCAGCACCTTAGGATAAGGGAAAGCAAGTCATTAGTACCAACGAGCAAACAGTCCCTCCACAGGATGCTCCACCCATCGATATGCTTGTGGAGGATCATCACAGAGTTGATTATAATGTCCTCGCTCACCTAAGAAAGTTGTCAACTAAACTAAGCATATATGATGCCCTTGTCATATCCAAAGAGGTGAGGGAATCATTGATCAAGGCCCTTCTTGATTCAGAAATATGCTTAGCTCAGTTGAACATAGTTGGAGAGGAAGTACATTATTCAAGAGAAGCCCAGGGAGTCACATTCACCGACAAAGATCTTCTTTCGGGGGATATAGAGCACAACCGTCCCCTCTACATCATAGTGGATATGGGTAGATTCAGATTTTCTATGATGTTGGTTAATCCAGATACATCAGTGAACATTATGAACTCGAAAACTCTTGCCTATTTGAGGATTGACATCTCTAAACTCTGAGGAGATCGAATGATATTGAGAGGATTCAATGAACGGGACGAGAGGGCTTTAGGCTCCATAGTGCTACTTTTGAAAATAGGCGACTAGATGACTGAAGCCAAGTTCTACATAATTGATTCAAATACATCTTTCACTACTTTTCTCGGTAGGCCTTGGATACACCAGAACAAGATGGTTCCATCCTCTCTTCACTAGTGCATCAAGTTTCAAAAAGATGGAATCAAATACTGTGTCAAAGAAGATGAACACTATTCTTAGTTAGAAAGGCTGAGATATATGAGGACATGACTTACTATCTTCCACAAAATCAAAACATCTATTCTCGTGAATTTGGCCAAAATTCAACTACAAAAGAAAAATGAAAAGAAATAGAAAAAAATGAAAAGAAGAAAGAAAGAAAATGAGCAAGAAAGGGACACCGAGGAAGAGGTAGACACCCCACCCATGTCTGCTTTCACCATACATATAGGATGACCCAACCTCCACTGGTAAAGGCAAAGGTAGATGCAGGTAGTTCCAGGAGACCCCTTGTTAAACCCATGCCATGTTCACAAGAGTACTCGCTATTCACATAGAGTTAGAATCCAGGAGGATGAGTCTCATGTGATTAGCACACCAACCCCTCCTGGGTCTCAATGGAGGTTACACTGCGATAGTGATGAATGCCTCAAGCAAAGCTTAAATGTATTTGAATCAGGATTATGTAAAACCATTAGGCAGCAGTTGGGAACCTTAGCTCTAACCCCACTTTCTTCTCAAAAAGTTAAGTGTTTGGTAGTTAAGAAAGCTCCTAGATCTTCCATGGACGTCAAGCCAAAGAGATTCTTGTTGGGATCATCATCCTTAAGTCAAGAAGCATATGTAGAACTTAAGAAAGATTCATGTAAAGATTTAATGGAATTACTTTTTGATTGGTACTCACCTTTTGTTCATAATCTTACAAAGAATGGTTTGATTCCTTACAGGGTCTATTGAGAAGTCGGGGATAACAAAGGAAGGGATGCACAATCAAGACTAGACTAGATTGGTAGGTCTAACATGATCACCGCTTGTTACAAATCACCGAGTCTGATAAGATCTTCTCAAACCACACTAACTCTTATGAGGAGGAGGTGTTTATTTAGATGATCCCGATGATCTTTAAATCAAAGATGCACCTCCATAATTTTAAGAAGAAATCAATTCAACCATCGACAAGTTCAAAGAAATCAACATCGGGATAGAAGATCACACCCCACAGTTCTCTATTGAATGATGAAGAAACCAATGATTTAGTTAGCAATTGAGTTTAAGGACTACTGCATGGAGCTATGAAGAGATGCTGATTATCTTATGTAGTAGTCCATAACCAATAATAGACCTTAATGCTAGCCCTATCAAGCTCTAGACCCATTAGAAATCAACAAGGTCATTTTGAAGTCAAGAACCGATCGATGCTTTTATCGGAAGAAAAATACTGATTAGCCAATGCATCCCAAGCAAGAAGAAGAGAATGACCAAATTTGCATATGCATCAATTTCAGTGAGTTAAATAAGGCATGTCCTAAGGATGAATTTCTACTTCCTATACCAGAGTTAATGGTGGACATTTCCTCGTCTCATGCAATATTATCCTTCATGGATGGGTCATCTAGCTACAACCAAATTAAGATGGCCCTTGAAGATGAGAGAAATACTACTTTTCAAACCCCAACAAAAATCTATTATTATAAGGTCATGCCCTTCGGCCTTAAAAATGTTGGTGCTACTTATGAGTAGGCCATGACTCAAATTTTTGATGAACTCATTCATCCTCAAGTAGAATGCTATGTCGACGATCTAGTTGTCAAAAGTAAAGAAAAGGGAGACCATCTCTTTGACTTGAGAGTAGTTTTGAATCATGCGTGTATTGAGCTTTCAAGGAAGTTCCTTGAGTTTGTTGTCCAATAACAGGAATAGAAATAGACCAGAGATCAAGGCTATCTTAGAAATGCCACCCCCTAAAAGTCTAACTCAACTCAGATTGTTCTAAGGGCGATTGGCATATCTAAGGCACTTTATCTCTAATCTATCGAGAAGATGCAAGCCATTTTCAGCACTTATAAAAAAGGATACTAAGTTCAAGTGGGATGACAAGTGCCAGCATACTTTCGAAGATATCAAACAATATTTTATGAAGCCGCCAGTTCTAGCAACCCCTATCCAGGGCAAGCCACTTATCCTTTACACTACTACATTGGATGACTCCCTTGGCACTTTTTTGGCCCAAACTAATGACGAAGGGAAGGAAAATTCTTTCTACTACCTCAGCTATCATCGATCCCTCAAGCAAACTACACACCTATTGAGAAACATTACTTTCTCATCTTTGCATCAAAACCCACGATATTACATGCTCTCTCATAAGGTAAACTTGATTTCAAGAATCAATCCACAGACATGCTCGACATTATCCATGGTATGTTGGTCCATGATTCTCATGAGTTGACATCACATTCATGCCCTCATGTGAAAGATCACAATTTTAACAAAGACATTGTTACCTCACTTTTGGAGTGAGCTTTCAACTTCTTCATCTTAGACATAGGACTCCTATAGATACTAAGAGTTCCTTAGTTTTAAGACCCTTCTAGTGATTAGGTGAACAATTAACCTAACCCTAGAGACTCAAAAGAGTTAGCCATAGGAATAGGTTATGCCTTAGGGGTATTAGAAGGACTTGCCTACCCTATAGCTTGAACCCAATCCTCGCTTCCTTCTTTCAAACCAAGATTCAAATTCAAATCTTATATCAATTCCATCCCAATTAATTTTCTCAAATCATAAACCAATTCCAAAATGCAAATCATAAATCAATTCCAAATGATTGAAACCCATGATCAATTCCAAATCCAAAATATTTTATAAGCCCTTTTGATTTCATCTTATGGACTTAGCTCAAATCAAATCCATAATCAAACTCCAAACTCAAAAGATTTTCTCATAACCCATTTATGTTCTCATTTATATTCATAAATATAAATGAAATATAAATTCAAATAACCAAAACTAAATTCAAAATCTCAAATCAAAATCCAACCAAAATCTAACTTATACTCTTACAAGTCAAATCCTTGAACTTAGCCAAACCATTCTCAAATCAATCCAAACCTTCGAATTTTCTCTTCAAACAATCATTCCTTCAATCACATACCCAAATATAAACATAAACTTCAATCATCAAACCAAAATCAAACTAACCCAAATCAAACCCATGTTCATCCTTTGAACTTGAAATTGTCAAATAAACCAAAACCCATTTGACTCCAAATCACTTGCAATTGGATTTATATTTCAATCATAAGTCCATATGTGAGTTCAAACAAACTTGAATCAAGCCTTGATTAAGCCAATTGATCCACTTAGGCTCACTTAACCCAAAGTGACCTAAAGCACCTTTTTAAGCCAAATTCTAATCCAACCAAATTTGATTGAACTAAGCCCACATAAGCCTCACATTTTGAGCAACAATCATCCTTTGATGATCAATCGCTCAAATTGGGTCAAACCAAGTCAAACCTTTGACTAAGTTAACATTTAAACCTAAATGAAACTAAACTAGAAAATCCACTATATGCCAAATTGATTGAAACCATTGATCTAAACCAATTCATAATAATGATTGAACTTAACCAAGCCATCAATTGAAAAACCAAGCCCAATAGCCACTTGACCTAAGTTGACCCAAGTTGACCTAAAAGTCAAAATGGGTCAAATCTTGATCTAAGCCAAATTGATTGCAACCAATGGGTCAAATTCATTCTAAATTGCTTGTTGAACTTGACCAAAAGCTTCAATTGGCCAACTAGACCCAACCTAACCCAAGTGACCATGAACCCAACTTGACCTAAAAGGTAAAAATCAACTTGAAATTAAACAAACCAAAATTGATTAAAACCAAAGCCTGCAATACAGTACAAATTATCAACCAAGCCTAAACCAACCCATGACCTAGCCTAATTAGGCCAAATGGATCAAATTGGTTAACTTGACCCATTTGACCTAAATGAACCTAAATGAACCAAAACCAAATTAAACCAAACCAATGATACCCATAGGCTCCAAATGATCATTTGAACTTGACCTAACCCATGGTTTGATATAATTTGACCAATTGGTCAACCTAACCTAATTTGACCTAAATGGGCCAAATTTAACTAATTGAAACCAAATTAATTCCAAATCACTAGAAATTTGGCCCAACCCACTTTTGAATCATTTCAAATCTGCCCAAGTCAAAATCAAGGCCAAATGGCCATTTTGTTCCTAGGTCGAAGGGAATCCTATGCCCAAATTCACTTGGAATATGGTCATATTCTTTCTCAAGACTACTTGGCATCCTCCTAGTGGTCCACTTGGACACCAAAGAGGGTGATGAACATGACCTAATCATCTTGGGTCAGCCATGACCCAACCCAAGGCCAAACTCCAATGATTGGACACTTGGATCACCTACACTCACCTAGCACATGGGCACTCCCTCTCCTCCTCTCTCCACCTAAATGAATCACATGGAGTGTCCAATGCAAACCATCAAAATCAAATTGAGCTAAAATGGAAAAACTAGTATCGGCCATTCGATCCAAGGAGGGGCAGATATACTCCCCCTCATTCCCACTCAAACCATAGACATCAAATTGATTTATAAGAATCAAGGTAAGCTTCCAAGCTATTCCTAAGCTCCCCATTTTCTCCTTCTCGATTTTGCAGCCAAAATAGGGGATATTATCACCCAAGTCACTCAATTCTCCATCAAATCCAAATTTGCAAGCACCATCAAGGCACTCATCAAGTCACCAAGCCACAGAAGGAGGACTTGACCAAATGATTGCCATTGAAGGGATCACAATATCCATCCACTTCAAATCAAGGCTTGATACCTTCAACAGGGCTTCATCTCTACTAAACAAAGCTACCTCCTCCATTGGAAGCGCTGGTGATAGCCTACGATGAGGTATTGCTCAAAACCGATCCTAAGATAAAAATTGCTTGGTCCTTTATGAAGAGAATTATAATCCCATTAGAACTTGGCCATTGGATACCTTTCTTGTGCCTCCCCAAAGGTGTGGGGTGAGTTTGAACTCCATCCAAGCTCAGAGTGATCGAGGATGACCTAAGCCTCTCACTCGAAAGAGATATCACACATCCCCTTTCGTGTGATGATGACGTTGTGATTAAATCACATTAGATTTTCCTCTAATTTAAGCATAAACCACAGGACTAATCATGGTCCCCATCGATGATGACCCGTGAAGAAAGCCATCGACCTATTAACCACACCATGTGAAACCACAATCTACCGCACATGCAGCGGGATTGGGTTTTAATTAATTAATTAATCTGATTTTAATCATGAAACTTCCAAAATTTATAACTAATTCTAGAAAAATCTAAAAAATACAAACTCAAGTTCATCTTGAAGATAATTCAATGAGGAATAATAAAAAATTAAAATTAATTGATTTTTAATAGTAACTTTCACTCAATTTGGGTTTTATTAGAAATGTAATTAGGCTAATTACTCCTTAATTACTTTAGAAATTAATTCCAAACTTCCCATGGTTAATTAGTTGAATGACTTGTGCCTCCTATGATTTTCTTGGAATTTATTATTAGTTTATTAATCTCTAATCACATCCCTAATTAATTTAATTAGATTAAATGATAAATTCATTAATTAAACTTGTTAATCATCTTGAAATAATGAATTGACTTAGGGAATAAGATTAGGATTTCTTCTCCAATCTTTTCTCCTAAGTCCATTTGACTTGGATAAAGACTTAATTAATTTGCAAATTGATTAATCATTTAATCACTTCATTAGATGGCTTAATTAACAAACTCAAAACCAAATTTTAAACTTAATCCAATTCTTGGGTAGATTCTTTGATTCAATAACCCAAGAGAACTTCAAAGAAAATTATAATCAAACTACATGTGTAGGATGGTTATGAAAGTACTTAATTAAATCGTTTAGGTTAATTAATCAATAATTGTGAACTAATTGTATTAGGCCTCTTTATTTCTTAGGTGCATTGATGATTTAAATTCCATGTAGTTGCATATCATATGTTATAATTATTTGTTTAATTATGTTAAAGTGGTATGTGTGTAATTAATGGATTTAATTCACACCTTAACCTAAACAAAATATAAAATCAATCTAATTGTTCTAAAATTAAACTAAACCAATTCACATGGGGAAATGGGTTAGGACCAACAATCTTTCTATTTTCTAAGTCAAATCAAATTAAAAAATAAAATCTCTTTAAAGAATTTTGATTCACTTTAAATAATCTTATTTTCATAGGATTGTTTTAGGAATTAATTATGGTGAATGAAGTCATATGCTTACATCACTTTATTTCTTTCCAAGCATGATAAATGTTGTTTGCCATATGAAATCATGCATTGTTCTCTTTTGAAAAATCAGTTAAATAAAATGTTTTCTTTTATGTCAAATTGTATGTTTTGGCTAAAGTAAGAATATGAGTGGCTATTATGACTATTAAATCATAAATTATTTTCAAAACCTATAAGTCAAAGATTATGAATGAAGTGATGCTACTTATGAATACTTATAAGCTTGCATATGATTATAGCATAAGATGTGTTATTTCTTTCTCTTTCTCAACATGGATTTGAATGGATTTGCAAAGTGTATAGTTCATTTGAAAAGAACACAACACTTGCTTAAATCTATTCCTATGCATTTATGTTATGACTTAAGAAGGATCTTCACATGTAAATTATACAACCAAATCAAACAAACAAAAAATCTTTTGCATGATTCTTCATCCATTATTTCTTTTGTACATGTATTTAAGAAAAGTGGTATATTAGAGCCCCAAAAGTAGGTCTAACTTACCCCAGAAAATAAATGGCATACTCCCTTATGTCTTTTATACATGTGAATGTACATTTTGTTAATGGATGAAAATCATCTTTACATAATAAAAAACATGCATATCATGGAATATCCAAATTTTCAAATCATATATCTCAAGATTCATCATCAAAGTTATGCTAAAATTTGTATTGCATGTATAGGTATGCTTAGGATTTATTCATATGCATGGTATACATGGTGAAAAGAAATAAATGGTTGTGTGTTATGTGATAGTAATTCACCTTAATTAATCCTAAGATGCCTTTATTATTGGCTAGGGCTATTTAGATAAAAACTAAACTTAGGGTTAATTAAAACACATAATAAAACATTCACTAAAGAAAATCATTAATGAATCTACCTTACAAATTACTTAAGGTAAGGATGAAAGAGAAGTTTTCTTCTCTTTTCTTCTTACAATATTTAGTAACTTAAGTGTAGGTTCATTCAAACCAAATCAAATCATACTAAAATTGACAAATCAACTAAATCACTTAAATGAAACCACCTCTAAATTAAATCCTCACACTTAGAAAATCTCAACCTTAAAGTGTTTACATGCCACACAAGCCTTAAATGGCACACACATTAGGCTAAGTCACCATTTCTAGCTCTATGTTAGTGGCATTTGATGCCGATTTTGTTTATGATGTAATATTTTAGAGGATGTTAGATGTATGCATAGTCTGATGATGTTAGATCTAATCATATTTTCTAGTGGGGTTGTGCTGGGTATGTAAAAAATATAAATACTTTTTTGTGTTGTTGCTTATACCCCTAAGCATAACCCAAAATAGACTAGACTGTGTGGTGCTAAGTCCAAATTATTCATATAATGCTTGTGTGGTATGTTTAGCTAATTTCTTTTTTACAGGTTTAGTTAGATTTATCTTATCCATTTTAATGTGAATCTTGCAATTAATATTTGGAATGAATGTTATGGGGAATTAGGATGAACATTGGTTATAATACCATGTCTTATGTACCATGTGAAGCCTTGGAGCAAACTACATCCCAAGTCAAATAAAGAAAGAAAGAAATGAAGAAAAGAAGAAATGAAGAAATGAAGAATGAAGACCCCCATAACATGAATTCCTTTTTTTATTATTATTATTCATTTGTAATCAGGTTGTATAAGGGTAGAGCTCTACCCACATTTTCTTTTGAGTTGGTACCACATCCTCTTATTCTTTTTTGCTATAAAATTGATTGATGTTTGTTTGTAGCAATGTTATGATTTTCCTAGTTTCTTAATTGCTTGATGGTTGAACCTGATGCGATTAGACTCTTAGAAAAATAAATTTCTATCCAATTAATCAACTCAAAATTAAATTAAACAACTCAACTAACCTAAAGCCTAGACATAAATCAAGATAATAAAAGATTTAGCAACCCTTAGTTGGATGTTGTATGTCTCACATCATGCATAAAATCATATTGCTTCACTCTTGCTAATGGAGGGCTTCCACCTTGCTAGAAAATGCTTGACCTTTGAGAGCCATGGTGGAAACACACCTCCTTCTTTTTGATTTTGGCCCATAATCAATTTCTCATGCATTAGGCATATGAAATCCCATAGCTGTCAAATAAAAATGTCCAAAAATCAAAATAAAACTTAACAAAATTTGCATTAGATTAAGTCATTATTCATACCCTTCATGATCTAGTCTCTTAGGGAGTGTGTTTAAGGACTTAGTCTCCTTTCTAAATAAATAACAGTCTAGCTATCTTACAAAGCATAAGACTTGCCTACATGTATTTAAAATCATAGGAGTTAGTTGGCCACCCCAGCTTGTAAGTCCTGGTTTATCCTCTTAGGAGGTAAACCATATACCCATTTTTACCTTAGATTTAGGTCATGTTGCTTGCCCTCACCAAAGCTCCTAGATTAGGTTGATGTTTTCCTTTGTGCTACAAGCATAAATCCTCACCTTAAGCATTTTCATGATCTTGTGTTGTCAAATTATAAGCCCTAGATTTCTAATAAAAAGTTCAACTCAAACATATAAATCCCAACCATAGGATAGTTTGGGATGCTCACTAGGTTTTCTAGTATCATCAGTATCCCCTACTCATCTCCCTTTGGTTTCAATAATAACTCCCTCCTTTTGATCAATCTCACTTGATTTTCTGAAAATAACCTTTTTTTTATAGTCCTATCTTTGAAATCTTTGGAGATAATGATCATTTACCTTAATCGAGAGTATTCTTAAGAAATCTCATTCCTTAAGATGTAATCTATGGGGCTTCCTCCATAGGAACTTAACAAACCCAATTTAAAATAAACCTACTTTTTTTCCATGTAAAGTGGGAAAGATCTCTACATTCAAGACCCATTGTCCTGGAGTCCTTATTAGTGATTAGTCCATTGTGGATGGTGACTTATCTCTTGAGGTACATCATTCCTCAAAACCACCCCTAATGAGTATATATCTGGATACGTGGTGTCCCAACATATACATTTTATTTTTTAATTCAAGTTTGAAAATAAACACCGATTTTTTTTCGACTATGGGATGGTTCCTCTCCATCTTTGGTAAATGATCATCTCCAAGTATAGTGATTTATATTTCATATGAATCTAAGACTATCCTTCTTTCTGGCACATTTATTTCATTCTTAAGCTGCCAGTAACATCCTTTAGGTTTTAGGACCTCACTCCATGTAGGTCTTAAAACCCCTATTCCCCAATAGGTGAAAATAAAAATTTAACCAAAGAAATAACTAAAAAACTTTGTTGAACTTCTTACCATATGGTAAGGTAGTTCATTCCATAATAAAAAAAATAACCTTCATAAAATATCACTTTTCAAAACACTTTCAAATTCAAATAATAAAATATTTGCATAAAATTTTTTCATATAGTTTCAACCCATCTAATAATCTTCATGATTGTTATATGTTTTCTTAAATAAATCAAAATCATCTTTCAAAAGTCATATGAACATCCTCATTCAATATACCCAAATTTATTGAATGAAGATTTCATTCCAAATAAAATCAAAATCATCTTTCAAAAAGCACATATGAACATCCTCATTCAATATACCCAAATTTATTGAATGAAGATTTCATTTCCAAACAAATAAAAAAAAATCATCTTTCAAAAGCAAATGAACATCCTCATTCAATATACCCAAATTTATTGAATGAAGATTTCATTTCAAATAAAATCAAAATCATCTTTCAAAAAAATCAAAATGAACATCCTCATTCAATATACCCAAATTTATTGAATGAAGAATTTCCAAATAAAATCAAAATCATCTTTCAAAAGCATAAAATGAACATCCTCATTCAATATACCCAAATTTATTGAATGAAGATTTCATTTTAAAAAAAAATCAAAATCATCTTTCAAAAAGAAGAAATGAACATCCTCGTTCAATAAACCTAAATTTATTGAATGAAGATTTCATTTACAAATAAAATCAGAATCATCTTTAAAAAAGAAAAAATGAACATCCTCATTCAATATACCCAAATTTATTTGAATGAAGATTTCATTTTCAAATCAAATAAACCATCTTTTCAAAAAACATAAATGAACATCTCATTCAATATATCCAAATTTATTGAATGAAGATTTCATTTCAAATAAAATCAAAACCATCTTACAAAAGCATAAAATGAAATCTCATTCAATATACTTGTTTGAATGAATTTCATTTCAAAAATCAAAATCAAAAACACATATTTGAAAATGAACATCCTCATTAGATATACCCAAATTTATTGAATGAAGATCTCATTCCAAATAATATCCAAAATCATCTTGTAAAAGAACATTTTTGGAAATGAATATCTTCATGCAATATACCCAAATTTATAAGATCTTTCATTTACAAAAATTATCTAAAAAATTGATCCCTTCAAAATAAAAATAAAAAAATCAAACACATTTGAACTTTATTTATACACCCAAATTTGCTAAGTAAAGATCCATTTTCAAAATCAAAAAAAAAATAAACACATTTGACTTTATTTAGCATCAAATTTGCTAAGTAAAGATCCCTTTTCAAAACAAAAAAATCAAAACACAAAAATCAAACATATTTTGGACTTTATTTAGCATACCCAAAATTTCTAAAGTAAAGATCCTCTTTTTGAAAAATCAAAACACAAAAAACAAACACATTTTGAACTTTATTTAGCATACCCAAATTTGTTAAGTAAATATCCCTATTTAAAAAACAAAATCAAAAATCAAACACATTTGACTTTATTTAGCATACCCAAATTTGCTAAGTAAAGATCCTTTTCAAAATCAAAACAAAAAAATCAAACACATTTGACTTTATTTAGCATACCCAAATTTGCTAAGTAAAGATCCATTTTCAAAATCAAAAAATCAAACACATTTGGCTTTATTTAGCATACCCAAATTTGCTAAGTAAAGATCCATTTTCAAAATCAAAACAAAAATCAAATATTTGGTTTATTTAGCATACAAAAATTTGCTAAGTAAAGATTCCATTTCAAATTCACACATGATTCACATCATGGGAAACAAAAAAAAGAAGAAAATTATTTTCAAACAACTCATTTAGCATACCCAAATTTGCTAAATGAGTAATCCCAAACAAAAATCAATTGACCCTTTATTTTAACATACTCAAATTTGTTAAATAAAGGGTCCCCAAACATAAAAATAAAATTCAAATATGAACCAATGGAAGCATCAAAATCTCTTCAAAATATTTGAACCCATTTTCAACATACACAAATTGTTGTTGAAATGGATTCTAAACTCAAAATCTCTTCAATTCATTCAAAATCTCTCTCTAAATTCAAAGCCCCACTTAACATATTCAAATTGTTGAGTGTGGGTTCAAATTCTAAATCAAATTCAAAAAAGTTAATAGAATATCAAAATAAAAAAATGATTTGAGTTTGTTTCCAACAAGAGTTCAGACCGCCTTTTCTCAAGTTCAAGCAAGTAAATGGATGCTCATGTGTGTTCACTTTCCCTTTGGGATGGATTTGGCCTTGTGGCTAGCCTCCCAAATGTGATTTTTCATCTGATACACTTTTGAGGATTGGGGGCAGATCACTTGTGAGGGGCAAACCGAGTATGGTGACTAAGTGGCCAATCATCCATGTTGAGATGCCTTAGATTCTAATTTTCCCTCACTAAGAAAGGAGGTTCTACAGTATGCCAATATTGTTCCCATTACTGCCCCAATATGGGCTAGTACCCACTCACTTGGCTTCCTCCAAGGGGAAGGCTACCTGCTTCAGGGATAGTCTCCCTACCTTTGAGATAGGGTCTAGTCGCTCCCACCCAGAGAACTAAGCCACAATAAGATCAAGATGTGCATCATGCGCATTGCCAAGGAGATGGAGGCGCCTCTTATTACAAGAGAGTCACCAGGTAGTTTCTCCTCTGATCACACAGAACAAGTTCCATCCTCTTTCTGATCTGATGGAGAGGAAGATGTTAGGAGGATTACAATGTCACCTCCACCTGCAGTAGTATGAGGCACCTACCAGAGATAGGAGGAGGTCGTATGCTCACCAGACATTTATGCCAAGTTGGGCTTATCAAAGTGGTGCCCAATTTGATTATTGATATCATCTCAAGGTGAGCATATCTAGAGAGGGCCGAGAGGCTGTATCATCATGTTACTAGAGAGAGGTGAAGGAATGTCGGTGAACCTCCCCTCATAGATTTCGATCGGCATGCTACCTACGTCGGTCATATTAATAGTATTCTATTGACTAGTACCACCATCATGGGAGGAGAGCCCCTAGAGAGTCTGTTCTCCACCACACCACTCCACTCCATCGCCATCAATAGTTCCATCTTCCAGTTCCATCTAAAGCCATGAAGGCAAAGATCAGAAAAGAAATCCCAGTGATCTAATGGCCAAGAGATCCCATTTCATCTACACCATCTGAGGTGAGGTCCTCCCCTGACCTCCTACTTCAGTTATGGTGAAAAGAGAGTGGCAACCTCATAGCATCGTAGTCATGCCATCACCACCACCACCTCAGTAGATCATAGATGTAGCAACAGTAGAGGGAGAAGGACATAATTCTATTGTCCATGAGATCCCCTAGTACTCCACTAGTAGTGATCCATGAGCATATTTCTTCTAGTGAGCATAGCCTCGTTAGCTCTCCAGTGGGATTTAGATGTTCTATTCATGAGCATGATCCCACCACCACCACGAGCATTTGTGCACACAGTTGGACCACTCCTGGATGATATCGTAGCACAAGATATCAAGAAGAAGGAAATCTAGGGTATGACTGGTGACCTAGGAAGAAGAGAAGGATCCCAATGAAGATGATTGTTGGAAGACTAGAGGTGCATATGGTTGATACCAGGTTCCCTCCTTTAGATCAGAGTTTGGAAGGTGTTCAAGAGATGATACCCATTCACCCAACAACACCTCCTTCAACAAAATAGAAAAGATGAAAGATTGAGATGGGGAAGAGGCTTCAAGATTTACACAGTAGTTCAAGCACTTCTTGGATCAACCCAAGAGTTCACCTCCCAGATAGCACTAGCTTGTATAGAAGGTAGTGGATACCTCCATACAAGAAAAGATATCAAACTCATGGTTGAACAATAAGTGAGAGAAGCACTAGCAAGCCGGTGGTTCATCAATTCAGGTAGACCCTACCTAGGAATTTGATGCTATCCAATATCCTAAGGGTTTTGTGCCTCCTTCTTTCAAGAGTTTTGATGGCGTGAACCCTGCTAGCATATAGCACACGGCACTTGTCAATGGTGATAGCAATGCATTATTATTCCATCTCTTGTCCAGCCTTATATAGCCTTTGATATGCTAAACTCCCCAATTCAAGAAGACTTTTGAGTTGGAGCAACTCTTATTAAGAGGTTTGTGGAGCTCAAAGGGTAACGCAATCTTGTTGTGGCACAACACCCCTGTGAGTCCCTCATTGATTATATTCTTAGATGGTAATTTAAGCATGAAATGAACCACAATGCTTCTAATAACATGCTATTGAAATTTTACTAAAGAATATTCATGGCCTGCTTCATGCTTAAAGGTTTTACCATCAAGACATTTGAGAAGCTAATCAACAAGGCTAGCCTACAAGGAGGCCAAATAGTTCCTTTTCAAGATCACCATCAAAGCCAAAGCCATAGAAGTTTATGAAAAGAAGCTGGTAGTAGATGGACAAGGGAAGCAACCAAGGGATCAGAGAGACCGAGCTCCATAGCATCACTTCCACCTCCTTTACCACCACATCCCACCCACCACACAAGAGCTCCATGGCCCTCTCCTCAACCATACTCACAAAGAATGACACATACCGCCTGTAGCTATCATCCACCTACTCTTTGGATAAACTAAATAAACCTTATTCATTTAAGAGGAGGTAGTCAAGAAAATCTTTAAGAACCTCTTAAAGAAACTGATTTTTAGCTACAAGCCTATCTGAGAGGAAGTGGCGAGTAATGATCCTAACTTTGCCCCTACCACCACATGCTAGGCCATATTTTGGAGGATTATTTTACATTTAAGGATTGGCTTGAGCATAGCTACAAGTCAGGAACTATAGTTATCCCTAAGGAATATCTAGTGTAACAACCATCCAGTTCTATTAGGGTAATCCTTGGGGATACATGGGATCCTCTCAAAATAAAAGAAGGTTGGGATATCTCTTATCCCAACCTCTAAAAAGATTATTTCAAAATCAAGAAACTTTCCTTTAGGTGCTGAGGCAGCTCAAAACCTCCAACATCAAGGAAGGTTCAAAGTTGCCAAAGATAACTTAGGGAAAAGGGAGCTCAAGAAGAAAGAGCCATACTTCCTGGATAGCCAAGCAACAACCACCCAGCCCAACCCCTCCATTCCACCATCAGCTACTACTTCAGACATTCTAACTAGCTCTTCTTCTAGTATACATCTGTATCTGATGAGGGCATCAATCCCTCACCTCACTTACTTTAATAGCTTTTACTATGTACCTCCTTCTAAATCTAAGAAATTAAAGAATAAAGCTAGTTTGAATTACATTGTGTCACTTGATGGGTTATCTGATTCTACTCTTAGAAAACTCTTCAAGTCTAATAATTATAACAACTGATCATCCTCTTTGATTCAGATGGACTTTCCTTGAATAATATGTTCACCTCTTGAGATAGACTTGGAATCATCGATTGAGGGTCCTGAGAAGCTGTAGGAACTGAAGTGGTAGAATCTTCCACTAACTCCAAAGTCACCAAGTTAACCTCATAGTGGCAAGGTTCTACCTCCTAGGTAGCACCTCAAGATAAGGGAAAATAAGTCATTGGAATGATCAAGAAGCCCTCCAGGATGCTCCACCCATGGATATTTGTGGAGGAAAAGTTATACAATGTCCTCGCCACCTAAGAAAGTTGCCTAAACTAAGCATATATGATGCCCTTGTCTTATCCAAAGAGATGAGGGAATCATTAATCAAGGCTCTTCTTGATCCAGATATGCTTAGCTCAATATTGGAGAGAGGCACATTATTCAAGAGAAGGAGTCACATTCACCGACGAAGACCTTCTTCTGGGGGATATGGAGCACAACCATCCCCTCTACATTACAATGGATATGGGAAGATTTAGACTTTCTAGGGTTTTGGTTGATCCAAGTGCATCGATGGACATTATGAGCCTGAAAACCCTTGACTACTTAAGGTTTGACATCTAAACTCTGAGGAGATCGGATGATATTGAGAGGATTCAATGAGCAAAGTGAGAGGGTTTTAGGCTCCATAGTGTTACCTTTGGAAATAAGTGATTGGAAGTCTGAAGCCAAGTTCTATATAATTGATTCAAATACATCATTCACTATTTTTCTCGGTAGGCCTTGGATACACTAGAACAAGATATTTCCATCTTCTCTTCATCAGTGCATCAAGTTTAGAAGAGATGGAATCAAATACTATGTCAAAGGAGATGAAAAGTCATTTTCAGTTAGAGAGGTCGAGATATATGAAGATGCGGCCTACTATCTTCGTCAAAATCAAAATATTTATTCTCATGAATTTGGCCAAAATTCAAATACAAAAGAAAAAGAAAAAGAAATAAAAAAGAAGAAAGAAGGTACAAATGAGCAAAAAAGGGACACCGAGGAAGAGGTAGAGCCGCATGTTACATTCCACCCACAGTTTGTTCCACCATATGGACATATGGGTAGAATGACTTAACCTCCACCTAAAGGTAGAGGAGATATAGAGGCGCCCTAGTGGAAGACCTGGGTTGGCGCCAATGCCACATTCCAGTTCAGTGAGTACCCTACTATTCACATAGACTTGAATCTGAGGATGAGTCTCATGTGATTAGCATACCACAACCCTCTCGGTTTCATTGGAGGTGACACTGAGCACAAGATGAAGACCAGCCTCCAAGAAGCATGAATGTTTGAATCGTTTATGTAAAACTATTAGATTGGGAACTTTAGCTCTAACCTCACTTTCTCTCAAAAGTTGAAGGTTTAGTAGTTAAGAAGCCCCTAGGTCTTCCATGAATGTCAAGCCAAAGAGATTCTATTGGGATCATCATCATCAAGTCTAGAAGAGATGTAGAACTTGGACAATAAAGATTTAATGGAATTACCTTTTGATTGGTACTCATCTGTGTTCATAATCTTGCGAAAGATTTGATTCCTTATACATGGTCTAGTTAGAGTATTTCAAGAAGTGTTGGAATAAAAGGCAGATGCACAATCAAGAGGACTAGATTCAGAAAGTGTCAATCGATGATGATGATGATTACTACTTGTTACCAATCATTGGAGTCCGATAGTTCTTCTCAAACCACCAACTCTTATGAGGATGTGTGTTTAAAAACTTGATGATCAGATGATCTTCAAATCAAAGATGCACCTCCAAAAATTTGAATAGAAATCCATTCAACTATCGATAAAGCTCAAAGAAATCAACCTGATGAGAGAAGAAGATCCACCTACATACAGTCTCTATTGAATGAAGAAGAAACCAAAGTCCTAGTTAGGCTATTATTAGTTTAAGGACCGCTTGCATGGAGCTATGAAGAGATGCCTGATTATCTCATGATGTAGTCCACAAACTAGCAATAGACCCTAACGCTAACCCTATCAAGCAAGCTCCTAGATGCATGCAATTGGAAATTGAACAATTTGTCATTTCTGAAGTTAAGAAACTGAACGATGCTAGTTTCATCAGGGAAGAAAAATACCTTACTAGCGTGGTAAGAAAAGAATGGCCAAATTCACATATGCGTAATTTTAGGACTTAAATAAGGCATGTCCTAAATGAATTTCCACTCATACAAAATTAATGTGTAGACATTTCATCTCATGGATTCTCTTTCTTGGAAATCAGCATCAAATCAAGATGGCCCTCGAGGATGAAACACTATTTTTTGAATCGACAACTATTATTATAAGGTCATGCCCTTAAAAAATCTGCCACATACCAAGAATGACTCATCTTCAATGAACTCATTCAAAGATCAAGTTGAATGCTATTGATGATCAAGAGTCAAAAGAAAAGAAATGGAAGACCATCTCTTTACTTGAGAGTAGTTTTGAATCGCAATACAACCTCAAAATGAATCAAGTATTAGAAGTTTTCAAGAAGTTTCTCTATTGTTGACACTAATGTAGATAGACCCAAATGATCAGCTTTGAAATGCCACCCCTTAAAGTTTAACTCAACTTTATCATTCAAGTTGATATCTAAGACATTTATCACCAATCCATGCTTAGTGATGATCTCGATGAACAAATCATGAACTTAGGGACACTAGCATCACCATTGGGAGATGTATTTTGATGCTTTCTTTCAAAAGGAGAAGAACACGATCTACTCTTCAGAAAGAGTAGGAATCATTCTCTTAACTGACCGTGATGATGAGATTCTCATACTATCTCTCCAATCCATGCACCAACATAAGTATGAGGCTTTGATTATCGATAGTTATATATGTGTCAAAAGCATCAACATCTAGATTCTCGTCATCAACCAGATATTGGGTCCTATAGGTTCTAAAACCTAAGCTTCATCACTACCATGAGTACACCATGAAGCTATTGGCCCAAATCTCGAGTCACCATCTACAAGGTCCTCGAGAGAGAACATAGATGCTTTGGCCAAACTCACCAAGGAATTGGCATGTCCGAAGATGAGTCCATTCAATAAGTCCAAAATAGCAAGTCCTATCCTTATTGATGAACACATCGAGACTTTCTCTTGAAGGGAGGCAGCAAAAAAGATAAGGAGCTAGATTGGAGGCAACCATTCATAGATTACTTGAACACAAAACTACCTCAAGAGAAATCACAAGCCCATCGATGAAGCAGAGCTCTCTTATGCTCATGGGATGGCACCTTGTAATATCTTGATCAAATGTGGTTATGTATTTAAAAACATGAAGCCAAAGATCATGACCAGGTACATTCTGATGCGGCATCAATCGTCAAGATGAAAGCAAAGATCAAGATACTAGATACTATTGGCCTTGATGATTATGTTGCATGGATGTAGCTAGGAGATGCCAATGTCTACATGTGTGGTCCTACAACCACCCAACATTCTACATCCTACATTGGCCTCATGGTCATTTGAGTGTTGGGGTAGACATATAGTGGGTCCTATCGATCCTCCTTCTTCCAAGGTCATCGATTCATCTTAGTTGCACCGACTACTTTTCCAAGTGGGTAGAGGCAATCCCACTGAGAGGTCACAACTCAGCATGTGCTCTAGTTTTTCAGAACCATATCATATATAGGTTTGGGGTGCCTCGATGAATTATATCGATAATGGTACCGCATTCAAGAGCACCAAGATCAATGGGAGATATAGTATAGATTGGAGATACTCCACATCTACTATCCTGTGGAAATGGCAGCAAAAGCATTCAACAAACTCTCATCCATACTAAAGAAGACATAATGACAACAAGCATAAGGGTAGTTGAAGCCTTGGGCATACCACACCACATACTAACTCCAACCCCTATACCTCGCTCTTAGTGTATGGGTCCAAGTATTCTACCCTTAGAAGTGCAACTCTCATCACTAAAGATAGCAATGGGTAGTAAAATCACTACAGAACATAACGATTAGAAAAGCTCAAAGGTTTAGGAGAGATGCCTATGGGCATGCTAGAACCTCGAGTTGTACAAAGCCAAGATGATTTAAGCTCACAACAAGCTAGTCTGCCCTAGAGATTTTCAAGTAGGAGAGCTTGTCTTAATTCTAAGGAGACCAATTGTTTCCCGTCAAAAGATGGGAGGCAAGTTTAAACCCACTTGGAAAGGCCTTTTTGTCATAGAGAAGGCCTACCAAGGAGAATCTTATGAACTCATCGATTATATAGGGGAACACTTGATGCTTCCAATTAATGGGCTCTATTTGGAGAAATACTACTAATAAAATCATGTTTGAAAATAATTATCATCAAAATTCTATTCCAATTCATCAAAATATTCTCTTCATTCGAAGCATTGTTTGCTTGTTTATGAATCCACATGTTTAGGGTAGGTGTAAGAGAACCCAAGAGGCATCATATCCTCTCTTCACAACATAACACAAATTAAACATGATTCCAATGCTAATAGTGTGAGAAACCCAAGAGGCATCCTATTTGATTAGCATAAGTTAGGTATAGAACCCAAGTGGCATCCTTTCTTAGTGGGATCACAATTGCCATTCAGCACATTTTTCATCAACTTTTAAGCTGTTTTAGAGTGAAGAACCTGTGCATCCTTCCCCTAAACATAAACACAAACACATTTTTTTGTCTATTTTGATGTGGGAGCAAGCCCTGGCACTCACTCATTAGTCTTAGCACATGCTACCTTGCTAGTGTCACCCTATTCATTTGTTAAAGATGTGAGTCCCAGCTTTCTTCTAACTTGATCATTATAAAACGAGTGAATGTTAGTTTGGTAGGCCCTCAGCATACCGAAGCTACCTCATGTTGACTATTTAAGAGGATGTCACATGCTTTCTTCTTGAACTAGCCATCATGCAACATTGAGTATATTTGAGTTTTAGGATAAGTCCCAGGCTCCTTTCCTCTGAGTTGATATAAGTCCCCTAGTGGCATTCACTCAAGAGTACCCCAGTCGGATAACTGTAAGAGACTATCCCGAATCAGTATAGATGTGAGTCCCCGATGCTTTCAGTTGCAAAAACTGCACCTTAGGTTTGATGTTCATGTATGACTCACCCAGGATACACCACTCTGATATGAGTCCCATGCTTTCTCCTTGAGTTGGCCATCAATACCCATAGATTATCTTCTCGTTTTGGATAAAGCCCTATGGTCCCTATGCACTCTACTTTCATGTCCTTTGACCCCATTTAGACACTGCAGTTACTCTTGATTGATCTTTCTTCCTAGTAGCCACCCCTATGGTTGGAGAATTTGGGATGCATGATTCTCCTTCAACAAAGATAGTTCAGTAATAGCTCCTTAATATGATCCTTATACAAATAGGGTCCATGATAAATAAACAAACAAACATAAATTATTTCACTTGGATTAGAATTAAAGCCCCAAGTGGCCTTTTTCCCAAGCAAGCATCTATCTTTAGGAAGTGCCAGAACTCTATTGGAATTTCCTAACTAGAGTAGATAAATTGACACACTCTCTAAGTCCTTGGTCATTCAATCTATTTTGCCATAAATTACCTCTATCATCCATGGAAGATATAAGTCTACATTCTTCTAGCATAAAGAAAATTAGGTCATTGACATGTTACCTTACATCCCTAGTGGTTTTTTCTGAAAGATGTGAGTCCTGCTTCTTCCCTAAATTAATCACAACAAATTAAATGACACCCCTTTTGGTTGGATAGTTCTCCCCTTGGCCGGGAAGCTAGTCCTTTTGGATCGATAACTGAAGTACTGGCCATATCCCCTACTAGTCCCATCACTAATGGATCCATCAAATATATTTAAAAAATTGAAATTAATTTTAACTATCTTTGAGTCAAGTCCATTCACTCGTGACCGAGGTTGGGTCAATGTCTCTCCATGGACCTGACTTCACTTTGAGGATGTAGTCTACTACGCTTTCTAAACAAAAAAGGCAACCCCTTTGTTGGATGTCCTAATATGTGGTTGGTAGACTACCCCCTTATATAAATTGAGATAGGAGCAACATCTACTCAATCCATTGCAAAACCAGGATCCATCAAATACAATTAAAAAATGAAATTAATTTCTTATCTGAGTTGATTTAAGTCCAATGACATTCACTCAAGTCAAGGTTGTCATCTCACCAAGAGATCACTGATTCCTACTTTGGATAAGTCACTATACTTTCTACAAACATACCCAAAAAAGGCAACCCTTTTTTAGATCAATGTGTTGGTAGACTACCCTTTATCATAAATTGAATTAGGCCAACATCCTACCAATCGGTCCATCAAACCGTCCATCTCAAAATCCAAAATTTAATCAAACAAATCAATCAACCTCCTAGTGGAGTCAACCAAATCAAATAAACTAAATCAATCAACCTCCTCTGAGATGCAAATCTTTCCAATCTCCCTAGTGAATAAAATTCCCAACCAAACTGCTCTAGTGAAGGTTCACATCTTTTATCCCTAGTTGATTTCAAATTCCCTCAATGATTTTCAACCTCTCATCCCTATGATTTAGCCTTTTTCCAGTGGAAAGCACATACTTATCCCTGGATTCCCCTTGCTCTTTATATTTTTAACATAAGTAGAGTCAAATTACACTAAGATTTGATTCCTGCACCTGAGTTTAAAGTAGATTTTTATAGTTCTTGTGATTGTTCAAATGTTTGATCATCCACCAATACACCATATGCCTTATTACCACACCTATTGGGCCAATTTGTTGACTCACTTTTGGAGTGAGCTTTCAACTTCATCTAAACATAGGACTCCTCAAACTAAGAGTTCTTAGACTTAAACCAGTGATTGGGTGAATTAACCCAACCTAATTCAAGAGTTAGCCATATGAATAAGTTTTGCCTTGGGTATTTGAGGACTTGCCTACCTATCAACCCAACCTTGCTTCTTCTTCAAACCAAGCCAAATTCTCAATTTCAACCCAATTGATTCTTAAGTCATAAACCAATTTAAAATCCAAATCATGAAATCAATCAAATGATTGAAACCCATGATCAATTCCAAATCTAAAATTTTCTAAGCTTTGATTTCATCTTATGGACTCAAGTCAAATCAAATAAACTCCAAACATAAAAATTTTCTCATAACCATTTATGTTTCTCATTTATATTCACAAATATAAATGAAATATAAATTCAAATAACCAAAACTAAATTCAAAACTCAAATCCAAATTCAACCAAAATCCAACTTATACTCTTTCAAGTCAAATCCTTGAACTTAGCCAAACCATTCTCAAATCAATCCAAACCTTTGGATTTTCTCTTCAAACAATCATTCCTTCAATCACATACCTAATATAAACATAAGCTTCAATCATCAAACCCAAATCAAACCCATGTTTATCCTTTGAAGTTGAAATTATCAAATGAATCAAAACTCATTTAACTCCAAATCACATGCAATTGAATTTATATTTCAATCATAAGTCCATATGTGAGTTTAACCACCAATCAAGCCTGATCAAGCCATTGACCCATTTAGGCTCACTTGACCCAAAGTGACCTAAAGCACCTTTTGAGCCAAATTCTAAAAACCCAAATTGGATTGAACTCCACCCAAGCCTCGCATTTTGAGCAATAATCATCCTAGGATGATCAATCACTCGGATTGGACCACTAGGAGGATGCCAACCTAAAATGGCAAAGCTAGTATCGACCATCTGATCCAAGGAGAGGGAGATATACTCCCCCTTATTCTCACTCAAACCACATACACTGAATTCGATCGAGCTCTTGGAATAAAAGGTCCAAGCCTTGGCAAGCATTCTCAAGCTCCCCCCATTTTCTCCTTCTCGGTTTTGCTCAAGCTGAAAACAAGGGATGCTTATCCCAACTTCAAGTCATTCAATTCTCCATCTAATCCAAATTACTCTTTCAAGCACAATCAAGGCTCCTCGTCGAGCTCAACCAAGTTGTTTCCCAAGTCACCAAGCCATGGGAAGGAGGACTTCGACCAAAGTCAATTGCCATTGAAGGAGATCCTAGTCAACCGAGCCATCCACTTCAAATCAAGGCTTGATACCTTCAACAAGACTTTGTTTCTACTAAATGAAGCTACCTCCTCAGCTGGAAGTGTCGGTGATAGCCTCCAGTGTGGTATTGCTCAAAATCGATCCTAAGATAAAAATTGCTTGGTCCTTCATGAAGGGAATTATAATCCCATTAGATCTTGGCCATTGGATACCTTTCTTGTTCCTCCCCGAAGGTGTGGGGTGAGTTTAAACTCCATCCAAGCTCGGGTGAGCTCAGATCGAGCGACGATCGATGGACGGCATCCGTCTCTCACTGCTCAAGAAGAGATAGATCACACACCATCCATTACACGTGATTGGAATGAACGGTTGTGATTAAATCATGTTAGATTTCAATTTAAGCCAAACCGGTTTAATCATGCCCATCTGATCTTGATCTGGAGAAAGCACATGCCAAGCCAACTCAATGATGTGATAACTTAAATAGCTATTCATTATGCCACGGAAAGCGCCACACCATGTACCGATGGGATTATTTTAATTAGTTTAATTAATAATTTTAATCATAACTTCCAAAATTTATAACTAATTCAGAAAATCTAAAAAATACAAACTCAAGTTCATTTTAAAGATAATTGAGGGAATAATATAAAAATTAAAACCAATTGATTTTAAGTAAACTTTCACTCAATTTAGTTTTATTAGAAATATAATAGCTAATTACTTTAAATTTTAAAATTAATTCCAAACTCTTAATTAGTGAGATGACCTCTGCCTCCTATGATTTTCTTAGAATTTATTATTGGATTAATTAGGGTAATTGCTTATTTCATCTCTAATCACTTATTTAATCAATTAAATGATTAATTAACCTATTAAATGGTGATAAATTCATTAATTAAGCTTGTTAATCATCTTGAAATAGTGAATTAACTTAGGGAATGAGATTAGGATTTCTTCTCCAATCTTTTCTCTTAAGTCCATTTCACTTGGATAAAGACTTAATTAATTTACAAATTGATTAATCATTAATCACTTCATTAATGGTTAATTAATCAAACTCAAAACTAAATCACAACTTAATCACTTAATCTTGGGTAGAGTCTTAGGTGTTCAATAACCTAAGAGAACTTCAAAGGAAATTATAATCAAACTACATGTGTAGGATGGTTACGAAAGTACTTAATTAAACCCTTTAGCTTAATTAATAATGAGCCAATTGCATTACCCTTTATTTCTTAGGTGCATTGATTTAAATTCCATGTGGTTGCATATCATATGTTGGCTCATAATTACTTATTTAATTATGTTAAATTGGTGTGTAAGGGTAATTAATGGATTTAATTCACACCTTAACCTAAACAAAAGATAAAATCAACCTAATTGTTCTAAAATTAAACTAAACCAATTCACACATGGGGAAAATGGTTTAGGACCAGCAACCTTTTCTCATATTTTTCTAAGTCAAATCAAATTAAAAAATAAAAAGCTCTTTAAAGAATTTTGATTCATTTTAAATAATCTTATTTTCATAGGATTGTCTTTAGGAATTAATTATGGTGAATGAAGTCATATGCTTACAGCACTTTATTTCTTTCCAAGCATGCCAAATATTGTTTGCCATATGAAATCATGCATTCTTCTCTTTTGAAAAATCAATTAAATAAAATATTTTCTTTTATATAAAATTGCATGTTTTGGCTAAAGTAAGAATATGAGTGGCTATTATCAATATTAAATCATAAATTATTTTCAAAACCTATAAATCAAAGATTATGAATGAAGTGATGCTACTTATGAATACTAAGCTTGTATGTGATTATGGCATAAGATGTGCTTTATGTTGTTTTCTTCTCTTCTCTTAACATGTATTTGAATAGGATTTGTAAAGTGTATAGTTCATTTGAAAAGAACACAACACTTGCTTAAATCTATTCCTATGCATTTCTATGTTATGACTTAAGAAGGATCCTCATTACACATGTAAATTATACAACCAAATTAAACAAACAAAATCTTTTGCATGATTCTTCATCCATTTATTTTTTTTGTACATTTTCATGTGTTTAATAATATATTGACATCCGTGAGGCTTTAAGTAGCCCTCTTAGATCTTACACACCTGGTGTAGAAAACAATGGCGTCATACTCACTGATGTCTTTTATACATGTGAATGTGCATTTTGTTAATGGATGAAAAATCCCCTTTTTTACATAATAGAAACATGCATCAATGGAATATCAAATTTCAAATTATATCTCTTAGCATTCATCATCAAGTTGTGCTAAAATTTTGCATGTATAGTTTAGGATTTATTCATATGCATGGTATATATGGTGGAAAGAAATAAATGGTTGTGTGTTATGTGATAGTACCACTTAATTAATCCTAAGATGCCTTTCTTATTGAATAGGCTATTTAGAGCAAATCTAAACTTAGGTTAATTAAAACACATAATAAAATATTCACTAAAAAAATCATTAATGAATCTACCTTAGATTACTTAAGGTAGGGATGAAAGAGATTTTTTCTTCTCTCTCTCTTTACAATATTTAGTAATTAAGTGTAGGTTCATTCAAACCAAATCAAATCATTGACTAAAATTGACAAACCAACTAAATCACTTAAAATGAAACCACCCTCTAAATTAAATCTTACACACTTAAGAAATCTCAACCTTAAAGCCTAGCTAAGACATGTCACACAAGCCTTGAATAACACACACATTAGACTAAGTCAACATTTCTAGCTCTATGTTAGGGCAGTGCATAGTTTGATGTCTAATTTTATTTTATGAAGTAATGTTTTAGATTTGATGTTAGGGTGCATGTGCATAGTCTGGATGATAGGGCAATCTTAGACTAATCATATTTTCTGTAGGGGTTTTTTTCTTAAGGGGCATTATAATAAAAATATAAATATTTTTTTTGCTGTGAAGGTTGCTTATACCCCTAAGCATAACCCAAATTAGGATATGTGGACTTAGTTACCCATGTGTGGGGTGTTAAGTCCAAATTATTCATATAACTGCTTGGGTTGTGTGGTATGTTTAGCTAATATCTATTTTGCAGGTTTAGTTAGATTTATCTTGCCCATTTTAATGTAAATTTTGTAATTAAGATTTGGAATGAATGTTATGGAGACTTAGGATGAATATTAGTTATAATACCCTGTCTTATGTACCATGTGCAGCCTTGGAACAAACTACATCCCAAGTCAAATAAAGAAAGAAAGAATTGAAGAAAAGAAGATATGAAGAAATGAAGAATGAAGACCCCCATAACATGAATTCTTTAATTATTATTCATTTATAATGGTTGTATAGGGTAGAGCTACCCACATTTTTTTTTGGGTTGTACCCCACATCGCCTCTTATTTTTTTTTACAATTAGCTTTATAAAATTATTTGATGTTTGTTTAGCCTGCGGATTAGAGTTGGTATGATTTTCCTAGTTTCTTAATTGCTTGATGGTTGATGAATGGCTTGGATGCAATTAGACTCATAGGTAAAAAAATACATTTTCTATCTAATTAATCAACTAAAAATTAAATTAAATAGTTCACAACCTCACCTAAAGCCTAAGACATAAATAAAGATAATAAAAGATTTAAACCCTTAATTTATATGTATGTCTCACATCATGCATAAAAACATATTGCTTCACTCTTGCTAATGGAGGGCTTCCACCTTTGTCAAAGAAAATGGCTTGACCTTTGAGAGCCATGGTGGAAACACACCTTCTTCTTTCTGATTTTGGCCTATAATCAATCTTCTTATGTATTAGGCATATGAAATCCCATAGCATGTGTGAATTAAAAATTTCCAAAAATTAAAATAAAACTTAACAAAATTTGTATTAGATTAAGTCATGAATTCATACCCTTCATGATCTAGTCTATTAGGGAGTGTGTTTAAGGACTTAGACTCATTTCTAAATAAACAATGGCTTAGCCATCTTGCAAAGCATAAGACTTGCCTACATGTATTTAAAATCATAGGAGAAGTTAGTTGGCACACCCCAAGTTTATGTAAGTCCACAATGGGTGGTTTATTCTCTCTTGTGATAAACCATATGCCCATTTTTGACTTAGATTTAGGTTGTGCCTTATCCCTCACAAAAGCTCCTTAGATTTAGGATATGAGGTTGATGTTTCCCTTTGTGGGCTACAAGGATAAATCCTCACCTCTTAAGCATTTCCACGATTTATGTTATGGAATTATAATCCCTAGATTTCAAATAAAAATTCAACTCAAACATATAATTCTTCTCAAATTTCAAAAATATAAAGCCCAACCATAGGATAATTTGGGATGCTCACTAGATTTCCTAGTATCATGAGTATCCTCTACTTATCTCGCTTTGGTTTCAATAATAACTCCCTCTTATTGATCAATCCCACTTAATTTTCCAAAAATAACTAATTTGTTGATAGTCTTATCTTTGAAATCTTTGGATACAATGATCATTTATCTTAATAGAGAGTATTCTTAAGGAATCTCATTCCTTAAGATGTAATTAACTATAGGGGCTTGCCTCCATAGGGAACTTAACAAACCCAGTTTAAAATAAGCCCTACTTGCTTTTCATGTAAAGTAGGGGAAAGATCTTTGGTACATTCGAAGGCCCATTGTCCTTAGGAGTCCTTATTAGGTGATTAGGTCCATTGTAGGATGGTGACTTCTATCTCTTGAGATAGTACATTATTCCTCAATGTCACTCCCGATCATGCTAATGAGTACATCTGCAGATCTACGTGATGTTCCAACATATAAAACAAATTTTATTTATCAAATTCCCAAGTTTGAAAAATAAACATCACACACACCCCTCTAGATTCATGATATCTCTAATAACATATCTTGAACTTTAGGGAGGTTGACAATCATCACTGGGAGATGTATTTTGATGGTGTGGCTTCATTTCAAAAAGGAGAAGAACCACGATCTACTCTTCAAGGAAAGGTAGGGGTTAGAATAGTTCTTTTAACTCCAGACCACGATGTGATGAGATTCTTATACTATCTCTCAAATCCATGTACCAACAATGAAGCCAAGTATGAGGCTTTGATTGCCAGTCTATAGTTAGCTATTATAGTGTGTGTCAAAAGCATCAACATCTATGGGGATTCTAGCTAGTCATCAACCCATTATTGTATAAGGTTCTAAAGAAGCTTCATCACTACCATGAGTACACCATAAAGCTATTAGCCCAAATCCCTGAGGTCACCATCTACAAGATTCCTCAAGGAGAGAATGTAGTATTAGAGGCTTTGGCCAAACTCACCAAGGATTTGGCATGTTTGGAAGATGAGTCCATTCCTATAAGGTTCCAAAATAGATAAGTATTATCCCTTATTGATGCTGAACTCATCGAGAGATTCATTCTTGAAGGGGAGGTTATTGTTACCAATAAAAATGAGGAGTTGGATTGAAGGCAACCATTCATAGATTACTTGACTAGAGGTGAACTACCTCGAGAGAAATCACAAGCTCATCAGATGAAGTAGAGAGCTCTTCCTATCTCGGATGGCACCTATACATGGTCTTTGATCAAATGTGGTAACATTTACAAACATGAAGCAAATCCATCGGTGGTATTGTGGAGTGCATCAATCTAGTCTAAAGATGAAGGAAAGATCAAGAGAAGGATACTACCGCCTTCATGATTATGACTACATATGTAGGGAGATGCCATTGGTTAGTATACGGTCTCACAAACCACCAAGATTCTACACCATATGGCCTCATGATTATTTGAGTGGCACCGACATAGTGGGTTGATTGATCCTCCTTCTTCTAAGGGTCATCGTTCATCCTAGGCCACCTACTTTTCCAGAGGCAATCCCACTTGAGAGGTCACAAACCATATGCTCTAGTTTTTCAGGAGCCATATCGTATATAGGTTCGGGGTGCCTTGATGAATTATATTCGATAATGGTACTATATTCAAAAGCACCAAGATCAATAGCTTCATCAGGAGATACGGTATAGATTAAAGATACTCCACTATCTACTATCCCAGGGTGAATGGCCTAGCAGAAGCATTCAACAATACTCTCATCCAAATACTAAAGAAGATACTTGACGACAACAAGCCATAGTGGCATGAGCAGCTAGTTGAAGCCTTGTGGGCATATCACACCACATACAGAACTCCAAACCAATCTACCCCATTCTCTTTAGTGTGTGGGTCCAAAGTCATTCTACCATTAGAAGTTTAGTTCCCGTTACTAAGGATAGCGATGGGTAGTAAAATCACTATCGAACAGAACACTAAGTTGTAGTTAGAAGAGCTTGAAGGTTTGGAGGAGAGACGCCTACGGGCAAGCCAGAACCTCGAGTTGTACAAAGCCAAGATGATTCAAGTAGGAGAGAAACTTTTAGTTCTAAGGAGACTGATTGTTGCCTGTCAAAAGATGGGAGGCAAGTTTAAACCCACTTGGGAAGACCCTTTTGTCATAGTGAAGGCCTACCAAGGAGGATCTTATCAACTCATTGATTGTAAAGGGGAACACTTGATGCTTCCAATTAATGTGCTCTATTTGAAGAAATACTACTAATAAAATCATGTTTAAAAATAATTATCATCAAAATTCTATTCCAATTCATCAAAATATTCTCTTCATTCGAAGCATTATTTGCTTGTTTGATCATGATGTTTAGGTAGGTGTAAGAGAACCCAAGAGGCATCATATCCTTCTTTCACAACACAAACATAAATTAAACATGATCCCAAGTAGGTGTAAGAGAACCCAAGAGGCATCCTATTTCGATTAGCACGCCTAAGTTAGGTGTAAGAGAACCCAAGAGGAATCCTTTCTTGGTGGGATCACAACTTCCATTCATGGCACCATTTCATCAACTCTAAGCATGTTTTAGGATAGGTGTAAGAGAACCCCATCGTCCTCCTAACACAAACACATATCTTTTATCGTTATTTTGATGTGAGCAAGCCCTGTGACACTCACTCATTATTTTATTGGGGACATGCTACCTTGCTAGTGTGTCACCCTAGTGGTCACTTGTTGGGTGGATGTGAGTTCTTGTGCTTTTTTCTTAACTTGACCATTGCAAGCTAACGAGCATCTTGTTAGTTTGGTAGGCCTTACTGCACATGTTGATTTTGTTTAAAAGGATTTAAGACTACACACCATTTTCTTGAACTAGCCATCATGCAATCGACTAGTGGTATTTTGAGGCTTAGGATAAGTCCAGTGGCTCCTTTCCCGACTACTTTTGAGTTGATATAAGTCCCGTGGCATTCACTCAGGTCAGTGGATATCACCCATAGTCAAGACAAACTATCTAGCAATCAATTGTTGTAGGATGTGAATCTGCACTTTCTTCTAGGATTATTGCAAATTAACGAAACAGGTTGGTTGATGTTCTGCTATGCACAATGACTTACCCTGGATACACCACTCTCAAGTGCATGTCCCCATTTTCTCCTTGAGACCAATACCTATAGACATTATCTTCTTCAGGGATCAAGATAAAGCCCTTAGTGGCCCCTCCACTGTAGGCACTTTACTTGGATTACATACTTTATGACCCCATTTAGACACTACCCGAGCTACTCTTGAATTGATCCCCTTTTTTTAGTATGTGGTTGGAGAATTTGTTCAACCATGCATGATTCTCCTTGGACCAAAATGAGATATAGGCGATATAAGCTCCTTCTCAATGTGATCCCTCGGAAACCAATATGGTCTACAATAAATAAACAAACAAACAAATTTATTCACTTGTGGATTAAGAATCCAAGCCCCAAGTGGACCCCTTTTCTAAGAAGGCATCCTATCTTTAGGCGTCAAAACTCCTATAGAATTGCACTACATTGAGTTGAGATAAGTCCTCAGGACACTCTCAATAGTCACTTTAGGTCGAGTTCAATCTATTTTTCCACAAATAGGTTGCCCTGGCAGTCATTTCGCTCTAGACGATGTAAGTCTATTATGCATTCTTTCTAGCATGACTGTTGCAAACTGATGGGCAGCCTTAAGTCGGGTTGACATGTTACCTTTGTAATGCATCACCCCAGTGGTATTTTGTAGTGGAAGATGAAAGTCCCCATGCTTTCTTCCCTAAATTAGCCACTACAACCGAAAGATTTGGTTGGATAGTTCTCCCTTCTACGAGAAACTACCCTTTAGATTGGTAAATCTAAGGTAGTTAAGACATGGCCCCTACTCAGTGTGGTCCATCACAAACTGATGGGATCCATAAAATATAATTAAAATAAAATTATTTTTAACTATCTTTGAGCTGATTTATATCCCCATTCACTCGTAGGCCTGTTGTTGATTGGTCGCCAATGATCACCCCGATCATCTTACTTTGGAGGATGTAAGTTTGTTATGCTTTCTTCCTAGTAGCATGCACACCGAAAGGCAACCCCTTTGGTTGGATAGTCTTACTTTGTGGTTAGTAGACTACCCCTTTAGATTGATAAATTTAAAGTAGGCCAAGGCCGACATGGACCCTACTCAATATGGTCCATCATAAACCGACAGGGTCCATCTCAAAATTCAAAATTTAGAATCTGAAAACAAATTAACCTACCTCCCCATTGGAGTCAAATTAAATAATCAAATCTTTCTGTGAGAAACAGCCTTCAAAAATTAATTAATCAAAATTTCCAAGATACAATCTTTCCAACCTCCTAGTGAGTCAAATTAAACAATCAATCTCCCGGAGATGCAAATTTTTCCAACCTCCCTAGTCGAGTCAATTAAATCCAAACCAAACTTACTACCCTAGTGGAAGGATCACACTTTTAACCCAAGTGGATTCCAAATTCTAATTTTTAGCAGATTTCATAACCTCTTATTCCCAGTGGATAACGTGAACCTTTTTTTTTCCTAGTGGAAGGCTCACATATTCAATCCTAATGGATTCTCCTTTGCTCTTATGTCTTTGACATAAGTAGTTACATTGCACTAAGATCTTGATTCCTTATGCCTCAAGTTTAGAGTAGATCATTTCTATTAGTGAGATTTTCAAACGTTGTTGATCATCTCGATCACACCAACACATATGTGCCTTTTGTCACCACACCACACTATTGGCTCTTGTTGACCTCACTTTTGGAGTGAACTCTCAACTTCTCCATCATAGACATAGGACTCTAGACTAAGAGTTATTAGTCTTGAGACACTTCTAGTGATTAAACACTTAACCCAACCTAAAGACTTAGAAGGGTTTATCATAGATTAGGCTATGCATTAGGGATTAAGGCAACCCCTACCCTATAGCTCAAATCCAACCCCATGTACACTCTTTTAAACCAACCCAAATCAAATCTCAAATCAATCCCAATTCAATTGAATGACTTAAATTCAAAATGAACTCCAAATTCAATTCCAATCCTATATGATTCAAATCCAAAACCATTCCCAAATCCAACTCTAATTCCAGATGATTAAAACCCATGATCAATTCCAAATCCAAAGAACTTTCTAACCCTTATGAATCACATCCATGAGCTTAGCCAAACCATTCAAATCAACCCAAAGCTAAGTGATTTATTTATAAATCACTTATTCCATCATTTGTATTCATAACTATAAATGAAATTGGCATCCAAATCATCCAAATGAAATGAATATAAATCAAAACCCCTTTCCCAAATTTTTTGACCTACCTTAACCAAATTCACAATCAAATCACTCCTAATTCACATGATCCTTTCATGGATCATTTATATTCTCATTTACATTCACAAATATATGAAATATTTCAAATGGCCAAAATCAAATCAATATAAATTCAAAACTCAAATCCAAACCCAATTTATATCCTTTAAGCCAATTTCTTGGATTTAGCCAAATCATTCTCTTCAAACAATCACTCATTCAATCACATGCCCAAATATGAACATAAATTACAATTACCAAGCCAAAATCAAACTAACCCAAGTCAAACCCATGTTCATCTTTTTCACTTGAAATTGTCAAATGAACCAAAACCCATTTGACTCTAAACCACTTGCAATTGGATTTATATTTTCATCATAAGTCCATATGTGAGTTCAACTGAACTTAAATCAAGCTTTGATTAAGTCTATTGACCCATTTAGGCTCACTTGACCTAAAGTGACCTAAAAGAACTTTTTGAGCAAAGTTCCAATCTAACCCAAATTGGATTGAACTAAGTCCATCCAAGCCTCACATTGTGACCAACAATCATCCTAGAATGATCAATCACTCAAATTAGGTCAAACTAAGTCAAACCTAGCTTTTGACCAAGTCAACACTTAGCCCAAATAAGACCTAAATAAGCCAAAATTCACTATATGCTAAATTGATTGAAACCATTGATCTAAACCAATCCATAATCAATTATTAAACATGACCAAGCCCTCACTTGAGCTAGACCTAACCCAATTGGCCCTCCTAGCCCAAGTTGACCTAAAAAACCAAAAATGAGTCAAATTTTGATATAAGCCAAATTTATAACAACCAATGGGTCAAATTAATTTCAAATTGATTGTTGAACTTAACCAAAGCTTCAATTGACTAATTAGACCCAACCTAGCCCAATTGACCATGAACCCAACTTGACCCAAAAGGTCAGATCAACTTGAAATCAAACCAAATCAAAATTGACTGGAACCAAAGCTTGCAATACATTTCAAATGATCAACCTAGCCTAAACCAACCCATGACCTAACCCAATTGGGTCAAATGAATCAAATTGGTTAACTTGATCCATTTGACCTAAATGAACCTAAATGAACCAAAACCAAATCTAAACAAAATTAAACCAAACCAATGATACCCATAGACTCCAAATGATCATTTGAACTTGACCTAACCCATGGTTTGACCCAATTTGACCAATTGGTTAACTTAAACCAATTTGACCCAACTTGACCTAAATAGGTCAAATTGAACTAATTCAAATCAAATAAACTCCAAATCACTTAAAATATGGCCCAACCCATTTTTGAATCATTTTAAATCTATCTAAATCAAACTCATAGCCAAATGACCACTTTTCCCTTAGGTCAAAGGGTATCCCATTACCAAATTCACTTAGAATTTGGCCATTTCTTTCCCAAGGCCATTTAACACCTGTCTTTTAGTCCACATGGGCACCAAGGAGGGTGGTGAACATGGCCCAATGAGCTTGGGTCAGCCATGATCCAAGGCACAGCCAAACTGACCTCCCCAATCACCTTAGAACACTTAACACACCAAATCCACTCACCAAGCACATGGGTAGCCACTCTCCCTCACTCTTCTGTCCAAAATGACCCATGAGGGATGTTTTGCAACTCAAACTGATCAACCAATCCAACCCATTGAGCCAAAATGGCAAATCAAACTTCTACCATCCAATCCAAGGAGGGGGAGATATACTCCCCCTCAGTCTCACTCAAACCACGAGCCATTCATTCCTCAGAGCTCTAAGAGTTAAAGCCAAGCATCCCAAGCTTTCCCTAGCCATTCTTGAGCACTTATTCCTTCTGATTCAAAGTCAAATAGGGAGATCAATTGCAACTCACTCAATTCTCAATAAAAGTTAAATTAATCTTGCATGCACCATCCTTAGACCAAAGTGAGTTGAAGTGAATTAATCAAGCTTCCCAAGACCATTGGGGAGTTGATCAAGGATGATCACCATTGAAGAGGAGCTTGATCAAATCAAGCACCACTTCACCAAGAACATATTCTTCAATGTTCATCTCTACTGATAAGCTACCTTCTGGAAGCATGATATCTCCATGAGGTATGCCAAACCCATCTTAGAGAATTATGCTTGGTCCTTTATGAAGGAAATTGTCAACTCATGTGATCTCCACCATTAGATCTATTGCTTGTGCTTCCCCGAAGGTGTGAAATGAATTTGAGCTCCATTTGAGTCAGTGAACTAATGACAATTTTATTACATCCATCTACGCTTGGGAAGAGACAGATCGCACGTCATTTGTTCAACGTGATTGGAATGGACAGTTGTGATCAGATCACACTTGATCTACTATGATTCTAAGCCTAAATCATATTAATCTCAATTAGAGATAATGCCATCTAAAAAATTAGGATGATAACTAAATAACCAATCCCATCTCACTAAGTGGAAAGCATCTATCAAGATAATGATCGCCTCCACATGGCACAGATTAAGTTTAATTAAGATTAATTAATCTAATTTTAATGGTTAAACTTTCTAAAATCATAACTAATTGTAGAAAAATCCAAAAAATGCTAACTCGGGCTCATTTTGAAGATAATTTAGAGGAGAATAATATAAAATTAAAATCAATAATTTTAAATAGTGATTTTGACTCAATTTGGGTTTTATAAAAAGGAAATTACTAATACTCTCAAATTATAATCAACTATATGTAGGAGGGTTATAAAAGTACTTAATCAAACCCATTTAGCATAATTAACCAATAATTGTGAGCCAATTGCGGCCCCTTCATTTTGTAGGTGCATTTAATTTCCATATGGTTGCATATCATATGTTGGCTCATAATTACTTGGATAATTATGTTAAAGTAATATAAGTAATGGGTAATTAATGGATTTAACCTCAATTTAACCTAATAAAATCAACCTAATTGTTCTAAATTAAACCAACTCCACACATGGGGAAATGGGTTAGGTCTAGCAAACTCTTCTCATATCCCCTAAGTCAAATCAAATTCAAAAAATTAAAAATCTCTTTAAAGAATTTTTGATTTATTTTATATGATTGTCCTTTGGAATTAATTAGGGTGAATGAAGTCATGTGCTTACATTCTTTTATTTCTTACCAATCATGCTAAATATTCTTTGCCATATGAAATCATGCATTCATTTCTTTTATAAGTTAATTTAATAAAATGTTTTCATTTATGTCAAATTGCATATGTTGGCTAAAATTAAGAATATGAGTGGCTATTATCACTACTAAAACCAAAAATATTTTCAAATCCTATAAATCAAAGATGATAAATGAAGTGATGCTAGTTATAAATATTTATAAGCTTTCATGTGATTATAGTATAAGATGTGTATTATGAAGTTTTCTTTCCTTATCTTAATATGGATTCACATAGGATTTGCAAGTGTATAGCTCATTTGAAAAGAAAACAACACTTGCCTAAATCTATTCATATGCATCTCTATATTAAGACTTAAGAAGGATCTTCATATTACACACGTAAATCATATAACTAAATCAAACATAATATCTTGCATGATTCTTTATCCATTTGATTTATTGTTGTACATCTATATGTATCTAAGGAAAGTGGTATATCAGTCTGGACATCCTGGGGCTGCGAGGTTTTAAGTAGCCCCAAGTAGGTCTTGTACCTTATGCCACTGGTGTAGAAAATAATAGCGTCGTACTCACTTATAACGTTTATACATGTGGATGTGCATTTTTCTAATGGATGAAAAATCCTTCTTTTCTACATAACAAAGGCATGCATTAATGATCCAATTAACAAATGGAACATCCAAATTTTCAGATTACATCTCTTTGCATTCATCATCAAAGTATGCTAAGATTTGCATTGTATGTATAGGAATGCTTAGGATTATTCATATGCATGGTATACATGATAGAAATAAATGAATGGGTGTGTGATGTGATAGTAATCCACCCTAAATAATCTTAAGATGCCTTTCTTATTGAATAGGACTATTTAAAGAAAATCCAAACTTAGGACCAACTAAAACACATAATAAACCATTCACTAAAGGAAATTCATTAATCAATCTACCTTAGAAATACTTTAGGGTAGGGATGAAAGAGAGTTATCTTCTATTTTCTTCTCTTCATAATATTTAGTCACTAAGTGTAGGTTCATTCAAACCAAATCAAATCACCAACTAAAATTGACAAATCAACTAAATCACTTAAAATGAAACCACCATCTAAATTAAATCTTCCACACTTTGAAGATTTCAACCTTAAATCCTAGCTAAGACATGCCACACAAGCCTTAAATGGCACACACATTAGGCTAAGTTACCATTTTTAGCTTTAGGTTAGGGTGGTGCATAGTTTTATGAATGTTTTTATTTCATGGTGTAATATTTTAAACTGGATGTTAGTGTGTATGTGTGTAGACTAGATGATAGGCCGATCTTAGCCTAATCACATCTCCTACAGGGGATTGTGCTTAGGGTGCCGCTATAATAAAATAAAAGTAATATAAATACTTTTGCTGTGCAGATTTCTTAACCCATAAGCATAGTCCAAATTAGGACAACTGGACTTGGTTACCCATGTGTGGGGTGCTAAGTCCAAATTATTCATATAACTGGTATGTTTAGCTAATATTTATTTTATAGTTTAGATTAGATCTTCCTCATTTTGATGTAAATTTGCAATTAAGATTTGGAATGAATGTTATGGGGATTAGGATGAACATTGGTTATAAGATCAAGTCTTATGTAGCATGCCTTTGGAGCAACCATATTCCAATCAGCCAAAAAGGAAGAAAGAAAAGAAGCAAATCAAAAGGAAAATGAAGAAATGAAGAATGAAGACCCCAATAACATGAATTCCTTAATTATAATTATTCATTTGTAATAGGTATAAGGGTAAAGCTCGGCTACCCATTTTCCTTTTTGGGTTGTGCGGTGGAACCTGACCACATCGGCCTCTTATTCTTTTGCACTAATTTTTTAAATTGATTGATGCTGTCTTTATGATTGCGTAATAGAATGGCATGATTTTCCTAGTTTCTTAATTGTTTGATGATTGTTGAATGGTCTGGATGCATTTAGACTCTTAAGGAAAAATAAATTTTCTTTTCAATTAATCAATTCAAAATTAAACTAAATAATTCATAACCTCACCTAAAGCCTAGGATATAAATCAAGATAATAAAAGATTTAGCAACCCCTTAGTTGGATGTTGTATATCTTATATCATGCATAAATCATATTGTCTCACTCTTGCCCTACTCTTGCTAATGGAGGGCTTCCACTTTTACTAGAGAAAATGGCTTGACCTTTGAGAGCCGTGGTTGAAACACACCTCCTTCTTTTTGATTTTGGCCCATACCAAATTTTCTCATGCATTAAGCATATAAAATACCATAGCCTCTCTCAAATAAAAATGTCCAATAATCAAAATAAAACTTGACAAAATTTGCATTAGATTTAGGTCATTATTCATGCCCTTCATGATCTAGTCTCTTAGAGAGTGAGTTTAAGGACTTAGTCTCCTTTGTAAATAAACAACAACCTAGCTATCTTGCAAACATAAGACTTGCCTACATGTATTTAAAATTATTGGAGGAGTTAGTTGACGACCACCCCAAGCGGTTGTAAGTCCAACAGTCGGGTGGTTTATCCTCTCTTGTTGAGGTAAACCATATACCCACTTTCATCTTAGATTTAGTTCATGCTTTGGCCCTCGCCAAAGCTCCCTTGATTTAGGATCTGAGGTTGTTGTTTCTCATTTGTGGGCTACAAGCATAAATCCTCACCACTTAGGCCTTTCTACAATCTTGCATTGTGGAATTGTAAGCCTTTGATTTCTAATAAAAATTCAACTCAAACATATAGTTCTCCTCAATTTTAAAAATATAAAGCCCAACCATAAGATAGTTTGGGATGCTCATTAGGTTTCCTTAGTATCATGAGCATCCCCTACCCATTGCTCTTTGGTTTTGATAATAACTCTCTCTTTTTATCAATCCCATTTGATTTTCTAAAAATAACCAATTGATTGATAGTCCTATCTTTGAAATCTTTACAGACAATGATAATTTACCTTAATCAAGAGTATTCTTAATAAATCTTATTCCTTAGGATGTAATTAAATATGGGGGCTTGTCTCCATAGGGAACTTAATGAACCTGGCTTAAAATAAACCCCACTTTACTTTTTCATGTAAAGTAGGGGAAAGATCTCTGGTACATTTGAAGACCCATCATGCCTTAGGAGTCCTCATTAGGTGATTACGTCAATTATATGGTAGTGACTTCTATCTCTAAAGATAGTACACTATTCCTTAATATCGTCCCCTCACATAAATAAACATGAAATCTATCAAACACAAAAATAAATACTACAATGGTCCAAATGATAATATATTCATGCTTAAACATGAATCTAAAAGAAAATAAACCCAATAATACCTTAATTAGGCTAAATAGGTCACTTGACCTAAATAAGCCTAAGTGAACAATATTTAGTTAAAATTCAAATCAAACAAAAATTAATTCAAATTAATTGCATGAAATCACTTAAAAATGATTAGTTAACATAGATCAACTAATCATTTGGTCAATTTTGCCTAAAATGGCCACTTGACCTAAATAGATTCAAACTTAACCCAAATTTAACCCATGAAAACAAAAATGGGCCTATTTTAAACTTTAAATAAATGAAATCATTTGATCTAATGCATTCCAAATTGCTTGGATTAACTCAATTGAAAATTAAATACATTATATTTCAGCCAATTAAACCATTTGACTCAATTAAGTTCAACCCAAATCCACTTGAGTCAAAATGGACTAAACACAAAATAAGCACCAATAAACTTCAAATTCTATAAAACCTTTGATTAAAAAGTTCATTAATAATTAAGTGAATATAATTCAAGCATTGACCTAAAGCTAATCCAACAAGTAAAGCAACTTAGATCAAGCTAATTGAAAAACCTTTAGTGGCATAATTCAAAATAATTTTGAACCTAATCTCCAACTAATCCCCTTAGGATGCAATCAAATCCTTTCCAAATTGAATTAGTATTGATTTTCAGCCAACTTTAAGCCATTTAATTAAATCCAAATAGATCCAAGGTAATAGAATATGTCATGGCAAAGGGAAGATGCATGGAGACAAAACCCATGAGCCAATACTCTCTTTCCCTTGGATCTTCCCACCTCATTAGCCATAGGCAGGTGTTAAGTGGCTGGTGAGCCATGTAGCTAACTTTCAAAGTTAGCAATCACTCATAGCTAACCGAGAGAAGGACAAATGAGCATATAGCTCCTCGGCTTCAACTGCAAAACCCAAGAGAAACATTCTCAAACAAATTGATCATCCCATCACCTTCCCCACCTTGCACGAAGAAAAACCAGATCTTCCCCTGATCCCTTCACCGTCAAGAGGCCTGAGAATGACCAAGGCTGATTAAACTCAAGTTGAGCTTGGTCTAAGAGGTGATCCATAAGAGGAAATTCAATTCCTTTTGGACACGAGCTCCCCACATCATTCTGAAGCTATTGGAGTCAATTCCACTGCTAGAGATCGCCAGAATTAAGGTATGCCATTAACGACCTCTCTAAGCTTTTGGTTTTGGCACTTTTTAAAGAGTTTGATCTCAAGTGAGATCAAACTATTTAGATCATTATGATTTCATCCACTGATGGATTTTACATCAAAATTATGTGATTTCAATGGTCGGATGGCCTAAAATCATGTGGAAATTACAGAAGGCTCTTGGCTTCTGCTATCACCGTAGAGGATGAAATCTCTATCATCCATTCCTTTTATAATGAATAGATGGCCGAGTTCTAGCCAGATAATTCGATTAAAACCCTTAAGGAGAACCGTAAATTGATCAGAGCCATCAATCGACGAGAATTAAACAACGAACTTTTAACATGGGATCCGTGTGGATCCCACATGACCCAATGTTGTGATGCTATGTGAAAAGTGGCGCCATGTTGGATCCACATGGATTTGACATGCTTAAACCAAAAATTCAGGTTTTTTGAATTAAAAAACTAAAGCAAATGCTAAAAAATTTAAAAATTTATAGAAAAGTAAATAAAAATCTAAAAATTACAAACTTGGGCTCTAAAGATTCCTCTAGATGAGGGGAATCCATTAAAATTTAAATCCCCAAATTATATAGGGCATTTTTATTTTTATTTTAGTTTGAATGAAAATTTTGAAACCCTAATTAATCCCAAACCATTTATTAAAATGAAATGAAACTTTAGGGAGTTGAAATTGATGTTAAGATACCCATTAAGTGAATTTTTCATAATTTATTGAGTAATAAATCTTAATATTTGAAATTTCAAACCCTAAACCCTAATTTTTATAAAATAAATTAATAATAAATGAAATAAATTATGGAAAGTGATCAAATCAACTTAAATAATCTTAACACATTCTAATGAACATGAATAAGTCATTGAAACCGTTGAAACTTAATGAATCTCAAAATCACTCAATTTGGCCATTAATTGAATTAATTAGTTCAATTAATCAACTTGAACTAAAATAAATTATAATAAATCAACCATAACCTCAAAAAGTATGAATAAATTCTCTTTAGATGCTTATTCTAGAGGGTAATCAAGGAAAAATAAAGCCACTAAATGATCCTCACTAAATTAGGATTAATTTAAGTTTTAGTGAAATACTTAAAATCATAATTTCATCTTAATTACACATTTAATTGAAATGAAACTTTTAAAAAAATCAGATTGTTAAGGAACCCCACTTGCCATAAAAATTTTAAACCCAATTGACTTTTGAATTGGGAATGATCAAATTTTCACATCTCTAGGTCAATTTAAATAAATAATAAATCAAAAAATTATAATAAACAATAAAAATTCATAAATCTATTTAAAACACTCCTATCAATATCATAATACTTAAATATAAAATTTTTCAACACCCTAATTCAAAGATTTGATTAATTATAAGCTTAGGGTTTAATAAAATAATAATGAAATGAAGCTTAAGTAAACTTTAATACTAATGTATTTACAAGTAAATAAATTAATGTATTTTCAATGTATAATCAAATCAAACTAAGAAATAAAACAAAGATTCACTTAAATGTATTAGGTTAATATGATTTATATTAATTTAAATTAAATTTGTGAATTAAATGAACATATTGAAATGCATAAGTTATATAATTGGAAATTTGGAAAGCTAAGTCCTTAGCAAGAAATGGATTCAATCAACTTAAGAAAAAATTAAACTTAAAAAGGAATGAATAAGTTAGCATAAAAGGAGAATCTCTTCTAAATATCTTAAGTTATAATTAAGATGAATATATATTAAGTCAAAGGATGAAAGGAAAGTTCTTCTAAAATAATAAAATCATCATTTCAATTAAAGGTAATTGAAAATAATTAGATTCCTTTATTTGAATTCAGAATCATCATGAACTAACTTAAATTAATAAAGAAAATAATAAGTTAAGGATAATGGATCCAATATAAATCTCATAAGAAAGTAACCACATAAACATAAAATTAAATATAAATATTAACATAATAAATGAATTAAACTTAAATCAAATAAATGCAATGAGTTTAACAAAAATGAATAATAAACTAAAAATGAATTAAAACAACATAAACATTAAAACCTAATCAATCTAAAAGTATGATAAATTTAATGTACAAGTAAATCTAATTAAAAGAATTTAAAATTGGAAAGATATAAATCATCATAATCAATAAAGAAAACATGTAAAATAAATGAATAATAAATCAAATCAATAAAAGATTAAATATAAAATAAATGATAAAATATAAAATGTCAATAACACAATATTAAGCCAAAGGAATTAAGTGAAATTAAAATTTTAATTATGAATTAAACTTAAAGAAAACCAAACTAAATCATAACAATAAATGAATAAAACTTCAATTGAGAATCAATTCAAATTAAATCGCAATAACAATATTATTAATAAGGAAATCGAAACATAAAGCACCAAGTAAGTGAAAAAGAATAAATAATTTTAAACCAAAATGATATAAACTAAATTAATTCAAATCATCTAAATTTAAAGAAAGGATTAATTAAAATACTTAGGATTTTAGATCATTCGGATGAATCTTTACCTTAGAATAAAGATATTATCATATTAGGATTTAAGATGTTGAATATAATTTGTTTCACGCAAAAGTAAAACTTATTTTATTCTTCATTCTTGAAAATTTAAATTTCACTTTAACATAATAAAATGAATCTAAAAGAAAATGAGAATCAATAAATTATTAAATTATTTGAATTAAAACCATCCAAAGATTAATAAAGAAACACTCAAATCCAAAATTTAAATTGGAATCCAAAAGCCTAGTAATGTCTTACCACATAAACCCATTTTCTTCACATACTAGAATAATTGGCCAAGGATCCTAGACTTAGGCTAGGTAGTTCTGTGATTTTCTATAATATTTTGTGATGTTGTGATGTGAAATGCCATTTTATTATTTTATGATGTATTATTTTAGACTAGATGGTTAGGACTGATTATCATTAGCCTAGATGAAAGGACATTAATTTTAGAATGAATATTATATGCTACAAGGGGTTGTGCTAAAAGGGACTGCCATCTAATAAATTTATAAAATTATTGTTTGCCTGCAGGTGCTGAATAGTTCCTTAACATAGCTCAATAGGATAGGTGGGCTTGGCAAGTAACTAATGTTAAGCCCGTATGTTTGTAAAATATAACTATTATGTATTTTTTGTATTTTTCTAACATTTGTATTCTAGGGCTAAGAATTTATTTTTGAATTTAAAAATATAAATTTGAGCTTAGAATTATGTTAGGATTTATAGGGTATAGGATTAGCAGGAGCTGACCCTGCTAAGAGATGGTGTAGAGGTCCCATATAAGGCCCAATGGAGGTCCCTGAAGAAGGAAACGATCATGAAAATAAGACCAATAGATCTAAACTTGTAGTTCTAGGCTAGGCTGTATAAGGGCAGAGCTTGACTTCTCATTTGCTCTTTCTTTGGGGGTGTATAGTAGTACCCAGATGCATTAGCATTTTTTTTAATTAAAATTGTCTTGATTTATTTTGGGTGCACCTTAAAATCAACCCACTTTCCTAGGTTTCTTTCTGCATTGTACTTTTTGTGATGACTGCCTGGACATAGGCTCATAAAAAAAAAGTAAATTTTAAACCCAATTAAATCTAATAACTCAAACACAAATATAATGAAATTCAAAATCTCACATAAACTAAAGCCCAAGGAATAACTTAAAATCAATTAGAAATAATTAGCTATCGAAAATCATGCAATCATATTCTTCTCAACTCTTGAATTGGGAACTTCACCCATTGCACATAAAGAGCATCTAACTTTTGAGGATGACTGCCTTCTTAGGAAAGTCTATCTTCCATTATTGATTTGGCCCATGACTTTCTTCTAATTACATACCATGTAGGCATAAATTGCATACCCATGACCTAAAATGATTATTGTGTCAAAATGTATAAAAGATGATAAATGTATATTGGTTAGTGCATTTCATACACTACATAATCTTAAGGATTAGGGAGTGAGTCTAGATTTTTAGATTCATTTCTTAAAAAATACAATAGCCTAGCCATATTGCATAGATAAGACTTGGCAACATGAATTTAAAATGTGCTTAGGTGGTGTTAGTTGGCAACCCCTTTAGGTGGGTTGTAAGTTTAGAAGAGTCAGGGATAGGTTAGTTCCATAAAGTGAGAGGAATGATCAATAATTCACTAAATGGAACTAGGTTGAGCATCTAACATGAATTAGAAGCACATATAAGCTTAAGTTTTGAAGCATCTTCCTTGAATTAAGTATTCAACCCTAAGTATTTCTATAGTCTTATGCTACTAAAATCTAAGCCCTAGACTTCTAAGAAAATATTAACTCAAAATTTAAATTAAATTCCAAAATTTAAAACCAAATGATAAGATAGTTGAAAGGACTACTAGGCATCCCAATATCAATAGGCATTTCCTACTTTATCTCGTTCGGCCTCCTAAAAGAATTCTTTCCACTTTGGATCATTCCTAATTGAAATTCCAAATATTATTCCTTTGAAAACCAAGTTAGAACTCTATAGAAATAATATCTTATTTCTTTAATCAAGTGTATTCTTAGGAAAAGACCCTTCTTCCTGAGATGTAATTAACTATAGGGGCTTGCCCTTATAGGGAGCCATGAACTCAATTTAAAATAAACATTGTCCTACTTTATATGTAGTTTAGGGGAAACATCTTTGGTACATGAAAGACCCATTAGCCTTAAGAGTCTTTTATTAACTGATCAAATCCACTATAAGATAACATGTTTATCTTCTAGGAAAATATGCTTATTATTTAATGGTGCATTTGATCATCCAAATAAGAAATTCCTATACTCTATGTGGTGTCATTATTTAAAGCCCAATGATAGGATAGTTGAAATGCCTAATGGGCATCCCATTATCAATAGGTATTTTTTTACTTAATCTTGATTTGCATTCAAAATAAGTCTTTACACTTTGTATTACTCCCTTTCAAAATTCTAGATTATCATTTTCTTTAGAAACCAACTTAGAAACCCATAAAAATAATAGCTTATTTCTCTAATCGAGAGTATTCTTAGGAAGAGATCCTTCATTCCAAAGATGTAATCAACTATAAGGGCTTGCCCTTATAGGGAACAATGAAACCAATTTAAAATAAACCTTGCTCTACTTCACATACATTTCAGTGGAAAACTCTCTAGTACATTAAAGACCCATTAGACTTAGGAGTATTTTATTAAGTGATCAAATCCATTAGAGGATAACATGTTTATCTCTCAAAATTATATGTTTGCTCCTTAATGACGCATTTGATCATCTAAATAAGAAATTTCTAAATTTTATGTTGTTTCCCTAATTTTTTTTGCAGAGATATTTTATGGCAACTCTGTTATGAAATGGTTCCTCTCTCCATATTTAGAAATAAGCTATTATTTCTATATATCAGCAATGTACATGTGTTTTCATGAGTCAAGATTGCCTTTCTTTCAGTTGAATATCTCTCCATTTCACCCTTGGTAAAGTATATTCAATAACCACTAAAAGAGAGAGTATAAAACAATTCCACTTATTAAAATCAAGTGAGATGGTTCTGTAATTTTTGTATTTTTAGAAAAATATATTTTGAAATAAAAAATCTTAGCCATAACAAAATTGGCTAAAATTTTTTAGCGGGTCAAAAGCTTTTATTTTGACTATATTTTAGTTATTATTAATTATGATTTACTTAAACTTTTCATTTTTACAAATAGAAAATGGTCAAATAACTCATCTTCACTGTTACTTCTAGGATTAGCTTTTTCGTGGACAATAGGTTGCTGATGGCTCCATTATCATGTTTTGAGCGAGATTTAAGAACTTTAACATTATAGATAATGGAGTGACATTAGCTCCTATTAGTGAGGTGACTATTAAAAACAAACAACCTATTTTGGAATTCTTCAGTGTACCTCATTATGCCCATACTGAAGGCTGGAAAGATGGTACTCTGTCACTAAGAGGGAAACATTGCTTATAAAAAGAAATTGCTTACTCCTTTCTTTTCTACTACCATTAAAATAAGGTCCACTTTTGAGCCCCTTGAAATGACCAAAAGCCAAAAGAAGAATAGGAGATGAAGGCTTAGGAGGATAACCTTTATGGAAAGGAAAGAAAAAATATATATATATTAGAAATAAAACTAGCTAGAGAGAGGGGTGGATATACGCTCTCTGATACTTCCCCTCTTTTAAGAAGAAGCAAATATCACCCTCTTTTTGTAGCCCAAGGAGAGGAGGATGTGTCCAAGATAGCAAGTCCTCCACCTCACCCCTTTATCCATGAAAATAAAAAAAATAGGAATAGAGAAACACATAGTAGGCTATGCCAAATACTCCATAGAATCCCTAGACCCTCCTCTTACACTAAGGAGGAGTTACTCAGGGCTATAAAGGATCAATCATAAAAGAGCCTAGAAAATGAAATCCTAGGGAAACCTACCCATTTCTAGTACAAAAGGAAGGGGAAGGCGGTTCTCCCTATTAGAAGAAAACCATCATATCATGTGCCTATTGTACCAAAGCAATATCATTGCCTAATAAAATCATTGACTTGGCATAGAGATAAGGTAGTTAGTTTAGAAAAAGATAGAATCTTCCCTATGAAAGTAAATAAGAAATTCTATGTTAGGAAAGCTCCATTGGCCCTTGAACTTAGAGTTCCTTCACCACCTTCATCATTAGAGAGAGAGAGAGAGCATATCACTATGCCTATTTTAGATATGCCTTCATCATCTTCACCTAGTCCTCGAGCTGAAGGGCGGTTATCATCTAATGTTTCTAATAGGAGAATAGAATCCCTTCATCTATCTCCTTACGATAGAGAGATCACGGATAAGAGACACCTTGGCTTGAGAGCTACTCTTGATATAGAGGAAGTCTCTACTATCCAAGAGGTTTTAAAGGGTGAAGCATCTGAGGTAAGACCCATGGATTTGGTAGATGAGCATGGTGTCATCCTTGATAGTAGTGGTGTTTTATTTTATATGACAGAGAAAGAAATGGAGAACCTTGTGAACGAGGATGTTGAAAATAAATAAAAAATAAAAGAAATTCAAAAAGATTTTGATTTATAATAGGATGATTTACTTGATGATGACTCAAGGTTCCTTGTGGAATATATCTACATGTTAGATACAAGAGCTTCAAAACGGGAGCAGGACGAGACATAAGAAAATCTTATAATCGATCCTACTCAGCAACTGATTTTTCAACTATAAAAGAAGGGTGATCAAATTATTATGATGAAAAATAGGATGAAAGAGGTGATTGCTACCATGCAATCACTCTAAAGCATGACCCCTTCTTCTTCACACCCTCATCCTGTAGAACAACCTGAAGCAACCCATCCCATTGAGGAGACAAGGCTCAGTTTAGAGGAATATCATCAAGAGCGCAAGCTTCAAATGATATACCCCAATAACTAACTTGAAGTCTTTAGTGGTAAATCAAGTCAAAGAAGCTTTAGCATAGTCATGAGGTTCAACATTGGTTCCAAATAGTAGACCATATCCTGAGGAATATGAATCCATTGCATATCCTAAAGGATTTGTACCTCCTTTTAAAGTATTTGATGGGATTAGGAACCCAAAATAGCAACTAGCTCACTTCCATACAAGTTGATGTAATTCCAGGGAAGATGCTATGTTATTTAGACAATTTGTTAGCAGCTTGACGAGAGTTGCTTTCGACTGGTTGTGGAATTACTGAATGGTTCAGTGTGCACTTTCTCTAAACTAGAAAATATGTTTGTGAAAATATTCACGGGCACCCAACACCACATCATTGTAGGAGACTTAATGGTAGGAAAGCAAAAGCATGATGAGTCTCTGATGGATTATATTTTTAGATGGAGAAACCTCGGTCTTAAGTGTGAGGCCCAATTATAAGAGCAACACACTATTGAGATCTTCCTCCAAAACATTCATGGTCCTGTGGCTTTCTTGCTAAAAGGCTTTCAATTAAAACTTCTAAAAAAAACTCTTAAACAAAGCCTCCAGCCTATATGAAGAGGCTCCTAAGATGACATTCTTAAATAAACACTCTTCCATAAAGCAGTCAAAACCTAGAAAGCTATTAGAAAAGAAAGTAGGCAATGTCTCTATAGTGGATAAAAGAAAAAGCCCCCATTCAAATATAGGGAGAGTGGCCTTTATTCTTTAGGCCACCACAACTGCAAGTATCACATTCCCCCAAGAAGATTCCAACTAGCCCTTTTAGTGAAAGAATAAACCAGACTTATTCTCTCAAATGAGAGCGGTAAAGAAGATCTTCAAAAATTTAAGAAAGAAGTCAGATTTTAAATTTCCTGACCCAAAGAGGCTAGAGGAAGTTAGCAAGGTGAATGACCCTAACTATTATGCATACCACCAAATGTTAGGGCACATTATAAAAGACTATTTCACCTTCAAAGACTGGCTCAAAAGGAAATAAAAAAAGGGGTTGGTGATAATTCCAAAAGAATACCTTGTGGGCCCTGGATAAGGGTCTATTAAGGTAATTACAGGTGATTCCACTTCTTATACTCCTTTAAATGAATGGGATATAGTCTTAACCCATTCTTATAAAAAATATTTACTAACAAGTTTTAAAAATGCATTCTAAGATTAGTTGAAGACCTAGAGGAAGATCATCCAGATTGATCCATCAAAGTCTGGAGAGTTAGTTCCACCTCAACACAATTCAACATCTTTAGCTACTCAGATTACTAGAGAGAGCGGTGAGGGAGGGATGTCTTCTATACATGATAGAGTTTTGTATGATAAGGATGGAAAGGCTAGGCCTTACATTCATTTATCATTATGTACTCATTTTTATGAAATAAATAAAAATTCTGCCTCTAAAGGCATTTCTTACATTTCTGTTATATTTGATGAATGTGTTATTGAAAATGTAGAAAAAGGAAAAGATCAAGAAGAAATTTCCCATGATAATGTGTTTTGTGAACCAGGATCATACATTGATAGTCCTTTGGATGATTTACAATGCAATCATGTTAGCATAGAGATTGAATTATCATACTCTGACCAATCTCTAGAAAAAAAACAAGATGAGGACCAGGTTGATACAACGCTGGGAGGAGTTGTCACTAAAGTAAATCTCTATAGTGGGAAGATTTTTCCACCTTGTCTACCTCCTCTTCCTAAAGATAAAGAAAAGCAAATTGTTGATCAAGGTTTAAAGCCTTTGAAATAAGAGCTAGTAGTCAAGCCAATTGCTCCCAAGGTTGACTACAACATCTTAGCCCATCTTAGGAAACTTCTTTCTAAGCTAACTATCTATGATGCCCTTATTCTATCAAAAGAAATGAGGGAATCATTAGTATAGAAATTAGTCGACCCAGAGATCTGCTTAACTCAACTAGAAGCAACTTCTTCAAATGAGGCTTGCTATTTTAAGGAGATCTATAGAGGTATTTTCTCTGATAAGGTACTTTTAGGGACCACTGATCATAACCAGCTCCTCTATTTTTCTGTCAAACTGGAAAACATCAAATTGTCAAGAATTATGTTAAACTCTAATGCTTTAATCAATATTATGAATTCCAAAACATTATCATTCCTGAAAATTGATACTAAAAGACTCAGCTCAGAAAAGATGTTAGGGGGATTGAAGACCAAGCTAAATTCCATATTATTGACTTAGAGACATCCTCTAGTGCCCTCTTAGGCAAACCTTGGATTCATGAGCATATAATGGTTCCTTCTTAACTCCACCATTATAGTAAGTACACTAGGGACTGAGTGGAATACAGTATAAAAGGTGACATACAACCATTATATGTTCATCAAATTGAACTATATAAAGATGCAATTTATTATATGTCTAAGAAGCAAGTGCATGATTCTGAGAAATCCAGTATTATTGAGGCATAAAATAAAATAATATATAAAAAAGAAAAAAAATAAGAAAGAAGAAAGAAAAATAAAAAGAACCTCCAGTGATATAAATTGATTTGGAATATAATTATGATGATGATTCTAATCAAAAATATGCCTCAATCAAGTTTGAGATTATACTATAATTAAATTATGATGAGGAGAAATTCCAGCATTAAAGGATGAACCTCAACTCTCTACATATGAAAAATTAAAGAAATATATGGACTCTTTGACTTGAAATCCTATTGTTCAAAGTAAAGTTTCATAATTAAAAGTTAAAGTGGCCCCTAACCTATCAAGAGAAGTGGGAAAGTTGTCTAAGTTCTACTCTATACCTAGACCTTCAAGCTTAAAAACAAATGTAAAGCTTAAACATCCATTATCAAATGAAAGAATGGAGCTTCCTTTTGTTCTAATTGTTTTAGAAATTCTATGAAGCATGGTCTGATTACAAATAGTTGGCCCGAAGATATAGCTCAACGCATGGAGAGTTTGTGGAATACTAAAAATAAAAATCCAAAGTTGGCATTGGGTTTGGTATCACTGGACCTTTAGATCATATGGAACATTATTTGATGATAAGCAATCATCTAAAATTAGATCAATTATTTATAATTCCTTCCAACTCTTTAGAGGAATTTTACCTTGAAACAAAAAAAGAATTTGATGATTGCTTACTTCAAAATGCACCCCTTGAGTTTGAAGAAGAAATAAAGTTCACTATTGATGAGTTAAAGGAGATCAACCTAAAAACTGATGAAAACCCAAAACCAACTTCTATTAGTTCATTGTTGGGTCCAAAAGATTCTAAAGAGTTGATCACTTTAATCTTTGAATATAAAGATTATTTTGCACGGAGCTACGATGAAATGTCAAATGTATCTCTAGATGTTGTAGTGAATAAACTAGAGATTAAACCTGATCTAATCCCAATAAAACAAGCTCCTAAGTGTATGTGTCTTGAAATTGAACAAGAAATAATTATTTAAGTAAAAAATAAATTAAAGTTGATTTTATACGAAAAGAATAATACTCTGATTTGCTGGCTAACATAGTCACCATAAATAAAAAGAACGGTCAAATATGCATTTGCGTTGACTTTAGAGACTTGAATAAGGCTTGTCCTAAAGATGAGTTCCCATTGCCAATACCAAAACTTATGGTGGACATAGCCACTTCGCATTAGATCTTTTCATTCATGGATGGATCTTATGGATACAACCAAATAAATATGGCTCTAGAGGTCGAAAAGCATACAAAATTTAGAACTCCTATAGGGATATTTTGTTACACAGTTATGCCATACAGTCTCAAAAATGTTAAGACAAATTATTAAAGGGCCATTACTAGAGTCTTCAACAACTTAATTCACGATCAAGTTGAATGATATATCGATGTTCTAGTCATCAAAAGTACAAAAAAAATGAAAATCATCTATATCATTTACAGATTATTTTCAAAGGTTGCACCACTATAACCTGAAAATGAACTCGTTAAAGTGTATTTTTGGAGTGATTTCAAGAAAATTTTCAGGGTTTCTAGTGAGAATCAGAGATAGAGATTGATCCATAATAGATAAAAGTTATTATAGGAATGCTACCACCTAGGGGCCTTACACAATTAAGATCATTCTAAGGAAGGCTCGCAAGTTTAAAGAGATTCATATCAAACTTATCAGAAAGATGTCAACCATTTTTGGCATTAATAAAGAAGGATACCAAATTTATTTGAGATGAAAAATGCCAAAATGCATTTGAAAGCTTAAAATAATACTTGATGAATCCTGCTATTTTGGCTGCTTCAATTCCAGGAAAGCCATTAATTTTATACATTGTGGCTTTGGATGAATCACTTAGGGCTTTACTAGCCCAAGTTAATGAAGAACAGAAAGAAAATTCTCTCTATTAATTAAGCCAAAGACTCATTCTCATAGAAATAAATTATCCACCTATTGAAAAGCATTGTTTGGCCTTAGTTTTCACCTCTCAGAAATTAAGACACTACATGCTTTCTCATAAAAGTAAATTTAATTTTCAAGAGTAAATCTGTTGTAATATCTTATGACTCGCCCAACATTATTAGAAAGTCTAGCGCATTGGTTGATAATTTTATTGCAATTTGAGATTACCTTTATTTCTCTTCGTGTTGTAAAAGGGAAAGTTGTAGTTGACTTCTTAGCAGCACATATCATAGGGTTCCCCTTTAAATAATAATCTTCAAGATGAGTAGATTATCATATTAGAAGGTGAACCTAATGCTACCTGAGAATTACATTTTGATGGTGCAGCATCACAAAAAAATAAAAAATAAAATTTGTCTATCCCAAGGAAGGCAGGGATTAGATTAATTTTCATAACTCTAGATAAATGAATGATGTAATATTCCTATCATTTGGATGAGTCTTGCACATATAATGAAGCTGAATATGAGGCTCTCATAACTGGGTTAGAGCTATTAATCCTTATTGATATTAAGATTATTAAGATCTTTTGGGGACTCTCAACTGGTTATAAACCAAGTGAGCGGTGTCTATTATAACCTCTTTAGTTATTAACAATACACAATGAAGTTACTTGAGAAAATTCTATATGTAACTCTGTATAGGATATCTCGAAAAGATAATTCTATAGTATACGATTTAGTTAAACTTGCCAAGGAAATTTTATGTCCAGAAAAGAGTCTATTTTATAGAAGTCCAGAATTAACAAATTTTATCTCCTATAGATTTAGACTACATTAATATAAAAGTAGAAATGCAAAGGATAGCCACTCTTAATGAAAGTCAAGAAGAGTGTGACTGGAGGAAACCACTCATTGACTACCTGAGTAAAGGGAGGCTTCCTGAAGATAAGTCACAAGAAAATCAAATAAAGAAATGTGCCTTGTTCTATGCATTAATTAATAATGCATTATACCTTAGGTCATTCGATTAAATGTGGCTACATTATTTAGACAAGCAATAAGCTCATAAGATCGTGACTGAGGTACACTCTGGATTGTGTGGTGCTCACTAATCTAGTCCCAAAATGAAATTGAAAATCAAAAGACTTAGATATTATTGGCCATTGATGTTAAATGACTGCATGGAAACTACACGTCATTACCATCAATTCCATATACATGGTATAGTTTCACATCAGCCTTCTAATATACTACACCCAATGATTGCCTCTTAGCCCTTTGAGAGTCGAGGAACTGACATCATAGGGCTCATAAAACTCCCTTCATTGAAAGGGCGTCATTTTATTTTGGTTGCAATAGATTATTTTTAAAATTGGCTGAAGTGGTGCCTTTGAAAGAAGTAAAAGTATAGCATATGTTAAAATTCTTTCAGGCAAATGTTGTGTATCGATTTGGCATTCCTAGTCAAATTATATCTGATAATGGCTCATCATTCAAATCCACAAAATTAATTCATTTTGTGGTTAGACTCAAAATAGATTGGAGATATTTGACCATCTATTACCATATGGAAAATTGATTGGATGAAGCATTTAACAAAACTCTTGTGAGAATTTTGAAAAAAGCATTTGATGAAAATAAATGCCAATGGCAGGAAAGGTTGGTTGAAACCTTATAGGCCTATCGGAACACATACAAGACACCAACTCGCCTATTACATCAGATTCTTTGGTTTATGAATTGAAGTCGTTCTTCCATTAGAAGGACAACTACCCTCATTAAGAATAGAAGATAATAATAGTGTTGCAATAGATCAAAATCACAAACTCCAATTGGAAGAACTTGAAAGCCTTGAAGGAAGACATTTAAAAGCACAACAAGACATTGGACTATACTAAGCACGTTTGGTTCAAGCACATGATAAATTGGTCCATCCTAGAACTTTCAAAGTATGAGACTTGGTCTTGTTCATCCGTACCTTAGTTTGATCCTTATAGGGATAGCATAAAGTCGTTATGATCCTTTCCTTTTTAAGCTACTCAGGTTGGAATTAATCCATTGAAGGCCCCTTCATTTTAGCTGAACTTCATTTGATTAGGATTCACATTCTTGTGGCTCCTTTTCTATTACAAAATAAAAGAAATTATGAAGTGGAAATAAGACATTGAAGGTCCCAATCCTATAGACTATTTAGATCAAGAATTAAGTCCTTTGGACCCCTGTCTAATAGTCAAAATATTAAGGTTTAGGATAAATCTATTAAATCCCCTTCTCCCTAGCTTAGCTATTTAAATTGAAATCAAGTCTCCAAAGACCCCTTCCTAATAGCTAACCAGATAAGAGTAAATCTCCTAGTGGTATCTTTCATTGGTTAAAATGACTTGTAGTTTGGATCAGGAGTAAATGCTCATATTGGCATCCTCTCCAACAATAATTTTCTGATGTGAGTAAGTCCCTTGAAGTCATCTTCTCTAAGTACAAAGACTATGTTAGGATTTGACCCTTCTTTGAGTCTACTCCTAATAATATCTCAATTATTCTTAGAACTTAGTGAATTTAAGTTCTTAGGAATGAATCATTCTAAATTAAAATAAATTTAGACATGTTTATGCCAATCTTTCACAATCAAATCCAAAACATAATTTGAAATCAAAATTCTAAATTTGAACTCCTTCAAGCTTATTCTTGTCATTTTGATTACTTCGATCAACACCAATATGTGCAGTGTACTCTAGCCAATCCACTACAGATATTGGGGGTACATATGTTGACCTCATTTTTGGATGAGATTAACATTATTTCTAAAATTAGTAATTAGGACTCCTAATCTTATTTTATGAGCCTCCTAATTAAGCACTTAAAGCACTACACCTAGTGACCTGGTGCATCTTCCTTGGGTTTCATCTAACCTAATGGGTTTAGGTAGACTCAACTCAAATCTTAAACATTAATTAAATCAAACACATTTCACTTAAAACTTGGATTCATTTGAGCTTAAAATAAGGTGATTAATGTGATTAACCTAATTACCCTATCTAAGCTCATAATTAATTATACCTAAAAATAAATAAAATCAAATAAGAGAATATCAAATCTAATTCAAGGTCAAAAATGGTCAACCCATTTTCCATGGGTTTGACTTATGTGGGTCCTACCAAGTCAAAGATCAACCCACCAAAATTTAACCAAATAAAATCATTCCAAATGTTTTAAATGATAACATAAACATGATTAAACATGAATTTAAAGAATATAAATCCAAAAAGGCTTTAATTGGGCTAAATTGGTCATTTGACCTAAATGAGCCTAAATGAGCCCTATTAGGTTCAAACTCAAATCAAAGGAAAAATCAACTCAATTTTATTGCCCAAAATCACTTGGAAATAGTAATAAAACATAACTCAATCCATCATTGGGTCCAATTTGAGGAATTTGGACATCTGACTCAAATGGACCCAAACTTAACCCATTAAGCCCAATTTGGGTCAAAATTTAAATCAACTAGAAATCAAATAAAATTGATCACTCCAAATCATCTCACACATGTGATTGAATATGATTGGTGTCCAAACATAATTTAATTAAGTAAAAATTGGTCATTTGACTCAATGAACTTCAACTTAACCCATTTAAGTCAAAATGGGTCAAGTCGACTCAAAATTGAATTAAATTCACATGTGTCATAGGCTAATTGAATTCCTAATTATTCATAGTACAATTAATAATGATTTTAACCCAAATCTGAAATAAATCAATCAAGAGAAACGTGATTATATTATTTTAAATTAAATTAAATCCAAATGGCATAATTAAATACCGAATGAACCTAAGCTTGAATCAAACCCATCTAAACTCATTCAAACCTATCTTAAGATGGGTTAAGGGTAATTGATAACAAGTTTAAGCAACTAAACTAATCCTAACTAAAATTCAAATTAATGGAATATGCCATTGCAAGCAAGGAGAGCATGAAGCAAAATCCAATTTCCCAATCTATCATCCTCTTTGCTTATCCACCTCAGCACCTCTAGACAAGTGTGAGGCAGCCAAACACCCTTAGAGCTTGCCTTTAAAGGTGTCAATCCCCATGGTTGACTAAGAGAAGAGGAAAAGCATTAAGAGGCTCTTGGCCTCTAATGGAAAAACAAAGGAGAGATCATCTCAAGCTAGTTTGAGCATTCCATCACCTTCCACGAGTGAAATGAAGTGGGGTGCACCAATACCCCGATCCCCTCACCACCGAGAGGCCAGAGAATGATCAAGCTCGCTGAAATCTATCCATGCCTTGGTCCGTAGGTCAATCCATAAGGAGAGAATCCAAATCCTTTTTTCCCACAACCTCGTGGCATCATTCCAAAGCTATTCGAATAAATCCCACCATTGGAGATCATCACCGATGAGGTACACCATTAACTAACCCTCTTAACCTTTCAATTTTGGTCCTCTATGAAAAGAAATTTATCTCAAGGGAGATTAATTAGTATATATGTGATATACATGATGTCTTGATAGTTTTGAAAGTGAAATCGAGTGATTTCAATCGTTGGATTGCTGGTAATCATCTCAAATTGACGGACAACTATCAGCTTTCGTTGTCACTGAAGAAGGTGAAATCTTTACCATCTGTTCCTAAGGAACAGACGATCAAGATTTAGCTGGACAAATGGATTAAAATCCCTTTAAAAAACCCACAGAAGCATCCAAGCATTTCGATCTTCGACCTGACAGCCCAAATCAAAACTACGTGTGCCACCTTTTTTATGTAGGATCGACGTGGATCCCACATGGAAGAATGGCACAGCATCGCATGTAACATAGCACCATGTCAGCACTATGCAGAGCTTACATGGTTAAAGATGAAAATAGGAATTTCTGATTTTAGAATTTGTAGAAAAATGGTAAAAACTTCAAAAGATCATAATAAATTAAATGTGAAGCCAAAAAATCTAAGTAAAAGCTCTATGGATTCACCTCAGTGAGAGGAATCCATTAAAATTAAAATTTCTAAATTTTGTCAAGTAATTTTTTGATTAATTATAGTTTAAATAAAAATTTTCAAACTTAAATTAATCCTAATCCATTAATCCTAATGATTCAAAACTTTGGGAAACTAAAATTGATGTTAAAATATACCTCAAAGAAAAGTTTCATCATTTATTTTCAAATAAATTATGAGATATTGAATTTTCAATCTCGTCACGTAATTTTAATGAAATAAGTTAATAGTAATTAAAAAATTATGAAAAACCATAAAAATAACTTAAATTATCATAACACCCCCTAGTAAATTTGAATACATCATTGAAACTCACAGAAACTTAATAAAATACAAAAAACCCAATTTAATGATTAATTGATTTAATTAATTTAAATAATCCCCGTAAACTTAGAAATAAAATATAGTAAATCAACAAAAATTTAAAATTTATGAATAAACCCTTTATGAAAACATATTTCAAAGAGGAATTCAAGGAAAAAAATTTTGTATGACATTTTAGGGAAATAAAATAGGCAAGGAACCACACTTGCCATAAATATTTCATATCTAATTGACCTCTCAATTGAGAACTATTAAATTTCTAAGTCTCTAGGTAAATATAAGTAAAATAATAAATCAATAAATTATATAATTTTATAAAATCTATAAAATAAGTTTAAAACATTATAATATATATTAGAACATTTGAAGAAAACTTCCAAATAATCTTAAAGCAAAGAGACTTAATCAAACATACACTTGTGGATTAACATTAAGGATAAAATAAGAAATTAAATTAAACTTAAAAGTTATTAATTCAATAATTGATCATAATAAATTGAAATGTAAAATTCAATAATCTCGAAACTTATGAACCTATTAAGGTCATCTAAATCAAAAGAACAAAGTAAAGGTGAATACAAAAAAGCTTAATGAGGATGAATTGGTTAAACCTAAATGACATAAGCATTAAAATAAATAAGGATAAGTTAAAGAACATCTCTTCTTAGACTTCTTAGATCAAAATAGTAATCACACTAAATCAAATAATAAGAATAACCTTTTTAAAATAATGAAGATATTACTTTCTTAAAAGATAATTGGAAATAATTGAATCTTTTTACTTAAACTCAAAATACATAAATGTTAATAAAATCATAACAAGAAATAAACCATTTTAAATAAAACTCATTAACAAATATAAGAATTTTAATGAAACAAATCAATGGAAATAAAAAATTTAAGATAAAACTTAAGCATACCAATTGAAATTATAACAAATAAATTATAAAATTGAAATATAATAAAATGATGACATCTTAATTTGGTAATTTAAGTTTGAATATTAAGTTCATTTAAGTTAATGAACATTAATGAAATAAACATAAACATAAAAGAAATTTTAATCAACAAATCAAGTTAATCTAAAACAAAAATTAAATGGATAAAAAAAATGAAAGATAAATTAAAGTAATTATAATAACATAAACATTAATATATTAATTGAACTTGAGCAATCTAAGTTAAATGAATAATACAAATTTAATCAAATGAATTAATAAAATAAAATTATAAAACCCACACTATAATAACAAATGAATTAAATTTAAAGTGAAAACTAATTCAAATTAAAGTATAATAACATAAATAAACCTTAATTGAACTTAATTGATGTGACATACTTTAAAAAAAATAATACCGAATTAAAATGTGATCAATCAAATAAAAGAAAGAACAAATGGATGTAGAGAAGAAATCAAAATAATAATTAAGCCATTCATCGAATTAAACTTATATTAAATCAAATCATCTAAATAAATTCAAAAAAGGATTACTTAAGATACCTAAGATCTCAATTAGACCTTTGGAATGAATCCTCACTTGAGGGTGAAGGCTTTATTCTATTAAGATTTAGGAAGTTGAATAGAATGGGTTCCACCCAAAATGGAACTTATTGTATTTTTTATTCTTGAAAACTTAATCTCATCTTTAACATAAAATGCATCTAAATTAAAAATGAAATTATAAATCATTAAATAACTTAAATTTAAATCACAACTGGTAAATTAAACTAATTCTAAAATAAAAGAGGTTAAAAGAATAAAAATAGTATTTTTATAATTAGCAACATATGGTATATAGTCTAGACACCTGAGATTGCAGAGCTACTAGTCCAAAGAAGGTATTTATACCTAGAAGCTCTGGTATAACAACAACACATACTTTGAAGTGAAATTTTAAAAATTAAAAAGTCTTAAAATCAAATTTAATTTAAAATTAGAAACCTAAATTGAAACTTGAATCTAAAAAAAAGGCCTAACAAAGTCTTGCCACACAAACCCAATTCTTTCACACACAAGATTATTATGTCATAGACCCTAGACTTAAGTTAGATCAATCTGTGATATTCTGTGATAATATGTGATGTGAGGTGATGTGTGATCACTCAGGAAAGATACCTTCAAGGATGCGCTCCGCCATCTTTGGTGAGATGTGTATGAGTATATCTTTTGTGAGGTAGATTGGTATATATTCAATCAGATTTCCCCTAACATTTATGTTAAGGTTTATTTAGATCTTGGTTCTACTTCCTATGGATACAAGCCTCGATATTTAATTACCCCTCTTACTATAGTAAGTGAGCACTCTTAATTAAGGTTGAAAATATACAAATCTATATGTAATCTTCTTCTGTCTTGTAGAGATCACATGGTTTTCAAATTATTTTAACAACATAGCATATTAGGGTAATTACTAGTTTTAGGTATCTCAAGTAGACTCAGAATTTTAGTGTAAGTGGTGTAAGAGTGTTCACTTGGTGAACAGATTATAAGGTTCTTGCTTGGTGAATGGGGAGATATTCACATGGTGAACCAATAGAAAGTTTTACATGGAAAAGCCACATGGGATATGAATTTATGCATGGTGAATAAAATTTGTGGTGTTTGCATTACGAATGAACAGATGTCCACACGGTGAACATACAAAAGGTTGGGCTTACGTCCCTTTGGAATGCAAAAATTAGGAATATCCACATGGTGGATGGATGTAGATATGTTTGCATTGTAAACAAATTATGTGTGTCCATGTGACAAACGAGCAGATGTTCACATGGTGAATATACAAAAGATTAGGCTTACATCCCTTTGGAATGCCATAATTAGGATCTGTACATGGAAAATGAATAGTAAAATTAGACTTACATCCTTTTGGATTGTCATATAGATGAGTTATCCACATATTGGGTAGACATAGGGTGTTTGCATGGCAAATGAATAAGTAATTAAATTTTATTAAAAGTACATAAAAATTCTCATTTTAGGACACAGTGCCTAAATGCCATGGCGGTGTGATAGTAGAGCCCATTTTTCATGTGGCATGACATAGGGGTAGGTGAGCTGGAGGCTCAGCACCTCGGCACTACGTATGTAGCGATTATGGTGAAAATATTCCCACCTTCATCTATCCTTTTGGGGAGGATAAATGAAAATAGAAATATACTCCTTTTGGTTGGGACACCACATAGATCCATAGATATTCTTATTAGGGTGATCGAGTATGACATTGAGAAGAGGTGTACTATCTTGAAAGATAGAAGCCACCACCCTATAATAGACCTAATCACCTCAATAAGGACTTCTAAGGACAATGGGTCTGCATATGTACCAGAGATTCTTCCCCTACTTTACATGGAAAAGAAAAGTAAGATTTATTTTAAGCTGGGTTCGTTAAGTTCCCTAAAGGGGCAAGCCCCCAAAGTTAATTATATCTTAAGGAATGAGATTCCTTAAGAATACTCTTGATTAAGACAAATGATCATTGTCTTCAGAGATTTCAATAGGTAGGACTATCAATTGATTAGTTTATTTTTGGAAAATTAAATGGGATCGATCAAGAGGAGGGAGTTCTTATCAAAGCCAAATGGAGGTGAGTAAGGGATGTTCAGGATACTAGGAAGCCTAGTAAACATCTCGAACTATCCTATGGTTGGGCTTTACATTTTTGAAATTGAGGGGAATTATTTGTTTGAGTTGAATTTTTATTAGAGGTTTAGGGCTTATAGTTCCATAATACAATGTTATGGAAATGCCTAAGAGGTGAGGATTTATGCTTATGGCCCATAAAAGGGAGAAGCAACCTCAGAACCTAAATCTAGGGAGCTTTGTCGAGGGCCAAAAGCATGACCTAAATCTATGGTGAAAAATGGGTATTCAATTTGCTTCCACTAGAGAGGACAAACCACCCAACTGTTTGGACTTACAACTGCCTGGGGATGGCCGCCAACTAACTCCACCTACATTTCAAATACATGTAGGCAAGTCTTATGATTTATGCAAGATAGATGGGTTGTTATTTATTTGGAAAGAGACTAAGTCCTTAAACTCACTCCCTAAAGATACTAGTTCATGTAATGGCATGCTTCAAATGACCTAAATCTAATGCAAATCATATTACATTTTTACTTTCATTTTTGGACAATAATTTCACTAAGGCTTATAGGATTCATATGTCTAATGCATGAGAAATATTTTATGGGCCAAAAACAGCAAGAAAGGGGGAGGTGTATTTCCACCATGGCTATTAAAGGTCAAGCCAAATTCTCTGGCACGGGTGGAAGCCCTCCAATCAAAAGTGAAACAAGATGTTGTTATGCATGATGTTGTACAAGAAATACTCATCCAACTAAGGGGTTGCTAATTCTTTTATCTTGAATTTTAGCTTAGGCTTTAAGTGAGGTTATGAGTTACTTATTTTTAATTTTGAGTTAATTAATTTGGTAGAAAATTTATTTTTCCTTAAGAGCCTAATCATCATCGAGGACATACATCAAAGCAAGAAAGAAACTAGAAAAACATGTAATTTCTAATGCACAAGCTAAACAAAATATCAAACATTTTATAAAGCTAACGCAAAAGAATAAAAGGCCAAGTGTGGTCGAGCACCACCACACAAACTCAACAAATAAATTGGGTAGACGAGCTCTACCCTTATACAACCCAGATTATAAATGAATTAAGTACAATTAAGTAAGGAATCCATTATTATGGGGGCCTTAAAGCTTCATTTCTTCATTCTTCTTTTCTTCTTTCTTCTTCTTTTCTTCTTTCTTCTTTGGTTCCTTCTTTTGGATGGTTGGAAGGTGGTTGCTCCAAAGGCTTCACATGGTACATAAGGCATGGCCTTATAACCAATGCTCATCCTAATCCCAATAACAATCATTCCAAAATCCAAATTGCAAAATTACATGAGAAGGGAAAAAGTAAATCTAACTAAAACTTGCAAAATAGATATTAGCTAAACAAACCACACATTCCCAAGAATGTATATCAACAAATTGGACTTAGCACCCCACACATGGGTAACCAAGTCCACCTAGCCTATTTTGGATTATGCTTAGGGGTATAAGCAACCTGCACAGCAAAAGTAGTTATATTTTTATTGCAGTGCCCCTTAAGCACAATCCTCTGCATAAGACAAAGATTAGACTAAATCATCCTACCATTCATTCTATGCACATAGATCCTAACAACCAGACTAAAATATCAAATCACAAAACAAAATAAACATCAAATCATGCACTGCCCTAACATAGGACTAGAAGTGGTGACTTAGCTTAATGTGTGTGCCATGTAAGGCTTATGTGGTATGCTTAGCTAGGCTTTAAGGTTAGGATTTTCCAAGTATGAAAAGGTTCAACTTTGAAGGGTGGCCTCATTTAAATTATTTAGTTGATACCCTAAACCCTAAACCTTAAACCCTAAACCCTAAACCCTAAACCCTAAACTAACCCTAAACCCTAAACCCTAAACCCTAAACACTAAAGGTTATAAAGAGAGAAAAATAAAAGAGAACTTCGCTTTCCTCCCTACCTTAAGTGATTTCTAAGACAGATTCATTAATGATTTTTTAGTGAATGTTTTATTATGTATTTTAACTAATCATAAGTTTAGATTTTTCTCTAAAAAACTTATTCAAAAAGAAAAGTATTTTAAGATTAAGAAAAGTGAATTACTATCACAAAACACACAACATTTTATTTCTTTCCCACATATGAATCATGCACATGAATGAATCCTAAGCATATCTATACATGCAATGCAAGTATTTAGCACATCTTAGTAATGAATGCTAAGATAAGTTGCTTAAGGAAACTTGGAATGTTTTATGTATGCATAATTTTGCTAAGTAAAAGAGTGATTCTTTTATCCATTTTTCATTTGCACATTTACAAGTATAAAAGACATAAGCGACATGACATTGTTAACCAGTGTAAGGCAAGACCTACTTAGGGCTACTTAAAACCTCAGAACCCTAGGGTTATCCAAACTAATATACCACTTTTCTTAAATACATGTGCATGTACAAAAGGAAATGCATGGAAAGAGAATGCTAAGTGAGTTACTTAAAAAAATTTGAATGCTTTATGATGCATGATTTTCAATAAGTAGAAAAGAGATTTTTCTTATCCATTTTTCACAGGCACACATATATGTATGAAAGGCATAAGTGAGCACGACACCATTATTAACCAGGGGTGTAAGGTACAAAACATACTTAGGGCTACTTAAAGACTTGCAACCCTGGGGTTGTCCAGGCTAACATACCACTTTCCTTAAATACAAGTATATGTGCAAAAAGAAATGGAAGGAAAAGAAAGATGTAAGAGTTTATACTTATGTTTGGACTTGGTTATGTAATTTATATGTGTAAGTGTAAGGATCTTTCTTAAGTCATAATATAGAAAAGGATGAGAATAGATTTAAGCAAGTGTTTAGGGTTAAATTAGCTCACAATTAATGTACCTAATGTAATTAATTAGCTCACAATTAATGATTAATTAAGCTAAAGGGTTTAATTTAAGTGCTTGCATAACCTTTCCCACACATATGGGTTAACTATAATTTCCTTAAGTTTACTTAGGTTATTGAACACCTAAGTTTATACCCAAGAAAGATTGTTTAAGTTTCTAGATTAATTTTGATTTTTGAGAATTTGATTTGATTAATTAAGTGGATCATTAGTGGATTAACACTTAATTATATTTGTATTTTAAGGAAGAAAGGGGGATAAGGGAATAGCTTAAGAAAAATATCCCAAAATCATTCCATAAATCTCCTAATCACTTAAAAAAAGTTTAATTATCTTAATCAAGGAATTAAACCACAGTTCACATGCTTAATTAACCTTAATTATATTAAGAGAGTGATTAGGGGTTCATTAATTAATTTCCCTAGCTAACTTATTAATAAATTCTAAGGAAATTAGGGGATGTAGAAGTCATCCCCCTAAACATGCCTGAGAAGTTTTGAATTAATTAATGAAGTCATTAGGGAGTAATTAAGGTTATTAAGTTTTCAAATAAAACCTAATTAATGATAACCTACTACTCAAATTCAATTATAAATAATTTAATTCGATTCTTCTCTAAATTATCTTTAAAATGAGCCCTCATTCATAATTTTTTTTATTTTTTTACATTTAGTTATGAATTGTTGAAGTTTCAATTGATTTAAATGATTTTTAAGAATTCTGTTAATTTATTTTATTAAAATAAAATATTTGACACTGAGAATTCAATATCTTTTAATCCAAAGGTCATTTTGACTTGAAATTTTTATAGTAAGTGTAATTTAATATAAATTTTATTTTCTAAAAATTTTAACTTAATCTGACATGTATTTTTAGTTTAATTAAAGAAATTTTGTTTTTACTAAAACTTAAATTAAGCTCTAAATACTTAGGAAAATTTAGGGATTTTTAATTTATTGGATTCCTCCTGGAAAGACAAATCCAACAAGCCCTTATTTACAATTTTTGGTTAAGTATTTTATTTTCAATGAAATTTTGAAGTTTCAAGTAATTTAATTTAATTTTATCGGCCGATGGCAACGCTGTATTCATGGCACCGCATGATTGGACATGCGGTGTTGTGCGGTAAACCATGGAAAGCAACCCGTGGTTCACCCTGGACCGTCCAATCACCGATCGGACGGTCCAGATCAGATCGTGTGATCTAGAGGTCTAGATCTCATGATCAATGTGCGATCTGAGCCTTCTAACCGTGCGAACAGTGCTATTGGATAGTCCAGATCACATCAGGCGATCTGAAGGCCCAGATCACATGATCCACGCATAATATGAGCCATACGATCCTGCGAACCAGGATCGGGGCGGTAGGTATACACCGCGGTGACAGCGATGATTTCGGAGATTTTAGGAAGAAAAATATGATTTCTAAGTGAAAACATGTCGAAATGGACCCATTTTCACGTCGATTCACATCAAAAAAATTCTATTTTCTAATTGGGATGATTTAAAGTAAAAATGTGGGATTATCTAGGGTAGATTCCTAAAAATCACAAAAATTTTGTTACAAAATGAAACATCCTAAGGTCGGCTACGATTTTAGAAGGTTACCTCATCGAGGATGATTTTTGGTGGCGGTGTGACTCTAGTGCGTTGTGGAGTGAGGGAAGAAGCCTTAGACTGAGCTTAGATCCTCACCTTCACATTGAAATGAAGTTTCCTCCGGTGATCATCATTTCCTCGCCAAAATCCCCTTAGTTTTGGAGTATTTCTCTCCAAAATAAAGTGGATGATTCCTAATAGCTTTCGGGAGCTCTAAGAGGAGGAGAATGAGAGGAATGAGGGTTTCCTTCATCCACTAAAGCCTTAAAATGAAAATTCATGTGAAATGAACCTTTTTCCACTTTTTATTTAAAATTTGGCTCCAAACTCATGTCACTTGGCTTGGGGTGGTTGGGAATTGAAGAGAATCATCCTAGGTGGCTCCTTATGGTCGGCTAAGGCAAGGAAAGTGACTACTATGGAGGATAAGTGGGTGTCTTGGCCAAGGGGAGGTGAGTGTCCTTCATGCCAAGTGTTCCAATGGGAGAGGTGAGGTGACTTCACCTCCCCATGAGTCATGGGTGCCCCAACCACTCCTTGGGTCAAAAAATTAGTGTCCTTGGTGCCTATGTGGACCAATGGATGAGTGTCAAGTGGCTAGAGAAATGACCACTTGGGAAAGTGCCTTTTCTCATGGGATGCCCTTGACCCAAGGACAAAGTGATCATTTGGCTTTGAACTTGATTTGGACAGATTTGAAATGAGTCAAAAGTAAGTTGGACCAAATTTCATGTCATTTGAAGTTCATTTGGTTTAATTTGGGTTAATTTGACCCATTTGGATCAAATGGGGTCAAAATGGGTTAGGTTGACCAACTGGGTCAAACCAAGAGTTGGGTCAAATTCAAATGACTATTTTGAGCATATTGGTTAATTGGTTTCAATTAATTTGGTTTAATTTAGATTTAATTTGGGTTTTGGCCAATGGTCCAGGTCAAATTGGCTAAGTTGAATTATTGGTGGTTGGGTTTGGTTGATCATTTAAAGTACATTTCTATCTTTGTTTCCAATCAATTTGGTTTATATTTGATTTTAGCTTGATTTGACCTTTTAGGTCAAGTTGGGTTCATGGTCAATCTAGGTTGGGTCTAGTTGGCCAATTGGTCAAATTGGATTTAATTAGTTTGGTCAAGTTCAATAATTTTGGAGTGAACTTGAGCCATTGGTTGCAATCAATTTGGTTTAGGTCAATTTGGCTAGTTTGGGTTCATATTGGTTAAAGGGTTGACTTGGTCAATGGGCTTGGTTTGACCAATTCATGATAATTGATTAACTATGATGATCAACAAACATGACATGAAGTTTGATTGGCTTAATTCACTTTGATTTGGATTGAATTGGATTTTGATTCATAGGTCAAATTGGCCACTTTGGGTCAAGTGAGCCAATTGGGTTTAGTTGGCTTGATCAAGGCTTGATTCAAGTTTGGTTGAACTCACATGGATTTATGATTGAAATACAAATCCATTTGTAAGAGATTTGAAGTCAAATGGGTTTTGATTCATTTGATAATTTCAAGTCAAAGGGTGAACATGAGTTTGACTTGGGTTTGATTTTGAATTTAGTTTTGGTTTGATGATTGAAGTTTATGTTTATATTTGGATTCATGATTGTAGGATTGATTGAATGATGGAAAATCAAGGGTTTGCTTGATTTGAGTTTGATTTGCTAAGTTCAAGATTTTGACTTGAAGGCTTAGGTTGGATTTTGATTGAATTTGATTTGATTTTGATTGATTTTGAAATTTGATTTATATCATTTATATATTTGTGAATATAAATGAGATATAAATGGGTTATGAGAAAATTTCTTGAATTTGAATTGATTTGATTTGATTTGAGCTAAGTCCATAAGGAATCAAAGGGCTTAGAAAGATTTTATTTGGATTTGGATTTAGTTTGATTGATTTGAATTTATATTTCATTTATATATGTGAATATAAATGAGAATATAAATGGGTTATGAGAAAATTTCTTTGAATTTGAATTGATTTGGATTTGATTTGAGCTAAGTCCATAAGATAGAATCAAAGGGCTTAGAAAGATTTTGAATTTGAATTTCAATCATGAGCTTCAATCATTTGGAATTGATCATGGATTTCAATCATTTGGAATTGATTTGAGTTTGAAAAATCAATTGAATTGATTATTGATTTGATTTGGAGTTTGACTTGAAGGAAGGAAGTGAGGAATGTGGTTCAAGCTATAGGGTAGGCAAATTTTCCTAACACCCAAGGCATGACCTATTCCTATGGCTAACTCTTCTAAGTCTCTGTGGCTTAAGTGTCCACCTAATCACTAGATGTGTCTTAAGACTAAGGAATTCTTAAAGTCTAAGAGAAGTCCTATGTCTAAGATGGAGAGTTGAGAGCTCATTCCAAAAAAATGAGGTCAACAAAGGGCGCCACAGGTGTGTGACAAAAAAAAGACGATGTGGTGTTGACCAAATGATCAACAACACCATGATCACAAGCACTAATAAAGACAATCTACTCCTAACCCGAGGTGTAGAAGGAATAAAAGCTTAGTGCAATGTGGCTCTACTTATGTCAAGGACATAAGAGAGGGAAGGAGGAATCCAAGGAGAGTATGTGAACCTTCACTAGGAAAAAAGTTCAAATCATCCACAAGGGGATGAGAGGTTTGATTTGATTTGATTGGGGAGAAATTTGATTTGATTAAGTTCAGGGAAGAGGGTTTGTTTTGTTTTTGTTTGTTTAATTGTGTTTATTTTGACTCCATGGATGAGAAACTCCAGGGGAGAGCTCAAGTCATCCATAAAGTGAAGAAAGGTTGTGAAATTGAGATTATTTAAGTCCTTGAGTTAAAAGATTTGCATGTCACTGAGGAGGAGCAAAAGGTTTGATTTGGATTGATTGATTATTATATTTTTCAAATTTTTAATTTTAGATTTTGAAATGGACCCTATTGGTTGATGGATCGACCGAAAGGGGAGCCATGAGGCCTCTCTATCAAATTTTACCAATTCAAAGGGTAGTCTACCAAACACACATAGTAGGACTAGCCAACCAAAGGGAATGCCTTTCATACATAACTAGAAGAAAGCATAGACTTACATCCTCCAAAGTAGGGACCACAGGGTGATCCATTGGCTGATTGAACCCAACCTCTGACTATTGAGTGAATGCCTCTGGGGACTTAATCAACTCAAAGATAGTCAAAAGTTAATTTCATTTTAGTTATTTTGATGAGTCCCATTGGTTTGTGATGGACTAGACAGAGGCGGCCTAACTAACTCGCATTTACCAATCCAAAGGGAGTAGTCTACCAACCACAAGGTAGACTAACCAACCGGAGGGATGCCTTTGGTGCAATGGTCAAGTTAATAAAGAAAGCAGGACTCATATCTTCCAAAATAAGGAACCACTAGGGTGATCGTTGTTTTGGGAAACAAATTGAACACCTGGGACTATTGAGTGAATGCCTTGGGACTTACTCACTCAAGGATAGTCAAGATTAATTTCATTTTAAATTTATTTATTTTGATGGATTCGTTGGTTTGTGATGGATCACACTGAGAAGGAGCTTATATTAGCCTAGACCTATCTCAGATTTACTGAACCAAAGGGAGTAGCTTCCCGGTTGACAGGAGAACTATCCAACCAAAGGAGTGCCTTTCTTTGCAATGATCAAGGGAAGAAAGCTTGGGGACTCACATCCACTAGAAAAAAGACCACCGGGTGATCGGCTTTGGGCAACAATAATCAACCTAGGTGCCGCTTTATAAGCCATGCTAGAAAGAATGCATCATAGTCTTACATCTTCCAAAGTAGAATGACTATGGGGGTAACCTGCTTATGGAAAAATAGATTGAACCTGACCTAAGGATGACTACAGAGTGAGTACCAACCTGAGGATTTACCTCAACTTAGGTAGTGAGGCAATTCTATAGGGAGTTCTCACGACACTCTAAAGATGGATGCTGCTTGGGAAAAGGGGCCTTTGGGGCTTGAATTCTAATCCAGCAATTAATTTATTTATTTTGTTTATTTATTTATCATGGACCGTTAGTTTGTGAGGATCAAACTAAGAAGGAGCTTATATCACTAGACCTAACTCGATTTTTGAATGAAGGGAGAATCTGCATCCATGAACAAATTCTCCAACCACGGGGTGGCTACAGGGGGGACACCCAATCCAAGAGTAACTTGGGTAGTGTCTAAATGGGTCACATGTGATCCAAATAGTGCCCAGTGGGATGGGGCCACTAAAGGCTTAATCCAACACCTAGAGACATGACATGGCTATATATCTGGTATTCGGTCCAACTCAAGGAGAAAGGGGACTCATATCTACCAAGAGTGGTGTATCACCCAATGAGTCACAAGATAGAACATCAACCAACCTAAGGTGCCCTTTTGCAACAATCGCCTAGAAGAAAGCTCGGGACTCACATCCTCCTATAGGAACTGATTGCTGGGTGCCTTCGCTCGATAAAAGTATCCAACCTAGGTGACTACCAAGTGAATGCAACTAGGGACTTATATCAACTCAAATATACTCAACTAGTTAGATCATGATGGCTAGTTCAAGAAAGCATGGGACTCACATCTTCTTAAACAAAATCAACATGACTTAGTGGTAGGAAATACCAAACTAACAAGGTGCTTGTTGGTTTGTAATGGTCAAGTTAGGAAGAAAGTGCGGGGACTCACATCCTCTAACAAATGACCACTAGGGTGACATACTAGCGAGGTAGCATGTAGACTCGACCTAGAGCAGCTAATGAGTGAGTGCCACAGGGGGCTTGCTCCCACATCAAAATAGCTTGAGATAAAAGATTTGTATTTGTTGTTTTTATGCATATGTTAAATGGAATAGGATGCCTCTGGGGGACTCTTACACCTACTTAAACACGCTACAAGAATTTGGTGAAATGATGCTACGAATGGTAGTTGGGATTCCCACTAAGAAAGGATGATGCTTGGGTTCTCTTACACCTAACTTAATTATGCTAATCAAAAAAGGATGCATCTCGAGTTCTCTTACACCTATTTTAATAGTGTTAGAATATTATGTTTGTGTTGTGAAAGAGGGATAGGATGCTACTGAGAGACTCTTACACCTACCCTAAATATGTCATGGCAGATTCGCAGGACAAGCAAACAATGCTTCGAAATAAGAGAAGATTTTGATAAAATGGAATCAAATTATTATCGATTGGTAGAATTACTTTCAAACATGATTTTTATGGGTAATATTTCTTCAAATAGAGCCCATTAATTAGAAGCATTGGGTGTTCCCCTTTACAATCAATAAGCTGATAAGATCCTCCTTGGTAGGCCTTCTCTATGACATGGGCCTTCCCAAGTGGGTTCAAACTTGCCTCCCATCTTCGATGGGAAATACAATTGGTCTCTTAGGACTAACACAAGTTCTCCTACTAAAGACCTAGGGACCTTGTTGTGAGCTTGAATCATTTTGGCCTTGTACAACTCGAGGTCATGAAGAGCACTTTCCTCCAAACCTTGAGGTCTTCTAATGCAACTTTGCATTCTCAGAGTGATCTTACACCAATGCTATCCTTAGTTATAGGAGTTGAACTTCTAAAGGTAAATGGCCTCGGACCCATACACTAAGAAAAAAGGGGTAGATTGAGTTGGAGTTCGGTATATGGTGCGGTAGGCCCACAAGGCTTCAACCAACTGCTCATTCCACTACTTCTTGTTATCGTCAAGTGTCTCCTTTAGTATTTGGATGAGATTTTTATTGAATGCTTCTACTAAACCGTTTTCTTTGGGATAGTAGATGGTGGAGGATCTCCAATATATACTGTGTCTTCTGGCAAAACTATCGATCTTAGTGTTTTTGAATGCAGTACCATTATCAAATATAATTTATCGAGGTACCCCAAACCTATATATGATATGGTTCCTGAAAAACTAAAGCACATGCTGAGCTGTGATATCTTTGAGTGGGATTGCCTATGTCCACTTGGAAAAGTAGTCAGTGTTAGCTAAGATGAATCATGCCTTGAAGAAGGATTGATAGACCCACATGTCGCACTAACACTCAAATGGCCATGAGGCCAATGTAGGTGTAGAATGTTGGGTGGTTGATGTAGACCACACCGTATTTGACACATCTCTATAGCTACATCCATGCGTGTAATCATCGGCCAAGTTATTATCTCTTGATCTGTCTTCATCTTCGAAGATTGTTGTGCTCTACATAGACTGAATGTACCTCGCCATAATGCATGGGCTTTGTGTTTGTCTAAATAACACATTTGAAAGGATGCCGACATAGGTGCCATCAATGAGAGCATAGGAGAGAGCTCTCTATTTCACCAGATGGGCTTATGACTTTTCTTAAGGTAGTTTATCAGAGTTCAAATAGTCTATGAACGGTTGCCTCCAATCCAGCTCCTTATCCTTATAGGCAACAACAACCTCCCCTTTAAGAGAAAGTCTTCGATGAGTTCAGCATCAATATGGGATAGGACTTGTCTATTTTGGACCCTTATTGGAATGGACTCATCTTCTGACATGCCAATTCTTTGGAAAGTTTGGCCAAAGCATCACTACTCGCTCTACTGAATTAGATGGTGACTAGGGCCAGCAAATTCATCGTATACTCATGGTAATGATGAAGCTTGGGTTTGAGAACCTTATAGGACTCGGTAAACTGATTGATGACCAACTGAGAATCCTTAAAGATGTTGATGCTCTTGACACATAGTGATGGATAACTATCGACAATCAAAGCCTCATACTCGCTTCATTATTGGTGCAGGTTGGAAAGATATGAGAATCTCATCACATCTCAAGTTAGAGAACTATTCCTACCCGCTTTTCTTAAGAGTAGATCATGGTGCTTCCCTTTATGAAAAGAAGCCGCACCATCACATCTCCCATCGTTGCCCCCCTAAGTTCATGATTTGTTCATCGGAGATCATCACTAAGGAGAATCGCAGAAGTGGGTGCCTAAGAAATCCACTAGTGCTGTCCTTTACCGCACGGAGGGTATGAAAGTGATATCAAAGAGAGAATCATGGACCAACATGCCAAACATCCAATAGCATTGGCCATGTCATGAGATACAGAAGTGGATTGGTTCTAGAATCAAGTTCACCTTATGAGAAAGTATATAATACCGTAGCTTTTGGGAGGCAAAGATTAAAGCTGGGCAATGTTTCTCAATAGGTGGATAGTTTGATTCAGCATGAATTAGATGATGGCTAAGGTAGTAGAGAGCACTCTCTTTCCCTTCATCATTTGTTTGTTCCAATAAAGCATCAATAGAGTCATCCAATGCAAGAGTGTAGAGGATGAGGGCCTGATGGGTCGCTAGAACTCGCTTCACCAAATACCGCTTGATATCTTCAAAGGCATGCTAACACTTGTCATCCCACTTGACTTGAGTGTCCTTTTTTTGATAAGTGCTGAAAAACTTGCATCTCCCAGATGGGTTAGAAATAAAGCATCTTAGATACCAACCATCCTTGGAAAGATTTAAGTTGAGTTAAACTCTTAGGAGGTGGCATTTCTAAGATAGCTTTAATCTTTTGGATCTATTTCTATTCCCTGGTGTCGGACAATAAACCCAAGGAATTTCTCTGAAGTTGCTCCAAATGCATACTTTAAGATATTCATTTTGAGGTTATATTATCTTAACCATTTGAAAACTACTCTCAAGTCAACATAGAACTCAACCTGATGATGGATGAGTTCGTTGAAGATCTGAGTCATGGATTGGTATGTAGCACAGCATTTTTAAGGCAAAGGCATGACCCTATAACAATAGATTGATCATCAAAAGTAGTGTTTCTTTCATCTTCGAGACATCTTGATTTGGTTATAGTTAGATGACCCATCCATGAAAGAGAAAATAATAATGAGATGAGTGATGTCCACCATTAATTAGTATAGGAAGGAAACTCATCCTTAGGACATGCCTTATTTAAGTCCTAAAATTGATGCATATGAGAATTTGGCCATTCTTCTTCTTATAACTATGACACTAGCTAACGGGTAGGATATTTTTCTTCCGATGAAACTAGCATCGATCAATTTCTTGACTTGAAATGACCTGTTGTTCGATTTCTAATCGCATGCATCTAGGAGCTTCCTTAATAGGGTCAGCACTAAGATCTATTGCTAGTTTATGGACTACTATGTTAAGAGATAATCAGGGCATCTCTTCATAACTCCATGCAAAGTAGTCTTTAAACTCAATCAATAGTCTAACTAAGTCATTGGTTTCTTCTTCATTCCGAAGCGATGTATGTCGGGCATGGATTTTCTTACATCGAGGTTGATTTCTTTAAGTTTGTCAATTGTTGAATGGATCTCCTCTTCAAATTTTTGGTATGCATCTTTGATTTGGAGATCATCTCGGATCATCGAGGTTTCTAAACAACATTCTCATAAGAGTTGGTGTTGTGAGAAGAACTATCGGACTCAAATGATTGGTAAACAACAGTAATCGTCATCATCGGGACTCACTAATCTAGTCGCTCTTGATGCTTCTTCTTGCCTATGTTGTTCCATATCTTTCAAAATACTCGACTACGAGACCATGTATGAGGAACCAAACTTTTCTATAAGATTATGAACACAAGGGAGTAAAATTCAAAGTAATTCCATTAATTCTTTAAATGTATCCAAGTTCTACATCACTTCAAGACTTGAGGATGATGATCCCAAAAGAATCTCTTGGCTTCATATCCTTTGGAAGACTTAGGGCTTAACTACTAAACCTTTAACTTTTGAGATGAAAGTGAGGTTAGAGCTAAGGTTCCACTTTGCTAATAGTCTCACATAAACTTGATTCATATACTTTTGCTTTTGGAGGCCCGGTCTTTCTTTGTGTCTGAGTGTCACCTCCAATGAAACCCAGAGAGGGTTGGTGGTATACTAATCACATTAGACTCATCCTCCTGATTCCAAGTCTTTATGAATAGTAGGTACTCATGAACTGAATATAACCCATTGGTGATGCCAACAGGGTCTTCCACCAGAACTACCTCTTGTTTCTTCCCTGCCTCACGGTGGAGGTTGAGTCATCTACCCACATGTCCATGTGATGGAATGAATTGTGGGTGGAATGTGATATGCGGATCTATATCTTCTTCAATTCCCCTTTCTTGTTCATTTGGATTTTCCTTTTTCTTTTCTTTTTCTTTTTCTTTTTCTTTTTCTTTTTCTTCATGTTCTTTTGCTTTTGAATTTGAGTTTGCTCCAAGTTCATGAGAAAGGGTACTTTGAGGAAGATAGTAGGTCGCATCCTCATATATCTCAATCTCTCTAATTGAAAATGGCTTTTCATCTCCTTTGACATAATACTCAATCTCATCCTTCCTAAACTTCATGCACTGATGGAGGGTGGATGGAATTTTCTTGTTTTGATGTATCCAAGGCCTGCCGAGCAAAGCAATGAACAAAGTATTCAAATTAATTATGAAAAACTTGGCTTTAATCCTCCAATCACCTACCTCCAAAGGTGACACTATGGAACCTAAAGCCTGTTCACCTTATTCATTGAATCCTCTCAACATCATCCGATCTCCTCAGAGTATAGAGATGGCAATCTTCAAATAGGCAAGGGTCTTTAGACTCATAATGTTCTTGATGCACATTGGAGAACTCACGGCTGAATCAGTCATCAACAATGTAATGTAGGGGCGGTTGTGCTCCAAGTCCCAGAAGAAGGTCTTCATCTATGAAAGTGATCCCGAGCTTCTGGAATAATGTGCCTCCTCACCCAAGTCGGTTGAGCTAAGCATATCTCGGGATCAAGGAGAGCCTTGATTAATGATTCCCTCATCTCTTTGGATAAGACAAGGGAATGGTATATACTTAGCTTAGATGACAACTTTCTTAGATGAGATAGGATATTGTAGTCCACCTTGGGCTAATCCTCCACAAGCATATCTAAGGGTGGAGCATCTTGTGGAGGGGCTTCTTGATCCTCTAAACCAATGACTTATTTTCCTCTATCTTGAGGTGCCGCCCTATGAGGTAGAACATTGCCACTACGGAGGTTTACTTTGGTGATCTCTTGTGGCAAGGTATTGGAAGGTTCTACACCGCAGCTCACCTCTACTTCTCCTATGGGACCCTCAATGATGATTCTAAGTCTATCTCAAGAGGTGAAGCCGTAGTATTTAGAGTAGGAAAATCCAACTCTGAATCAGAAAGAGAAAGATTGAAATTATTATAGTTATTATTTAGACTTGAAGAGTTATTTAGAATAGATTCAGACAATCCATCAGAAGTGACACAAATATAATTCAAGCTAGCTTTATTATTCAATTTCTTAGAATTATTTGGTGGTACAAAGTAGAAATCAAGTAAAGTGAGTGGAGTAAGTGATTTGATGCCCTTATCCATTGATACAAGAGTTCTATTAGTAGAAGAAGTAGAGCTAGCTGAAGTGGAAGAAGTCACCGGTGTGGAAGCTGCAACTATAGGCCAGATGCTGGACTTGGTTGGTGGCTTTGCTAATGAGCTATCCGGTGACACATCTCTTTGCTACTATTGAGCTCCCCTTTCTTGAGTTTGGCACACTTGCAAACCTTCCTTGATGTTGGAGGTTTGACTCTGCACTGTAAGGAAAGTTTCTTGATTTTGGAATAATTTTCTTAGAGGTTTTGGATAAGGAGATATCCCAACCTTCTTTTTTGGTTTTGGAAGGATCGTATCCCCAAGGATTACCCTAATGGAACTGGATGGTTTATTCACAAGGTATTCTTTGGGACTATAACAGATCTTGAAGCTATGTTCAAGCGGTCCTTGAATGTAAAGCAATCCTCCAAACATGACCTAACATGGTGGTAGGGGCAAAAGTTAGGATCATTTTTTCCCACTTCCTCCGACCTTCTAGGTTTGGGTAGGCAAAAATCAGTTTCTTTAGAGATTCTTAAAGATTTTCTAACTACCTCCTCTTAAATGAGTATGGTTTGTTTAATTTATCCATAAGAGTAGGTGGATGGTACGGCGGGGTATGTGTGCTACTTGATGATGTGTGGTGAGGAGGCAGGCTGGAGCCATGGGTATGGTAGGTAGGCTCTCGGTGGTGGTAAAGGGAGCGGAGTTGGAGCACAAGGTCTCTCAAAGCTCTCTATTTCCCCTTATTTACTTCCATCACTACCCTGGGCATCTTCTCATATATCTTCTGCAGGTTTTGCTTTGTTGGTAGATATGGAGAAGATAACTATTTTGCATCTCCTTGCAAGGTAGCCGCCTTGTTTATTAATTTCTCAAAATTTTTGATAGTGAAATCTTTGAGCATGAAGGCGATTGGGCCATGGATATTCTTAAGCAAAATCTTAATGGCATGTTGTTTAGATAGTTGTGGTTCACATTTCATACTCAAATTATGCCATCAAAGAATGTAATCAACAAGGGACTCACCATGGTTTTGTTGAGCGACAACGAGATCACCAATAGTGACCCTTTGCTGAGCTCTAGCAAACCTCTTGATGAAGAGTTGCTCCAACTCAGTAAAAGTCTTTATTGAACTATTAGGAAGTTCATCATACCAATCAAAAGCTATCCCTACTAAGCTACTGATGAAGAGACGGAAGAGTAAAGCGTCACTACCACCAGCGTTGCAACAACTAGCTCTAAAGTGTGCAATATGCTGCCTTGGGTTTCCACTACCATCAAAACTCTTGAACGAAGGTGGCACAAAACACTTGGGATATTGGATTGCATTAAATTCCTTTGGGTAGGGTCTACCCTTTGAAACTGATGATCCTCCCTAGGCTTGAGCCAATGCTTCCCTCACCTGCTGCTCAACCATGGACTTGATATCCTTTTCTTGTATGGAGGTACTATCCACTACCTCTCTATACATGCTGGTGTTACCTTGCTCTACCAGAGATAAAGTCTTGGCTGGGTCCAAGACATGCACCAACTCTGGCTGACTAGTCTCAGTTGTGGTAGGATGAACTTGGGCTTACGCTCTAAAGGCTGCTTGATCCTCGAGCCTCTTCTCCATCCTTTCTATCTTTTCATCCTTTTTTGATCATGCTAGGAGGTGTTGGGTCAGTGGGTTGTGTCTTCTTGCTAATCCTTCCATAGTATGATGCTCTCAGGAGGATCCCTAGTCTACCATACGATGAGTCTTCCCAATAAATCATCTTCATTGGGATCAGCTTCTCCTCATCTGACCAATCATACCCCAAAATCTCCTTCTTCTCTATAAGATAATGCGCTACTATATCCTTGAGAGAATGATCAATCTGAACAGGAATAAATAATCTTGGCTAATCGTGATCCTATCATGCGAGAGGCACGGACCTCCTACGAGTCAATCCTGTGATTGTACTCACTATATAGTGACACTCCACACTACCTACTGAGAGGGAGGTACAATCCTAGGATATTCCACTATCCGGTAGTGGACTATCATCACGAATACTCCCATCATCCAATGGCGAGTTGGTGAAGGGACCTGATGCTTGAGGTTGCCACTCCTTCCACACCACCACTAGGGCAAAAGGTCAAGCAGGAGAGCTCGACCCTACAATAATGGGTGGTGTAGAAAGGATTAGCCGAATCACCAACGTGGTGCACTTTTCCCTGAATTTGGCCTCATGGCTTTAGATGATGTTATAACCTAAACTAGTGATGGCGGACAAGGGATAGAGCGATGGGGTGGAGACACCAGACTCTCTTTGAGGAACTTCCTCTGGTGGCTAGTCCAGTAGAAGGATCTATGGTATGGTGTGCGGTAAGCATAATGGAAAATCAATAAGAGCTGTGGCCCGGCTGAACCTCGCCTCTCATACTAGTAATATGTGTATGGGCCTCTGGCCCTCTCCTATGAATGCTTCCCACACTATGGGGATAATATCGATCAAACTATCAAACTCAGGCGTTTGTATGCTCCCACTGCGTAAGGCGATTGGAGGCGGCATGACCTCCTCAATAAACGCTGCGAATGGGAGGTGATGAATGGATCCTCGACATCCTCTCTCTGATCCAGAGATGATGGAACTAGTTTTCTATAACCAGTGGTGAAGTGACAATGGGAAACTCATCCATAGTTGATCGCTCCTCCAGCTCCCTAGTGATTGTGTGAAGCTTGATCATGCGATTCTTATTCCTACAGTCTTGGTAGGATGAGAGAAGTGCAACCTAGACCCATACTCAAATGTAGGGGAGGCAAGCCCTGAGACCAGGGAAGCCTTACCCTTAGAGGGTGCAGATGGTAGGGTACTAACCCTCATTGGGGCAACATGAGCAACTCTAGGGCGAATTGCAATTGAAGTTGGCACTCTTCTACTATGGGAACTACGCCAACTTTCCTCTTCAGAGGAGACATTAGAATCAAGGGTAAGTCAATCGATGATCTTCGCGGTCACTTTGGTCTCACGTAGTGAGGGAGTGCCCTCACAAGTAATCTCTCCCTCAAATCCCCAAATGAATGTGGTATTATCCGAGGAAAGTTGGCTTGATCTAAAGCCAGATCCATACTATGGAGAAAGGTAAAGACAAACTTGAGGCCATTTCAATCTGAGAGAACTACTGTACACTGCGAAAGATCGCAATGAGAAATAACTTGTATCGATTCTATCTCTATAGATTTTAAATTTTGAATTTGAAAATTTGAACCCACATCCAACAACTTGGAAGTGTTAAGTGGGTGGATTTCAGAAGATTGATTGAAAGTGGAATATGAATCCAACCTCAACAAATTTGGGTATGTTGAAATGTGGATTCAAAATTTTGATAAGGATGCTTCCATAGGTTCATGTTTGTTTTGGGTTTGAATTTTTAATTTTGAGGACACTTTCCTTTAACAAATTTAGGTATGTTAAAGTAAGGGTCAAATTGATTTTGTTTTTGTTTAATTGTTTTGAAATTTCACTTAGCGAATATAGGTATGCTAAGTGATGTATTTGACAAAGTGATTGTTTCTTTTTGTGAATTTTGTTTTGATTTTGGAAATTTTGGAATTATCACTTAGCAAATTTAGGTATGCTAAATGAAGAATCCAAGTTTGTTATGTTTGATTTTTGAAAATAGGATTCTTAGAAAATTTAGGTATGCTAAGAAAATCCTAAGTGCTTCATTTTTGTTTTGATGTTTTGATTTTTGAAAAGGTAGGATCCTTAGCAAATTTAGGTATGATAAGGAAATCCTAAGTGTTTCATTTTGTTTTGATGTGATTGCAAGTGGAGATTTAATTTAGCAAATTTGGTATGCTAAAGATGAAGTCTCACTTGGTTTTGTGAAATGGAAATTTCATTTAGCAAGTTTGGGTATGTTAAATGAAATTCCAAATGGTGTGTTCAAAATTTTGATTTCATTTTGGTTTTGAAAATGGGAACTTCTCCTTAGCAAATTTGGTATGTTGAGGAAAGAAGTTCCAAAGGTGTTTGAAAATTTTTGATTTTGGATTTAGATACTTGACTTAACAAACTTGGGTATGTTAAGTGAGGTTTCAAATGTGTTTTTGAAATTTTTTGGATTTTGGATTTGGAAACTTCACTTAACAAATTTGGGTATGTTAAATGAAGTTCCAAATGTGTTTGAAAATTTTAAAATATGATTATTGATTTTTGATTTTGGATTTGGAAACTTCACTTAGCAAATTTGAGGGAGCTAAATGAAGTTCCAAAATATTTTTTAAAATATTTTGAAATATGATGTTGATTTTTTATTTTGGATTTGGGGACTTCACTTTGCATATTTGAGTATGCTAAATGAAGCTCAAAATATATGTGTGAAAAAATTTTTGGATTTTGGATTTGGAGACTTCACTTAACAAATTTGGGTATGTCAAAATGAAGTTCCAAATGTGTTTTGAAATTTTTTTGAAATATGATTGTTAATTTTTTAATTTGAATTTGGAAACTTCACTAAGCAAATTTGAGTATGCTAAATGAAGCTCCAAATGTGTTTTGAAAAATTTTGAAATATGATTGTTAAAGTTTTAATTTTTGAAAAAGGGACTTCCATTCAACAAATTTAGGTATGTAGACTGAAGGTCAATCTTATTTTTGAAATATGAATTTTTTTATTTTGTTTTGTGTGTGATTGTTGCTTTTTTGAAATAGAGGAATTCCAACCAAAAACATATGTGAGATATGTTCAAGTGGGATTTCCTAAAAGATATTTATTTTTAGTTGGGAATAAAATCTTTATTTAATAAATTTGAGAATATTAAATGAAGATGTTTATGTGTGCTTTTTTGGAAAGTTTAATTTTGTTTACAAATGAAACTTCCATTCAATAAGTGTGACTATATTAAATAGAAAGATTCATGTGTGCTTTTTGAAAATTTAATTTTTGATTTTGATTTTTGGAAAGATGATTATTTATTTTATTTTGAAAATAAAATCTCCTCAAAGTGAATTGAAAGAAGATGTTCATTTGTGCTTTTTGAAAATGTTGTTAGTTTTACTTTTGAAAATCCCTACATGTAACAATATGTTAAATGAGGGTGATAAATTTTATGAAAATATTTTCTTAAGTGCCTTTTGAAAAGGTGCTTTTTGAAAAGCAAAGTTATTATGGAGGATTTATTTTTATCTTTATTATTTTGGAATGAACCTTTCCTTATCATGAAAAAGATAAGAAGGAAGTATTCAAAATGTTTTCTTTTTAATTTAGATCTTTTAATTTTACCCATTGAAGAACCCAATGGGGGTTTTAAGACCAACAATGAATGCGATCCTAAAACCTAACGATATTGGCTAAATCAACCTAAGAATGAAATAAGCTAAGTGCCAATAGAAAGAAAGATAGTCTTGGATTCATACCAAAGTACAAACCCACTATCAATACTCAAAGACAACGATCATTTACTAAAGATGGAGAGAGGAACCATCCCTAGCAAAGTCGCCAAAAAAATCTGTGATGAAAATATTCCCACCTTCATCTATCCTTTTGGGGAGGATAAATAAAAATAGAAATATATGCCTTTTGGTTGGGACACCATGTAGATCCACATATGTTCTTATTAGGGTGATCGGGTATGACATTGAGGAGAGGTGTACTATCTCAAAGACAAGTCACCACCCAATGGACTAATCACTTCAATAAGGACTCCTAAGGATAATGGGTATGCATCTGTACTAGAGATTCTTCCCCTACTTTACATGGAAAAGTAAAGTAGGGTTTATTTTAAATTAGGTTCTTTAAGTTCCCTATAGGGGCAAGCCTCCATAGTTAATTACATCTTAAGGAATGAGATTTCTCAATAATACTCTCGATTAAGGTAAATGATCGTTGTCTCAAAAGATTTCAATAGGTAGGACTATAAATCAATTAGTTTAATTTTGGAAAATCAAATGGGATTGATCAAGAGAATGGAGTTCTTATCGAAGTCTAATAGAGGTGAGTAAGGGATGTTTAGGATACTAGGAAGCCTAGTAAACATCCCAAACTATCCTATGATTGGGCTTTACATTTTTGAAATAGAGGGGAATTATTTGTTTGGGTTAAATTTTTATTACAAGTTCAGGGCTTATAATTCCACAATGCAAGGTTATGAATATGCCTAAGAGGTGAGGATTTATGCTTATGACCCATAAAAGGGAGAAGCAACCTTGGAACCTAAATCTAGGGAGCTTTGGCGAGGGCCAAAATCACAACCTAAATCTAAGGTGAAAAATGGGTATTTGACTTGTCTCCACAAGAGAGGACAAACCATCCGACTGTTTGGACTTACAACCGCCTGGGGGTGGCCGTCAACTAACTCCTTCTATGATTTTAAATACATGTAGGCAAGTCTTATGCTTTTATAAGATAGATTTATTTATTTTGGAAAGAGACTAAGTCCTTAAACTAACTCCCTAAAGAGACTAGATCATGTAAGGGCATGCTTCAAATGACCTAAATCTAATGCAAATTATATTATATTTTTACTTTCATTTCTGGACAATCATTTGACTCAGACTTATAGATTCATATGTTTAATGCATAAGAAAAAATATTATGGGCCAAAATTAGCAAGAAAGGGGGAGGTGTATTTCCACCATGGATCTTAAAGGTCAAGCCGAATTCTCTGGCATGGGTGGAAGCCCTCCAATCAAGAGTGAAATAAGATCTGTTATGCATGATGTTGTAAAAGAAATATTAATCTAGCTAAGGGTTTTCTAATTCTTTTATCTTTATTTTTAGCTTAGGCTTTAAGTGAGGTTATGAGTTACTTATTTTTAATTTTAAGTTGATTAATTTAGTAGAAGATTTAATTTTCTCTAATACCTTAATTATCATCCAAGCCATACATCAAAGCAAGGAAGAAACTAGGAAAACATATCATTTCTAATGCACAAGCTAAACGAAACATCAAACATTTTATAAAGCTAACGTGAAAGAAAAAAAAAGCCAAGTGTGGGCAGGCACCACTGCACAAACTTAAAAAATAAATTGGGTAGCCGAGCTCTACCCTTATATAGCCTGGATTACAAATGAACTAAGTACAATTAAGCAAGGAATTCATTGTTATGGGGGTCTTCAAGCTTCATTTCTTCATTCTTCTTTTCTATTTTCTTTTTCTTTTCTTCTTTCTTCTTTGGTTCCTTCTTTTGGATGGTTGGAAAGTGGTTGCTCCAAAGGCTTCAATGTTACATAAGGCATGGCCTTATAACCAATGCTCATCCTAATCCCCATAACAATCATTCCAAAATCCTAATTGCAATATTACATGAGAATGGAAAAAGTAAATCTAACTAAAACTTATAAAATAGAGATTAGCTAAATATGCCACACATTCCCAAGCATGTATATCAATAAATTAGACTTAGCACCCCACACATGGATAACCAAGTCCACCTGGCATATTTTGGATTATGCTTAGGGGTATAAGCAACCTGCATAGCAAAAGTAGTTATATTTTTATTACAACACTCCTTAAGCACAATCCTCTGTATAAGACAATGATTAGACTAAATCGTCTTACCATTCATTCTACGCACATACACCCTAACATCCAAACTAAAACATCACATCACAAAATAAAATGAATATCTAACCATGCACCGCCCTAACATAGGACTAGAAGTGGTGACTTAGCCTAATGTGTGTGCCATGTAAGGTTTATGTGGTATGCTTAGCTAGGATTTAAGGTTAGGATTTTTCAAGTATGAAATGGTTTAACTTAGAAGGGTGGTCTCATTTAAATTTTTTAGTTGATATGGATTAATTTTATTTGATGATTTGATTTGGTTTGAGTGAACCTACTTAATTACTAAAGGTTGTAAAGAGAGGAAAAGAGAAGAGAACTTCTCTTTCCTCCTTACCTTAAGTGATTTCTAAGATAGATTCTTTAATGACTTTTGTTTTGTGAATGTTTTATTATGTATTTTAATTAATCCTAAGTTTGGATTTTCTCTAAACAAACCTATTCAAATAGAAAGGCATTTTAAGATTAAGTAAAGTGAGTTACTATCACAAAACACACAACATTTTATTTCTTTCCCACATATGTATCATGCATATGAATGAATCCTAAGCATATCTATACATGTAATGCAAGTATTTAGCACATCTTAATAATGAATTCTAAGAGAGGTTGCTTAAGGAAACTTGGAATGTTTTATGTATGTATAATTTTTTTAAGTAGAAGTGAGTGATTCTTTTATTCATTTTTCATATGCACATTTACAAGTATAAAAGACATAAGTGAGTACGACACCATTGTTAACTAAGGGTGTAAGGTACAAGACCTACTTAGGGCTACTTAAAACCCTTACAACCCAGGGGTTGTCGGATCAATATACCACTTTTCTTAAATACATGTGCATGTACAAAAGAAATGCATGGAAGAATTTAATGAGTTACTTAAGAAAATTTGAATGCTTTATGATTCATGATTTTCATTAAGTAGAAAAGAGATTTTCTTATCCATTTTTCACATGCACACATATATGTATGAAAGGCATAAGTGAGTGTGGTGCCATTGTTAATCAGGGGTGTAAGGTACAAGACCTACTTAGGGCTACTTAAAGCCTCGTAACCCCGGGATTGTCCAGACTAATATACCACTTTCCTTAAATACAATCATATGTACAAAAAGAAATTAATGGAAAAGAAAGATGTAAAAGTTTGTACTTATGTTCAGACTTGGTTATGTAATTTATATGTGTAGGTGTAAGGATCTTTCTTAAGTCATAATATGGAAAAGGATGAGAATAGATTTAAGCAAGTGTTATGTTCTTTTAAAAGAACTATACACTTTGCAAATCTTATTCAAATCTATATTAAGAGGAAAGAAAGGAAGAGAACATAAGACACATTTTTATATTCACATGCAAGATTATAAATAAACTATAAGTAGCACACTTTCAATTTTTGGTATTTGATTTATAAATTTCAAAATATTTTTGAATTTAATAGTGATAATAGTCACTCATATTTTTACTTTAGCCAAAACATACAATTTGAAATAAAGAAAATATTTCATTTTGAATTTGATTTTTAGAAAAGCATGAATGCATGATTTTCATATGTCATACACATTTAGCATGGTAGGAAAGAAATAAAGTGATGTAAGCATGTAATTTTATTCACTCTAATTAATTCTTAAAGACAATCTTATGAAGTAAGATCATTTAAAGAGAATCAAAAGTTGTTTAAAGAGACTTTAATTTTGTTTTGTATTTGATTTGAATTATCAAAGTGTGAGAAGTTTGTTGGTCCTTACCCATTCCCAGAGGTGTGTATTATTTTAATTTAATTTATAAGTAATTAGATTAATTTTATGCTTTGGTTAGGTTAAGGTGTAGATTAAGTTCATTAATTACCCCTTACCACTTTAACATATTTAATCAAATAATTATAAGCCAATATATGACATAAAACCACATGGAATTTAAATTAGTAATGCATCCTAAGAAAGAAAGGTACATAATGCAATTGGCTCACAATTAATGATTAATCAAGCTAAAGGGTTTAATTTAAGTACTTGCATAACATTTCCCACACATATCGGTTAGGTATGATTTCCTTAAGTTTACTTAGGTTATTGAACACCTAAGTATCTACCCAAGAAGGATTGATTAAGTTTCTAGATTAATTTTGATTTTTGAGAATTTGATTTGATTAATTAAGTAGATCATTAGTGGATTAACCCTTAATTAGATTTGGATTTAAGGAAGAAAGGGGGTTTAGGGAATAACATAAGAAAAATATTCCAAAATCATTTCAAAAATCTCCTAATAACTTAAACAAAGTTTTATTATCTTAATCATGGAATTAAACTATTGTTCACATGCTTAATTAACCTTAATTACATTAAGAGGGTGATTAGGGGTTCATTAATTAATTTCCTTAGCTGACTCATTAATAAATTCCAATAAAATTAGGGGAGGTAGAAGTCATATCCCTAAACATGCTTGAAAATTTGTAATTAATTAATGAAGTCATTAGGGAGTAATTAATTAATGAAGTCAAAATCATGGAAAGTGACCCGTGGTTCGCCCTACACCATTTGATCATCGATCGAACGGTCCAAATTAGATTGCGCGATCTAGAGCCCAGGATTACATGATCGGTGCATGATGCTTGATCATAAATTATGCTACATCATTAGTGATCCACGAGCCATCCGATCCCATACGATCGATTTTCTTAGTGGTGAACAATTTCAAAATTTTTTGAAGAAAATATGATTTCTAAATAAAAACTTGTCCAAATTGACCCATTTTCACGTCAATTCGCACAGAAAAAATTTTATTTTTTAATAGGGATGATTTAAAGTAAAAATGCAGGATTATCTAGGATAGATTCCTAAAAATCATGAAAAATTCATCACAAAATGAAAGATCCTATGATCGACTTTGGTTTTTGAAGGTTACCTCACCAGGGATGATTTTGGTGGCGCGGTGACTCGCATTGTCAGTGAGGAAGATGCCTTGATGAGCTTAGATCCTTTGTCAAAATAAAGTTTCCTTCGGTGATCGTCATTTTCTCACCGAAATCCTCTTAGTTTTGAAGTATTTCTCTCCAAAATGAAGTGGATGATTGCTAATGGCTTTTGGGAGCTCTAGGAGGAGGAGAATGAGAGGAATGAGGGTTTCCTTCAGCGACTAAAGCCTTAGAATGAAAAGTCAAGTGAAATGAACTTTTTTCCACTTTTTATTTAAAATTTTGGCTCCAAACTCATGTCACATGGCTTGGGGTGATTGGGAATAAAAGAGAATCACCCTAAGTGGCTCCCTATGGTTGGCTAAGGCATGGAAAGTGGCTACCATGAAGGATAAGTGGGTGTCCTAGCCAAGAGGAGGTGAGTGTCCTTCATGTCAAGTGTTCCACTGGGAGAGGTGAGGTGATTTCACCTCCCCATGAGTCATGGCTGCCCTAACCACTCCTTGGATTATAAAATCATTGCCCTTGGTGCCTATGTGGACCAATGGATGAGTGCCAAGTGACCAAGGAAGAGAAATGACCACATGGAAAAGTGCCTTTTCTCATGGGATTCCCTTGACCCAAGGGAAAAGTGGTCATTTGGTTTTGAATTTGATTTGGCCAGATTTCAAATGAGTCAAAATAAGTTGATTTCATGTCATTTGAAGTTCATTTGGTTTATTAATTTGACCCATTTGGGTCAAATCAGTCAAATGGTTTGTTGACCAACTAGTCAAATTGGGTCAAACCAAGAGTTGGATCAAGTTCAAATGACTATTTGGAGCATATTGGTTCAGTTGGTTTCAATTAATTTGGTTTAATTTAGATTTAATTTTGGTTTTGGCCAATTTGATCCTTTATGTCAAATTGGGTTAAGTTGACCAATTTGATCCAATTGACCAAATTGGCTTGAATTATGGCTTATTTTGGGTTTGGTTGATCATTTGAAGTGGATTGGTATCTTTTTTTTCTAATCAATCTGGTTTATATTTAATTTTGGCTTGATTTGACCTTTTAGGTCAAGTTGGGTTCATGGTCAATTGGGCTAAGTTGGGTCTAGTAGGACAATTGATCAAATTGGGTTTAATTAAGTCTTTGGTCAAGTTCAATAATCAGCTTGGAGTGAATTTTATCCATTGGTTGCAATCAATTTGGTTTAGGTTGCAATTTGGCTAGTTTGGGTTCATATGGGTTAAAGGGTTGACTTGGTCAAAGGGCTAGGTTGACTTAGTTTGACCCAATTCATGACAATTGATTAACCTATTATGATCAACAAACATGACATGAAATTTTTATTGGCTTAATTCACTTTGATTTGGATTAAATTGGATTTTGATTCATGTAGTCAAATTGGCCACGTTGGGTCAAGTGAGCCGATTGGGTTTAGTTGGCTTGATCAAGGCTTGATTCAAGTTTGGTTGAACTCAAATATGGATTTATGATTGAAATATAAATCCATTTGCAAGATATTTGAAGTCAAATTGGGTTTTGATTCATTTGATAATTTCAAGTCAAAGGGTGAACATGAGTTTGACTTGATTTTGAATTTAGTTTTGGTTTGATGATTAAAGTTTATGTTTATATTTGGATTCATGATTGTAGGATTGATTGAATCATGAAGAAAATCAAGGGTTGATTTGAGTTTGATTTGGCTAAGTTCAAGATTTTATCTTGAAGGCTTAGGTTGGATTTTTGTTTGAATCTGGATTTAATTTTTGGATTGATTCTTGAATATTTGAATTTATAACTCATTTATATTTAAGAATATAAATGAGAATATAAATGGGTTATGAGAAAATTTCTTGAATTTGAATTGATTTGGATTTGATTTGAGCTAAGTTCATAAGATAAAATCAAAGGGCTTAAGAAAGATTTTTTTGATTTGGATTTGGATTTAGTTTGATTGATTTGAATTTATATTTCATTTATATATGTGAATATAAATGAGAATATAAATGAGTTCTGAAAAAATTTCTTGAATTTGAATTGATTTGGATTTGATTTGAGCTAAGTCCTTAAGATAGAATCAAAGGGCTTAGGATAAATTTTGAATTTGGAATTTCAATCATGAGCTTCAATCATTTGGAGTTGATCATGGATTTTAATCATTTGGAATTGATTTGAGTCAATTGAAATGAATTGATTGATTTGATTTGGAGTTTGACTTGAAACAAAGAAGTGTGGAATGTTGTGGGTAAATTTCAATCATAACATGACCTATTCCTATGGCTTTCTTCTAAGTCTGGGTTAAGTTTCCACCTAATCACTAGATGTGTCTTAAAACTAAGGAATTCTTAAAGTCTAAGAGAAGTCCTATGTCTAAGATGGAGGGGTTGAGAGCGCATTCCAAAAATGAGGTCAACAACGATGCATGCCAATATTATTAGTCCTTTATTTGAATAATCACACGTAGAGCTATAACATTGGTTAAGATTCCTGACAAGGATGTTGTGGGTTTTAATGGAAAATGATAACCTCATTTTAATGAGTGCCTCAGCGCTGGATTACAGTGCTAAGGTGTTGTGCTCTTTTCATGCGCGTTGATTACTAAATTTATTATAATTAAATCTATCTTTTTTACCACAAAGTAACTGACAAAATGGGCTGACTAGCACCTCAGCATTGTATGTTGGCACCACGGTGCTAGGGCCATGTTCTACAACCCGAGATGGAAGCGCCTTAGTGCTGGGTCTAGGTGTCATGGTGCCGGGGCCTGATTTATAAATAGAGGTAAAGGCTATTAAGGATTTTCATTCAGTGATCCCTTCTTCAAAGAATTTTCTTTCTCTTCTAGCTATTTTTCCTTTCTAATTTTCAATATTAATCATGCCTCTTAGAAGAGTAGTGGAGAAGAATGGGGCATCTAGCGATGCCAACCACTTCAAGAATGTCGATGCCAAGGAGTGGTATCAATACACTCTCCTTCACAAGCACTTGATTCCAGAATTCCAGAATCCCGGGTGTAGTGTGGAGGGGATAATCATGGAGCGAAGGTGGCTCAATCTGGCATATGATAATAATTCATGCATCATCCCAGTGGTGTGTGAATTCTTAGGAAACATACAGGGCTACCAAGATAATAAAACATATGTCTAAGGGAAGCTTATAAGTTATGACAATAGTGCTATAAACACATACTACAATCTTCCTAAAATTGAATATGATTAATATATCTCTTACTATAATGACCATCCCGATTTCAATGTGATTATTCTTTTTCTTTCTAGTGAAAATGAAAAAGTGCAATGGAAATGAAGAGAGTAAAAGATTATCAACTTTCCTGTCACCTGTATGGCAGCCTCTTCTAAGGCTTATCATTATTTCATTTCTGCCAAGTTTATGCCCTTTGGTAACATCAGTGAGGTCACCAAGGATAGGGCTATCTTAAATTTTACTTTTCAAAAGGGATTCTCGATCGATGTCGAGAAGGTTATTTTTAATTCAATTTATAATATGTTGAAGGGGAGTACTACTATCGAGTATGACCATCCTTCTCTTATTTATGGTTTGTAGGCAGGTGGGGAAGGTGATGAGGTACTCCTTAAGGCCTCTAATGAAGAGGGTGATTAGGGGATTTGGGATTAGATTTTAAGTGAGAGAGAGTTCATGTCCTCCCCAATCTAGATCCCGAGCTCACAAGTCCTTGGTCGAGCAAGTTCAAGAGATTGGAAACCAGATCTCAGACTTGCGAAAGAGAGTGGATAAGAGTAGTCATAGGCAGGAGATTCTGGAATGCAAATTTGACCATCATATATTCAATAATAAATGCAATTCTTCTACATAGCCTAGTCCAACACTACATTATTCATGTTTTGTCTTGTAGATCTAGCTTGTCTCCTTCCCATGACACCTCAATATCAATATGTGATTACCCCAATGGTAGCATGGAGGAGGAAAAGAGGGTGGCAACAAATCGACTACTAGTTTCTCCACCCCCACCATTTTGTATTTGTCCCTTATTTTTTTTTATTTGTGATTGTAATATTCAAATTTAGTAAGAAAAATTTCCCATTTTTTAATAATGATGTGTTATGCTTATGTATTATTGTCTCTATTAATGCTCAAGGGTAAAAAGGATAAAAAAAATAAAAATTTTAACACTTATAAATAAAGCCATATTAGGGTACAACATTGTAGTACTGATATGTTAGCACCTCTCTGTTGGAGATAGACTAAAGAACCAAGAGGCGAGTGCCAAGGCACTACCTTATGGCATTGTAGTGCTGTGGGATATAATTTCTTCCCCAGCAGAAAATTTTTAAGTCATTTTTCATATACAACAAGATGGCATAGCATTGTGGCACTATGAGATTTTATTTCTTTTTTATAAAAAATATTCTAAGTCATATTCCAAGTAACATGTGGTTATGGCTCCATGGTGTTATGATGCTACTTTACTTATATTAGGACATGACGCCACAATGCTGATGTTATGGCGTCGTGGTGCTATGAGATTTTGTTAAAGCATTGTGACGCTAATTCCAGCACCACTCTTGTAATATGAATAACGAAGTTGCGGCACCGTAGCACTGATATTCAATGCCATGGCACTGTAGGCCAAATTTTTAATTTAAAGTGTGAGTCTTTTAAATGTTTTTAGAAATTTTGGCAGCATTTCACCTTAGTAGTGCTAGGTTTCAAATTTATATAGTGCAGACCACTCTTCTACCTTATTCTATATCTAAGATCAATGAAGGGGAGGGAGTTTTCATCTTGCATCGAAATAAAATTCAACACTGGAGGTCTTCAAATCTCTAAGTTTTCCACACCAAATCAAAGATCAACGATGAGATTTTAATAAAACTAGTAAGAACGAACAATTCTTTACTTGAAATGAGAAATATTTGAGTAAAGTGCAAGCTCCCATTTAGAGAGAGTTGAGTCAATAGGGAAAAAGATCTTTGCAGTAAACTGCTCACTCTATTTATAGTAGTGGGCTAATAATTATTCCCTCTCAATAGTCGGCGCACCTATACTGTAAATTGATAGTTGGACCGAGCAGTTGTTTCTTTTGGAAGGCTAGGGCAACACTTCAGTGCTATGAACATAGCGCCACGATGCTATAACCAAAATAATTTTTTTAGTTCATTTCGTTTGATATAAACAATGTGTTTTTCTTATTTTTGTGTTTTAGACTAGATGTTTAAGATTGTTTGTCTATTAGACTAGATGGTAGGACGTTCATTTTAGAACTAATGTTATCTTTTGTAGGATGCTTGTTGACCTCATTTTTGGATGAGGTTAAAATCACTTTTAAAATTAATAACTAGGACACCTAATATTAGATTTGGAATCTCCTAATTAAGCACTTAGGACATTATACCAAGTAACATAATGCATCTTACTTGGATTTGATTTAACTTAATGGGTTTAGGTAGACTCAACCCAAATTCCAAACTTTAATTTCATAAAAAAAAATCTAAATAGATCATAATAAATTTAAATTAAATCAAATGAATGAATCCAAATCTAAATCAAAGTCAAATCTAGTCAACCCTTTGTCATGGCTTTGACTTATGTGGGTCCCACCAAGTCAAAGATTAACCCACCAAAATATAACCAAATAAAATCATTTCAAATTATCCAAATGATAGAATGTTCTAAAGTAATTGAAATTTATGTAAACCTTACTTAGGTTAATTAGACCACTTAGTCTAAACAAATCTAAATGAGTCATATTAGGTTCAAAAAATCAAATTGAAATCAACTCACTTTGATTACTCAAAATCATTCAAAAATGACAATCAAATATAATCCAACCCATCATTAGGCTCAATTTGACCAACTTAGTCATTTGACCCAAATGTACCCAAGCTTAACCCATTAAAGCCCAATTTAGGCCAAATGGGTTCAAATTGAAATCAAATGAAATTAACCACTCCAAATCATCTCACACATGTGATCAAGCATGATTGGAGTCCAAACAAAATTCAATTATGTCAAATGGGTCATTTGAAACCAATTGAAATCAAGCTTAACCCATTTAAGCCTAAATGGGTTTAAATGAAATGAAATCTAAAACCAACTCAAATTCTAATGGAATTAATTAAATCAACACTTGATAAATCATTAATTAAACATAATTGAATCCAAAATTAAATGAATTAAATTAAAATAAATAAAGTGAAAATACTTTGAATCCAAAAGGCATGAATTGGGTTCAAACCTCCAATCTAACTTAAATGGATTTAAATTCAACCTCAAACTCACATTGGGTTTGATTTGGGTAGCCAAACACTATTCTAAGGGTTGTGGTGGTGATGCCAAAAGCTATAAGTGAAGTTGAAGGGAGATGAGTTGCAGTAAACCAAGTAAATATTCTTTATGGATTCTTCATCCTCCCTTCATCCAAACTCCCTTGTACTTTACCCAATCTTTGACCATTTCTTCGAGGATGATTCCAAGGGTTGAAAATCAAATATCCAGCCCTCAAGCAAAAGAGGATTTGGCTTCTTCCAATGGATAACAAGAAAAGAAGCAAGAGAGGATCTTCTAAGAAAACTTCTTGAGCAATGGAGAAAAGGGGACAAAAAATGACTTCCTCCCCTCAAACTTCTTATCCAAACACACTCACAAGGCCAAGAAGGATCAAATTCACCTTCTGGCCCAGCCTCCTACTGCAAATTGCTAGAATCCATGCCACCTAAAAGCCTTCATATATGACTATGGTGTTTATTTTTGACCATGTGTATGTGGGGTACACTACACAAATCTGAGGGTGTACTTATTGAGGTGATCGGGTATGACATCAAAGAATAGTGCACTATCTCAAAAGATAGTAATCACTACCCTATAATGCACCTAATCACCTAATAAAGACTCCTAATGCATGATGGGTCTTCGAATATACCAGAGATTTTTCTTCTACTTTATATGGATGAATAAAGTAGTATTTATTTAAATCGGGTTCTAAAGTTCCCTATGGGGGTAAGCCCCCATAGTTAATTACATTCTAATAAAGGTGAGTTCCTTAGGAATACTCTCAATAAAAATAGGCAATCCTTGTCTCCAAAATATTTCAAATATAGGACTATTAATAAATTAGTTATATTTAGAAAATCAAGTGGGGTGGATCAAAAAGAGAGATTTATTATCGAAGCCAAAAGGAGATGAGTAGGGGATGCTCATGATACTAGGAAACCTAGTGAGCATTCCAATATATCCTATGGTTGGGCTTTATATATTTGAAATTGAGGAGAATCATATGTTTGAGTTAAAATTTTATTAGAAAGCTAGGACTTATAATCGCATAATACAAGATTCTAGAAATGCCTAAGTGGTGAGGATTTATTCCTGTAGTCTAAAGGGAAACATCAACCTCAGATCATAAATCTAGGGAGCTATAGTGAGGGCCAAAGCACATCCTAAATCTAAGGAGAAAATGGGTATATTGCTTACCTCCATAAGAGAGGGTAAACCACCCAACTGCTAGACATATAACCACCTCGAGTGGCAGCCAGCTAACTCCTCCTTTGTTTTAAAATCATGTGATCAAGTCATGTGTTTTGCAAGATGGTTAGGATGTTATTATTTAAAAAGAAACAAAAGTCCTTAAACTCACTCCCTAAGAGACTAGAGTATTAGTGGTATGAATAATGACAGTCTAATGCAAATCTTATCAATTTGTATTTTATTTTGACTCTTTATTTTAACATAGGCTATAGGATTTTATATGTCAAAATGCATGATGAAATAGGGTTATTAGCTAAATTAAAGAGAAAGAGGTGTTTTCCACCACAAGGGAGACCCTAAAAGGTCAAGTCCTCCCCTATCATGCAAGGATGAACCACCTAAGGGGTTACTAAATATTTTAAAAATCTTGATTTAATACATAGGCTTTAAGTGAGGTTATGAGTTATTTAAAGAATTAGTTATGAGTTGTGATTCTGGTAAAAAGTTTATTTTTCCTAAGAGCCTAATCGAATCTAAGCCACACATTAAATCATCATATATAAAGAAACTAGAAAAGACATTCCATTTCTATTGCATACTTGTAAACAAAGCATCAAATAATTTATGAACCCAACGTTAAAATAATAAAAGGTCGGTGCGTCGGTCATACAACTGAAAAAAAAGAAATAGGTAAATTTGAGCTCCCTTATACATCCCAGTAATGTAAAAGAATAATTATTTTTTTACAAATAATAAATGCAATGGGGGTCTTCATTCTTCGTATCTTCATATCTCCTCCATTTCTTCATTTGGATTTGCTTGCTTCAAAGGCTTCACGGGGCCTCCTAGGACAAAGCCTTCTAGCTAGCGCTCATCCTAATCCCCCATAACACTAATCCTAATTCCTAATGAAAGATTACATCAAAAATAGGAAAAGTAAATCTAGCTACACCTGCAAAATAAGTATTAACTAAACACACCATACAACCTAACTAGTTATATGTATAATTTGGACTTAGCACCCTGCACATGGGTAATAAAGTCCACCTGTCCTAATTAGGATTATACTTAGGTGTTAAGTAACTTGCAAAAAAGAGCATTTATATTAATTTTAAGTTCCCCTTAAGCACAATCTCCTGCATAAAGCATGATTAGGCTAATCACGGCCTAACATTCTGTCTACGAAGCATACACCCTAACATCCAGTCTACAACATTACATCATAAAACCAAACATACATCAAGTCATGCACCACCATAACATAAAGCTAGAAGTGGTGACTTAATCTAAGGAGTACGTCGCCATTGTTCTACACCAAGCGAGTGAGCTAGGAACCTCCTTGGAGCTACTTAAAGCCGTGCATCCATGGAATGTCCAGACTAATATACCCATTAACATTCTTACTTAAATCAACACATGAATAAAAGAAAGAGACTTCATTTCATACACTAAGCTTATATTTACATGCACCTCCTATGTATATATAACTAATGTCACAACATATATTATCATTCATTAATAAATTTTTGAAAATATATTTGAGATTTAATAGTGATAATAGCCACACATATTTTTAATTAAGCCAACACAAGCAAATTGACATAAAAGAAGTCATTTCATTTAATTAATTTTAAAGAAATGAATGCATGAATATAAGTGGCATACATCATTTTAATATGATTAGAAAGAAATAAAGAAACACAAGCATGTAATTTCATTCAATCCAACAAATTTATAAGGACAATCACATTAAATAAGCTTATTTAAAATAAAACCAAAGTTTCTTAAAGTCAATTTTGCTCATATGTTTGAATTGACTTAAGGGATGTGAAAGAGGTTTGTTAATCCTAATCCCATTCCTCATATGTGAGTCAATTTGATTTAATGAAAAGTAATTAAATTGATTTCATGTCTTAATTGGGTTAAGCATGGATTAAATCAATTAAATAAACCCTTACCTACATCACCTTAAAGTAATTAATTAAATAATTATGAGCTAATATGATATGCAAATAAATGGAATAGTAAATAGCTATGCTCCTATGAAATGAAGGGGTTCTAAGGTAATTAGCTCATAATTTTTAATTAATTAAGCTTAAGGAACTCACATAATTACTTTTATGGTTTTCTTACACATGTGAGCTAACCATATTTTCATTAGCTCTCTCTTTAGGTTATTGAACACCCAAAGAGCTACCCAAGAGTTAATTAGGGAAGGTAAGTTTGATCAAGTTAATTAAGTTCATTAATTATCTAATTAAATCCTAATTATCCTTAGTCAATAATATGAAATGGCTTAAGGAAAGAGACAAAGAAGGAAGCCTAAGTCTCAATCCCTAAATCTTTTCAATTAGTCAATTAAAGTTCAGTTATGATTTGGGTTTTGATTGATTTAATTAATTAATTAATAAGTCTTAATTAATTAATTTTAAAGAGGGAATATAGAAGACTTAAGAAAAGATTGGAAGAGCCAACCATTTCCCCAAGTTTTTTCCAATATTTATGAGGCTAATGACCCACTAATGTGTCAATTCACCATTCATTTGATTATCATTAATTAAGCTAAGAGAGTAAAGCTTAACCAATTGACCAATTTTCTAACAAATTCCAAGAAAAATGAGAGAAGTAGAGGTCATCTAAACATCTCTGGAAAGTTTGAAATTAATCAGATGATTAATTAAAAAGTTATTAAGTTAATTAGAGTTTTAATTAAACTTTAATTAAGTAGAAATCACTATTTAAAATTAATTAATAATAATTTTATTATATTCTCCTCTAAAATACCTTCAAAATGAGCCGTGATTTATATTTTTTGGATTCTTTAGGATTAATTATGAATTTTAAAATTTTCATCCGTAAAATTGGACCCTAAGCTCCCTCTAATCCCATGTGGCTACCGACAATGCCTTGCTTTCCATGTGGCATGATGGGATAGGTTATTTAGGTTATTACATCTGTTGGTCAAGTCAGCTGGCGACGGACGCGCTTTCACGTGGACCGTCTGATCTAAGATCGGACGACCATGATTAAATCCCATGAATAAGGAAAAAATAGAGGGGATCTAAGCGTGATTTGATCACGACCATCCATTCTAATCACACGGAATGGATGGACCATGGTCCATCCTTCTAAGAGCAATGAACGACGGAGCCCGTCCACCATGGAGTCGCCGATCCGAAGCTCACTCGAAGCTGGATCTACTCTCAAACTCACACCTTCACGCAAAGGATCCACAAGGATCCAACAATTAGGATGGGCTCAAATGTAAGTTCTCGTCAGAAAGGACCAACACACTTTCATTCAAGGATCAGTTTTGAGAAATTACCTCAACGAAGATTGTGACCGGCGGTTCCAAAGAAATAAGAAAGCTTCATTTGGTAGAAATCAAGCCCTGTTGAGCTGTATGAGCTTTGATTTGAGGTGGTTTACTCTGGAGACCAACACACGATGTGTAGGTGATCGGTCTTGGTCAAACTCCTATCTATGGTTGCTTCGAAGCTTGGGAAATTATTCATTTGACTTCGACTAGGCTAAAGGAAGGTGTGTGCAAGTTTGATTGAAGGTTGGTTGAGGGATGGATGAATTTGAATCAAAGAAGACCTCCCCTATTTTGGCTTCATACGTTGAGAGGAAATATTGATAAAGGGAGGTTTGGGGTGCTCTAAGAAGCTCTCTAGGATTTCAAAAATACTCAGGGAACTCACCTAGTGCGAATGGTGATGTTTTTTGCTCGAATTGGGGGAGTATACCTAAAATAGAGTGTGATGTACGAACAAGATCCATTCATAAATTTCTGCCAGTTTGTCGCCATCAAGGCGCCAGAGGGGTCAATGTCAACTCAATGTGGCATGCTAGAGGAAGTTATGTCAAGCAGACCAATGGAAGATATGGGGGGATTGGGTTTGCTTGGTCCTTTCGATGCTCAAGTATGAAGGGAGGTGACTTGGTTCACCTCCCTTTGGTCCATGGTGAGTCCTAGTTATTCTAGGGTGGGCTAGGAGGCTTAGGTGTGCTCCATATGGCAATTGGATGGCTGCCCATGAGAGGAGAAAATGTACTTTGCATATTATGAAAAGAATCCTATGCAAAAGGGCTTGCCCAATAGTTAGTCCCCTTGGATTTGGTCCCACTTGGATTTTTCCTGGTTTGGGAGTGATTTGGGATTGGTTTGGGTTGGGTTTAGCCAGCTCCTAGGGTCCCATGGGTTGCTTTGGGATGGTTTGGCTTCATTTGGTCAAATGGGTTAATATGGGTTCATGTTGGGTTAGGTTGACCAATTGGTCAAATTGGATCAAACCAAGGCTTAGGTTAGGTTTAAATGATGATTTAAAGACTTATCGTTCAAGTGGTTTTCATTAATTTGGCTTAGGTTTGACTTTTTCTCATTTCAAATCAAATGGGTCAAATGGGTCAAGTTGACCAATTTTACCAAATTGGGTTAGGTTAAGTGTTGGTTCATGTTCAATTAGTTAATTGAAAATGATTGTAGGCTTTAGTTTGGTTTGATTTGGGTTTAATTTGATAATTTGACCTTTTAGGTCAATTAGGGCTAAGTTGGGTCAAGTTCACCAATTGGTCAAATTGAGCACAATCATGATTTGGTCAAGTTCAATAAATGATTTGAAATGAACTTGAGCCATTGGTTACAATCAATTTGCATCAAATCATGATTTGACCCATTTAGCTTTTTAGGCCAATTTGGGTCAACTTAGGTCAAATTATCAAAATTGGACTTGGTTTGGCTCAATTGAGGATTTGACCATGTTCAATTATTAATTATGAATGAGTTTGAATCAATGGTTTCAATCAATTTGGTATATGTTGGGTTTTGGCTAGTTTGGGCTTCATTTGAGTTAAAGATTGACTTGGTCAAAGAACCAAGTTGACTTGGTTTGACACAATTCAAGATAGTTGATCGCCCTAGAATAATTGTTGATCATGATGAGGTTTGGATGGGCTTAGTTCAATCCGATTTGGCTCAAAAAGGGTCATTAGGTTACTTTGGGTCAAGTTGACCTAAATGGGTCAATTGGTTTTATTTTGGCTTGATTCAAGTTTAGTTGAACACATATATGAGCCAAGGATTAAAATATAAATTCAACTACAATCACTTTAGAGTCTAATGGATTTTTGGCTCATTTGAAGCTTTCAAGTCAAAGAGGCTAACTTTGGCTTGACTTGGGTTGCCTTGAGGTTGGTTTAATAATTATAGTTTATGTTTATATTTGGGTGAGTGATTGAAGGAATGATTGATTCATGAAGAAATCCATGGGTTTTGAATTGATTTGGATAGGATTTGGCCAATTTCAAGACATTAGCTTAAAAGGCTAAAATTAGATATTTGATTTGATTTAGGTTTGGTTTTGGCCATTTGGATTTATATTTCATTTATATTTATGAATATAAATGAAGGTATAAATGATTCATGGGAAACTCACTTATGTTTGGAGTGATTTAGAAGCAAATTTGGCCAAGTTTAAGGATGTAAGTAAAAAGGGCTTAAGTAGGGAATTGATTTGGTTTGATTTATTTTTGGTCATTGGAGGTGGGTTTCATTTACATTTATAAATGAAGGAATAATTGATTTATAAAACAAATCAATCTAGTTTGGATTAATTTGGGTTATGATTTGATTAAGCTTATGGTGGTAAGTCTATATGGCTTAAGAGGGAAATTTGATCTTGGATTTGATTTGAGATTGATTTGTTTTAGCTCATTTGAATTTGGATTTTATTTATATTTGTAGATATAAATAAAGGAATGATTGATTTATGAAGAAATAAACTAAGTTTGATTTGGTTTAAAGGGGGGTTTTGGCTAAACATATGAAGGTGGTTCATATGGCTTAGGAAGGAATTTTGGAATTTGAATTTGATCATGGGTTTCAATCATTTGATTTGGAATTGATTTATGATTTGGATTTGAATTGGATTTAAGGTTTGGTTTAAGAAAGGAATCATGGATTAGGTTTGAGGCTATAAGGTAGGCAAGTTTTCCTAAATCTCTAAGGCATGACCTATTCCCATGGCTAATCCTTCTAAGGGCTTAGTTAAGTGTTCTACTAGATGTGCCTTAAGACATGAGGAAGTTGAGAGCCTCACTCCAAATGAAAGTGAACAAAAAGCCAACAAAAGGACACCCAAAAGTTGGTGTAACTAATGAGGCACACCGCATGTATTGGTGTTGATCAAGATGATCAACAACGTCCAAAGGATTGCTAGCGCTAACAAAAATGATCTACTCCTAAACTTGAGATGTAGAAGGAATCAAGATCTTAGTGCAATGCAACTCAACTTATTCCAAGGGCATAAGAGTGCAAGGAAGGATCCACTGAGGGATCTAGCATGTGAACCTTCTAATAGGGAAGCGAGTCCAAGTTATCCACTAGGGATAGGAATTTGATTTGGTTTAATTTTATGGGGCTCCACTAAGTAGAGGATATGATTTGCACCTCAATGGGGAAATATTTGATTTAATTTAGGGAGAAAATATCCGCTGGGGATTAAGATTCATAACCTGTCAGGGATGAGTGCATGAACTTCCACTAGGGAAATAGGTTCAAATTATCCACTTGGGATGGGAATCTGATTTGTTTATGATTTGGGACTCCATTGGGGAAGGATGGTGTTTTTGATTTGAGGGCACATCTTCTAGAGATATGATCTCAGATCTGTTGAGGATAAGATTGGTTTAATATATGGATTTCATTGGGGAAGGATGGTGGATGGATTTAACTTATATTCCACTGGGGAAGGATGGTGATTTTGATAAAATGGACCATGTCGGTGTGCGATAAATCCACTAAGAAGGGGCTAATATCAGCCTAGGCCTATCTTAGATTTACAAATCCAAAGGAAAATTCTACCAGCCATTTGGTAAAGCTAACCAACATGAGGGGTGCCTTTCGGTGTGCAATGGTTAAGTTAGTAAGAAAGCTTGTAGAATTACATCCTCCTAAATAAGGAACCACTAGGGTGATTGATTGATAGCACAACAAAATTGAACCTGACCTAAGGTGACTATTGAGTTAATGATGATGTGGACTCATATCAATTCAAGGATAGTCAAAATTAATTTTATTTAAAATTAAGATGGATCCTATCAGTGTGTGATGGATCCACTAAGAAGGGGCTAATATCAGCCTAGTCATATCTTAGATTTACAAATCTAAAGGGATAGTCTACAGCCGCAAGGTAGAGCTAACCAACCTAAGGGGTGCCTTTCATTGTGCAATGGTCAAGTTAGGGAGAAATCTTGTATACTTACATCTTCCTAAATAAGGAACCACTGGGTGATCAATTGATAGCACAACAAATTGAACTCGACCTAAGGCTGCCCATCAGTGTGTTACGGTCATGCTAGAAAGAATGCATAATAAACTTATATTTCCCAAACAAAGGATGATCGGGGGTCACTGCTGGCACAACAAGTCAAACCCACCTAAAGGAGACAGAGAGTGCCAACTGGGACTTATCTCAACTCAAAAGTAGTTCATATAGGAGTTTTCGACACGCCCTAAAGATAGGATGCCTACTTGGGAAAAGATACTGTTGGGGTTTTTCCTCCTAATCCATAAGCGAAAATATATATTTTTTGTTTGTTTTATTTTATATTTTTTGCATGGATCTTATTGATGTGCGAGGGACCACACTTAGAAGGAGCTTATATCAGCCTAGTCCTATCTCACACTTATTGGACCGAGGGAGAATCTGCATATCTGCAAGACAAATTCTCCAATCAAAGGGGTGGCTACTAGGAAAGGGGGACTATCTAATCCAAGAGTAATTGGGGTATTGTCTAAATGGGGTCGCTAAGGACATGATCCAAATAGAGTGCCCATAGGGGAGGTGACGCTAGGGGCTTTAACCAGGACCCTGTAAAAGAAAGCCTATAGATATATGATGGCCAACTCTGGAAGAAAGCTTGTAGACTTACATCTGCCATGAGTGGTGTATCCACCGGGTGGGTCACCATCAACATGGAGAAAACCAACCAACCTAAGGTGCCCATCAATCTGTGATGATCAATCTGAGAAGAAGGCTTTAGACTTACATCTTCATAGATGAAAATGATCATCGGGATATTTTGTTGTCAGTGAGATAGATACTATTCAACCTAGGGTGACTACCAAGTGGGGAGTCCAGTGTAAGGACTAAACCCAGACTTGAAGTAGTCAGGAGGAAAGGAGCCACTAGGGGACTTATCCTAAGCCTCAAATATACTCATCCCAATTAGTGCATGATGGCTAGTCCAAGAAGAAAGCATGTAGGCTTACATCCTCTTAAATAAAGCCAACATGGGGTAGCTTATAAGCTGCACAATAATGCCTACGAAATTAACAAGGCACCCATCGAATTGTAATGGTCAAGTTAGGAAGAAAGCTTGTAGACTTACATCATCTAGAATAGTAATCACTGGGGTGACACACTAGCAAGGTAGCATGTCAGCCAGACTTAGAGCAGCTAATGAGTGAGTGTCATAGAGGGCTTTATCCCACATTAAAGTAGTCTGAGACAAAAGATATGTGTTTATTTTATGTGGTTGTGTATAGTTTGTGTTGGTGTTATGTTGCTAAAGAATAGTACACTGCTTGGGTTCCTTACACCTACCCTAAATACATCGTGGTGGATTCACAAGCAAAAATATTTCTAACCAATATGATGAGATGAAAGAACTTTCATTAATAATTGATTTGAAACAAGATTTATGGGTATTATTTCTTTGGGTAGAGCTCATTCATTGGATGCATAGGGCGCTCTCCCTTACAATTTATAAGTGATAAGATCCTCCTTGGTAGCCTTCTATGAAAAATGACCTTCCTGGGTTCAAACTTGCCTCATCGACCAACAATTGGTCTCCTTAGAACTAAAACAAGCTCTCCTACTTGAAAAGCCATAGGATGGCCTAACTTGTTATGAGCTTGAATCATTTTGGCTTTGTACAACTCGAGGTTCTAGCATGATTGGAGGCGTCTCTCCTCCCAACCTTTGAGCTCTTCTAACCGCAACTTAGCATTCTGCTCCATTGTGATCTTACTATCCACAGCTATCCTTGATGATCGGAGTTGGTTTTCTAATGGTAGAACTACTTCAGACCCATACACTAAGGAGAATGGGGTAGATTGAGTTGGAGTCCTGTATCTGGTGTGGTTAGCCCACAAGGCTTCAACTAACTGCTCATACCACTATTGCTTATTATCATCGAGTGTTTTCTTTAATATTTGGATGAGAGTTTTATTGAAGGCTTCTGCCAAGCCATTTGCCCTCGGGTAGTATTTAGTATAATATCTCCAATATATGTTATGTCTCCAAGAAAAGCTATTGATTTTAGTGCTCTTGAATGTAGCACCATTATCGGATATAATTTATCGAGGCACCTCGAACCTATATACGATATGATTCCTAAAAACTGGAGCACCTTCTAAGTTGTGACCTCTCTGAGTGGGATTGCCTTCACCCACTTAGAAAAGTAATCTATAACAGCTAGAATGAATCGATAACCCTTGGAAGAAGGGGGATCGATCGGGCCCACTATGTCGATATCCCAACACTCGAATGGCCATGAGGCCAATGTTGGATGTAGAATGTTGGGTGTAAGGCCACACTGCACCGACATTGGTGGCATCTCTAGCAATCCATGTATGTGATCATCAAGGACAAGAGTATTAGTCTTGCTTTTGGCTTTCATCTTCGGACCGGATTGATGCACTCCGCATAAACCTGAGTGTACCTCAATCATGATCTTATGGGCTTCGTGTTTATCCAAACATCACAACTGCATATGATCGAAGGATCACCGGTACAAGGTGCCATCCATAAGAGCATATGAAAGGGCTCTCTACTTCACTTAATGGGCTAATGACTTCTCTTGAGGTAGTTTTCCTATATTTAGATAATCCATGAATGGTTGCTTCCATTCTGACTCATCGCCCTTTTTGGCAACGGCAACCTCCCCTTCAAGAGAGAGTCTCTCGATGATTTCAGCATCAATAAGGGATAAGACTTGTCTATTTTGGGCCCTTATTGGTATGAACTCATCTTCAGGACATGCCAGCTCTTTGGCAAGCTTGGCCAATGCATCCACTACTACATTTTCTCATTGAGTAATCTTGTAGATGGTAACCTTTGGGATTTGGACTAGCAACTCCATGGTATACTTGTGGTGATGATGGAGCTTAGGCTTTAGGACTTTGTAAGACTCAATAATTTGGTTGATAACTAGCTGAGAATCCCTGAAGATCTTTATACTCTGGATGCACAATGTAATGGCTAACTCCAGACTGGCAATTAGAGTCTCATATTTGGCTTCATTATTGGTGCATGGATTGAACATATGATATGAGAATCTCATCACATCATAGTTCGGAGTTAGGAGAACTATCCTTACCCCTGCCTCTCCTAGAAGAGTAGATCATGATTCTTCACCCTTTTGAAAGGAAGCTGCACCATCAAAATACATCTCCCAATGACAAATGCTAGTGTCCCCTAAGTTCATGATTTGTTCATCGGAGAGGTCACTAAGTAGAGAATCAGCAGGAAGTGGGTGTACTGCTAAGAAGTCCGCTAGTGCTTGTCCTTTCATCGCACAGAGGGGTACGAAAGTGATGTCAGACTACGATAAAATTATGGACCAATGTGCCAACAGTCAGAATAGCATCGGTCGTGTCATGAGATATTATAGTGGATTGATCCTAAAGATCATATTCACCTTATGAGAAAGCATGTAATGTCTTAGCTTTTGGGATGCAAAAATTAAAGTTAGGCAGTGCTTTTAAATAGGTGGGTAGTTTTCCTCAGCAGGGTTTAGAAGACAACTAAGATAGTAGAGTGCATTCTTTTTTCCTTCATCGTTGGTTTGGGCTAACAAAGCACCAAGGGAGTCATCTAATGTAGCAATATATAGTATTAATGGCTTGCCCAAGATAGGGGCTACTAGAACTAGCGGCGTCATCAAGTAGTGCTTGATGTCCTTAAAAGCATGCTAGCACTTATCATCCCACTTGAACTTAGCATCCTTTTTGGCAAGTGCTAAGAATGGCTGGCATCTTCTTGATAGGTTGGAAATGAAGCATCTTAGATACATCAATCGCTCTTGAAATGATCTGAGTTAAGTTAAACTTTTATGGAGTGGCATTTCTGATATCACCTTGATCTTCTCCGGATCACTTTCTATTCCATGGTGTTGGACAATAAATTCAAGGAATTTCCCTGATGCTGCTCCGAATGCACACTTCAGAGGATTCATTTTAAGGTTAAATTATCTTAACCATTTGAAAACTACTCTCAAGTCAAAGATGTGGTCTTCCCTTTCTTTACTTTTAACTGCAAGATCAATGATGTAACACTTGACTTGATGATGAATGAGTTCGTCGAAGATTCGAGTCATGGATCGCTAGTATGTAGCATCGACATTTTTAAGGTCAAAGGACATGACCTTATAATAATAGATTCTGATTGGGTTTCATGGTATTTTTCTCATCCTCAGGGTCATCTTAATTTGATTATAGCCAGATGACCCATCCATGAAAGAGAATACTGCATGAGATGAGGCAATGTCCACCATCAGCTCTGGTATAGGAAGTGAAAATTCATCCTTTGGATATGCCTTATTCATATCCCTAAAATTGATGCATATGCAAATTTGGCCATTCTTTTTCTTAACTGGAATGATACTGGCCAACCAGATAGGATGTTTTCCTTCCCTGATAAAGTAGCATCAATCATTTTCTTGATTTTAGAAATGACCTACTATTCATTATCCAATTGCATGCGTCTAGGAGCTTACTTGATAGGGTTAGCACTAGGCTTTATTGCTAATTTGTGGACTACTACATCAGGAGATAAACTAGGTATTTCTTCATAATTCCATGCAAAGTAGTCCTTATACTCAGTCAATAGCCTAACTAAGTCATTGGTTTTTTCTTCATTCAATAAGGAACTGATGTATGTCTGGTGTGGATCTTATTTTATTCCAAAGTTAATTTTTTTGAGTTCATCCATGGTTGACCTGATCTCTTCTTCAAACTCTAGTGGTGCATCCTTGATTTCAAAATCATTTGGATCATCTGATGTTTTTAAACACACCACCTCATATGAGTTAGCATGATTTGAAAAGAACCTATCAGACTCCAAATTATTTATGATGACTAGGCAATGATTTTCATCATCGACTGGACCCACTATGCTGAATCCTAATCCTGATCTTGATTGAGGATATCTGCTTTGGTTGTCCCATAGCCTTTCAAAGTAGTCTAACCTGTGTTTATACCAAGTATGTGGGGTTAATCCTTTCTTTTCTAAGTTAAGAACACAAGGCAAATACTAATCAAAAGGTAAATATATTAAATCTTTATATGAATCATCCTCAAGTTCTACATTAGCTTCCTGACTTGAGGATGATGCTCCCAATAAAATCCTTTTTGGCTTGACATCTATGGATGACTTGGGGGCCTCCTTAACTACCAAACCCTCAACTTTTTGAGAGAGAAGTGGGGTTAGAGCTAAGGTTTCCAACTACTGCCTGCCTATTTTACATAATACTAACTCGGATACATTCATGCTTTGCTTAGAGGCCTGGTCTTCATCATTTTCTGGCTTGAGTTTCATCTCCAATGGGACCTGCTGAGAGGGATTGATCGGTGTGCTAACCACATGAAACTTATCCTTCGAATTGGATTCTAAGTCTATATGGATAGCAGGGGTACTCTTGTGAGTTGGAATATAGATCCTATTAGCTGGCCACCAGCAAAGAGGTCTTTCACCTCTAAAATTGCCTATGGATCTGCCTCTTCCTCTACCTGGTAGGGGTCGAGTCATCCTACCCATGTGTTTGTATGGAGGAACGAACTGTGGGTGGAATCTAACATCTAGCTCTACTTCTTCCTTAGTGTCTAATTCTTGCTCACTTGCATTTTCTTTTTCTTTTTCTTTTTCATTTTCCTTTTTTTTCCTTATTTTTCTTTTTCTTTTATTTTTGAACTTTGACCAAGTTTGCGAGAATAGAATTTCTGATTGTGAGGAAGATAGAAGGTCACTTCCTCATATATCTTGACCTCTCTAACTGAAAATGGCTTCAAGTCTCCTTTGACATAGTATTCGATTCCACCTCTTCAAAACTTGATGCACTGATGTAGAGAGGATGGAACTATCTTGTTCTCAGGTATCCAAGGCCTATCGAGCAAAGCAATAAAAGATATATCCAAATTAATTATGTAGAACTTGGCTTATGTCTTCTAGTCATCTATCTCTAATGAAAACATTATAGAGCCTAAAGCCCTATCGCCTTGCACATTAAATCCTCTCAACATCATCCAATCATCTCGGAGTTCAGAGATGTCAATCATCAGGTAGGCAAGGGTATTTAGACTCATAATGTTCACTGATGCACCTGGATCAACTAACACCCTGGAGAGTTTGAATCTGTGCATGTCCACTGTGATGTAGAGGGGATGGTTGTGCTCAATCATCCCCAAAAGGAGGTCTTCATTGGTGAATGTAACTCCATGGGCTTCTCTTGAATAACATGCCTCCTCTCAAGTGCCTAAGCTAAGCATATTTTTGGATCAAGAAGGTCCTTGATCAATGACTCCTCATCTCTTTGATAGGATAAGGGCATCATATGCTTAGCTTAATGGAAAATTTCTGAGGGAGGACATTGTAGTCAACTTTGGGCTAGTACTTCACAAGCATATGCATAGGTGGAGCATCCTATGGAGGGGCTATCTGTTCGCTTGAACAAATGACTTGCTTACTCTTATCCTGAGGTGCCACCTTAGGAGGTAAAACTTTTTCACTATGGAGGTTGACTTTAGTGACTTCATGAGATGGTTTAGATGAAAGTTTTACCTGCTCATCAGGTTCACCTATAGCTTCTCCTATAGGATCATTAGAGTTGGATGACTCCAAATCAATCTCAATGGGAGAACCCAAGTGATTCAGGAATGGATAATCAATTTCTAAATTAGAAGAAGAAGAGTGATCAGAACTAGAGTTATTATTGATTAAACTCGGAGAGCTTTCTATAGGAATAAATGCAGGCAGATCATCAGAAGTGACACAAATGTAAGTGAAATCAACTTTCTTCATTGATTTCTTAGATTTGGATATAAAGCAAAAATCAAGTAAAGTAAGCAGTAGATTTAGCACCCTCCCCTATCGACATAATATGGTTGCTGAAGAAGAGGAGGAACTATAGCTACAACTATGGAAAGAGTGTTGGAACCAGTCGGTGGTTGTACTATTATATTGTCCCAGGTAAGTGGAGGTTGTCTACTACTGGCTCACCTCAAGTTAGCAACTTACAAACTTTCCTTAGTTAGAGGTTCAGCCTAAGCACCTACAAGGGTAATTTCTGATCTTAGAAATGATTTTCTTGGATGGGAGATATCCCAACTTTCCTTTATCTTAAGAGGCATGTATCCCCAAGGATTACTCTAACAAACTAAAAGAATAGGTATTCCTGGGATGATGATGGCACCACTTAGCTAAGCAGCTCTAAAGGTAAATCTTTAAGACATTCAAGATGCAATGGTAGGGGCAATAATTTGGATCATGACTCTTGCCCACTTCCTTCGACCTCTTAAGCTCTGGTAGCTGGAAATCGGGCTTCTTTAAGAGATTCTTAAAGATCTTCTTGACTACCTCCCTTTTGAATTAATAAGGCTTATTCAATCTATTGGCAAGAGTAGGTAAATAATAGCTACTTAATGACATGTAGGAATACCCGTTGAGGATGAAGGAGAGGTTGTGATGGCCACCCGAGGTGGTTGATGACAACCGAGGTGGTGACAGAGGTGGCAGGTGGTCTGAGCTCGAGGCTCATCTAAACCCTAGTTTCCCCTTATCAACTATTGTGACTACTCCTGGCTTCTTCTCAAATGCCTTTTGAGGTTTGGGTTTGGCTAACTAGTCATGGAAAGGCAACTATTTGGCTTCCTCTTGTAGGCTAGATGCTTTGTTGATTAGTTTCTCAAAGGTTTTGATTGTGAATCCCTTGAGCATGAAAGCAATCAGGCCATGGATGTTCTTTAGTAGAATCTCTATGGTGTGCTACTCAGACATCTATGGTTCGCATTTCATACTCAGGTTTCACCAACTGAGAATATAATCAATAAGTGACTCATTGAGATTTTGCTTTGCTACAATGAGGTCACCTACAGTAACCTTTTGCTGAGCTCCAGCAAACCTCTTGATGAAGAGGTGCTCCAACGAAATGACTTTACCAATCATTGGCCAAGATATACCAAACGCAACAATTGCTAAACTACTAACAAACAATATGAAAAGAATGACATCACTACCTCTGGTGATGCAACAACTGGCACTGAAATGTGCAATATGTTGGCGAGGGTTCCCACTACCATCAAAGATTTTGAAAGGAGGCATGAAACTCTTAGGATATTGGACCGCATCACATTCTTCTGGGTAGGATCTACCCTTTAAAATAGATGAGCCACCTTGGGCTTACACTAGCACTTCCCTCATTTATTGTTCCACCATGTGTTTGATATTCTTCTCATGCATGGAGCTGCTATCCACCACCTTCATATGCAAGCTACCACTGTCCTAATCTACTTGGTAAGTGCTCTTGGGCTGATCTAGGACATGTGCTGACTTGAGATAATCCCCTCTATCAGATATGCCGAGTTTTGGAGTGCATGGATACTAAACAAGTCTTCCATCCTCTTCTCCATCTAGTTGATCTAATCATCCTTCTATCTAATTTGCCAAAAGAGGTGCTGGGTTGAATGGATGACATCATCCTCTTCAATCACAATACCTTCCTGACTCTAATGGTCTCTATGGAGAGAGCTCCTAGTACCGTCCATGTGGACTTTGGTCAAGTCCTCCAACAAATCATCCTCATCAGGTCCTTCATGCTCGTGTGACCGATCACTTCATAGATTTCCCTTTCTCGCAAAATATTGGATGTCATCCAAAGAATGATCTAACTATGTCGGTATGAAAATTTGCAAATTGGTAGGCTATCACCGAGCCACTTAACACCGCTGCCACCGGAGTGCTACACCGGGAGGACTATGCTCATGAAGATACATGCTCGACCGACTATTCAATGCTATTCTAGATCTATATAGAACTGGAACCGCCACCCTCCTTCTGCCATGGGCCTACCAATGGGGTGGTGGAGTGACTATGGTGCTCTTGTGTTGCCATTCCTTGTTCACCACAGTTGAAATGGAAGGTCAAGAAGGAGAGCTCGACCTCACCTAAATGGGTGGTGTAGATGGGATGAGACCTCGATGGTGGATCACCAGGGCTTTCTTCTCCACGATACTTATGCCTTGGCACAGGGGATGCTGGAACATGTAATGGCGAAGGTGGATGACAAGTGGTATTGTGTGGTGGAGACACTAGCTGTCACTCAGTAGGAACTCTCCTCCTATGACTAACTATGCCCTTGAAGACTATACTATCGGTACTGTCAGCTATGGTAGCCTGCCAACCTAGGAAATCCATAAGAGTGGAAGCTACCAATTGTCAGGCATATCTCCTCCTCTCTCTCTATCTGAATAATTGCCACTTGCCGCGTATATGATCCCTAACGCTTAGGGATCATCAACTCCATATGCAGCATCTTCTGTGGACTCTGCTCGGTGAATAATTAATCGTAATCCGTGAACATGATTTTTTTTTATTTTGAAGATGAGTCTCTCACTTAACAAATTTGGTAAGTTAAGTGGAAGCCAAATGTGATATCATTTTTGTTTTGAAAATGAGACTCTCACTTAACAAATTTGGTATGTTAAGTGGAAGTCAAATGTGATATGATTTTCTTTTTGAAAATGAGACTCTCACTTAAAAAATTGGGTATGCTAAGTGGGGGTCAAAATTTTTTTATGATTTACTTTTTGAAAGTGAGACTCTCACTTAATAAATTTGGTATGTTAAGTGGACGTCAAATGTGCTATGTTTTTTTTTTGTTTTGAAAATGAGACTCTCAGTTAACAAATTTGGTATGTTAAGTGGAAGTCAATTGTGATATGATTTTTTGTTTTGAAAATGAGACTCTCACTTAACAAATTTGATATGTTGAGTGGAAATCAAATGAGATATGATTTTTGCTTTTTGAACATAAGGTTCCTACTTAACAAATTTGGTAAGTTAAGCAGAAAACCAAATGTGTTTTTGATTTGAAAATAGGATTCTTACTTAACAAAGTTGGTATGTTAAGTAGGAATCAAGTGTGTTATGATTTGAAAATGAGACTCTTACTTAACAAATTTGGTATGTTAATTAGAGTCAAATGTATTTATGATTTTGAAAGAGAGAAATCTATTTAACAAATTTGGGTATGTTAGAGTTCAATTTATTTTGTGATTTTGAAAATTTCATTTGACAAATTTGGGTATGTGAAATGAAGTCTAAATGTATTTTTATTTTCAAGACTTTTGAAAAGAGGAACCCTATTTGACAAATGTGAGTGTGTCAAATAGAATTCAACTTGTCTGATTTTTTTGAAAGAAAGGGGAATTCACATTTGACAAATTTGGGTATGACAAATGGATTTTAAAAATATGTCTTGATTTTGTGTGTGGATTTCTTGCTTTTGAAAAGGGGAAACTTCAACTTTAGCATATGTGAAATATGTTAAGTAGTGTTTCAATTTTATGCTATGATCTTATTTGAAAATAGAATCTTCATTCAACAAATTTGGGTATGTTGAATGAAGGTGGTTATTTTCAAAAGTGTGCTTTTGAAAAAGAGGGAAACTCAAACTTTAGAATATGTGAAATATGTCAAGTGGAGTTTCAATTTTATGTTGTGATTTTATTTGAAAATAGAATCCTTATTCAATAATTTTGAGCATGTTGAATGGAGATAACTATTTTCAAAAAGGTACTTTTTAAAAAATGATTTAAATTTTGATTTTGATAAGAAACTCCATGTAACAATCATGGAGATTGTTAGATGAGGTTTGGTTATATGTGTCTTGTGCTTTTTGAAAGTTTCTTATGAATTTTGTGCAAGATCTTTTGTTATATGAATTTTGAAAACGTTCTTTCGGAAAGTGACATTTTCCAAAAGAGTTCATTTTCTTAAATATTAAAATGAACCTTGCCTCACCAAGCTAATGGTAAGGAGGTTCTAATTTTTTATCATCTCCTTTCATGAGTTAATTTTATTTATATTTACCTATTGGGGGATTCAATAGGGTTTCAAGACTTACAAGGAGTGAGGTCCTAAACCTTAGAGGATGTTGGCTAGCTTTGCTTAAGAATGAAATAAGCTAAGTGCCAATAGAAAAAGAGATGGTCTTGGACTTACATGAAATGAAAGTCCACTATTGATGCTTAGAGATAATAATTGTCTGCTAGAGGTGGAGAGAGGAACCATCCCAAGCAGAGTCACCAGAAAAATCTATGGTGTTTATTTTCGATCATGTGTATATGGGGGACACTACACAGATCTGAGGGTGTACTTATTGAGGTGATCGAGTACGACATCAAGCAATAGTGCACTATCTCAAAAGATAGAAATCACTACCCTATAATGGACCTTATCACCTAATAAGGACTCCTAAGGCATGATGGGTATTCTAATACACCATAGATTTTTTTCTCCACTTTATATGGATGAATAAAGTAGGGTTTATTTAAACTGGGTTTTAAAGTTCCCTATAGGGGCAAGCCCTCATAGTTAATTATATCCTAAGAAAGGTTAGTTCCTTAGGAATACTCTCGATTAAAGTAGAAAATTATAGTCTCCAAATATTTCAAAGATAGGACTATTAATAAATTAGTTATATTTACAAAATCAAGTGGGATGGATCAAACAGAGAGACTTATTATGAAAGTCAAAGGGAGATGAGTAGGCGATGCTCATGATACTAAGAAACCTAGTGAGCATTCTAATCTATCGTATGGTTGGGCTTTATATATTTGAAATTGAGGAGAATCATATGTTTGAGTTGAAATTTTATTAGAAAGCTATGACTTATAATTAAACAATACAAGATTGTGAAAATGCCTAAGAGATGAAGATTTATGCTTGTAGTCTAAAGAGAAACAGCAATCTTAGATCCTAAATCTAGGGAGCTTTAGCGAAGGCCAAAGCACATCCTAAATCTAAGGAAAAAATAGGTATATTGCTTACCTCCACAATAGAGGGTAAACCACATGATTGCTAGACTTATAACTGCCAGCTAACTCCTCCTATATTTTAAAACCATGTGGTCAAGTCATATATTTTGCAAGATGGTTAGGATCTTATTATTTAGAAATAAACTAATGTCCTTAAACCCACTCCTAAGAGACTAGAGCATGAGTGATGAATAATGAAATCTTATTAATTTTTTTTTATTTTAACTTTTATTTTATTAGATTCTATATGTCTAAAGGCATGATGAAATAGGGTTATTGGCTAAATCAGAGAGAAAGAGATGTTTTCCACCATAAGGGAGACCCTAAAAGGTCAAGTCTTCCTCATGCAAGGATGGAAACCCTCTTAAAGAAGAATGAAATAAGATGATGCATGATGTTAAGCATATAACATCCAGCTAATGGAGTTGCTAAATCTTTTGATTATCTTGATTTAATACCTAGGCTTTAAGTGAGGTTATGAGTTATTTAGAGACTTAGTTATGAGTTGTGATTGGGGTAAACCTTTATTTTTTCTTAAGAGCCTAATCGAATCTAGGCCACACATTAAATCACCATATATGAAGAAACTAGATAAGACATGTCATTTTTATTACACAATTGTAAACAAAGTATCAAACAATTTATGAACGCAATGTTGAAATAATAAAAGATCGGTGTGATTGGTACCACCATACAAAAAAGAGAAAATGGGTAAAGCTCTACTCTATACATCCAGAATGTAATAATTACAATTTTTTACAAATATAAATGCTATGAGGTCTTCATTCTTCATATCTTCATATTTCCTCCATTTCTTCAATTGATTTTTTCTTGCTTCAAAAGGCATCCGCAAGGGGCCTCTGAGAAAACCTTCTAGCCACAGCTCATCTAATCCCCATAACACTAATCCTAATTCTAATGCAAGATTATATCAAAAATAGGAAAAGTAAATCTAGCTACACCTGCAAAATAAGTGTTAGCTAAACACACCATATAACCCAAGCAGTTATATGTATAATTTGGACTTAGCAACCTACACATGGGTAACCAAGTCCACATGTCCTAATTTAGATTATGCTTAGGGGTTAAGCAATCTCAAAAGAGAGCATTTTTATTTAATTTAAGCACCCTTAAGCACAATCTACTGCAGAAAATATGATTAGGCTAATCACGGCCTAACATCCTATCTACGAAGCATACACCCTAACATCCAGTCTACAATAATACATCATAAAACCAAACATACATCAAGCCATTCACTGCCCTAACATAAAGTTAAAAGTGGTGACTAAATCTTAGGTGTATGGGCTTATATGGTAGGTCCAAACTAGACTTTTGTTGTAATTTCCTAAGTGTGAAGAGATTTAATTATGAAGGGTGGTTTCACTTTAAATGACTTAATTGATTTAGGAATTGTTATTTAATATTTTATTTTGGTTTTATTTGGCTTACACTTAACAACTAATGCTTCGAAGAGAAAAAAAGAGAGGGTCACACTCTTTTATCCCTACCTTAAGTAACATCTAAAGAAAATTAATTAATCAATTCTCTTTAAATAGCTTATTACATATTTTATTTAGTCCTAGATTTAGGTTCAAATTAAATAATCTCATTCTATAAGTAAGGCATCTTAAGATTAATTAGAATTAATTACTATCACATAACACATGTTTGTTCATTTCTTCCCATCATATATATATATCTTGCATATGATTAAGTCCTCAACATGATTATACATGCACCTTGTATCTAGCACACTTAAATGATGAATGTAAGCAAATGTACTTGGAATTGATGTTTCATTTAGTTGAATTATTTTTTTCATATTAATTTAAAGCTCTATCTAAATTCTCATACAAAAGTATAAAGAAAGAACTCTAAATCATATGACTAATCAATCCAACCACTTGAAAAAAATGTGAATGCATGCCTTTTTAATAGAAAAAAGGGGCTTTCATTCATTATCTAAATACACATTCAAATATATGAATGTTTTAAGCAAGTACATCACCATTATTCTGCACCAGGGGAGTGAGGTAGGAACCTCCTTAGGGCTACGTAAAGCCATGCATCCTCGGGATGTCCAGACTAATATACCTGCTATTCTTAAATACATATAGATGCATAAGCAACTATAATAATAAAGAACAATGCAAAAGTAGAATTTAATTGAATATGATTTATTTGTGTAAATGAATTAAAGCTCTATCCAAATTCTAATGTCAAGATGCATAAGAATGAAATCAAACGAGTATGTCACCATTATTCTACACCAAGGGAGTGAGGTAGGAACCTCCATGGGGCTACTTAAAGACGTACATCCCCGGAATGTCCATACTAATATACCCATTAAAATTCTTACTTATATAAATCAACACATGAATGAAAGAAAGGGACTTCATTTCATACACTAAGCTTATTTTCACATGCACCTCCTATGTATATATAACTAATGTCACAACATACATTATTATTCATTAATAAACTTTTGAAAATACATTTGAGATGTAATAATGATAATAATACACATATTTTAATTAAGCCAACATGCAAATTGACATAAAAGAAGTCATTTTCATTTAATTAATTTGAAAGAAATGAATGCATGAATACAAGTGGCATACAACATTTTATTATGATTGGAAAGAAATAAAGAAACATAAGCATGTAATTTCATTCAATCCAACTAATTCCTAACAACAATCACATTAAATAAGCTTATTTAAAATAAACCAAAGTTTCTTAAAGTCATTTTAGCTCTTATGATTGAATTGACTTAAGGGATGTAAAAGAGGTTTGCTAATCCTAATCTCATTCCCCATGTGTGAGTCAATTTGATTTAATAAAAAGTAATTAAGTTGATTTTATGTGTTAATTGGGTTAAGCATGGATTAAATCAATTAATTAAACCCTTGCCTACATCAGCTTAAGGTAATTAATTAAACAATTATGAGCTAATATGATGTACAAATAAAGGGAAAAGTAAATAGTAATGCTCCTATGAAATGAAGGGGGCTTAATGCAATTAGCTCATAATTATTAATTAATAAAGCTTAAGAAACTCACTTAATTACTTTTATGATTTTCTCATACATGTGAGCTAACCATAATTTCATTAGCTCTCTCTTTAGGTTATTGAACACCCAATGAGCTACCCAAGAGTAAATTATGGAAGGTAGGTTTAATCAAGTTAATTAAGTTTATTAATTATCTAATTAAATCCTAATTATCCTTAATCAACAAAATGAAATGGACTTAAGGAAAGAGATAAAGAAGGAAGCCTAAGTCTCAATCCCTAAATCTTTTCATTTTGTCAATTAAAGTTTAAATATAATTTGGGTTTTGATTGATTTAATTAATTAATGAGTCTTAATTAATTAATGTTAAAGTGGGAATGGAGAAGACTTAAGGAAAAGTTTGGAAGAGGGTTCCAATCCATTTCCCTAAGTTTCTCCACTATTAACAAAGGCTAATGAACATAATTAATGGGTCATTTCACATTCATTTAATTAATTATCATTAATTAAGCTAAGAGAGTAATTAAAGCTTGACCAATTAATTAACCCAATTAATCTACTAATAAATTCTGAATTTTATGGTCATATTAGTACGATTGATTTTAGCAACCTTAATACCCTAAACAAAAATAGAGAATTTCATTTTTTATCATTGTATTAAATATTAGTTAATTGAAGCTTTAAAAGAAAAAAATTAGCGGATAATAGATGGAAATGTTTAGATCAAGGAATATCTTGGCTTACAAATCTTTTAATGTTATTTTAAAGACTAAAAGATGCGGATGAGTGGAGAAAGAGTTTGTTGGTTCTTATATTTAAGAATAAAGGTGCATAAGAGTGTATTAGAATTAAGTGTGCCATACATTAAAATTATGGAGAGAGTAATTGAGCATAGGTTATGATGTGATCTGATTCATGGTTTGTTAAGAGGTTTGATGGAGAAAGTGGATCATATGATATTTTGATTTAGAAAGCTTATGATAAAGTCTCAAGAGATGTTCTTTGGAGAGTTCTAGAGAAAGAGTTAATATTGGTTATATTCAAGTCATTGGATATATACTAGTCTTGTGTCCAAACACAAGGAGGATTGACAAAATATTTTCCTATTTGGTTGGATTACATCAAGGATCAACATTAAGCCCTTATCTTTTTTACTTTAGTTATGGATGTTCTTACGAGGCATTTACAAGAAGATGTACTTGTATGCTTTTTTTCTTGATGACATTCTTCTTGTTGATAGGAGAGGGAATTTGAAACTTGAATTATGGAGGTCAACTTTAGAGTCTAAAGGTTTTCGTTTAAGTAGATCTAAAATTGAATATATTGAGTGTAATTTTAGTTGTAGAAGTTTTAGTGGTAGTGTTGTGACTTTAGGTGATCAAGTCATTAATAAGAGTGAGTGATTGATATTTAGGCTCTATTGTTCAAAATGATGGTGAAATAGATGGAAATGTTATTAGTAGAATTCAAGTTGGATGGTTGAAGTGGAGGAATGCATCGGCTATTATGTGATAGAAAAGTTCCACTTAAACTTAAGGAAAATTTTATAAGATGGTGGTAAGACCTGCTGACTTATGGTGCGAATGTTGGCCAATAAAGAGAAGCATAAGACTAAGTTAAGTGTTACGAGATGAGGATGTTAGTGGATGAGTGGCTTTACTCTGAGATAGAATGCAAAATGAGTATGTTGGAAAAATTTGGAGTAGCTCAGTGGTAGATAAGATTAGGGAGAAATTTGGTTTGGCCACATAAAGCGTCGGCCGTCGATGACCGATTAGGAAAGTAGATGCATTAGATTTGCCTTATGTTAAGAAAGGTAGAGGTAGACCTAAAAGACTTGGTTAACATGTATAAAATTATCTTAGTATACTTGAATTAAATGAGAATTTGACACATAATAGGACACAATGGACGAAGGATTCATGTAGACACTAGTGGGATTAAGGTTTGTTGTTATTTGTTGTTGTTGTTGTTGTTGTGAATCTACTAATAAATTCTAAGAGAAATGGGGGAGGTAGAGGTCATCCCCCTAAACATCTTTAAAACATTTAAAATTAATCATTTGATTAGTTAAAGAGTAATTAGGTTAATTAAATTTTTAATTAAACCTTAAGTAAGCATAAATCACTATTTAAAATTAATTAATAATAATTTTCTTGGATTCTCTTATGAAATACCTTTAAAATGAGCCCTAATTTATAATTTTTGGATATTTAGAGGATTAGTTATGAATTTTAAAAGTTTCAGCCTTAAAATTAGATTAATTATGCCTAATTAACTCCCTAATCCCATTAGTGCCATGTGGCTGCTGATGTAGTGAGTTGACACGGCGCACTTTTCACGTGGCTTGATGGGATAGGTTATTTAAGTTGTCACATCCGTCAAGCAGTTCGGTGGCGGATCTTTGGACCATCGATCAGATGGGATGATATGATCCATGGTTAAGGAGAAAATAGATGGGATCTAAGAGTGATTTGATCATGACCATCCATTCTAATCACATGGAACAAATGGCCCATGATCCATCCTCCTACGAACGACGAATGATGGAGCCCGTTTGCCATGGATCGCATGATCCGAGCTCACCGATCGCATGATCCGAGCTCACCCAAGCTCGGATCCACTCCAAACTCAACCTACACCTTCATGCAAAGGATCCATAAGGATACAATGGCTATGATGGGCTAAAATGCAAGCTCCCTTTGAAAAGGACCAACACACTTTCATTCAAGGATCGATTTTAAGAAATTACCTCACCGGAGCTTGTGACCCATGGTTCCAACAATTGAGGAAGCTTTATTTGGTAGAAATGAAGCTTTATTGAGCCATACGAGCTTTGATTTCAAGTGGTTTCCTCTAGAGACCAACACACGAGACCTAGGTGATCGATCTTGGTCAAACTCCTATCTCTGGTAACTTGGAAGCTTGGGAAATGATTTGTTTGGCTTCAATTAGGTCCAAGGAAGGTGTGTGCAAGTTTGATTAAAGTTTGGTTGAGGGGTGGATGAATTTGAATCAAGGGAGGCCTCCCCTACTTTAGCTTCACACGCAGAGAGGAAATACTAATCGAGGGAGGTTCAGGGTGCTCTAGGAAGCTCTTTGGGATTTTGAAAATACTCAAGGAACTCACCTAGTGTGAATGGTGATGTGTTTTTGCTCGAATTGGGGGAGTATACCCCAAAATTGAGTGTGAACGATGGATGGGATCCATACCTGAATTTTCATTAGTTCACCACCGTCAAGGCACCGGAGAGGTCACCGTCAACTCCACGTGGCACGTTAGGAGTGGAGGAAGCTATGGTAGGTAGCCCAAGGCAAGATATGGGGGGATTGGGTTTGCTTGGTCCTTTCGGTGCTCAGGTATGAAGGGAGGTAACTTGGTTCACCTCCCTTTGGTCCATGGTGAGTCATAGTTATTCTAAGGTGGGCTAGGAGGCTTAGGTGTGCTCGATATGGCAATTGGATAGCTACCCATGAGAGGAGAAAGTGGACATTACTTCTTATGGAAAGAATCCTATGCAAAAGGGCTTGCCCAATGGTTAATCCCCTTGGATTGGGTCCCACTTAGATTTGGGCTAGTTTGGGAGTGATTTGGGACTGGTTTGGGTCAAGTTTGGATAGCTCCTAGGGTCCCATGGGTTGGTTTGGGATGATTTGGCTTCATTTGGTCTAATGGGTTCATATGGGTTCATGTTGGGTTGGGTTGACCAATTGGTCAAATTAGGTTAAACCAAAGCTTGGGTTAGGTTAAATTATAATTTAAAGAGTTTTGGTTTAAGTGGGCTTAATTAATTAGGCTTAGGTTTGATTTTGGCTAATTTGAAATCAAGTGGGTCATATGGGTCAAGTTGACCAATTTGACTAATTTGATCAATTTGACCAAATTGGGTTGGGTTAGGTGTTGGTTCATGTTCAATTGGTTAATTGAAATGATTGTAAGCTTTGGTTTGGTTTGATTTGGGTTTAATTTGGATTTTGGTAAATTTGACCTTTTAGGTTAATTTGGGTTAGGTTGGGTCAAGTTGACCAATTGGTCGAATTGAGCTCAATCATGGCTTTGGTCAAGTTCAATAAATGATTTGGAATGAACTTGAGCCATTAGTTACAATCAATTTAGATCAAATCATGATTTGACCCATTTTGGCTTTTAGGCCAATTTGGGTCAGCTTTGGTCAATGGTCAATTGAACTTGGTTTGGCTCAATTGAGGGTTTGACCATGTTCAAGTATTGATTATGAATGGATTTAAATCAATGGTTTCAATCAATTTATTATATGGTGGGTTTGGCTAGTTTGGGTTTCATTTGGGTTAAAGTTTGACTTGGTCAAAGGACCAAGTTGACCTGGTTTGACCCAATTCAAGATAGTTGATCACCCTAGGATGATTGTTAATCATGATATGAGGTTTGGATGGGCTTAGTTCAATCCAATTTAGGTTGGATTAGAACTTGGCTCAAAAAGGGTCTTTGGGTCACTTTGGGTGAAGTGGACCTAAATGGGTCAATTGGTTTGGTTTTGGATTGATTCAAGTTTAGTTGAACTCATATATGAGCCTAGGATTGAAATATAAATACAACTACAATCAATTAGGAGTGTAATGGATTTTGGCTCATTCGAAGCTTTCAAGTCAACAAGGCTAACTTGGGCTTGACTTGGGTTGACTTGAGGTTGGTTTGATAATTGTAGTTTATGTTTATATTTGGGTGAGTGATTGAAGGAATGATTTATTCATGAAGAAATCCATGAGTTTTGAATTGATTTGGATAGGATTTTGCCAAGTTCAAGAAATTGGCTTAAAAGGCTAAAATTAAAAATTTGATTTGATATAGGTTTGGTTTTGACCATTTGGATTTATATTTCATTTATATTTCATTTATATTTTCAAATATAAATGAAGATATAAATGATTCATGGGAAAATCACTTGAGTTTGGAGTGATTTGGAAGCAAATTTGACCAAGTTTAAGGATGTAGGTCAAAAGGGCTTAAGTAGAGAATTGATTTGGTTTGATTTATTTTTAGTCATTGAAGGGTGGGTTTCATTTATATTTATGAATATAAATGAAAGAATAATTGATTTATAAATAAATCATTTAAGTTTGGGTTAATTTTGGTTGAGATTTGATTAAGCTTATGGAGGTAAGCCTATATGGCTTAAGAGTGAAATTTGATCTTGGATTTTATTTGAGATAGATTTGTTTTGGCTCATTTGAATTTGGATTTTCTTTATATTTGTGAATATAAATAAAGGAATGATTGATTTATAAAGAAATCAACAAAGTTTGATTTGGTTTAAAGGGTGGTTTTGGCTAAACATATGAATGTGGTTCATATGTCTTAGAAAGGGATTTTGGAATTTGAATTTGATCATGGGTTTCAATCATTTAATTTGGAATTGATTTATGATATGAATTTGAATTAGATTTAAAGTTTAGTTTGAGAAAGGAAGCATGGATTGGGTTTGAGGCTATAGGGTAGGCAAGTTTTCCTAAATCCCTAAGGCATGACCTATTCCCATGGCTAATCCATCTAAGTCTCTAGGCTTAAGTTAAGTGTTCACCTAATCACTAGAAGTGTCTTAAGACTAAGGAGCTCTTAATGTCTACAAGAATCCTAGATCTATGATGAGGAAGTTGAGAGCTCACTCCAAAAGTGAGGTCAACAATGGCTCTCGGCCATTTATGGAAAGAGAGGAGAGAGGCCTTCTTCTCTCCCTCTTTTCTTCCCAAAATATTCACAAGGTACAGAGAAGAAGAAAGACAGCATTCCTTGATCTCTCTCCATCGACAAGCCAAAATTTGGCCCAAGCCAGCGAGCAATCTCTCAGCCTCCAATGGAAAAATAAGAAGGGGTGTATTTCACCTTGAATTGAACATCCTAACACATTCTATAGGTCAAGACGACCTCAAATGAACCTTCACCAAGGCTCATCACCGTCGAGAAGCTAGAAAATGACCAACATCATTGGAAATCATCCGTGAGTTGGTCTATAAGCCAATCTAGGAGGAGGAAATCCAATTCCTCCCTTCCATAGCTTTCTCACATCATTACGTCGTTCAAGTCAATCCCCGTGAAGGCCACCAGAGTTGAGGTATGCCATGAATGCCACCCTTTGAGCTTTTAATTTTGGTCATTTCTGAAATGAATTTGATTCCTGTGAGGATCAAAACATATAAATTGATTGTAATTCGATCCTTGATCATTTTGTAATTGGAATCACATCAAATTTAGCCTTGGATCGCTAGAAATCTATCAAATTCGATGGAAAATGTTTGTCTCTCATAGGAGATGAATAGGAATGATCTTGCATCCATTCTTTTCTATTTGGAATGGATGGTCAGATCTAACCACATAATTTGATTCAATCCCTATAGGAAATCGTAGGTGACATTAGGACCATATGATCTTTCGATCCATGTCAAGGATCCATCCGTGTACAATTGATGTGGTTATCGTGCATTTGCATGGCCCAATGGCATAGCCACATAATTGCCACATCACACCATGTTAGATGTTTATTTAAAATGGTAAATTTTAAATGATTAAGAAATCATTAAAAAATGCCAAAAAACTTAAAAAAACATAAAAAATAAAAAAATAAATCCAAAAATGCAAATGAGGGCTCTATGGATTCACCTCAATGACTGGAATCCATTAAATCTAGAATCCCAATTAATTTTAGGTATAATAATTTAGCTTTAAATATAATTAATTAAACTCAAATTACTCATAAACCATCAATCTAATTGAAATAAAACTTTGGGAAACTAAAATTGAGGTTAAAATGAATCTTAGAAAAAATGTTCATGAATTATTACAAAGTAATTCAAAAGATATCAAAGTTTAAACTCCAAACTCCAATTTTAATAAAATAAATTAATATTAAATGAAATAAATCATCAAAATTGATCAACACTTTAAATCAACATAAAAAATGCTAAAGAACTTAGAAACTTCAATAGAACTCATTAAAACTTAATGCATCATAAAGTGACCTAATTTGGTAATTAATTAACCAGAATATAGAAAAACATAATAAATCAACCAAATTTCCAAAAATTATGAATGAACCATGGATTCATATTTCATAGAGAAATTTTAAAAAAAAATAAAACCAAGCCTATTTCCTTCACACATTAAATCATTAGGATGTGAACCCTAGACTTAGGTTAGGTCAATCTGTGATACTTTGTGTTGTACTATGATGTGATGTGCTTTTCATATCTTTGTAGTGTATTATTTTAGACTGGATGTCTAGGATTGATTATCATTAGTTTGAATGGTATGACATTATTATTTAGAATTAACTTTATCTTCTGTAGGGGGCTATGCTAAAAAAGGACTACTATCATAAAATAAATTATAAATGTTATTTTCTTGTAGGTATGCATAAGTCCTTAAGCATAGTCCAATAAGATAAGTGGGCTTGCCAAGAAACTAATGCTAAGCTTGTATGTTTGTAAAATATGTTATTTGTATTTTCTTGACATCTATTTTGTAGGGCTTAGGATTTATTTTTGAATTTGAAATGTAAATTTAAGCTTAGAATTAGATGACCCATCCAGCAGATGGGTGTAAAGGTTCCCTATGAAGCCAAATGGAGGTCCCTAAAGAAGGAGACGATCCTATAAAGAAGACACAAAGATCTAAACTTTAGTTATAGGCTGGGTTGTATAAGAGCAGAGCTCGGCTGCTTATTTTCTCTTTCTTACGGGGTGTACAGTGGTACCCAGCCACATTGGCCTTTCTTTAATTTAAATTAACTTGACTTATTTTGAGTGTGCAATAGAATCAACCTGCTTTTCTATGTTTCTTTTTGTGGTATGTTTTCTATGATGGATGCTTAGATGATTAGGCTCTTAAGGAAAACTAAATTTTTTTACCCAACTTAAATATAATCAACTCAAACACAAAATAAAAAAAAACTTGAAACTTCATATAAATAAAATCCTGAGGAATAACTTAAAATCAGTTATAAATAATTAGCTCTTGAGAATAATGTAATCATATTACTCTCAACTCTTGAATTGGGCACTTCACCCATTGCACATAAGGGGCATCTGACCTATGAGGATGACCGCCTTCTTGGGGAAGTCTACCATCTTTTATTGATTTGGCCCATAACCAATTTTAATTGCATGGCATTTAGGCATAAAAATGCATACCCAAGACCTTAAATGAATCATGAGTCAAAATATCTAAAAAACTAAAAATATGTATTAGTTAGATGCATTTAATACCCTACATGATCTTAAGGATTAGGGAGTGAGTCTAGGTTCTTAGATTCTTTCCTAAAAATTCAATAGTCTAGCCATCTTGCATATATGAGACTTACTATCATGGATTTAAAATGCGATTAAGTGGTGTTAGCTAGCAGCCCTTCTAGGTGGGCTATAAGTCCAGAAGAGTCAGGGATATGTTTGTTCCCTCAAGTGAGAGGAATGGCCAATAATTCCCAAAAATAAACCTAGGTCGAGCATCTGACTTGTGTTAGAAGCAAGTATATACTTAGATTCTGAAGCATCCTCCTTAGATTAAGTCTCCAAACCTAGGTATTTCTACAGTCTTGTGCTGTTATAATTTAAGCCTTAGATTTCTAAGAAAATATTAACTCAAAATCCAAATAAAATTCCATAATTTGAAGCTAAAGACATGGTAATTGAAATGCATACTAGGAATCCCAATATCAACAGGCATTTCTTACTTAATCCTGTTTGGCTACCAAAAATAAGTCTTTCCACTTTGGATCATTCCCAATTGAAATTCCAAATATCATTCCTTTGGAAACCAACTTAGAACTCCTTAGAAATAATAACTTATTTCTTTAATCAAGAGTATTCTTAGGAAGAGGACCTTCATTCCTAAGATAATTAACTATAGGGGCATGTCTCTATAGGGAATCATGAACCTAGTTTAAAATAAACCTTGCTCTATTCGTGGAAAAACTCTCTAGTACATTAAAAACCCATTAGCCTTAGGAGTCTTTTATTAACTGATCAAGTCTATTATAGGATAACATGTTTATCTTCTGAGATAATATGTTTATTCCTTAATGAATTTGATCATCCAAAATAAGAAATTCCTAAACTTAATGTGGTGTCATAAATTTTCCCCACAAGGTTGTGCTAAAAGGGACTATCATCATAAATTATATATAAATGTTGTCTTCTTCTAGGTATGCTTAAGTTCCTAAACATAGCCCAATAGGACAAGTGAGCTTGGCAATGCTTAGCCCGTATTTTGCAAATATAATTATTGGTGTGCTATTTTTATTTTCCTAAAGTTTATTTTGCTAGGCTTATGATTTATTTTTGAATTAAAAATGTAATTTGTGCTTAGAATTAGGATAAGATCTATAGGGTCTAAAAATAGCAAGAGTTAACCCTACGAGCAAATGGGGGTAGAGGTCCCCTATAAAGCCCAATGGAGGTCATAGAAAAAGGAGACAATCCTAAAAAGAAGACCCCCATAGATCTAAATTTGTAGTTCTAGGCCAGACTCTATAAGAGCAGAGCTTAGCTGCCCATTTTCTCTTTCTTTCAAGGTGTATATTGGTACCCGACCACATTGTCCTTTCTTTAATTTAAATTATCTTGATTTACTTTGGGTGTGCAATAGACTCAACCTACTTTTTTAGGTTTCTTTTTGAGCTATGCTTTCTGTGATGAATGCTTGGATGATTAGGCTCTTTAGAAAAATTAATTTTTCTACCCAACTTAAATCAAAAAGAAATTAAAAAAATAAAGAAACTTGAAACTACACATAATTAAAGCCCTAAGAATAACATATAATTAACTTAAAATAACTATATTTTGTGAACCATGCTAGCATATTGTTCTAACTCTGTGAATTGGGCACTTCATCAATTGCACATAAGGGGCATCTGACCTTTGAGGATGACCACTTCTCTTCTTGATTTGTCCCACGACCACTTCTAATTGCATGTCATTTAGGCATAAAATGCATCTTTAAAGTCTTAAATGAATTTGTGAGCTGAAACATCTAAAAGCTAAAAAATGTACATTAGTTAAAAGCATATCATACTCTACATGATCCTAAGGATTAGGGACTGAATTTAGGTTCTTATATTATTTCCTAAAATACAATAGCCTAGTCATCTTGCATACATAAGACTTAGCATCATGGATTTAAAATTGCCTTAGGTGGTGTTAGCTGGCAGTCCTTCCAGGTGGGTTATAAGTCCAAAAGAGTCAGGGATAGGTTTATTTCCTCAAATGAGAGAAAGAGTTAATAAATCCTAAAAAAATTAAAACTAGGTTAGAATTTATTAGAACTTAGATTTTGAAGCTTTCTACTAGATTAAGTCTTTAACCTAAAGCATTTTTGCAGTCTTGTGCTGATAGAATCTAAGTCCTAAATTTCTAATAAAATGTTAACTCAAAATTCTATTTAAATTCCAAAATTTAAAGACCAATGATAGGATAATTGAAATGTCTACTTGGCATCCTATTATCAATAGGCATTTCCCACTTAATCATAGTTAACTTCCAAAAATTTGTCTTTCCACTTTTTGGTGTTCCTTTTTGAAACACTAGATGATCATTTTCTTTGGAAACAAACTTACAAATCCATAGAAATAATAACTTATTTATTTAGCCGAGAGTATTCTTAGGAAGACATTCTTCATTCCTAAGATATAATTAACTATAAGGGCTTGCCCTTATAGGGAATCATGAACCCAGATTAAAATAAATCTTGCTCTACTTCCCATGTAGTTTAGGAGAAAATTCTTTAGTATATTAAAAACCCATTAGCCTTAGAAGTCTTTTATTAAATGATCAAATCCATTATAGGATAACATGTTTATCTCTCAAGATAATATGTTTACTTTTTAATGACACAATTGATCATCAAAATAAGAATATTTTAAATTCTATGTGCTGTCACAAATTTTTTCCCAAATTAGTTCCATCCAATCATACAGTTATTATCCTCAAAATCAATTGCATAAATAATAAGGCACATGGAGTCAACAATCTCTTCTTTTTTTAATAATGATAAGCCTATGTTAGTAGTGTTTAAAGATGAAGATGCAAAGTGACCTTTCATCCCCTTTAAAGTACAGAGTAGTATACCAATTTTGCAAATAAGGATTAAACATACTGCAAAATAAATGAAATGAAAGAAAAATATCTCCCCTTAAATATATGCATAAAGAAATACTAAGAACTTGTAAAAGAAAAACATATATAATTGTCCCTTTTTAGCATATATATATATATATATATATATATATATATATATATAAATGTTTTTCAGGTAAATGTTCTGAAAGACATTAGCAATTTATAAATTAGTATTAATAAAGTCAACATTAACATCTCCTTTACAAGCATGATCCCCAATAAAATGGTGTCTAATCTTAATATATTTTGGTTCATGAGTACCGAAGATGATTTTTAGTTAAACAAATAACACTAGTGTTGTCACATTTAACAGGATTATGTTCTAGCCTAATACCAAAGTCTTATAATTATTACTTTAACCAAAGAACCTAAGCAACACAACTTTTAATTACTATGTACTCAACTTCAACAGTAGAATGAGCAACAGAGTTTTGTTTCCTAGAAGACCAAGACATAAGAGATGATTCTAAAAATTAACATGTGTCTGATGTACTTGTCCTATCTATTTTGTAACTTGCAAAGTTAAAATCAGAATAAGCAACCAAATCACATGACAAGAAATTTTTAGGATACCACAAATCTAATCTAGATGTGCTTATCAAATATCAAAATATACACTTAACTGCCATTTGATGAGATTCCTTTAGAGCAACCTAAAAATGTGCACACAAGCAAACAATGAACATAGTATCAAGCCTATTAGTAGCAAGTATAAAAGTAAACATATCATACTCCTATTAAACTTTTGGTCAATATGTTTACCTAATTCATTTAAGTTTAATCTAGTGAAAAATTTTTACTATATTTGAATCTCTTCATGTCAAACCTTTCAATCAAATCATTTGTGTACTTTGTTTGATAAGTGAAGGTGTCATTTTCTTATTGCTTCACTTAAAGACCCAGAAAAAAGCTAAGTTCTCCCATCATACTCATTTCAAATTATTTAGACATCAAAGAGGAGAACTCAACTCACAAAGATTCTTTTGTACTTCCAAATAAAATTTTATCCATATATATTTGCACAATAATCAAGTGATCACCTATCTTTCTAAGAAAAATGGTAGTGTCTACTCTACCATATATAAACCAATGGTCAATAAGGAAACTACTGAATCTACCATACTAAGCCCAAGGAGCCTACTTTAAATCATATAATGTTTTCTTCAATTGGAATACATGATCAAAAAAATCAAGGCTCTCAATCTACAAAGGCATCCTGATCTATAAACCCATTCAAGAATGTATTTTTTTATATCCATTTAAAAGAGTTTAAAGCCCTTATAACATCCATAAGCAAGGAGCAACATAATAGTCTCTAGTCTTGCTATGGGTGGAAAGGATTCCTCAAAATCTATCCCCTCAACTTGGGTGTACTCTTATGCAACTAACCTAGCCATATTTTTTAACAATGCAACCTAAGTCATCTAACTTATTTCTAAAGATCCTATTAGTTCCAATCACATTTTGATCTTGGAGTCTAGGGACTAATTCCCAAACATCATTTCTAACCAACTAATTCAATTCTTCTTCCATAGCTATAATCTAATAATAATCTTTTAATGCTCATCAATAGACTTAGTTTCAATCTTAGATAGAAAAATAAAATGATTAATCATCTTCATGAATTGTCTTCTAGTTCTAACTCATTGGTAGGGATCTCCTATAATCAAATTTGTGGGACGATTCTTAACAAATTTCCACTTTTTAGACAAAATATTATGAACATTTTCTTTCAAATTAATTTTCTTAAATTCTTTTACCTCATACTCAACTAAGTCATCTCTAGGATAATATATAGAGTTTTTTTTCAAATATGATATTAACATATTCTTCAACAATCATCTCTTAGTGAAAACTCTAAGAGATCTATCAGATAAAAAGTAAGCCAAAAAGATTCCATCATCCAATTTGCTATCAAATTTTCCTAAAGATTTTTTTCCATTATTCAATGTGAAACACTTGCAACCAAAGATATGAAAATAATTAATCTTTGGTTTTTTTTCTAAAGAATAATTCATATGGGGTCTTATTCAAGACCAATCTCTAATAAACTCTATTAATAACATAACAAGCAGTGTTAACAGCTTCAGTCCAAAAATATTTAAGTAATTTATAATCATCCAATATAACTCTACTCAATTCAATCAAAAACCTATTTTTCCCTTTATACAATACCATTTTGCTGAGGTGTTCTAGGAGCATAAAAGTTATGTTTCATTCCAGATTCATCATAAAATTCTTCAAATAATCTATTTTCAAATTCACCTTCATGATTTGATTAAATTCTACTAATCAAACAACCTCGATCTCTTTAAAAATACTTTACAAATTTTTAAAAATGTCAAAATCTTTATTCTTTTGTCCTAAAAACATAAACCAAGTAATCTAGAGAAGTCATAAATAATAACAAAACCATAAAATTTTCCATTTAAGCTAGCAATTCTAATGGGTCCAAAAAAATCCATATGTAGAAGTTCTAAAGAGTATAGAAGTAAAAAAAAAACAATGTTTTTACTTTAAAAGAGTGTTTTGAATATTTTTCATGAATACATGCATCACATACATAATAAGAATAAAATTTAATTTTAGGCAAACCATCAGCTAAATAAAGTTTAGCAATTTTATTTAAAGAATGAATGTTAATATGATATAATTGTTTGTGCCATAACCAAATATCATCATAAGAAATTTAAATTCATATTTGCATCATAAAAATTTGAAATTATATTATGCTTTACACCATCAACTAAAAATATTTTATTTAGGTAATTAAATTTTTTTAATTCGAACCAACCTTAATAAATTTTTTTCTTTTGCATTATCACCATAAATAACATATCCTTCTTCACAAGGTTCTATATAAGAAAAATTATATTTGTCACATGTCATATGTCTTGAACAACTATTTTCCAAGTACCATATGCCCCATTTGATCATGCTTTGAAGGCATTCCTACAACAGAAAATTAAGGGGTCCATTTTTGGAACCCAAACATGTTTGGGTCCACATCCTATAGAAGTAATATGCAATGAATGCTCTGAATTTCTAATTTTAAATAACCAAATGAAGTTTGATCAAGAAAATGCTTGAGATTTACGTGCATGGAAATTAAATAAAATATGACCTATTTTGTTACAATAATTACACCAAACACTTGTATTTGCATAAAATTGATATTTAGATGATTTATCTCTACTAGATGAAGCTTGTCAGTGTGAACTACAACATGTACTCAATCTTGCATGTAATAAAGTATTTTCTCTTTTTAAGTTCTCTATAAGCAAATATTGATCTACGAAGTGATTATTTTTAACTTTTAGCTCACTACATTAATCCTTTAAAGATAATATATGCATTCCAACTATTTTTTTTTTTCTAAAACATTATACTTTCTTTTAAATTTTTTATGTTCATTGGCTAGTTCATTAAATCCATCAACTAATTCTTCTTAAGTAATATCTAAACATACCTCACTAGATGTGTCAAGGTCCACCATAAGACAAATATTTGGCTTTTTCTTAGATGTATCAGCATTTGACTCTTCTAAATCTAAATCTGCCCATAACAAATTTTTTTTTCTTTTTCTTTTGAGGTTTCTTATTTTTTTCATCTTTTTTTTTATTTTCAACCTCTTTTCTTTCTTTGAGTTTTCATTTGCTTTTTTTTGGGAACTCTTCTTTTGCATGTTTTAGCTTTTTGCAATTATGACAAATAATGCCATCTCCTACATTTGACTTTTAGTCCAAAATTTATGAACTTTAGATTTTCTATACCTTTGATTTTTCTTTCTCAACATGTTTCGCAATCTCTTTGAAAGCATAGCAATTTCATCGCTATCCACCTCAGAACTTGAGTTAGTGGGTCCACATCTTCTACTTGCAAAGAAATAGTTTTTTCTTCCCCTTTCTTTGAGAATCATCAACTAGCTCAACTAGCCCTCTTTGTGCTAAGACTTGTTAATGTGCTATCAAAGAACCAAGTAGCTAATCAACTGGATATGCAGTTAAATCTTTAGTTCACTTATAGCAGTTACTTTAGCATACCATTTTTCTGAAAGACATCCCAAAATTTTATAAACTAAATCTTCATTTTTATACATCTTTTTAAGTGAATGCAATGTATTTATTATTTTCAAAAAATGAGTATACATATCAGATAGGCAACAAATGAAATAATTCATACTCATGTACTAATTTTGTTGTATGTACATCTTTTACTTCATTAGTACCTTCATATGTAATAATAAACTTATCCTAGATTTTTTTTAGTAGTACTAAGCATGAAAATTCTCATGTAATCATTATGAAGTAAAGCACAATACAAAATATTACATGCCTTTACCTTAAATTCATCTAATTCTCTTCCATAGATAGATCATTCATCAAATGGTTTTTCAACTTTCAAGCCATTTGTTTTTCAACAATGGGTCTATGGTATTGATGTGTCAATAAATGACATATTCTAAAATCTTGACCACGAATAAAAGTACTAATACAATATTTTCAGTAATAAAATGGAACATTATCAAGCTAAGGTCATCTATGTTTAGATTATCTTTTAGGTAGTGTACCTTTATGAAATACTTGATGCATAGTGATAGACTTAGGGATGTTAAGCCACAAAAATGAGCTTAGGATCTGATACTAATTATTATGAAGCTTTGGCACCCAAGAGGGGGTGAATTGGGTGATTTTAAAAATTACTATAATTTAAAACTTAATTTTGAGTTTTATAGAAAACTTAATTGCAAAAGAAAGATAAGAGAATTTTAATGATGGGCAGAGCACCGAGCATTAAGCACAATAAAGTAAACTACAAAAAAGTAAATGTAGGAAACAAAAAACTTTTATGTGACTTGGCCAAATCTAAAAATTGGCCTAAATCCATGCATAGCCACCCTAATTAGAAACTCACTAAACAAAATGAGAATATAACCAATCTTTTATACTTTTCTACACGAGCAAGTACAAGCCTAACAATAAAGTCAAAATAATAAGGAAAAGAAGATACAAAATGAAATACCTAACTCTCAAATTTTAAAATAATTTTGCACTCAATCTGACTAAACAGTATTAAGACAAATAAGATTGAAGAGCTCAAGCTTATATTTATATTTTATAAAGTTAAATGAACTTAAAAACTTTCAAACACAATGTGCAAAAGTGATATAAGAAGATTAAAGCACTTGTGCAAAATGAAGATGATAGTATTGAAAGCAAAATTCAACAAATTAAAGTTCATGAAAGCCATATGAAAGTAAAACCAATTCAACAAACCAAAGAGAAAAATTTTCAAATCTTTTGAAGGAATAATGAAAAAAATCAAGAGAATATTTTGACAATAAGGCACATAAAAATCTTTATTCAAATCCAACCAAAGAAGTTAAATATTCAAGAGAAAAAGTTAAAGTAATTTTCTTACTCAAGTCCTTTATATGCATGGAATGAGATTTATGACATGGTTGAACTTGTAGAACAAGGGAAAGGTAATAGTCTCTTTCTTTAGCTAACTACTTCCAGCTTTTTTATCTCATCTGCCATGATAACAGAGGGGATTTTGTTTACCATGCTTTGCCCAACTCATCGATCCTTTTGTTAGATAAAATGAATAGGCCTATATTTAAAAGATGTAAGTTTATAATAAGATGTAGGCCCTTCTTCAAAATATGTAAGGAAATAAGAGGAAGAGTTAGGAAAAGGAAGGACCTTATCCTTCTAATGACCTCAACAAATGGCTTGGGAATGGGGTTGGCTTATAGCTTTCCTTGGACTGGAAGGTTAGTATACACTTGACTAAATGTTGTAAAGGGTTCTGATTGAAATTTTCTTTTCACCATAAAAGAGAAGTTTGAAGGATGTTGAAGATAATCTCCACTTGAAGATTTGTTGACGATGAGAAAAGTGGAGAAGAACTTTTGCACTTCAATCCAATGCAACCTTTAAGATGATTTTCGAACAAGGTGTTTGAAGAGATATTTCCCACTTACGATTCAAGAAAATAAATTGCAAGTGTTTGGCCTAAGAAGAGAGAAGAAACAGAGGAAGAGTCATGAGATCATCTCTTTAAATAGAGTTAGGGTCAAGTGCTTTTCGACCAAACTAAAAAGAAGAGGAGGGAAATAATGAGAGGGAGAAATTAATAAGGAAGTTATTTGATTTAAAACAAAAGAGCACATGCAAAATAAATTCAAACAAGGGTATTTGAGTTTTGGCCAAGAGAAAAAGATTATATATATGAAGGAAGGAAATTAATCAATTCAATCAAATAAATTTAAATGATTTTGGCCAAGCATGAATAAAGATAGGGAACATTATTTTGGCAAGATAATAAATTTTGAATAATTAAAAACTTAATTTAAAATTTAAATCTAACTAAATTCAAAAGTTATTAGGCTAGCCATGCAAGAGTGGAGGGAATTATTTTGAATGCACTTAACATAAATAAGCTATCACTAATTAATTGAGGAATCAATTAAGGAAGTAATTCAAAAAAAAATTAAATTTAAAATAAAGTAAGGATAAATTAGCATGGAAAGGCCAAGGTATTTCCAAAATTTGTTCAATCATGATTTAATGCAACATATATGAGAGATCAAAGCTTAACTAAATTTATTTTGATGAGTTAAGGCAAGTCATCTAGTTATAACAATAAAATAAATCAAAGGAAAATCCAAGTTGAAATTCGACCAAGGGGTTTCCAAAAAGAATTCAATCTCCATCCAATACATTTAATCATGAATCAATTATGGGAGATCAATTTAGAAGAGATTTTAATTAATTTAAAAAAAATTACTCCAAAATACAATAAAAGAACAGCCAACCATGGACTTTCCATAAACAAGAAATTTAAAATAGGAAAGTGTATAAATACATGACTCATTTAAATTTTAATTTAAATTAACTTAAATTAATTTAAATAAGCTCAAATTAACGTAATTAAAGCATGATAGGGTCGTCCAAGCATTTCCAAAATGATATATATCATTTTTGGAAACAAATAAAGGCAATTTAGAATTTGAAATTTGAAATTCAAAATTCAAATAATTTTAGAATTTGAAATTCCATAAAATGAGGAAAAATAATATGGTATTAAATTAATTAGACCACATAAATTTCTCATCCCAAAATCATAAAAAATTTGTCCAAACTAAATTGGGATGATAACTTTGATAGGAGAGAGAAAATAAAAGGATATGAGAGATAAAAATAATATGGTTAATTCATGAATAATTTCACTCTCGTGAAAAAATAAATGGATAATTAATAAGACCAAGTATGAAAATAATTAAATGAAGTGTGAAATAAATCCAACAAACTTTAAAAAGCAATGGATAAATCTTACACTCATGTAATTTCTTAAATTATCCAAAAAGGATAATTTAAAGAATAATTGACAATATCATGCAAATAAAATATGAAAAAGTATACAAAAATTCAAAGAAATGATATTGAGTAATTTAAATTATTATTTTTATATTTTTGAGATTTTAGTTGTTATATTATTGCATAACCTAGGAAGTTTTCCAAACTGCCCTCGTCTAGCTAATCTTGACTTCTCAAATTTGACTTAGCTTACTTAGTGTGGTGAGCTTCATGAAACACTTGAAATAAAGCATTAGTTACATCCAATCATATAATTTTTATCATCAAAATCAATTGTATAAGCAATAGGGCTCATGGAGTCAATAAAAACATTATTTTATACTTATAAAAAATTTGATATATAATTTTAACTATTTCAAAACTTATTTTAAAGTTATTAAAATAAGATGACATATTTTAGTCTAATTAAATCTTTAAGATGAGATCAAAGTCTTATCAAGATTATAAGTAATCTCAAACCACTCTAAACACCACACATTTGGTGCTACGATAAGCATACCCATAGATATTTGTTTAATCTAGGATAGGATGTTATTAGGAATTTTTGTTATATGGCAATTATATTTTTGCTTTGTGTGTACTAGACATATATTTTATGTTCTCTTTTAATATGATGTTTACTATGTGTGAGATTTGCACACTAGATTAATAGTATATGCTTTTCCTTAGATGTTCATGTCCAAAAGTAGATGACTTAATGATTAAATTTATAATAAAACTATTCTGTAGGTGCCTGCTATCTCACCCTTCCTATCGAGCTTGATCTATTTCATGTTACATGTTATATTATACTTGTGGACATTCACTCTTATTTTTTATTGTAAGAAATTGAGTCTAAATTTTATTTTTCTTTTCTCATGTGCCTTTTAGAGTCTAAGAAGAGTTTGCATTAAAACTAAAGTATGAACATGAGTCCCCAATAGACCATGTAAAAGCTGGGACCAAGAGCAGCTTGCTCATGTCTCATATCTTTAGTTCAAATATTTACTTTTTGTATGGACTTAAGATCGAGCATGTATTTATGTGGCGGACCTGACCACTTCCTTTTCTTTTTATCAAGGTGTATTACAAACTCTAATTCTAACTGACCTTTTTATATTTATTCTTTCATGATGTGTTCATTTTACTCAGACACGTGTGATGATTTTTATTCTTTCTTACTATAGTGTGATAGTCTAGCTTACATTTGCATTAGGCTCATAGGGCAAAAAAAAATTTCTATAAAAGTTAATAATTTGAAAGCTAATTCTAAAATTTTGGAATAAAATGATCAATATTTTCATAATAAACTTTTACTTTAATTCATGGCTTATGGCCACTCTTTAAAATAATTTCATTTCATGGCTTTAACCCCTTGCATAATTGATGGAGTCTCCACATTAGGGATAGATAGTTTTGCATCATTTTATTACCTTGGAGAGTATATTTTCTTCTCTGTACTTGATTATACTTATGATTTATTCACTTATGTGGTTGTCTAAAGAATCACAGGGTGTTAGTGGATGTCCTGACCTAAATAGGATTCTAAATCCATGTTGGGTAATCCAACTTTAGCGGTTGGGTTATTCTTTTTTTTTTCCTTCCTCAAACTTCTTCTCCCACTTCGAAGAGTATAAGTCCTATTCATAGGATTTTTGGTTGGTTTTTTTTGTTGGCCTTAAATTTATGAATTCCCCTAGACGATGTAATTCACGGATTGTTAATATGAGATTATTGGCTATGTTGGGTTGACTAGTTTTTTGGCTAAATATATTTATGGTTTAATAACCCAAGATGACAGATCCATGAAATTTTGACTTGGTTATGTCTACCAAATATGGAAATTTTTTACCTATTTTTTGGAAGCCCTCTTGATCCCATTTTATTGCTTAACATATTTTTTGATGTCATTTTATAGGCCTTAATTATTGAAAAGAGAACTCCCATTAAGTTACAATAATTCACCCTTTACCTAGTGGCTCGATTAAGCTTTGACAACTTGAGGTATCCTTTATTGACATCATAATAATTTTCTTAGTTAACCATATGATGATTTATAAATTACAACCAAGACTATTTTAATCAAGAGCATTCTTAAGTATCCCCTAAAATGTAATTAACAAAGTTGGACATAATTTTTGGGAGTTGCTCTTTACCCCAAAATAAAAATAAATTTGATTTTTTTGGTTATATGTAAGAATCTCCATTGGTTTTTTTTTTTTTTTTTTTTTTGTAGATATGTTTGGTTCAAGCTAGTTTAATTTTTGTAGGCTTTCATTTCTTAACTTATCTTATAAAAACTATCTTATGAACATCTTCCCTACTCCTTTTGTTATTTTATCAATTTTGTTTTCTCTTACTCTTGTAATCCTCAAACTCACCCTTTCATTGTCAAACAATGATGATGAGTGATCTTGGCGAAGAGGCTATTTATGAAAAGTGATGATTTAAAATAAAAGGCAATATATGCACTATAGGAGGCAAATAGAGTATTCTTGAATGACATGTTTTTCTTAGATTCAACCTTTATATATATATATATATATATATATATATATATATATATATATTCAAGGTTGTAGCTACTTGTACAACTATGGGTTTAGTTTTTATTTCATGGCCTCACTTGCTGTGCTTATGGTCATAGACGAAATTGAAGCTTAATTCTTTAGGGGTAGTGATAGGTCTATTTGTGAGTTCATGCATTCAATTTTTATTTATATGTTCTACCATAATGTTACACTATTATGCTTTTGTTTATTAATATACTTCAAGGTTTGGCTAGATATGGTGTGGCTTTCACATTTAAGCCAATATTCTGCATCCTTCAAGGGTTAAACATTTGAATCGAGATGGTGAGTTGATGGTAGAGGATGGGTGAAGTTCAAATTTCACAATATCTCCTTTGTCTCCAAATCACAACAAAATTAAAGGGAATGAAATTAGGATTTTTTTTGTTTTGGTTTGGTTTCTATTTGGTAATTATTTAGTATACACTTTGTGTATATCATCATTTGATTTGATGATAACAAATCTTGTGCAATAATTTTTTGTAAGATAAATTATCCACTCTAATTGTTATGATTGTCATTCTTAATTTAGATTTTTATTGATGATAAATATATATTCTTGAAGCTACTAATTATTTATTTCAAGTATTTCAGGAAATTCACCACTCAACTTGCTTAGCTGGATCGGGAAAGTCATATCAGCTAGACTAAGATAATTTGAGAAACTTTTTAGGTAATACAATAATAATATAAATAAGAGTTCAATAATATGAAAATAATAGTTTAAATAACTTCATATCATTCTTTGAATTTTTGCATAATTTTTCATATTTTATTTACATGATATTTTTCAATTATCCTTTTTGGATAATTTAACTACTTGCATGAGATTAAGCCACATGCATTTTCAAAGTTTGTTGGATTTATTTCACACGTTATTTAATTATTTTCATTCATGATCTTTTAAATAATTTATTTATTTCAGGATGAGAGTGAAATTATTAATGAATTATCGATATTATTCTTTTTCTCTCTCATATCCCTTTTTTCTCTCTCTCTCTCCTATCAAAATTATCACACCAGTTTAGTTTAAGCTGAATTTTTTTTTTTTTTAGGATGAGGAATTTAATGTAATTTACTTAATTTAATACCATATTATTTTCTTTTATTTTATGGAATTTCAAATTCTAAAATTAATTATATTTTGAGTATCAAATTGTATATTGCCTTGATTCATTTCTAAATTTGTTTTTTTTTTTTTGTTTATGACATATTTTGGCTGAAATTTTATTGGTTCTTATCATGATATATCTTATTTATTTCATTTTACTTAAAGCATTAATATTTTCCATATTTGAGATTTTTTTTAAATTCAAATTATTTTAAATTTTGAATCTCGCCATAAATTATTTTAAATTTTATTTTACTTATTTTTTTCATGCTTATGATGGCCCCCTATTTATTATAATTTATTTAATTCGGTTTTATTTGAATTAATTTGATTTAATTTAAATTTAAAATCAAATGGCTTTGGGTTTAATGCACTTTCTATTTTTGAATTTTATTTTTGGTAATATTTAGCGCTCACCAAAATCTATTTTTATTTAAATAAAAAATATTTTAAAATTTCAAATTCCTTCTTAATTAATCTCTCTTGATTGATAATTTATTGAATATCATTACTTTGAGATTGATTTATTTAATGAAAGTTTTGGCCATCCTATATGATGAAGAATATTTAATTATTTTAAATGCATTTAAAAATATTCCCTCCATGGGGGAATGTCTCAAACTTACTTGAATTTTTTAAATTCAAATTCAAATTTATTGTTTTGAATTTGAATTAAATCCCTTCCATATTTAGTTTCCTCATATATTTTTCCCTCTTGTTTCCTCTTGGCTTGGCCGAAATTTTCATGGACTAAACTCTATTTAAGGAGTTGATTTCTTGACTTAACTTTCTCTTGCAAAAATACTCTCTTTGCCAAACTCTTGCAAAATAATTTCTTAGTGTTCAAGTGCTCAAGTTCTCTCATTTCTTCTTTACATCTTCAGCCATAACCAAGGGAGATCTTCTTCATCATCTTCAAGTCTTGTGCTCACATATTCATTCATCAAAAGACTTAAGTAAGATTGTTTCAAATTGCTTCAATCATTGTTGGTTTCGATTTTTGATGGTTTGGTTATTAACATTGTTGAAAATTATCTAAAAAAATCTCAATCATTTTTCAAGTGATTTAAATAATTTATATTATCATTAATTTTTGTTTTGATTTATGATCACATCTTTAAGGCTTTTACAATTATTTCTTTTCATAGTTTTTATATTCATGATCTTTATAGTTTACATTGTTCAAGTTCTTTAAAAGTTAATTTTTATTCTAGCACATTGTCTTAAAGTTATTTTAAGTTTATACATTCAAATCATCATTTCACCTTGTGGAAATATTTTCAAAGAAATATTTATTTCAAGTATTTTACATAAAGATCATATCATTGCATTATTTTAAAAACATAAAGAAACATACACACATTGAGCTCTCTTTCTGGTTTATCTTATTATTGTTTTGTTCGGGCTTGTGAGCAATTTTTTTTAAAATAAGAGAGATAAATTTAATTCTTGTATTTTTCTTTTTTTCTTATACTACTTTATTTGGGGTTGCACTTGCTCGTGTTGGAAAGTACATTGTTGCGGTTGTACTTGCCCAATATAAAAAAAGTATATTGTTGGGGTTGTACTTATCCGGTGTAGAAAAATATGTTGTTGGGGTTGTATTTATCTGGTGTAGGAGAGTACGGGAGATTAGTTATAATCTCATTTGATTATTTAATTCTAGTGGTGACATACATAGGATGGTTTTGTATTTTGAACCACATAAATAATTTATGTGCCTCCTATTTTACTTTTATGTATTTGGTTTGGTTGTTGCTTTGCTCTTTCAATATAAAAAATTTTATATATTTTGTAACTAACTTTTATACAAAGTTTAAAAACTAAGTTTTAATTTGAAAATCTTTTAATATCCTCTTAATAATAATCATAATTTCCTAACTAAATTAAATAATGTTTCTTTAGCCCATACATGTTACCAACCAAGAATATGTGGAGATGTTTGCATTATTTTGTTAAATTCTACTCTTTGTGATAGAAAAAAATAACTTTCTCTAGTTCAATTCTTTGTTAAAATTTTATAGCAATTCTAATACATGTACCATTTTTGTGGTTGCAAGGTATGAAGGTATTACCAAAGTCCTTCGGTCATACAACCCCCTCATTGTTATGCCAACTTCTTGTTATAGTTTTAGTTGATAAGAATTTTAATAATTATCTCATAATATATGCTAAGTAGTTTGTTTGTATAGAAATCACACTATTATTTTTGTTTCATATGTTCAAATCATGAATATTTGTTTATGATAATGTGGTCTATTTGAATAGATCAATATTCAAATCACACTTCTTTGTTTTTCTTTCTAATATTGCAATTGTAAAATAATAATAATAACACTCACAAGATATTGCTTCATGACAAACTATTAATGAATAGTAAATCCATCATAAATGAAATTCCAAGAGCATATCCATCATAAATGCAAGAAAACTCAATGTGTTGGCTAACAAAGAACATTAATACGGTCGTTAAACAAAATTTAGATTCACTTATTGTTAAGAAAGGAGAGGTAGACCTAAGAAGACTTGGTTTGGATGTATAAAAAATGGCCTTAGTTTATTAGAATTAAATGTGAATTTAACACTTAATAACACACAATGGAAAATAAGTTTCATGTAGTCGACCCCACATAGTGGGATATAGGCTTGTTGTTATTATTATTGTTGTTATTAGTTATATAATACTCATTGCAAATCAGAGAAATCAAATTAATCCTTCAATTCTACCAAAAACCCAACATAATACATCTAAAACATAATAAATTCAACCTACCTTTAAAAGCTAACATTTCATTCCCCCTTTTAAACTCTCATTATCTCAAATTTTAACAATAGTCTCAATGAATAAGAAGAAAGTTGAATCAAAATTTCCACAAACTCTTCCAAAAAACCAAATCTAAGATGAATCTACCTTCAATATCTCTTACAAACTAAAAGCACATGCATAAAACACACATGTTACTTTAGAGTAGTTCACAACTTTGTTCAAAATATACAAATTGATAATTACATAAATATGAAAGTCTAGTTCACAACCACTACTCAAAATACCAAAAAATGATGATTACAAAAATCTCCACATAAAATTTTAGCACATACAACTCTTATAGAAAATAAACATTATTACTACAACTACAATTCAAACAGCAATCAAAATTTTAATTTGCAGCATCTCTTATTTAATTTGTCCAATTTCAAACACTCAACTTCATCTACCCATCTGAAGTAATTGCAAGCATCTATTGTCCTATTTTGGGGATACCAATAAAATTTTTATTCATATTTTTCACCTCTGTAGCAAGTAAATAGCTTACATTACAAGTTGTTGTGATTATATTTGACACTCTTGATTGCTCATTGATGTTACTGAGTATTTTAAATTCATTTTTCCACAAGCACCATACCTTAAATATGAACAAATAGTAGAAACCTTAAATAATTGTACATAATAAAGGAAACCATAAAAGCATTATATGTACCTTCCATGAATAATTTTCTTGGTTTCATACACATAATAGAAAAGTTTGGGACAATAATAAGCTATCAAACTCAGCATAAGTGTTTCAAAATATAATTTAACATAAGCAAACTATTGAACCAAAAGATTCATGTATAACTCTTTCCAATTATAGAACCCAAAATCTTAATAAAAATCACAAGAAAAATTTGCATACATTTTGAAATAAAGAATTCCATAGGCTTCATTTGCTAGATTGTCAAATTAGTTTTCGGCAATAACTAGCAAGAAAAAATGGTATGGTAAATTGTTTAATCATTCCTCCAATAAGAACAAAAACATAGAAAATACAATAATGAGAGAATAATTCATACTAAAATTGTATATACTTGGATTCAAATTAGATACATAAAAAAAACAAAATAGTATTAAAATAAAAAATTTTAAAAGATACATGACCAATAAAGTGATCTTTTTTTTATGGAAAGAGAAGGGACAAAAAAGAGAAAATTTTGAGACAAATGGGCTAGTAGGTTGTCTGAATAAGGAGTGCAATGTAAAACAAATGTAGTGTAAAGTGAATGTAATGTATTTGAATTACTTTAGGTTATTTGGTTGGAAACTCAACAAATACATGGGTTCATTTTTACTTGTTTGGTAGAATGATGTAATGTAAAGCATTTTCTTGGGGTTAAGAGTGGTGGTGGTGGAGACCGATAGTAGGGATTGTCACCAGCGATAGTGAGTAGCTGATTGATGGTGAGTGAGTGATCTACCATGTCAACCGTTTCCAATGGTCGGTTGTGGAAATGGCGACGGCTATGGGCTACTAGCAGTAACTGGAGGTGGCAATGATGGTGGCGATGGTAGTGGTGGGTAGTGGCCGTGGATGGCATTGAGAGGTGGTGGAAACAGCCTCCTGCAATTGGTGATGTTAGATGTTGGGTTGCGCAGCCATCCTAACTTTACACCAATTGGTGTATTTAAAATTCGCCCAATTTGGGTGAACTCCAAATACACCACAAATCACATTTCCAATGCATTTCAAATAATCTATAAATACTTTCAAATTTTACTTTGCATCATTCCAAACACTCAAAAAAGTTAAAATATTTGCATTTTATTTACTTCACATCTAACCAAACATCCCCTAAGTATTATACAATATTTAGTACTTGACATTCTCCAACAAACTAATCAATTCAATGAATTATCAATTTGAACTAAGTGTATTGAATTTAGAAGAGAACATCATACTATGTATATTCAAATAAAAATTGATAAAAATTTATCGTGCCAAATAAAGTCATAAGAACCATTTACAACACTAATAAGCACATAAGAAACTAAGTTCAAATAAAATATTAGTTCAAGTAAGAATTTAAACTACTATAATTTATTTATTATTCATATTCAATAATTAAAAATAAAATACTAATGTTTTCATCTAAAATAATTATTTACTTATTTTAAATTCTAAACATTTACTTCTAAATAAATTCAAGGAACTATGAGAATCACATAAAATTACTTGAGGACAAGAGTTTGAGGTATTTGATTAATGAGTAAATTTAGTGAAATAATTTAGAAATGAGCATATATTTTAAGTAAAACTAAAGTAATTTTATGGTTATTGTCACTAATTTATGGTGTTTCTAACAAGAAATTTCAGTATGTAAAAGAAATGAAAATTTTTACAAGAATGTCAAAGTGACACCTTGGCTTTGTGCTATGCAATGCCGCATCACTAGTTACAAAAAATATGACCAAAGAAATAGAGAACATGCGCATTGGCATTGGAATTGACATTGCAGTGCTTAAGTGGGTGATCAGTAAGACTTTAATAAAGAGACTTGGGCATGATTAAAAAAGTGCTTTGGCACTAAAAAGAGTAAAAATGGGCCAAGAACTTAGAGAGCTCTACGTCTTGATGCTAGAACCCATAAAGTGAAGCCATAAGATTCAATGGTTGGCACTTTGGTTCTGCTCTTTATGGCACCATGGAATTATGACCCAATAGATTCACTTTTAAATTAACTTTGAGGTTTGTTAGGGGAGTTACCAGTGTAGTTATGGGAGAAATTCAAGTGGGGCTCAACTACTAACAAATAAAAAGACTTATGAAGTGTATTTGTGGGGTTTTTATTTTTATTCTTATTTTTGTCATTTTATCACTTAGATGTACTTTGGAGTGTCACTTAGTGTATGAAGTGTGTGAGAAATGAAAAAAGAGAAAATTACTGAGAATAAATTACATTCATGAAAGCAATGAGGAGGAGGAAAAAAATTTTAGGAGAGAATTTTCTAGTTCATTCTTTCATTAACTTTATATTTTATGTGTATTTTAAATTTTTATGAATTGTAATAGTGATTTCCCCTTCTCATTGATGAACTAAGTGTTATTAAATTGTATTTATGGTAAACTTATGTTGTTCTTTGGATAATCTTGTGTTGATGTTGTGATAAAGTTGTTTAGTTATTTCATTGCTCTTTGTACTTAATTTAGTTACATTCTAGCCATATGCAAATTTAAAATCATGTTTAATCTATAGATATCAAAAGAGTCATAGATGAACAATTATAGAGAAATAAATAGGCATATGAGTATATATGTATATATTAGTTAGATTTGCAAACTTAAAAGAAAATGCAACTAGGTGCCTAGTTCCTATTTTGTGATATATGCGGAGAAAAGGTGTAAGGTGGTTATAGATGGCAGTAATATCATGAATGTAATATATACCAATTAGAGTGAATCTTAAGTGAGAACCTAAATTTGAGCCATTTCATGTGACTTGGATAAATTACACTTTTTTCCCATGACATCTACGTGCTTAGTGCCTATAAAAATAAATAGCTATACAAATCATATTTTGTATGATGTTTAGCCCATTGACATAACACAAATATTATTTAGTATACCTTAGCTTTATGATCTTAATATGATTCATTATCATCAAGAAAATAAATCTATTTTTAAACATAATGAAAAGTCAATAAAATTGTTGCCTATGAAATCGATAGATAAACATGCACCTATTCCTCCACACAAGCCTAGCTATAGGATCCAACTAATTCCTAGTCCAAAATAAATAGGAAAATTCAATTGATTGTGATATCATCACCTACTACTAAGAAGAATGCTTCTGATCTAGCTCTTTAAAGTTGTTCCCCTTCACCTTTACCATTAAATAACAAAGTAGATGTTGACTCCATGAGCCACATTACTTATGCAACTATTTTTGATAATAGAAAATATATGATTAAATGAAATTAATGTTTTATTTTAAGTATTTCAGGAAGCTCAACAAATTCAATATGCTCAATCTAAAGTAGAAAATCAAGATCAGTCTAGAATAGGGCAGTTTATGAATCTTCCTAGATTTTGTGATAGTAAGATAAATAAGAGCTTAATAATATGAAAATAATGGCTTAAATATATGCATATCATTTATCTTAATTTTTACACATTTATTTGTATTTTAATTGCATTATTTTTTCATTTATTCTTGGAATTATTATTTTTAAATAATTTAATTACTTATATGAGATTAAACCTTATCCATTATTTTTTAAAGTGACAAAAATTTATTATACACTTCGTTAAGTTATTTCCATGCTTGGATTAATTATTTATCCATTTATTTTATCATGATAAGTAAATTATTCTTTCATTATCAAAATCATTTTATTTCTCTCCGATTAAATTGATTAGATTTGGATTTATATGAATTAATTTAGCTTAATTCAAATTCAAGTAGGCTATTGAATTAATGCCTTTTTTTCTTATTTAAATTCTTTTTATTGGAAGTCATGGCCAGCCCCTTTTAATTAATCTTTAAATTAATTTATGATGAGTTTAAAATTCAAATACTTTCCCATTTAATCCCTCTTGATTGAATTTGAATTTATCTACATTTATTTATACTTAATCCATTTATGGAAACTAGCATGGCTGAAATTATCATTTTAATTTAATTAATTATACTTATAAATTAATTCATGTGACTTGCCATCTTTATTCTCATCTAATTGTTTAATTAATCAATCTTATTAAGTGCATTAACCCTTGATTGAAGCCCTATATAGAAACTCTTGATCGTCCCATACTTTTAAGAATTTTGAAATTATTTTATTTTGAATAATTTTAAACACTTTCCTTAATTAATATATTCATTAATTAGCAAGTGTTTCATTCCCTCCTATAATGCATGGTTGGCTACATTAATCCTTGATTTGAATTGAATTTAAACTTATTGTCATGTGCTATATTTTTCAAATTTAAATCTTTACCTTAATTCTTTTTTCTATTATTTTATTTCTTCATATTCAAAATTTTCTTGGCTCAAACTTACATTGCATTAATCCTATTTTTATTTTGGGTTTGCTCAATTATGCTAAGTTGTTTGATTCTTCCTTTCATTTCCTTGACTAGCCACACTTATTTGATTTGAATTCATTTGAGTTCAAATCAAGTGCTTTGATTTCATTTTTTTCCAAATGTAATTTCCCTCTCATTCCTTCCTTTCCTTTCTCTCTTTCCTTGGCCCAAATTCTCATGGTCCTAAATGTATTTAAATAAGAACTCTCACAAATTAATTCTTCTTAATTCTGTCTACCTTGGCCAACCCTTGATAGTTGATTTCTTGGAGTGTTTCTTAAGATTCAAGGTGCTAAAATCACATTGTGCAATACCTTGCTTGAATATTAAGTGCTTAAGATCATCTCCTTTTTTTCTCAACTTCAACTACATCCAATGAAGATCATCTTTAAAACTTTTTTAAGCATGTTTTAAGCCTTGGAAAGTTTACATCAAATAATTTGTATTCATTGCTTACACGTACAAGGATTTGAGTAAGAGTATTCATTTCACTTTGTTCTTTTGAATTATTGGTTTTATTGGCATGATTTGGATGAAAATATTCATGTGTTTTATAGTTAAAGTTCTTCTCTAATCTCTTTTCATTCTCTTTCAAGTGATTTTAAAGGTTTTCTTTTTGGTTTGATTAAAATAAAATCATAAGGCTTTTAAAAATATTTTTTCATAGCCAAGATCTTAGCCATCCACTTTGTGCAAGTGTTTTAAAAGTTATTCTTCATTCTTATATTTTGTTTTTAAAATATTTCAAGTTCATGTCATTACATACTTTGAATTCATAAAAGATATGATTAACCTTGATCTCATTTCTTATTTATCTTTTAGTAGGCTTAAGTATGAAAGTATTTTTAAATTTGAGAGTAAGATATTCATATTGTATCTTTTCTTTTCTTTTCTCCCTTGAACTTATTTTGGGGTTGTGCTTGCCTGGTGTAGTAAAGTATAGGAGATTGGATGTAATCTCATTTTATATTAGTAAATTCCTAGTCAGAGTGACTAAGCGTGGACATAGATTAGCTTTTGGGGTTTGGCTGAATCACATAAAAATATCTATGCTTCTTATCTTTATTTTTGCATTTTATTTTTCTTTCTTGGTTTTTGGGTTGCATTATTATTTTGCTCTTTCAATAAAATATATTTTTCTCTTTTATTCAACAAAATTTTCCTCAAAAAATAAAATTATTTTATAATTTGAAAATCTTTTAAAAACCTAATTCACTACTCTCTTTGGTGACATAGCCTCTTAACAACACAGACCTTGATCTATAATATATAACATTTTTTGGCATGATTCATTGGCTAGGTTTAGAGAGAATTTTTCTTTGTCAAAAACTTTGATGTTATAAGAGGAGAATGATAAGTAATGTGGATATCTTTTATTTCATTAGAATCATTAAATTTATATACAAGATATGTTTTAGTAATTTTATTAGGTGCAATATATAATAAAGTTGGTGTTTCTTTACCTCATTTCATGGTAACTAGTCCTAAAAGTTGATACTCCAATTGTGTTGATGGATGAAAGGTTATGACAGCAACTCTTTTGGGAGCAATCTTTAGTACCTGGCTTGAACATTAAGATAGGCTAGAGTGCAAGTTTAAAAGTGCTTAACAAAAATATGTAATCTTTGGTATGGGAACTATTTCATAGCAAGCTAATAACTTCAAAATCTGGCACATTTATTCATCATCGAAAGATTTATCATAAAATATGATTTTGCTAAATTGGAGAGCAAGAAAATTTTCTTCTTCTGATTTATAGGGTGTTAATCTTTAGTCCTCTATTTAAAAAGTCATCTTATTTGATTGTTTAGAAAATAAAAAGATAGAATATATGGGAACTTGCTTGTATTTGATACAATCAATGAGGTCAAATGATAAGATGGCTTCTTTTTTGGAAGAGAGTACTCGGAATCATTATATGTGCTTATCTCATTTACAAAAAAGGGTTGTTGGTCATTGGGGGTAGAAAATTTTCTCCTCAATAAGTATACTTAATGCTTTGTTGTAAAATTGATGGTATCATTTCATATTTATGTAACTAAAGTCTTCTCAATAATGCTCAAAAGGACATATTAGTGTCTCTCACATGGAACTTTGCTTCTTTCATAAAGTCACCAAATTATAGTGGTAATGTGATAGATCCTGAAGTCTTCTGGACTTTTGTATTAACTCCATGCAACATGAATTTGTCTGAATATAGCTTCTTCATGTGTAGTGATAGAAGCTTTATGATTTGCACTATAATTACATTGACTGATGATTTAAGATATATTAAGATTTAATTAAGAGTATTTCCATAGAACATTGTGTTTACATATAGGGGTATATTATGATTAGTATTTTTTTAATAATAGATGCTCATTTCAGAAGGTGATGGATAAAATATCATATGAAGGAAAAGTTTCATGTGAATTTAAGTAGAGTTTTAATCAAATTTTGATGCATCTCAAGTGATAACATGTGAGATTCATATATTACTAATAATGTTATAGGTCCTCTCAAATGGGCTAATACTATATAGTCTACCTTAGTTTCTATCTTAGTTTTTTTTGATATAGAGCACAAATTTTCCTTAGTTATGGGATTTGCTATGACTCTTGGTAATTATATTCTTGTCTTTATTTTTGGTCACATTCTTAGGAGTTGGAAGAATTTTACTGCCTCTCAATTAGATGCATTAGTTTCTTCTTTTAAAGGATGTAATACCAATTCTTTATCTAAAGAATCAATTTTAACCTTTAGTTGGGAGACAACTTTAACTAGAATTAACACAGGTTCTTCTTCAACTTCTTCATCAAAATTATGGATCATTTAAATGGATTTTTGAATCCAAATTTATTTGTAGAATAAAGCATAACCTTATTAGGTATTTGGGAAATAGGGTTAAGAGAAGTAGAAAAGTGGAAAATAAGAGAAGTGTAATAAAATCCAAAATTTCACTATCTCAAAAGATCTCAATACAAAACATATTTATTTTCCAAGAGAAATTTATAGATCATAATGTCAGTCTTAGAACCCATAAAAAGGGAAAGTGAGCCTTAATTGGAACTTTGAATCAACCAAGACTTTTACAAGGTCTTGGCCAAGAAGAAACCAAAGGAGAGAAGAAAGGGTTTTGCACTTGAACTTAAGAAATACTCTAAGAAATTAATTAGCAAGGTTGGCCTAGTTGGAGAGAATAAAGAAGAGAAATAGCTAAGCATGAAGAAAATAGGAGGGAAATGCACAAAAAGGAAGTAATTTAATTTTGGATAATTTGGCACATGCAAATAATTTAAAATAAATTCAACTTAGAACTGCATAGAGTCGACCAATCAAGTGAGAAAAGAGAGGGACGGATCACTAAGGTTAATTAAGCAATCTCAAGATAATTAGTCATCATGTAAATTTCAATGAAGGCAAGAATAATGGAAGAAAATTAATTATGGTAAGTCATTTTATTTTAAATAAAAAGGCACATGATAAAAAACTTGAATTCAATTTTGAATAGGGTATAAAAGTGGTCTGCTAAAGTAAAGAAGAGTGGAGGAGATTAATCCAATTAGCATAAATGACTTAACTCCAATTAGGAAAATAGTTAATCATGAAAAGAGTTTGAATTAATTTAAAAATAAATTGATTTGATTTGGTTTATTAGAAGGACTGGCCAAGAACTTTTCAAATAGGGATTCAATAAAGATTAGATTAACAAATTTGAATTGGATGAGAAAGGGAAGATTTAAAATTAAAAACTAATAAAATAAATCCAAGATAATATATATATATATATATATATATATATATTGATTATGGCCAAACTAATTCCAAACTTGAATCAATCATTAATCAATGTAATCAATCACATGTAAATAATGTGAAATCAATTTAAGAAGCATTTTAAAATAATTACATTAATTAATTTAATTAAAAATAAATAATAAAGGGCCAACTAATATATTTCCTAAATTGAAAATTCAATTTTGGAATATGCATTTAATTAAAAATCCAATTGTATGTAGAAATAAATTAAGATAAAATGCATTTTAAAATTAAAATTTTAAAATAAATATGAATTTAAAAATTCTATAAATAAGAGAAAATAATATAACAATATTTTTAATAAATTCCATAATATTTCTCATGCCAAAATCCAAAGAAAATTTAGGCAAAACAAAATTAGGAAGAGATTATTGATAGCAGAAAGAAAATAGAGAATAGGAGAGAAAAAAAATTTAATAATACAAAAATAATGTAACTCTCATGCCAAAATAAATAGATAATTTGTAAGAACAATAATGGAAAGAACTTAATGAAGTATGAAATAAATCCAAGACACTTTAAAATATAATGGATAAGGCTTAATCTGATGCAAACACTTAAATTATCCAAAAAAAAAGATAATTCCAAGAATAATTCAAAAAATAATGTAATTAAAAATATATAAAAGTATGCAAAAAATTCAAATAAATGATATGGAGATGTTTAAGCCATTATTTGTATATAATTAAGCTCTTATTATTATTATTATTATTATTATTATTTATAAAACCTAGGAAGATTACTAAACTAACTTAGTCTAGTTGATCTTGACTTTCCAAATTTGATTGAGAACAATGAGTCTAGTTACCTTCTTAAAATACTTGAAATAAAATATTAATTACATCCAATCATATGTTTGTTACCATCAAAACCATTTGCATAAGCAATGGGGCTCATGGAGTCAACAACAATGATAGCAGTAGAGAATGGTTCGAGTGGTGCAAGTTGTAGCAATGGAAGGAAGAAGGGCTATGTATGAACTTCCACTCACCAAAATAAAAGGGTTATGAGAAATCACCAAATCTCCCAGGAAGGTCGACCACCAAGCTCTAACCACAAGTTCTTCACTCAGAATTTTCATAGAAAGAAAATAATAATCTTTATTTTACTAATAAGAATATTTATATAAATTATAACACTATAAAGGAAGCTTCCATTCAGAATAAGTACTAAAGAACCATCATTATAACTAAACCCATCATCTTGTAGCACCAAGGAACTAAAAGCAGCATCGCGGTGCTATTTATTTATTTTCCAAGAACATTAAATGCTACATCAAGGTGCTATAGCGCCATATGACTAGCACATAGGTGCAATCCTCTCTATCTCTAAATATAAAATATCCTAAAATGCAATGCCATGGCACCAGAAGACCAATGCCTAGGCACTAGACTGACACTTACACATATTACTACATGAAATTACATGATTTCAACTGCAACACATATACAACACTTAAACATAATAAAACACACCATCTAATACATAATATAATACATGGAACATAATTATAAAATGCCACTACATAAAACACAACATAAAGTCTCATAATCTAGGGCTTTTGGATTGGGACCTTGTAATAGGTCTTTTTTTTTCTTTCTCCTTTGAAGTGCTACATCAACTCCCTCAGACCCCAAAGAACACTTCTCTAAAAAGTTCAAATTCTAGAGGTATTCAAGAAGCTTTAGGGCAAGGATCTATAGCTCATCTAAGGTCTTCTAAGTATTTTCACTTGGGGGTCTACTTTCCATATGATTAGGAACCTCTGAATAGTGTCACCATCTAATGGTCTTTAGTTATAATGACATCCTCCACTTCAAAAGAATACTAGCTAGATAAGTAATTACAAATAATCTCCTCTTATAAAAGTATCATTCTACAAATTTAGCTGTTGGATAATTCTTTTAAAAGATATTAGATCTTCCACTTTGAAAATAGGGTAAATAAACATGTAAGGTAATTCAAGAACGTAAGCATTAGTACCAAGTTTTCTAATAATTTTAAATGGCCCACATGCTCTCACTTGTAACTTTTTATACTCAGTGGAAGAAAATCCCTCAAGGTAGCTGCATACTAATATATAATCACATATTTCATATTCTATAAAAAAATATTTTTATTTTTTGCTCAACGTACTTAGCATTTTATATTTCTAATTATTTTTATATCCTTATGAAGGCTATGAAAATCACATATAAATGTATATGCTGAATCAGAAAAGGCATGAATAGATGTGCTAATTAGATCAATGGGCAATTTAGGATTGTACTCATAAACTATCTCAAAAGGTGATTTATGTGTTGACTTGGAAATGGTACTATTATAAATAAATTTAAATTTAGGTAAAGTTAAATCTCAATTTTCTTAGTTCTTCTAAACAAAACATCCTATTAAGTTCCTTAAGTTCCCATTGACTACTTTTATTTATCCATCAGTTTGTAGATGAAATGAAGAGTAGATTTTTAGTCGTGTTCCATTTAATTTTTATAGTCTTCCAAAAGTAACTACAAATTTAATATTTATGCCAAAACTATGGTGGACGGAACCCTATGTAACATAACAATCTCTTTAAAGAATAATTTTTCTAAGTGAGATGCATCATTTTTTTTAACAAAGTAAGAAATGCATTATTTTAGAAATTCTGTCCACAATCATAAATATAATTTTATAGTGTTGATGTGTTCTAAGAAATTCTAACATGAAAGCTATGGATGCATCTTCCCATGGTTAAGAAGGAATAGGAAATGATGTGTAATAACATGTTTTTTTATTTTATAACCTTAGTTTGATAACAAGTATCACACTAGGCTATGTCACGTTCAATAATGACAAAGGGGTTATTTAAAGTTAAGGTTTGGATTCATTTTCTAGATAATTTATATGAAAGTCAAGGCACACTTTATAATCTTCTCTTAAAATATCAAATTTAGAGATTTAAAATTTTAAGGATGAAATGATAAGAGATATCCTAGATAAAGCATCTGCTGGTTTGTTTTCTATTCTATGTTTGTGTTTAAGTATGAAAGAAAATTCTTGAAGGTATTCAATCCATTTAGTATGTTTAAGGTTCAATTTTCTTTTGGGAATTAATGAATTTTAGAGTATGATCATCTATGTTTAGAATAAACTCCTTTTAAAGAAGATAATATTATCAATGGCTAAAAGTTTAAACGAACACATAAATTTTTTGTATCATAAGTAAAATACTTTTGTGTAGCGTCATTCAATTTTTCATTGAATAAAGCAATAAAATGATTTTCTTAAGTAAATACTCCACCAATTCCAACATGTGACACATCACAAGTTACTTCTAATATTTTATTAAAAATAAAAAAGTTTCAATACATGAGTAGAAGTCATAAGGATTTTGATTTATCTAATGAACTTTTTAGCATCTGTAGTCCATACAAACTTATCTTTCTTTAAATTGTCAGTAATGAGAGCTATAACATTGCTGAAATTATTAATGAATCTTCTATAAAAGATAGCTAATCCATAGAAACTTCTAATATCTATAAAAGATTTTTGAGTAGTCTAGTTTATAATGGATTTAATTTTTTGTGGAATTTTCCTTTAATCCATCAACAAACATGATGAAACCTAAGAAGATAACTTCAGGTTGATATAAGAAACAGTTCTTAAGATTTACATATAATTTTATTGCTTTTAATTTCTCTAAGACTATCCTTAAATGTTGTAAATGTGACTCCTCATCAAAGCTAAACATAGGAATATCATCAAAATAAACAACAAGAAATTGACCAATAAAAGGTTTTAGTATAGTGTTCATTAGTCTCATGAATGTACTAAGTGCGCTTGGAAGGTCAAATGACATAGCTAGCCATTCATAAAGACCCTCAAAGGTTTTATACGTTGTCTTTCACTCATTTACTAGCTTGAGAATATGGAGATATCCAATTTTTAAATCATTCTTAGAGAATAAAGGTGAATTAGAAATAAGTTCTAGCATATTATTCAGCCTAGGTATATGGAACCTATATTTTGTTGTGATCTTATTCACTACTCCATTATTAATACACATTCTCTAAGTTTCATCTTTTTTACAAGTTAAAAGGGTTGGTACTACACAAAAACTAAAACTTTCTTAAATTAAACCTTCTTTAAGAGTTCATCAACTTATCATTTTAATTATGCATGCTCAATGGATTCATCCTATAATATGGTAAATTAGTTATCTGTGAACCATAAATTAGGTTTATATCATGTTGTATTTCTCTTAAAGATAATAATTCATTAAGTAAGTCATCAAGGATCAAATCAACAAATTTAGACAATAAATCTAAGCCCACAAGATATATGGTGTTCCTTAATATCAACAAAAAACTTCAGAAGGTATAGGATAAATGGAAAAGTGGGATCATTGAATTATATAGCTAAACAACTAAACCCTAAGGTTTTGAAGTGAATTTCAAAATATTTGAGCATATCAAGGTGTAGATTAGAAGTATCCTTCCAATTTTTAGTGGATATATCATGATAAACTGAAGTTTTTTTATTTTTTATGATTGGGTTTGAATTATAATTCAAAATTGGGCTTACGTGGTGGTGTCAAAAGAATTCTATGTGGCGGTGTATGACCACTCTTTCAGTGGATTTAATTAAGAATTAATTTAATTATCCTTTTAATGTGATTGAATACATAAGTATTTTCACAATTATAATGAATCACATTTAAATCATAAAATCACAATCTTCTTAATAGGATATATGTTATTTCCATTAGAATGACATCACATAAGATCTAATCAACATAGTTACCTATCTTAATCAGAATTTGATATCTATAAGTAATAGGTAGAGAAGTGTAGTTCACCCAGCTGACATGAAATGGTTTTAGGTATGATTCAATTGTGAGATTCACTTTAATAATAGAATAGGTTGGTACAACATTCATAGTACTATCTCCATCTATTACTAACTTGCACCCCTTTTCCTTACATAAGATGTACACCTTTAGTCTTCTTCTTTCCTAAAGTAGTCCTACGCCTCATAATTGACATTAAATTATCAATAATGGAATCCACTTCTTTGTCTAATAGGAATGTATGATCATGTATCTCTTCAATATCATCCTCTCTTCTTTAGCTCTTCCATCTTATATAAAAATAGAATTTTGGCCTTACATTAATTCTATATATGACCATTCTTATGACATTTGAAGTAGACTATCTCTCTTAAGTTTTTAAAAGTAGCTTCAGTGGAGGTTATATGGAATTGGTTGTTAGAAGTGGAAGGGTTAGGATTAGTAGTGAACCTTTGAGGTTGAGATGTGGATGAGTATTTAAATGATATTTGATCTTTCATCTTAGATATAGAGGCTTCTTTCTTATGCTTCTCAAAAAGTAAAGCATAGTAAAAGAAATCATCTAAAGTTTGAGGTTCATGAAGCTCTACCTCTTTTATAATATCTCATCTTAGGCCAATGACAAACTAGTTGGCTAACTGTCACTCGTGATCAATGCAGTGTGTCTTACCTATTAAGTCCTCGAATGTATTCATATACTTTAATATTTGCATGCTTTCTTGTCTAAAAGTTGTTAACTATTTATAAAGCTTTTTATCATGATTCTTTAATATTTAGCCATTAACATCTCCTTCATTCTACCCATGTTATGGGATTTCTACCAAACCTTTCTTTCTTAGCCAAAATATTATTTCAATAAATGCCCTGCTTGCTTCATTTTATCAAATGTGGTTCTTTGATAGTCTTTCATATGTTTAGTCAAAGAACTCATCCATTTGGGTAAGCCAATCTAAAAACTTATTGGGGTCATGAACACCATCAGACATTGGGGGCTTCTATCTTAATTTATTTTGTTGGTTCCTATAGGGTTTCATGAATCCTAATATGGTCATGTTTATGGATGTTTCTTAAGTATGGACTACTAACAGGATAGTCTTCTCTAGGAATTTTTAAGATTTTCCTCTCTTAAGATTTTTGGTCATCTTAATATGGGATAGCCTATGGGGTTTGAATATTATTACTCAAAGTTTGAACTTGGGTTGCTAGGTTGATGATAAGGTCCTCTACCTTAGTAACATTTTTCCTTTTTTTGCATAGTAACCTCATCTACCCTCCTAATTAAATCTTCTAATTGATCCATACTAACAAACTTAGTTGACCAAATTTAAGCAAATGAAATGTAAATATGTCATTGTCAAATGATGTTTTGAAATGTGCTTTATGTAAATGATTTTGGAACACAATCGATGCACAAGTTTCTAAAATAATTTAACATTTAATAAACACAAATTAACTCTAGATTCTACAAAATATTATGCAAACACACAAAAGAGACAATCACAAAAGTCTTAAAATATGATCTCAATTATTATGCGAATCTTGCATCCTAGGTTTGGCTATTTTAATATTATATGGTCTACTAGGGTTTAAGTTGGTAAAGGCTAGGTTTTGTAGATAGAGACAGCTAACTAGTAATAAAATAAATGCTCATAGAATTTCCTATCACATGACTCTAGCATGAGTTTACCAAGTGAAAGCACTAAAATCTGTAAAAGATATTACACAAAACCTAAAACAAAAAATTAACCTTGCTTATTTTTGATGTAGATCACTCACAAGCACTTAGTTCATGCTGCCAAACTTTTGTCTATGATACCAAATGTGGTGAGAGTTGCAGTAGAGGGTAAAAGAAAGAGTGCACAAAAACTTCTACTCACCAAAGTAGAAGAGTCACGAGAGATTGCCAAATCTCCTGGGATGGATGGTACTAAGCCCCAACCATGAGTTCTTCACTAAAAATTTTCACAAAAGAAAACATTAATCTCTATTTCACTAATAAAAATGTTTGTATATGTTAGAACACTCTAAAGAATGTGTCCTTTTAGAATAAGCACTAAAAAATCATCACTAGAATTGATCACATCGTCGTGCGGCACCTAGGCACTAGAAACCAGCATCGTAGTGTTGTCTTTCTAACTAAGGGCATTAAATGATGTGGCAACGACACCACGACACCAGATAGCTAGCGCATAAGCACTGTCCTCTCTGTCCCCAAACATAAAATACCTTAAAATGCAATGTTATGATGCTAGAATACCAGGGCTTAAGCACCAAACTAACACCTACACATATTAATACTTGAAATTACATGATTTCAACCACAACACATATACAACACTTAAATATGATAAAACACATCATCTAACATAGAATACAACACATGGAACACAATTACAAAATACTACTAAATAAAACATAACATAAAGTCTCATAAGCTTTGGCTTTTGGATTGAAATCTTATAATGATTTTTTTTTCCTTTCCTTTCTCCCTTGATGTGCTACATTAGAGGAAGGCAACAAAAAAATAATATTTTGATCTATTAATAAGTTTTGGGTGTTTAAAATGTAAAATTATTGGTGCATTTTTAGGCAATTATGATAGTGCGGTATGGTGTAAAAATACATTATAGTGCTATTTAAAAATTATGTTATATTTACATTTTAGAAATTTTGTAGTAGAAAAATTGTTTTTGTCAACATGACTTAGGAGAGTGAAGTGGCTACTAAAAAGATGTAATCTAATTTTTTTAAAATTAAAAATTATAATACTTGTTATAACTTTTTAGATAACAGTTATTTTTATAATAGCTCCATCACCATTATTTTACACAGGTGAAGTTATATTAAATATGTTTTAAATTTAAGTATTATATATATAAATAATAAAATTTTGAGAGACATGCACGTAAATATCAGTAATATTTATATATTTATATTCAAAGAATTAGTCCGCATTTGAAGGGGTTCTTTTATTGTGGGAGAGGAACCGTCCACTCTCGATCGTGCCTCGTAGTTTCATTGGCTTCGTATATAAATTACTACTACATGACGGCAAACTTTCAGCTTCCTCAGTTTCCCGACAACTGTGCTTTCCTATTCCTGAGGACTTCTCCCTCGTCACCAAGAGGATTTGCGGCTATGGAGAGGGAGAAGAGCTTCTCCTGTAAGACCACTAGGATCCTCTTCATATCATTCACCATTCCTTTCTCGCTTTTCCTAGCCTTCTGGGCTTTTAGCATCTGTCTCTCAGGTTCCCCTCAAACCCAACTGCCGCTTAGTTCTGACCAAAAAAAATACTCAAAAGCAGACGAGTCTCCTGCTTCCATCTCCAACGTTTCCACTCCTGAGCCCAAATATCTAATTTCTAAGCAAACCGATGAAGTTGGCATTGCTAATCCTCCTCGGACAGCTTTGGATTCTAACGGCGGGGACAGTGGTCAAGATGCAATTTCGAGTGATCCCCTTCTCAGTAGATCTATTATTCTATCAGAAAGGGGCTTAGATTTCGTAGGGCGGAAAATAATGTGTCCGGGAGTACAGTTTCCATTAATGGTGGTATTTTTCAACCACTCCAAGTTCTAAAGCAGTGATCTCTAATTTTAGCAGTTTGATTAGTATTGGAAGCTCTGGTAATGTCTATGAGAAGAGCAAAGCTTCAGTTCTTGTGGAGATTAGCGCTAAACCTTGTGACGTTTTGGATGGAAGATGGGTCTATGATGAGAGCTATCCCCTCTATTCAAGTAGTTCATGCCCCTACATAGATGAAGGTTTTAGTTGTGAGGCCAATGGGAGAACCGATGCTGACTACTTGAAGTGGAGGTGGCAGCCAAATAGTTGTAATATCCCAAGGTACAAACCCCATCCCTTAATTGTTTTAGCTCGTCATGTTTGTATTCTTAGCTTTAACATTTGATTAAAGGGGAAATTCGTTGCTGATTGAAATTTAGGTTTAACCCTGTCAAGTTTCTCAAATTGATCAGAGGGAAAAGGCTGGTTTTTGTTGGTGATTCAATTAATAGAAACCAGTGGGAATCCATGATGTGTTTGTTAAGAGGAGCTGTTTTGGATCCCAGCCGGGTGTATGAAGCCCGAGGGCGAAGGATTACAAAAGAAAAAGGGGTTTACAACTTCAAGTTCACGGTATGCCCAGGAATTATCTTCTCATAATGGCATCGGGAAATGATTACTGATTGCTGTCAGCACTGCTGCAGGATTACCGTTGTAGTGTTGAGTATTATGTGTCTCATTTTTTGGTTCATGAGAGCAAGGCAAGGGTAGGGCAGAAGCGAGTTAAGACCCTGCGAATTGATACAATGGATAGAAGCTCATCAAAATGGACAGGGGCAGATATAATGGTTTTTAATACTGCTCATTGGTGGTCACATGACAAAACTAAAGCTGGGTGAGTGAAATTTCTTTAGCTGCTACATAATTATTTAATGTTGAATCAAAGTTAGGAAAAATGTTTATCAAATTTTTAGTAGGAAAAGAAGTTTGGAGAATTTACCAATATGAGGCTTTTTACATTTTGATGATTCACTAATATGATGCTACATGTGCTTCTTATGCATGCCATAGTGATTTTGTTGAAGACAATAGTATTTCAATGCTTAATTTGTGTAATAATCTTTGTAGAGTGACTGCACGATGATAAGGAGGGGTGGTGAATTGGTACTTTTGAAAATATTAGCAAGTTAGAAAAAGTGCATAATGTAACAATTAATTCACTAAGCAAATGCACCCCTATTTCTACAAATATATTACAGTAAATTTACATATGCATAAATAAGTGTACAAGAGAGTTCTCTTTGTAATTTTTACACTTATATTTTGAACATACACTTGTAGTTTTATATGAATCTTACAAGCAGCATCATATGAGTGAAGCTATGGAGTAGGTTAAATAGGTTAAACTACAAGTGTATGTTCAAATATATTTAAGTGTAAGTGATGAATTGGTACTTCTGAAAATATTAGCAAGTTAGAAAAAGTGCATTATAAAATAGTGTAACAATTAATCCACTAAGCAAATGCACTCCTATTTCTACAAATATATTACAGTAAATTTACAATATGCATAAACGAATACAATAAGTGTTCAAGTGATTCTCTGCCATATAATGTTTTACACTTAATTATATTTGAACATACACTTGTAGTTTTATATGAATCTTACAAGTGGCAACATATGAGTGATGCTATGGAGCAGGTTAAATAGGTTAAACTACAAGTGTATGTTCAAATATAATTATGTAAGTGGTGAATTGGTACTGTTGAAAATATTAACAAGTTAAAAAAGTGCAGAATAAAATTGTGTAACAATTAATTCACTAAGCAAATGCACTCCTATTTCTACAAATATATTACAGTAAATTCACAATATGCATAAACGAATACAATAAGTGTACAAGAGATTCTCTGTCTTGTAATTTTTTACACTTATATTTGAACATACACTTGTAGTTTTATATGAATCTTACAAGAGGCATCATATGAGTGAAGCTTTTGAGTAGTTTAAATAGGTTAAACTTTATGTGACTGAGATATGCAACCGGCAAGTTTATTGTAATGATGGACTGAAATACACTTAGCTAAGCAATGTTTAATAATACCACTAGTTACACAAGTGTAAATATAAACAAAATGGTATGGCAACATACCGACAATGCTGAATGTCAATGTATAAAACTTTTAAGCCCAAATATGATAATTAGCTCTTACAAATTTAGAAAAATAATGATCATTTCGTTTGCTAAATGGAAGTTGAAGAACTTAAATGAATCTTCGAACATGAAAATTAAATTTAGAAGTTCAATGAGTTATGTTTGCAATTAAACAAGTGCAAATAAATAAGTGATCGTTATAGCAAGCATAAGCTATTTTTGTGGTTAGAACAACTCCATGTTTATGTCTACATCTAACCAACACTAGGATTAGGATTTCTAATTATTAGAGTTTTACTCACAAACTCCTTCCTTGATGGTGGAGAAAGACAACACCATCATTTGTTTTTGGGGAGTTTAATTGAATGTACTCTTCTATACCACATGAATATAACCTCAGTTTAACATGAAAATATTGACTCTCTCTTTTTTTGGTAGTACCTCAAATAATTATGCATTTAAGGCAAGAGAAGAGAGAGAGAGAGAGAGAGAGAGCGAGAGAGAGTTTTAGATTTTTTTTCTAAGGTTTTTTCATTGTCTTTATTAGAAATGAAATCTTTGATTGTTTATAGATACTAAAAAAGCTTAGAAAATAAAAGTTAGGAGAATCCTTAATTTGTTTGAGGAACTTTAGAAATCAATTACTCAAAGATATAGACGTTAATCCAATAAAAATACTCAAGTATGTACAACATTAATAAAATTTATTACTATAGATTCTTTCAAGGAATCACTACCGTATTAAGGAAAGTATAAGAGCATGTAATAAGTTAAAGGTGGGGGCAACAGGCAGAGGGTAGAGCATGCGACATGTTGTACAGCAAAAGGCGAACCAATGCAATGGCATAAGAGTGCTTTTTTTCGCATGACAAGTTCTGCTAAAGCAGGACATGCATGTGGACAGATATGGTAAGATCTTGTGGCATGTAATTGTAAGTTGGTAAAGTGAAGTGAATAGTGTGTGCAAATGCAGAGGAGAGTGACGTGAAGTAATGGCAAGTGATACTGGTCGGAGGACTCTAGTCGTAACCGCATCATATATGGAGCCTACTAGTCAAACTATGTGAATATAAAACATGTGTCATGTTCTTATTAACTTGAGACTGTTTGAGTGTGAATATGGAAATATACTTAACTTCATATCGGCTCCTTTTTGAACTAAAATTTCTTAATTTATCACATCCGAAGAATAATTGTGGAAGGTGGATGAATTATTTTTGTTTTAAGTTATTAAATGATGAATTTCATCTAAACCTTTATAGTTTAATGACTTATTAGAGTTTGCACTTGGCTTGATATTTGATTTATGTTAATTTAATTTAGAATTGCAAATACATTTTGATTGTTGAAATCTGCATTTAACACAACCATCATTCGATTGCAACTTTGCTACTACCAAGAAAGATCTATGGATACATAATGATGTTCCCAACTTAATTCAAAATTTAAGTTTTGAATATGAAGTTTCTTCATAATATCAGTGATGGTTGTATGCAAATGTAAAATAGAATCTTTAGCTTAGAGCAACTATTTAGAGTTGTGATTAATCTTGTCACCTCCAATCCGTACGAGGAGGATTGAATTAATCAGCTGAGATTCATGATTCCCGCTATATATATGAGATGATTCACTCAAGAATGCGTATGGTTGATAAATTTGAGTTTAGCTATATAAAAAAAAGGATATTATATTTCATGAAAATATTAGCTAATTATTAAAAATAAATGCATGATTTTCAAGATTAGATTGAGTTCAAATTAATTTTAATTTGAGCCTACGCAGCATTTTCAAACCATACGATTGAGCTTTCAATATGCTGGTTAGAGCACATGTAGGTGATCTAAATTCATTTTAAGTTAACCCACAGAATATCCTCAAACGCTATATTTAGGCTTTTAATCCAAGTGTCGGAGCTCATGCATGTGTATTAATCTCAAATGCTTTTATGAATTATATTCATTTCTTACAACACTTCTATTCATTTTAATGTGATAATTTGAGTGTAGATTTGCCTCGAGATATGTGAGTGCTTCAATCATTTAAATTATTCAGTGTGTGCAATACATTCAAAATACAATGTGAGATGCATGCATATTTCACCTCATTCAAATAAATGCTTGAATTATATAATATTTAATTGAATATGGGATTACTATGTAATGCATCCAAGTGTTCATTTAAAATTTAATAGCCTTATGTCCGCTTGTACATATGCTTATGGATTCGGTGGCATTATGATACAATCTTCATAATCGATTCGCAGTTTCACTAAATTTTGAATGTTCACTAGACCAAATTTGAGCTAATTGATATGTCATCAAGTTATTGTGAATTTACTTAAATTCTATTGATCGCTTCCAGTCATGCGATTTAGATATAATATAATCCAATTCTCCCTTTGAAGGTTTAAGTCATACTTGCCAATAGGTTATTTGATTCACTTTATTTGTGGGCAAATACTTAAGTATCTTGCAAACTCTCTTGTGCTTCAACTTTATGTTCACCAAAGATCTTTTTAATTGCTTCAATGTGAATTATACAACAACAACAACAATAACAAGCTTTTATCCCATTAAGGGGTGCTATATGAATCCTTCACCATCATGTCCTATTATGTTACATTGAGTTAAATTCTCATTTAACTTAATGTGAACTATAGAAGTCAAAATATTCATGCGAGCTCTCTTGTGTTTATTGGTGGGCTACTTAATTGTAGATTTCTTGTGAAGTCCTTTTGGTTTTCATCCTTGTTAGAAGATAGACATTCAACAAATTGTATGTGCTTAATTTTGCATTCGATCTTTGACTTGAATTCTATACAAGCCTCCAAACATGATGCAAGCTCTTCTATGTCTCTTGTGAGTTTTATGCCCAATTTATATTTAGTTTTGATTCTTCTGTTTGTTTCAATATTTGACGCAATGAAATCCAAATATTGATTGAAATAAATTACTTGTACCAATTAACGAACTTTATTTTCATTATAAGTCTATCTCCATTTGAAACTTGTAATATTATGTCCTTTATTTTGGACTTTGCATTCGAAATTCAATTTAGTTATCTATTTTAGGCTCTATGTAAAATCATTTTAAGTTCAATAAATCATTTATTTAGTTCAGTTCAAGTCCTAAATAAGTTTGGAGTTCGGGAAAATTTCAGCAACATCCCACAATCATCCTCGCTAGGGGTTGTATTAGAGTGTTGGTTTTCCATCACGCTTGTAAAAAAGCGTCGTGATTATCTTGTGACACGTGGCCTAAAGTCTTATCAGCTTATAAAATCGACGCATAGTCTTTCAAGTGTACCTGTAGGGCTTAATTATCAATTTATATTTTGATTTTGAGCTTTAAATTTATTTTATTTTAGTTCCTTTTAGACCTTTTATTAGTGTATAAATCAATAATATTTTGGCAACATTTCGACAACATCTCGGTATCATCCCCGCTTAGGAGGTGCGTCAGTCTTTGGGCTTATCAATGGATGGTGTAAATACGACCGAATGTGTCTTTCTACCACACTAAGAAAAGGCGTGCTAAGTCTTGTACTTACAAAACACATATTTTTCTCCACTCTAAGAAAGATGTGTATAGTTACTTATATACTTACAAGCAAATGCAAATTTTTCTGCTATGCTAAGAAAGACGTGTACAGGTACTTATTTTGGCGACTGAAGGTCTTCATCCCCATTGCACCAAGGAAAGCGCGTATGGTGGTTATCACCTCCACGAAACAGAGATTTCCCCACTGTGTTGGAATAACGCGCACAAGTATTTAATTTTGTAAATCTTCTCGTCACATTGGAATAACGTGAGCGAATATTTAGGTGGTTGACATTTTTATGTATTTATACATTCGACATACAAATCGGAGCGATATGGCATGGATTTGAAGCGGTGCATGGATTTTGATGAAATGCGGATTTCAAGCAAAAGAAGGTAGGGAGGGAGGAGATTTTCCTTTCTCACTATATTATATATATTTTTTTCTTGATTTTGTTGAAAAGTAGAGAGTGGGTGGGAACTCTCTCTGTTAAGAAGAGGAGTTTGCTGGGATCGAAAATTACTACATCTTTCGATAAAAAAGGAAAAGAATTTTAAGTGTCGGTGATAATTTGAAGCGAGATGAATAGTAGATAAGACACTACCAGAGATTTCGTTCTCATTTGGTGAGAACTTTTATATCTGGTTCGGGTTTCTATGGTAGCCTAGTTAATTACCAAATCTTGAGAGCACTTTCGATTAAAATTTAGTCGATGAATCGTTAAAACGAGTATATAATTGCGTGAGTGGAGTTTAGAACTTATGAAATTTATTATTTTAACTTAAAACTTTTGTGGGGAGCGATGGCCTTGCGTCAAGATCCCATGGTTCCGTCATCCGGTCATGCGATCCTCCTTAGTCGAGGAGGAGGTAGTCGACCAACGGCCAAGGATCCTTGTCAACGTGTTCGTCGTCAAGGTGTCCTTGTAGCACAGGGTGGAGTTTGTAAGGGGACAAATATAAGTCAACCCTTGCTAGCTTTTTTGACCAAATACATTCTACATTTCATTTCAAAAAAAGCGTTAAGAACATGAGTGGGTGGCCGTAATTTAGTGGTGCCATATCGCGGCGAACCACGGTCGAGGGCTCGGTCGTAATCATTTATGTGGTGCCATATGCAAAACCAGCGGACAGAGGGAGAGCGTCGCTACGAGCTTTAGGAATATTTGAGTGTGAAAGTAGTTATGTATTTAATTTGACATTGGCTCTTTGTGAGCAAATTCTTAATTTGTCAACAATTGCGGAGGGTGAATTTTATTTATTTTTTATTTTTTATTTTTTATTTTAAAGTTAAATAATTAATTTCATTTTTTTTTATTTATATTTTTGTGTATTTCTTTGAATTTTGATCATTTTATGATTGATTTTTTGATTTGAATATATGATCATTTATCATTGAAATTTTAATTATAATTACCTTCTCGATCAGGGTTAATATCAATTGATAGGCGCTTGTCTACATCAATTTTCTGAGGATGGGTCAAATTCATCATCTCGAAGTATAATCCTTCAAAACCTTGTCCTCTAGTTTGAACATAGAGGATCGGGTTTGGGACTTTTCTTCTAAGAATTTGAATTTTAGAAGCTATGTTAGTTGGTTCATATCTTGTATTATATATGAGTAAAACTACCGGATATTATTTGAAATTCTTATAATATCACATTTTAGGTTTTGTTAACGGACGGTCAGAAGACCAAACCGGATGATATATGCTTCTTTGTTTTTAGTATTTACTCCACATGCATATGAATATCGTTCTTTGAAAATTGCATGGACATTAAGATGTAATGTTGAAGTTTGATGTCAAATTTTGATTTTGAGTTTTGTTAACGGGGTCAGAAGACCAAGCCGAAGTGTAGTATCTTCTTTGGTATTTGACATGATGTAATGCAAGCATTAGTTTTGATATGGGATTTTTAGGTTTTGTTAACTTGACGGTCCGGAACCAGGAAGATGTAGTATCATTCTTTTATATTTTCTTACTTGCGTATCATGTTTGGACATTCCAACATACTGATATCTGTTCTTTTAGAATGTTGTATGGACATTGAATGTCTAGTTGAAATGTAGTCAATTCTGAGTTTGGATTTATATACATTTTGGGTTTTTGTTAACGGGACGGTCGAAGGCAAACCGGAAGATGTAGTATCGTTATTTTTATCTAACTTGCACATGTCACATGTACAAAATCGAAAGGGGTGAAAATAATTGATTTAGAAATATGATCGTAAGTAAAGTAATGGAAAATGCAAAATTTGATTTATTTAATAACTCTCTTTATGTTACAAATCAGCATAAAGGTGAAAATAATTGATTTAGAGGTATGATCATAAGTAAAGTAATGGAAATGGGCTTAAACAATTTGATTTAATATGCACTCTCTTTATATATAAAAGATATAAATGGCTTGCTTTGGAGGATATGATCATATACCATAGCATTTATTTCTCTTGAAAAGGAAGGAATAAAAAAATATGAGTAGTTGTCATATTTCATTTAAAGAGCAAGTGGATTAATTAAAATCCATCCATTCACAATCATCATGGAGTGGGGACACAAATTAAATTTATTAAAGAGGTATAAGATACTTTACTTTCCTTTTGAAAGAAAGGGATAAGGATGCCTGAGGGCATGCATGTCCAATACATTGCATCACATGACAAATGGCATCACCATATGGTTAGCGTGCAATTTATGACAAGCGTATGGATTATAGAGTAGATGGCAAAAGGAAGGGTGAAAGCTATAAATAGGAGGGTTTCCTTTACAATCACATTTCTTCTCTTCTCCTTAAGCACAAGTTTAAGTTCTTTCAATTTAAGGAGGATTAAGGTGTGCCATACTTGTGAGTTTCTTTCAACAATTTTTTTTATCTTCTTGATATATGTCAGTTATATGGTAGATTTAGTTTATTTCATATGTATTTTCAAAGTCTTATTTATATCTCATTTATGTATGTAAATCACAGTGTGAATAATAGTAAAGTAGAGGGTATGAGTATTCATATATAAAAAAGAAACTTTAAATGACATGTGAACTAAGCATTTCATCCTTTCTTTTTTTATCTTTTTTTTTAAGAAAATTTGGCCCTCCGTCGTCCGCATAGTACTTCTAGGTCTTCACGGAAAGTGTATGGTGGAATGTCGTGGTCGCACCAATATTTACCATGAAAGAATGTATGGGTTCTGTACATTTCTTGCCACGTTGGACAATGTGTGAGATCTATCCTGAGATTTCCGCCGCATTGGAACAATGTGAGCGAATATATGAAATTAAAGTATAAGCATTTATATGACATTTCAACTTTTATTTTGAAAATTTTGACCTCCGTCATCCACATAGTGAGGACTAGGTCTTCTGCGCCAAGAAAGGCGTGTATGGTAGGTGTCGTGAAACACCGCGACCGAATTTATTTACCATGCGAAAGGCGTGTATGGGTTACCGCATACATTTCCGTTGGGTGGCGTGAGCAATCTTATAACGATTTCCGCGTTGGAACAGCGTGAGCAGTACTATCAGGTTTGCATTGGAACAATGTGAGCTACTTATAAAAAGAGCAAAATAATCAAAATTTACAATGACCTCCGTCCTCAAGTGGGGTTGCCATGTGCACGCCATGTCAAGAAAGACATGTATAGGTGTGTAAGTGAGACATGAGCGTAGAATTTTGATAGCATAACATTTCCCTACCATGTTGGAGAACATGGTGGGTACTTATATCATAAATTTAAAGCTCTCATTTATATAAATAAAAGGAAAGGCACCGCATAAACATTTGATTAGGAGCATCAAAATATACCTCAGGCTCTTCCCAGTGGGGTTGCCATGAGGCTGCAGCATATGTCAAGAAAGACATGTATAGGTGTATCGTGAGACAAGTAGAAATTTTGATAGCATAGCATTTCCCTACCATGTTGGAGAACATGGTAGGTACTTATATCACAAATTTAAAGCTCGCATTTGCATATAAACAAAAAGAAAGGCATGATAAATTTGATTAAGCATCAAAATTTACAACTTATCGCTCTTTATGAGTGGGGTTATGAGAGGCTGAGCTGTATGTCGAAAGACATGTATAGGTGTATGTCGTGAGACATCGAAATTTTGATAGCATAGCATTTCCTGCCATGTTGGAGAACATGGTGGTACTATATCACAAATTTAAAATTTCGCATTTGCATATAATGAAAAAAGGCTGATAAATTTGATTAGACATCAAATTTCTTACTATCTCATCATTTTCTTTGATCTTCATGTCAAAAGACATGTATATGTATGTCGTGAGACATCAATACATTATTTTAAGTATTAAACATGGTAGATAACATATCATGAATTTAAACATTTAAAAGACATGTTTGCATACAAATAACAAGAGCATTTTTTCATTCAATAATTCATAAAGAAATTATTGAACATTTGTTGAAAATATATAAAAAATAAATTGATCAAAAAAAATGAATCTGACATTTTGACAAATCTTTTATCTATGAATAAAGTATTTTCAATTTTTAATTCAGCAAAGAAAAATAGAATTATGTTCAATCTATGTCACAAACACTTCAAAATTATTTTCATTTTAGCATGTGAAATGAAAGAAGCATAAGTATGAACATACAATGAAGATTCTTTAATAGTTCAACTTGCATATGAAAGAAAGAGGCATGATATATATATATAATTCCCTTCATAGGAAATAATTGAAGCAAAGTAGAAGCATGAAATTCATGAGAAGCATATAAACAAGCAAAGTAATTGATTTCTCCTTAGATAAGAAAGTTTAGCATATACTCATCATTAACAAAATGATTGACTCCCCTTAGGGAAAATATTTTCAGCAAGTATCATAATAAAGCAAATGATTCAATTCCTTAATAAAATATTTTCAGCAAGATAAATCATAGATAACAAATAACAACTTTTTACCCATCTAACATAGATTCAACAATTTCCCTTTCCAAACACAACATTTCAACAAATACACTTCAAATAACAAATTAATTATTTTTATAGAAATGATTTCAAACATCACATTTGGAAAACAAATTTTTTCCCTTAGGTATAATCAATTTCAAAAAAAACACATAACATCCTAAAAGATAGCATAAAAACATTGGGCCATACATCATCCCAAGCAATTTTAGTAGGCTAAGCATCACATTCGTGAATAAAGACAATAAGAAATGAGATTTGGGCCATACATCATAATCCACAAGGAAACTCTTAGCATAATCCCAAGCATAAGATATAGCATATTTAGCAAAAACCCTAACTTCCAAAGAAGCAAATGCATAAGACAAGCTTAGGGTTAGAGAAACAACAGAATTTTGGTTGCAAGGAAAGGAAGAGAAGAGTTGTCGCTTGAGCCATGATTCTCGGCTAGAACTCACAGGAGGGAGGGATCTTCTTGAAGAAGGAGGAAGGAAGTCGTGACAGGACAACCACAAGGGAAAGAGCAGGTGGAAAAGTGAAAATCCACGAGTCTCGAGGAGAGGAAGAGGAGAGCAGATCGATAGAGGGGAGAGGCGATTTCCAACCCGTGAAAGAGAGGAAGATCGAGAGGAAAATCGCCGCGACATTTGCAAGGGAATCAGCCTGAGAAGGAACCTGAGAGAAAACTTAGACGCGCGGAGTTCGAGCTTGGGAGGGATGAAAGGAATAAAAGGCCGACAAGACACGGGGAAAATCGTGAAAGGTCAAGCTTATTGTAAACCGAGAAAAAGGAGCGAGGCAGATCGAGCCAGGAAATCGTGAATGAGGGTCAACGCTCGTTTGACCTTTAGAGCTGACCAATAGGATCGGTACCTCGCGATTACCCATGATCCATTGAGTGGCTCAGTGGACAAAGTCGATTTTAGGTAGGATTAAGGGATTTAAGGGATAATTAGCGGTCCTTTAATTAGTCGTTTAATTATTTTATTACTTTTGACAAACCCAGCAATAGGTGTCAATTTAAGTTGTTTGTTATAGCGCGCAGATCGGAGTGATCGGATTCGGCAATGCGGCGGCGGTCGAAGAAATTAGGTTTAAATTTGTGCGGCGTCGCTTCAGATCGGTTCGCGCACACTTTGCCGATCGGTCGCGAAGGCGTCGTTTGATAGGTCTCGGCGTTTTGGCGATGAGCGATCAATTTTGTGAGCGGAGGTTTAGACGTCGTCGAGGCTTCTCGACTTTGATATCATAATTTTATTAAAATTTGATTTTAATTATTTGATTGATCCTTAATTGATTTGATATTTCTTTAATTAATTTGATGCTTTTTTTGGCATTATGAAGTCGAATTTTCGTCAATTAATTTAATTGATTCGATGTGATTAAGGCATTTAAATGTCATTTTAATTTTAAATGACACATGGTTGTAGGTCAACAAATGCCCCAACAAACATGGTGCATGGGCGGAGGCGTGTTTGTTATACACTAGTTGACTGCGGATCTCCAAGAGATTTGCTTGGATGTCGCTTAAGTTGTAATTTCTACAACTTCGATAATACGATCGTTGCCCTTTGATAGAAGTGGGTATAACTCGGGTTGGGCAAGCATTTGCATTTTATCGTTCAATGCAATAGCTTGTTGAAGCGGTATTTGTTCATTAGTCCAATGTTTTGTGCTTGATGGACTAGATGAAGGATGATTTGACTTGTCATCGAGAATTTGATGCATCTTCAACTATGTTTTTTGCTTTGTGGGACTTGTTGAAGACTTCCTCTCGAGTTTGAAATTTATATTTTCTCCTCTATCACGCTTTGTGCCTTGGCGGACTTGATGGAGTTGATGAGTTGTGAGATGAGAACATCTTGTCACGTGCTTTATGCTTTGAGGACTTGTTGAAGATCACCATTTGGAATTTGTATTTTCCTCTGTCACGGCTTTGTGCCGGACTTGATGGAGTTGGAGATGAGATGAGCTTCCCCGGTCCTGCTTTGGCGGACTTGTTGAAGACTTCATCTGAAGATTTGTGCATTTTCCTTGCTTTTGTGCCTTGGGATTAGATGATGTGTCACTTTATCTTTCATCTTTGTGTTGATTTCATTTGGGGATTTCCTTATCTCCTCATCACCTGTCTGATAAAAAAATTATCTTTGTGGTCATACCTACCTTTCTTTTGTAGAAGGATCTCAGGATCAGCTCTTTGTGTTGATCAAAAGTCATCATCTCCTTTCATAATAATCTTGATGACAAAACTCCATAGTTGACATTTAGCTTTAACATTGGGATAGCTTCTTCGGTCCTCTGCTTTTTGCTTTATCGGACTTAGTGAAGAAGAATTTCCTTCGGTCTTTGCTTTCTTTGATAGACTTACAAGGAGTTGAGATTTTATTTGTATTTGATTCCAAACTCGCCAAGGCCTTCTCTGAAGGATATCTTTGTTTGTTGTAGAATTTTGAGATGACCTTACCACCAGGGATAATTTCCCCGGGTCACTTGAACTCACCAAGTTGGAGAGATTTGGGATTTGGATTCTCTTGTCTTTGAACTAATGAAGTAGGAGGATCCCTTACTATGACCTTTGTGGCGTGTTGAGGATCTGCACACTCATATTTTGGCGTGTTGAGTCCGACCTTATACACCACTGAGTGGACTTGAGCAATTGATGAAGGATTTTATCCTGCTAACGAGATGGGGATCTCTTACTACTACTTTGGCGGTGTTGAGTAATTCACCACTCTATTTATGGCGTGTTGAGTCCGACCTTATACACCAACTCGAGCCTTTAGATTTGATGTGGGATGAAAATATTCCAACTTGGTTTGTTGAAGTTTGCGAGACTTGAAAATTTTCTTCTGGTCAAGAAGACTTTAAATTTGAGCATTTGAACATAATTTTGAGTATGCATGGGATCTCGCACTAGTAAATGTCAACCCAAAGAGAAAGAAAGGCCCCTGCCTTACCAGAACGATACTTTACTATAAAATTTAAAAAAATGCCCCTGCCTAAGTGGGGATTTTATTTTATTTTGAAATGCATTCTTGTGTTACAAGAGAATTTCCAATGAAAATTTTCATAAGTGTTTGACAATAAAGATTTTCAAATGATTTGTCCAATCACACTTTCATGTGTAATATTTCTTTAACGACCGCCGATCATGATCTTCTTTCACCTTGAAGTCACACGATAGTTCCCCTCGATATACCTTTTCAATAACAAAAGGTCCTTCCCAATTAGGTTCAAATTTACCACCCGCGATGAGGGATGATTGGTCTTCTCCACTGTGACCACCTCCTTCCCAAAAGCTCGAGTGCATCAGATGATCGAATGCTCTGGACATTCGCCCGACACTTCTAGATTTTGTCGAGCTTGGAGCCCCGACCTCGCTGCATCAAGCTCTTCCATCCAGACGAGCATTCTCATCTTGGGTAAGATTTTGTTGAATGGCTACCTGAGCTAAGGTAGTTCAACTTCGAGTGGCAACCGCCAAACACTAAGGCAAGTGGTAGACTTTGTAGAGTTTTGTAAGGTGAAGCTCATAAGCCTACAAGTTTGGTATGCCACTCCCTTTATTTCTTGTGAGAATTTTTCTAAGCAATTTGACTAGTTTTATTAAATGCCTCAAAGCCATTTGCTCTGGATTATAAATTGATGAATATCGCCAATCAATCTTATGCCGATCGAAATTTATAAACTTTAGCTTTTGAACTGAACTTATCAAAATGATTCGGTACACCAAATCAGAATATATGGGTAAAGAAGTCACTTGTTCACCAGAACTTCTTTAAATGGCAGCCTCACTTGGAGAAATAATCGGTCGCTAAGATGAAGCGGTGACCAACTGATGATGATGGATCAATTGGTCCAATTACATCTGTCCCCCTCAAACGCCAAGATGCTATCGCTGCAACGATTTGGAGGGTCGATGAATTATGTTACCGGACTGCATTCATGGCATTTCTGATGATACAATCTTTACCATGTACGGCCAAGATCCAATTTTAATTTTGAAAGCCATTTTAGACCTCGATTGGTGCACCACAAAGTCCTTGATGGATTTCAACAATTAGGCTTCTTCTATTCCCAAACATCGCATCCGTCAAGGATCTACGATACGTAGTATTGCCAACATAAGCATATAGAAGCCTTTTTCTCAAGTTATATCGACTTATTACTTTTGCCTCAAGTAATAAGGGGTCGTCTCCTTTCCTTCTCTTCTACTATAAGAATTTCATCGGTTTTAGCACTTCCGTTGGAGTCTTTCCGAATGGTTTGGGCTTGTCTTGTTGACTTTGAGAAGTAATTTGTAAGGGAGTGTAAGGAGCAACATGAGTCGACCTCGCTGATTTATGTTTGATGACCCCTCTTCCAAATGGGATTTTAAATTTATCTACTCTGGACTCGACGAGTGCAAACACTAATTAGTATGTCGTCATCCATACGCCATTTCTTTAGCTAATTTAGCTAACGCTTTGCTATTCCTAGCTCGAGACTCGAGTCATAATGACATTTGGAATTTGCTTCATAAGCTCGAGAACTCGCTTGTGATAGTAGGCCAATTCAAGCTTGATTTTGTAAAGGCCCAACACTTGATTAATGACGAGTTGAGAATCGCCATAAATTTGCGTTCGACTCCCATGAAATGGCTTCCTCTAAACCTGCCACCAACGCTTCATATTCTGCTTCGTTGTTGGTTCGGGGTTGAGTTAATTTATAAGAATGTCTCAATATGCCACCCTCAGGTGTGATCAAGATGAGACCGATACCAGCTTGAGCCTTTGGAAGATTTGAGGGTTGAGTGTATCTAATGGACGAAGCTCCATCAAAATACAATTCCCACATTTGTTGCTTTTCTTTTTCATATATGTGCATGATTTGCTCATCGAAGATCATCATTAAGCAATGAGTCACGGTATGGGATGAGCGAAGAAAATCGCTGAATTTGCCCTTCACCGCTTCGGGAACATATGTAATATCAAATCAGAAGAAGACTTCATCGCTGAACGCCAACGCTTGGTCTTGTCATCAAGAACTTCAACGGATCGATCCTTGAGATAAGGGTAATTTTATGAGATACATGTAATGACGTAACTTTTTGGGCAAAGAAAAATTAATGCCAAACAATGCTTCTCAATTAGAGAATAACGCGCTTTTGCTTCTATTAGTCTTCGACTAATATAATATAGAGCATTCTCCTTTCCTTCTTCATTATGTCAACAAAGCACCTAGAGATTCTTCTGGCCGCGGTACAATATGAGAGGCTTTCGGATTGGAGCGCAAGAATGGGTGGATTCAAATATTTTTGATATCGAAGGCCTCTCGACATTCTTCGCCCACTTGAAAGGAGTATCTTTCTTCATTAATTTTGCAAAGGGTACATCCGCCCGACGTGATTTGATATAAATCTTCTAATGAATGCTAGATCAGGATTTTGGCTTTGATTTCAACCCCTCCACGACAACATATCCAAGGAACTTTCCAAGAGACTCCAAAGCGCAGAGAGGATTCATCTTGAGATCATATTTTCGATTCTTTCAAAGACAATCCTTAAATCATCGAGATGATCTTTATACTCTTGACAAGAGGTCATCAACATAGCACTCTACTTTTGATGAATCAACGCCAAAGATTCGTGTCATAGCCTTGGTATGTAGCTCAAAGATTCTTCAAGCGGCATAGCAGCAATATATACCAATTGGCCCCGAATGAGGTATGCTCTCATCTTCGTGAGCCATCTTGATTTGATTGTAACGATGATCCGTCCATAAATGAGAACATGTCGTGGTTTGAAGTGTTATCCACTAACAGCTCGATACAGAAGAAAGTCATCCTTGGACATGCTTTGTTTTAAATCCTCAAGTCGACATGATAATGAATCACCATTCTTCTTTTCACGGACAATATTAGCTATCCAAGTATTTTTCTTCTCGAATAAAACCGCTTCAATGAGCTTCTTGGTTTCGCAATTACTGTTTCTTCAACCTCCAATCTCATTCGGGCTTGCTTGACTGGTGATACATCCGCTTAATTGCTAATTTGTGAACCGCTATATCAGGATAAGCGGCATTTCAAAGATATGTCCAGCAAAGCAATCCTCAATTCACGAGCAAGTTTTAATTCTTCCACTTTATCTTAGAAGAATCGATGAACGTAGGCAGGATCCTCCTCCCCAAATTAACTTTAAGTTCATCCATAGAATGCCTCCCCACCATCTTCAAGCTCTTCGTGCCGCTTCTACTTCTTCATTATTGAGACTAACATTAAGAATGACATTCTCATCTTCATCACTCTCATTTCTATTCTATGCAATGTATATCCTCATGGACCTGTCTTGGATAAAACCAAGGCCTTTGGTAGTGTGTTTATTTCTCTTACCAATGGTTTGAGAACCTTTGGGTACCACATCATTTCAAAGAGCTTAGTCCTTGCTTACGCCCACTGGACCCCATGTCAGCGATTTTTTGCATCTTTGAGAGTAATATTTTGGTATTCTTGTGGGCATAGCTTCTTCTTCTTCGATAGTTGCATTACCCAATCGATCCTCTTCGACACCCCTCGATTTATAAAACTGCTTCCCCGCCCGTGTTTTCCGTGGAGAGGAGGTACATAGAAGGTCACCACCCCTCGACTTTGTGAGTTTCTAGGGTGATTTCTTTAAAATGTTGGGAGGAACAGAGTGACTACAGTGTACCTCACGCCGATGGATCTATGATTGTTTTAAAGTAGGTGCATTGCACCTTACCTTCAAAAGCAGATTCAACTCATAATCGAGTCAAATGTTCTTCTTCACGTTTTACTCAAGAGTCATGGACCTTTGGATTTAGAAGGAACACATTCATCTTCTTCTTCAAGATCACCCTAGAGGGACAAAGTGTTATTGATTTTGGACTGTTCTTTATATTCTAGGAATATTTGGAACAATCTCCTTTTCCTTTATTCATTTTATCTTCTCCTTCTTCTTAACTTGTTCTTTTATGGGTTTTGAAGTAGATGATTTGCTATTGTTTAGCTTTGATTCCTAAGGAAATAACTGCATCTTGATAAATCTTCATTTCATGCATCAAAGGTTGCATGTCACCCACAATTTGGCATTCTTCTCCATCCTTTGTATATTTCATACATCGATGCAATGTAGATGGGACAATGCCATACTTATGAAGCCATGGTCACCCGTAAGGGCTCAAATGAAGTATCTCGATCGATCACATGAAATTTGAAATTTCTGTAGAGGTCTCCAAATTTAAGAGGAAGGACGAATGACCGATAGTTTTCTTCCTTCTCATTGAAACCTTGAACCATGACTTTATCTCCCTGATGTTGTACATCTAGAGATAGCATCTAAGAGTTCTCAAATTCATAAGATTCATGAGGAACCGGATCAATTAAGATCCAGATTATAATTTCATCACTTTCACCAGAATAATACGTACATCAGGCTCAAATCCAGCATTAGATCATCTTCAAAATGTGACTGGAGGCTCTTGAACATGCAAGGTCTCAGACGCTCAAAGAAAATATGCTTCAAATTTTTCCCGCTCTTTGAGAGCTTCAATTAAGGTGTTAGGAGATCTTCATTAGTAACCTGGTGCCGCTAATTTTCTTAGATGGGATAATATTGTAGTGACTTTTGATGAAGCGTTCTTATTTGAATCCCAGATAACTCTTTTCATCGATTTCAATTTCTTTTCCTTTATCTTTATTCATCGGCTTTTCCTCGTGGATGTAGATCAATTCCTCAATCAACTTGAGCTACTTCATTTGCATCTCAATCTTCGTGATGACTCGCTTGCTTCAAAGATTCGCTTCGCCTATCTAATGATAGACTAAGATTTCAATCACCGCCTAATTTTATATTTTATGTTTGTTGATATGGTGAGCTCGTTCATCTCTTCATCTGGAAACAGAGTTCCTCTAAGTCGTTATCAACTTGCATCATCAAGCAAGACTCAAGAAGTTCTTCGATCTTCCCCGCTTCTTCGCTGATCCAAGATTTGAATGAATTCGCAAGCTGATAGCCTTGTCGATTGTACATAATCTTCCATATTATTGATGATCTTTTGTTACGCCATACCATCCATAAGTAGTAATATTTTGTGCTACCGCTTCTTCTTTTATTTACTTTTTTGTTTGGCGTTTCTTAGCCTTCCATTGCGCAGATTTAGGCCGCTTCGTGAGATGAACTAGCCTTCCCATACTTAGTTTCCTCAACTCAAGTACGCTCAAGTGGTGATTTCCAATCAATACCGAACGCCTTCCAATTGTTTAACATTTTTACCTTTTAGAGATCGCTCGCCATCCTTCATCATCGACCAGCTTCTCTTTGCCTTTATTATTGCTTGATAATACTGGAGATGAGGTGATTATTTTGGTGGATTCTTTCTTCGGACGCACCAATACACTGTCCGACAATGTGAATTCACCGTTTCTATATTTTCGTTCGAGCCAATCTTTGAATATGTAGCAATCTTCAACAGGATGGCCGAAAGCACCATGATATGGACAGCTAGATTATCCGTCTTCCAAATTCTCTTCAGTCTTTTACACTGTAGTTGGAGACCTACGAGTGCATGTTTAAACAATTTAATACACTTTCCTTTAAAAGAATACTCTTGCTTTTCTTTTGCGGCCATATCAGCCTCATTCGCTTTGTTTGTTTGGTCGCCACCTCTCTAATTCGGGACATCATCATTACCTCCAAGAGCTTGGGTTGTGGAGCAGATTGAACGACGCTTGTTTTTCGATAGACAGGTAGCTTTTCTTTCTACGCTTATAGATTAACCGCTGTCAGATCCTTCAGTATGAGGTGAAATGCTTTCACCTTTCTTTTGGTCCTTTGCTCTTTGATTTATCTTGGTGGCCATCGAGGATAAATTTAATTTCTCAAATTTAGCCACCCTATCAGCTCTTGAAATGTGGTAATTGCCACGCAAAGATAAGCGCCATCTTATCATCGATGTTGCCCATCAATTGAATTGCATGCTCTTCTTCTAATTGTTGTTCACATTTCATACTCTCGCCAACGCTGCAATATATCTAACCGACTCGTCTTTCTTCCTCTTCAAGCGGCGTAGATCGAATTGTCTTTTATTTGTTGTGAATCTTTTATGAACATGTTTTCAAGTTGACGGCAAAAGTCTTGGAGTCATTTGATAACTTCGATACCATTGAAAGCGGTCAGTTAGGCTCTTACGTGGTGGCGAATAATAATCATTATTACACTGTGTATTCTGGCGGGATACTTTGAATTGGGCGGATCTTTGCTTGGGATTACCATTCGTCGAATAGATTGAACTTTGGCATTGAATATCCCTTTGGATATGGAATTTGATCATACTCCGGGATATGGGACCTTTGCTCACCAATTTTACTTTGCCCCATTTGACTTTGATCTTCATTCAATATAATATCAAGTTGAGAGGCATCCTTGATATAGTTTGTATATTACGAAGCGAGTTCTGCGACTCATTTATTTGATCCTCCGGGCTCAATTTGGACCCTTGAAGCATGTGAGATCAATTTATTGGAGGATTGTCATTGGCATTCTTTGGAGGCTTGATGATTATTTGGGGGGGCAGTGTTGGACTGCATGATATTTCTCATTAAGCGTCATCATTGATCATCTGCATCATCATTTAGCTCATTTTCATTTTGGCGATTTCTTTATCTTTGGCTTTCATCGGCTGAATTTGTCTGCTTTGCCAAAAGTAGTATCGATGAAGGTGGGATTTTCTTCCCTTTCTTCTTCCTCTTCTTGTTGCTCCTCTCACGAAGACTTCGGAGGATGCTTCCTCATTTGAACATTTTTTGTTGTTCTTGAGAGTATTGTTATGCGGCCTTTAGGTTGATATTGGCCGGATGGCTCAGGCACTTGTTACCATATACACTACTTAGTCGTTGCCTCCTCTTCTTCTTAGTCCTCTTGGACACAATTTGGTCGGCGTCTCCGATGAACTTAGATTCAGTGTGGAATCGAAATTTCTTCGATTAGAGGCTTGATGAAGTTAACCTCCTCTTGATGGGATGAGTTAATTGATGGCGGGATCCCACGGAGGATTCTCCAAGGTGTCTGTCGGTATCTTATCATATGGGGCCCTCTTTTTGGCTCCCATGTTGATAAATTTGAGTTGGCGGATCTGCAGGAATTCACACCGGATGTCCATGCCATACCTGCGATTTCTTTTTTGAGGCTAGCCTCAGGATCTGCTTACCCTTCCAAGGACCTTTGGTGGTGGATTCTGAGCCTTGTCCAAGTGTCACACCAGATGTTCACTGTGGGACATGAATATGTTGGCGTCTGTCATTTGAGTTCGGGATGAGGTCTCGCTTGGAGGCGATCCCAGCATCCTTAATATGAGGACCTTGGTATTTTCTTTTCATCGTCCTCGCTCCTTGGCGATGTACTCGTCGGATATAGTTTGGGTTTCCTCAGGAGGCTGGAACGATGTTGTGTCAGAAATTTGTTTGGTGAGGTAGAGCATTCGTTTAACCCAGGTTATCAACCGAGATGGGTGGGAACACTCCTTCTTGGTTCCTGATTGGTTGCATAGGCATTAAGTGTTGAGCATCTCAATTTCTTTTCTTCTTTGCCTCATTAGCTTGCCTCAGATGAAGAAGCTTGACATCATACCTCCGGGAATGGTTGGTAGGTGGATTATTATTCGAGGGACAAAAGAGGCCGTCAGCCGTAACCTTTTCATGATTGGTGTCTCAAGGGGCGAGCCTCAGGCGATTGTTTCTTTTGAAGTGACCTGGCCGGTAGGGTCACAACTTGAACCTTTTAGATTCACATGGCGTGCGGAGCCAGTTCACTTGAAGTCGAGCTGCTTGCTTTTCGTTCAAGATGGAAATCCATTCTGGCGGATGGTAGCTCGGTGCTTCCGGCATTAATGGCGTTGCCAAGCGGATGTTGGCGCCAGAAAATGATGGCAGTGTTACGTAATCCATTCACGGAATTTAAAGGTAAAATTAGCAATTAAAATAACCACTATCACGCCCAAAAATATGGATGATAAGATAAAACATCTAAGCATATGCACTAAATAAAATCTCATATAACTTAAGACTTTGAGTATAGCTAAGTTGTCAGTTTAACTTATCGTTTCTATTTCATTTCAATTTCATATTTCATTTATCTTCATTTTTTTTATACTCCTAATTATAACTTAGATTTTTGTAAAGATGGAAAGAAACAAAGTAGTCATGAAATCTGTGGGATCAGAAAATTCATGCATCTTTCGATAAAAGGAAAAGAATTGTTTAAGTGTGGGTGATAATTTGGGAGATGAATAGTAGATAAGACACTACGATTTAGTTCTCATTTGGTGAGAACTTTTTATATCTGGTTCGGGTTTTCACAAGCTATAGTTAATTACCCCTCTCTTGAGAAGCACTTTCGATTAAGGCTAGTCGATGAATCGTTAAAGAGCAGTATATAATTGCGATTGAGTGGAGTTTAGAACTTATGAAATTTATTATTTTAACTTAAAACTTTTGTGGGGAGCGATGGCCAGATCAAGATCCATGGTTAGTCATCCAGTCGCGATCCACAATTAAGCAGTCGAGGAGGTAGTCGACCCACGTAGAAGGATCCTTGTCACATGGGTTCGTCGTCAAGGTGTCCTTGTAGCGGGGTGGAGTTTGTCAGGGGACAAATATAAGTCAACCTTAGCAATATGAGAACTTTTGATAAATACATTCTACATTTCCATTTCAAAGAAAAAAGCCGTTAAGGAACATGAGTACTTGGTAGTGTAAGTAATTTAGTGGTGCTCTCACGGTCGAGCTCAGTCGTGCTTAGCCATTTATGTGGTGCCATATGCAGCAAACCGGACGAGGGACACAGCGTCTTCTGAGCTTTAGGAATATTTGAGTGTGAAGGTAGTTATGTATTTAATTTGACATTAATCTTTGTGAGCAAAATTTTCTTAATTTGTCAGAAGACAATTGCGGAGGGTGAATTGATTTTATTTATTTTTTATTTTTATTTTTTTAGTTTTAAAGTTAAATAATTAATTTCATTTTTTTATTTTATATTTTGTGTATTTTCTTTGAATTTTGATCATTTTATGATTGATTTTAGATTTGAATATATGATCATTTTATTGAAATAATTATAATTATACCGATCTAGGGTTAATATCGATTGATAGGCTATGCTACTGGTTTTACGGAGGATGGTCGAATTCATCATCTCGAAGTATAATCCTTCCTTGTAACTCTAGTTTGAACATGAGGATCGGGTTTGGGACTTTTCTTCACAGAATTTGAATTTTAGAAGTATGTTAGTTGGTTCATATCTTTGTATTATATGTGAGTTAAACTACCGGATATTATTAATTTGAAATTCTTATAATATCACATTTTTAGGTTTTGTTAACGGTCAGAAGACCAAGCAGGATGATATAAGCGTTCTTTTGTATTTGACTTAGTATTTACTCCATATGAATATCTTCTTTGAAAATTGCATGGACATTAAGATGTAATGTTGAAAAGATGTCAATTTTGATTTTTTAGTTTTGTTAACGGGACGGTCAGAAGAACCAGCAGGAAGTGTAGCATCTGTTCTTTTGTTGACATGATTATAATGCAAGCATTAGTTTGATATATGATTTTTAGGTTTTGTTAACTTGGGACCGGTCAAGACCAGGAAGATGTAGTATCTTCTTATATTTGTCTTTGCATATATTATGTTTGGACATTCCATCATCTGAGTATCATTCTTTTAGAATGTTGTATGGACATTGAATGTCCCAGTTGAAATGTAAGTCTGATTCTGAGTTTGGATTTGTTATATGACATTTTGGGTTTTGTTAACTTCGTCCAAAGAGCAGGAAGATGTAATTATCATTCTTTATTTTTATCTAACTTTATGCGTATACATACAAAATCAGATAAAGGGGTGAAAATAATTGATTTAGAGATATGATCATAAATAAAGTAATGGGCTAAAATGCTTGATTTGATTTAAATAATATCTCTTTATATTATAAATCAGAAATAAAGGGTGAAAATAATTGATTTAGATGATCATAGTAAAGTAATGGGCTAAAATGCTGTTTGATTTGTAATAGCCTCTCTTTATTATAAAATCAAAAGTATAAATGGTGAAAAAATTATTTGGAGGCTATATATACATAATTTATTTCTCTTGAAAGGAAGGGGAATAAAAAAATATGAGTATTTCATTTAAAGAAAGTGGATTAATTAAAATCCACCTCCTCATCTGCTCATGGCAAGTGGGAACACAAAATTAAATTTATTAAAGAGGTATGGAAAATACTTTCTTTTGAAGAAAGGGATAAGGATGCTGATGGCATGCATGTGTCATGCATGCATGACAAATGGCATCACCTTGATAGTTCCCTCATGATTTATGACAAGAGCCACATGTCGATTCCATAAGAGTAGATGGCAAAGGAAAGGAAGAAAGCATAAATAGGGGGGGTTTCCCTTTTACAAATCTTTTTTTTACTCTCCTCTTCTCCTTAAGCCAGTTTGTTCTTTAACTTAGAGGAGGATTAAGGTGTCACATACTTGTGAGTTTCTTTTAACTCCAATTTTTTTTTATTGATATATGTCAGTTATATGGTAGATTTAGTTTATTTCATGTGTATTTTCTTGGTCTTATATCTCATTTATGTATGTATCATGCAGTGTGAATGAATGAGTAAAGTAGAGGAGGTATGAATTTATATAACTAAAGAAACACTTTAAGACATGTGAACTAAGCATTTCATCCTTTCTTTTTATCTTTTTTTTTTAAATTTGACCTCCGTCATCCCATAAATTTCTTAGGGGAGGTCTTCTCCATGAAAGAAAGGCGTGTATGTAGTGTCGTACCATGACCATTACACCCGAGAAAGGCGTGTATGGGTTCTGATATTTCCTGCGTTGAACAAGCGAGCAATCTATCCTGATTTCCGCATTGGAACGATGAGCAGTACTTATAAAGGGGCAATAAATTTGCATTCATGTATATGAAATTAAAAGTATAAGCATTTATATGACATTTCAACTTTTTTATTTTGAAAATTTCGGACCTCCGTCGTCCACACTTGCCGGTAGTCTTCCCATAAGAAAGGCGTGTATGGTAGTGTCGTGAGAGCAAAATATTACCCATGAAAGGTGTATGGGTTCTGACCGACATTTCCTTCGCGTTGGAACGTGAGCAATCTACAGATTTCCGCGTTGGGTGGTGAGCAGTCTATCCGGTTTCCCAGCCGTTGGAACAATGAGCGACTTATAGCGTAAAGAAAATAATCAAAATTTGACGACCTCCCTTTTCCCCCACAAGTGGGGTTCATGGAGTACGCACCATGTCGAGAAAGACATATATGGGTGTATCATTGAAAAATTTTGATAGCATAGCATTTCCATGTTGGAGAACATGGTAGATATATCATAAATTTAAAGCTCTCGTTTGCATATAAATAAAAGGAAAACATGCGTAAACATTTGATTAGGAGCGTCAAAATTTGACGGACCTCCTCTTCCGGGGTTCATGAGAGCACCACCATGTCGAAAGACATGTATAGGTGTATGTCAGACGTGTAGAAATTTTGATAACATAGCATTTCTACCATATTGGAAAACATGGTAGATCTTATCATAAATTTAAAGCTCACATTTGCATATAAACAAAAGAAAGGCCAATATAAATTTGATTAGGAATCAAATTACAACGTCCGGCTCTTCCAAGTGGGGTTCTTGCACATGTCAAGAAAGACAGGCGTGTATATGGTGTCATTGAGAGCGAATTTTGATAATTTTATGTTGGAACATGTGGATCTTATATCCTTTTAAAGCTTCGTTTATATAAACAAAGAATATGCATATAAATTTGATTAGGGCATCATTTCATTTTACTCCGTTGTGGGGTTCATTCTCCCATAATGTCGAAAGACATGTATAGGTGTATGTCAAGAGAAACATGAATTTTGATAAGAGCGTTTCATATTGGAAAACATGGTATATATATAATTTAAAGCTCTTTTTACATGTGTGTTTGCATACAAATAAGAGAGATTTTGATCATTGCAAGATAAAGACGAAAAGCAAATTCATTTGTTGAAAATATATAAAAATCAATTGATCTTAAAAAAATGAATCTCCTTTCACATTTTGACTTTCATATAGCTTAGTCATGATGATAAAATAAATTCAATTTTAGATTTATATGTGAAAAATAGAATCCTCCATGTGGTCTAGGATCATGTCACATAACACTTCAAATCCCTCCCTTACTTTCAGATTTTAGCATGAAATGAAAGAAGCATAATGTATAACCATACAATACTTGAGACCTTCCTTCAATTTGATTTCAACTTGCATAGGCATGATATATATATATAATTCCCTTCATGGAAATAAATTGAAACAAAGAAATGAAATTCATGAGAATCATATCTCATCAAACATAGTAATTGATTTTCCTTAGATAAGAAAGTTAGCAAGTATCTCATCAATTAAAAATGATTGACTCCCCCAGGAAAATATTTTCAGCAAGTATCATACACATTAGAAGCAAAATCGATTCAATTCCCTTCTAATAAAATATTTTCAAGATAAATGCATGATAACAAATTAATAGCTTTACCCATCTTGTAGACATGAATTAACAATTTCCATTTGCAAACACAACATTTTATAGCACTTCAAATAACAAATTAATTATTTCTTCATAGAAATGATTTCAGAAACATCACAGGGCTCGATTTGGTTTCCCAGTATAATCAATTTCAAAAAATAGCATCATAAAGATAGCATAACACAACATTGGGCCATACATCATCCCAAAACAATTTTAGGCTAAGCATCACATAATCGTGAATAAAGAATAAGAAATGAGATTTGGGCCATACATCATCCCAAATCCTAAAGGAAACTCTTAGCATAATCCCAAGCAAGATATAGCATATTTAGCAAAAACCCTAACTTCAAAGAAATGCATAACAAGCTTAGGGTTAGAGAAACAACTAGAATGGTTTGGGAAAGGAAGAGATAAGTTGGTCGGGGCTTGAGCTTGGTGATCTCAGACTCGGCTAGAACTCACGGAGGAGGACGCTGAGTCTTCTTGACCAAGGAGGAGAAGAAAGTGTCGTCGCTTCTCAGAGACTGAAGGAGAACAGAGAAACTCGAGCGATATCCTCGCTTACTTTCAGGAGAGAGAGGAAGGAAGGCGATTCGACCTCGAAGGGCAGAAGAAGAGGAAGATCGAGAGAGAAGAAAATCGGAGGAAACCGGACGAGAGCTTAGATCATGAAGGAATCGCATGAAAGGGGAAAATCGTGAGCTGAAGAGGGAAAAATAATGAATGAGAGGAACGCCTCGTTTCGCCTTGCGGTGATCTCTGATTGGTGGGTTAGGTAGGGATTAAGCGGATTTAAGAGTCGGATTAAGCGGTAGTATTTAATTGCGATTTTATTACTTTTGACAAACCCCAATATGGGTGTCAATTTAAGTTGTTTCTTATCGCGACATAGCGGCGCGATCGGTTCGTGATTGGAGGACGGCGCCGGCGGCAGTCGAGTAAATTTAGGTTTAAATTGTGCGGCGTCGGCGCTCAATTCTCGGCCTTCAGCGCACTTTGCCGATTCGATGAAGGCGTCGTTTGATAGGTCTCGGCGTTTTGGCGATGGCGCGATCAATTTATGAGCGTCGTGGTCGTCGACTTGATATCGCATAATTTTATTAAAATTTGATTTTAATTATTTGATTGATCCTTAATTGATTTGATACTTTCTCATTTAATTAAATTTGATGCTTTTGGTAGCATTATGAAATTAATTTTCAAATCGAATTGAATTTAATTGATTTCGATTGTGATTAGGCATTTTCTCTATGTCATTTACTTAATTTTAAATGACACATAGTTGTAGGTCAACACTCCCTTAATTATACAGAGAACGAGGGAGTGAAGGAGAGACAGAGAGATTGAGAGATTTTCTCTCTGTTTGAATAGAAGGGAGAGGGGGGTCGGGTATAGTGGTCTGCGAGTTGTCGGGTTCAACACTTGGATTGGTCGAGCAAGGAGTTAAGTTAGGACAGCGATGGGCAAGAGATTGTCGAAGCTGCTTTCGCTAGCATCTTGTGCAAACAGGAAAGATTCGTGATGATGTTGTTTAGTCAAGAGCTCAAGAAACTGAAGCTGGTGAGTTCGGCTTGCTAGAATCGGCTTTCAGCCTTAAGTGCAAGTCGACGAGAGGTGTAGAAAGAGTAAATAATAGGTGAGAGTTAAGAGGGAGTCGGTGCAGCAAAAGTGATGGGGAGATCGAGCAATAGCCTTTGATTTAGAACAGCGATGAGATGGAGGCTGCGAGATGGATCGCACAAGGAGAGCAGAGAGGATCAAGAGGGAGAAGGAGAAGGAAGGACTTGAATGAAGTGAATTGGAAAACTCAAGCATTATGAGGATTATGGGAGACGAACGACATGGCGTGACACGTTCACGTGATAACGCGTCACGCGGGTCGACTCTGACATGAATTTGAATGGTATTAAGTGATGATTAAATAGCAATTCAGTCAAAATATCCTCAAAATGCATGCCAATTTCATCGAAATTCTTCATCAGACGACCTCATGCAATATGGGTATTAATTCTAGGTAATTTTGACATTTCGGCTAGCGATCGTCATTTTCACGATCGGTGGTCGTTTAGTCAATTTCAACGTCAAATTGGGTCAATTTTAGTTCGAAATGCGCGTTCCCACATCTAATCACTCAATACTCGCATAAACTTGTCTAAATCGATCGCGGATAGTGGCATTAGAAAGGTTTTAACGTTTCGGTGATAATAACGCGGTCAATTTCATGAATGGAGGTTATTTGGGTGTTATCCGATATCGTCGCGACGTGCAGGCATGCCGACGGCTCGTCTTCTCCATTGGCCGTCGATTGTGGGATGTATATTTCGATCAATTTTTACATTCTAAATGTAACGGTGAAGTCTGCGATTGTAAGTCATTTCAATCTGTTTCGTTGACGATCAGGGTATTTCAGCTTCGATTTGTGCGACATTGCGTCCATGGTCCGTCGAATTCGTCGTGCTTGCTCGATTTGACTTGTGTAATTTATGTAGAGGTTAATAATTAAGTCTCGTTCATAAACGTTTGAATTTCATATTTTGTTTAGGAATTTAGTCCCATAATGTTAGGATGTTTTGAAGAAGTATTGTTATAAGTTGTAAAAACTAAATTAAATTGCTAGCTTATAATCCATGTCTTGCTGGAGGTTTAGTCAAAATCATATTTTAAAAGATTTTAATGAATTTTTAAAATAGTAAAATTTTGTTAAATTTAATTTTTATTTTTTATTCTCAATAAAATTGGCTCGTTAAGTCTCAATAAGTTCGGCTCAATAATCAAAATGAGCTACTTATCTAAATGCTCATTGATTACAGGCACAAGATGAACTAAACTCAAGCTGAGATCAAACCAAGCTCAAACAAATTTAAATTTAGATGAATTGATCATGAACACTATCACAAAAACTCTATTCAAGCTTGAGTTGGGCTTATATATATTTTTGGTAAATGAGCTTGCACTCAAATAGTCTAGCTTAGCTTCACTCAGTTTGTCTGTTGCCCTACTATTACTTTATTAAATATTTTAACATAAAAATCATGTTGAAGTTTTTATGACCTAGATTTTATTAGAAGGATTCATGTAGCCAACCCTACATAGTGAGTTAAATGCTTCTTCTTCTTGTTGTTATTATAAATTTTGTTGCAAGTGACATGATTTTCTCAAAATGCATACCCAAAAATATTCAAACATATTTTAGAATGTAAAATTTTTTTTGTTGTATTTTAGATATTTTAAAATTGATTTTGATTGCTAGGAGTAAAGGTCATCTTATGACTTTTCTTTCTACGACTTCTATTATCTCAAAGACTTTCTTGATAGATTTTTAAGATTGTGTGCGTTATCATTGAGGTTTTGGTAATGATTTAATTCAATTCAATTGAAATGCTAAAAATATCCCCAATAAATCCAAAGACATGGTATTATATAATTCTCATAAATTTGATGAGGCCATCTACTTGAGTCTTCTTGTAATGATCACCTTAAAGTGGCACATGCTCCAAGTTGATTAGAGAACATCAAACTTTACATGCTTTGTTTCTATGACTTGATTAACCTATAAATAATACTTAATAAACTATCAGATTACACTATGCGAGATCTATTATCAATGAATCGAACAATAAAATACATATGATTTTATACTTAGCAATCCTGAAAATTGATGATTTGGACTTCTTTAAGGTTCTTTAAGGTTCTTTAAGTAGAAAAAATTGGCTGTTAAATGCATAACAAATTGAAGCTTAGATTGAGACGGTCTTTTTCATTTCTTTTTTTTCCTTTATGTCTATCTTATCAGGGAATTTGGTTGGCATGCTCAGGAGAGTGGTGGTCTTAGGCTTGAGTTTCATCAAATGCTTGAAAGTATAATTGGTCCCCAGGACTCCTAACTCCAGTTGGGAATCAATTTCAACATCAGGATTTCTATGTATCAGAATCTTTTACATATTTTCTCAGAGAACATCGTGACACTTGCCAAAAGTTTTAAATCAAATTCACACAGACGCATGCATTGAAATTTGTATTGAAGGAATAATATAACTGATAGAATTGAAACTAAAAATGCTGGTCAAGTTGTTTCTTCAATTTTTTGACCAGTATTGCATCAAACTACAAAAAATTAGGAGCTCTGATCTTAGTCTTCTTATATAATATATGTAATACTGCAATCTTATGAAAGAGGTAAGAGCTGAAACATTTAAATCCCTACATTTCAAACATAGTATTTACCTAGCAAAAACAGCATTACTTTTTTGGGCATATAGGATCCTTAATCAGAAAAAGACTAAAAATGCAAAGGCATATTTAAAAATGAACAATGACCAAACTACAAACCTTTTAGCAGTAGTTTGCAACCAGGGACGATTTTGCTTTACGTGTTAATAGTGCAGGACTGACATGCTTTGTTTTCAAAATAGGACTAAAACACCATAAAGCTGTAAAATACAAGGACTAAATAATTTTTGTCCCAAAAATTATGGAGTTGGCTCCCTGAGTTATTTATGTGGGTGCTGCGTTGTGTTTTTTCGCTTGTCTGTTTTTATTTCATTTGCTATTTTACTTTTTAGTCCTTCCAAAACTCCTAATGCCAATCCACACATCTCCTATAGTAAAGAAAAGAAATAAAGAAGAAAAAATAGTCTTAGAATTCCGTCAGCATCTGATAGTGCATATGCTTGGGCTCCTCAACAGAGTAAACTACTACCAAGAAGGCGACAAAGTCCATTCCCACCTTGATGTTTCCACTGCTTTCAGAAAAGCTTTAACAACGTGGGCTTCATGGATTGATCGAAATATCAATGGAAACAAGACCCAGGTTTTCTTCCGGAGTTCAGCGCCAAAACATTTCAGGTCAGTCTTTTTTTTTTTTTTTCTTAAACAAGAAATTCATTCGAGAATAACAAAGATCCATCCTCTTATCTAGCCTTTATAATACTTTCAGTGGTGGGGAATGGAGTTCAGGAGGACACTGCAAAGAGAACACAAAGCCCTAAATTATAGCATCATTCCAAATACTCCTGAAATGAACTTAATTGTAGATCAAACAGTGACTGTGCTCAACGTAACAAACCTCTCTGGGCTTAGGATAGATGGACATCCATCAATTTATGGAAGAAGACCTGGATTTGGCCCGTCATGGGATTGCAGCCATTGGTGCCTTCCAGGAGTTCCTGATACTTGGAATGAACTTCTGTACTTTTATCTGTTATCCAGACAAGCGTTCCACTGATATTTGACTTCATATGAAATTTTTTCTCAACAAACCCTAGTTGCTGATTAAGATTTAGATTTACATGACCCCAGCTGGCCTTCAATGTCAGCATTTGAAAGTTTCATGCTAGTGCCCCAGAGACAGAAAGAGAGTCATGATTTTTTTTTTTTTTTATTTGAGAGCAATGATGGAATGATGGACGTGACTAACTGTCATAGTAGGGGTTGATTATTAAAGCAAGTGAAATTACTGGCCTAAGTCTTATTTCAAATGTTTCATGAAATATATATTGTAGAAATATTCAGTAGTCGGCACTAACATAAATTATTTTGTTCGAAAAATATTTGACTTCAAATGCATTGGACGATTAAAAGCATTTGATTTAGTCTCGAACTATGTAATTGAAAAATATATATATTACTGTAGAAATGCTATTGATTGTTTTTTTAGTTTAAATTTTTTAGTTGAAAACAATTTGCGATGCAAAAATAACGCCATCAACTTTATCTTGTAATGAACTAATGGCTTCAGTTGATATTTTGAAAAAAAAAAAAAAAAAGATAATACAACCATTCAGACTTGAGAAAGAGTCTTTGATGTTGAATTTCAGCCATGATTGGTTTAAGCTATTTATTGAGAGACCAGTTGGGTACCCTTTACATGATGGCTATGCCCAACCTCTCTAAATTTGCTTCAACATTAAGCTTTTCTAAAGAAGTAACAAACTTGATGCCCAATTTGTGAAGGAGTTATTTTATTATTCTCATGCTTTGATATATTTCTATTAAACTAGATGAAACAAAATACTAGAAGGGGGATTATAATCCTTATATGATTACACGAAATGGGGTTCTTAGTTTCCTTTCATGCCATGACCAATTTAATGGGTTCTGTAATACTATGTTTCTAAATTTTGATCCAAAGTTTGTATTTTATAAGATTTTATATGTTTATAGCTTTCTGACAATGTATGAATACATGGTTAAAGGATTTAGTGTTATTACAATGTTGGCATTTTAATGCTAGTGATATCCCTTTTTTTATGTTTCTATCGTTGTTTGGGATTATGCGAAGGAAGAGTCACCAACAAAAAAAAAATGAAATAGAAGGTTCAAGAAACTTATGCCATATTAGTTTTCTCCGATTGCAATATTTAGAAGATATGCTAATTTTGCGAAAGACCTTAGTAAGAGTTTGATGTTGGACATTGAGTGCAAGGATTAGAGGGTTAGTAGAGTTATAATCGATAAGTGTTTTTAGACCTTGGCTGCAATATCTTCATGTAGTAAGCTGGAGATTTTAGATTTGTTCCATTCAACGAATTTATCATGTTATAAAACTAAATGCTTCACTAGCAAATTATCATCATGTCTTTCATTGTACTAGGAGAGAGGTTCATTGTTAAGACAAATATCATGCCATATACTAATGTTTCCTTCCCCAACCTGCCATCTAATAAAACTTTCAACAAACTCCATGAATCTCAAAATATGCTTCCAGTAGGTGGAATTATTATTCACCGGCTGAACTAGTATTGTGTGCAATCTTATAATATTTTTTCTTCATAAACTATGCCTACAGTGTATACTGTTGTCTAAATTTAACAAAGAACTTCAAGGCATTGCATTCAATGCCATCTTGTAATGATTTGAAACTCAAACCTCCTACCTCTTTTGGTTTGCATAATTTTCTCCGGCTTGTCCATTGATAGCCTCTTCTATTACTATTCCATAAGAATGTATTAAATAATGACTCAAGTCTTCCTTAAGAGTTGATAGGCATATTAATTACCTTAAGTGTGTGTATAGTCATTGAGTTTATGATGCTTTTAATAAGTGTGATTCTACCCCCAAATGATTACAATATTTTGTCCCGTGCTATAATTTTGTGCTGAATCTTGGTAATGATTTTCTCAAAATAAACTCTTTTAGTTCTACCAAAGAATAATGAGTTACCCAAATATTTAGTAGGGAAGATTATGATTTTAATACTCGTGAATCTCTAAATCCACCTTGATTAGTTTGAAGGAATTCTATTTCTAAGAAAGATGTTAGATTATCTTTGTTTAACTTCATGACTTCAACTAACTCAAACCTCTTGACCACTTAAGATTTTCTTAACTGCATTCTTATAGCCATTGTAAAAAATTAGAACATTATTTACAAATAATTAATGGGAGATAGGGTATCCAAGGTATGGAACCTAATAGAGGGATGGTTCATGACAAGTTAATTTAAAAGAGCTTAGAAATAGTCCTTTGCAAGTATGAAAATTGTAGGAGATAATGGGTCACCTAGCTTGAGGACTCTCTTAGATTTTTTTTTTTAAATAACCTTCTCACCATTCACTAAGACATAATAATGATGATTAGTTATAACTCTCTAAATAAGGCTGCATGATTCAAGATTGAAATTCTTAGCAAGTAGAGCATGATTGATGAAACCCCAATTTAAATTAACAAAAGCTTTTTGCAAATCAAGCTTTCTAGCCATGTTATTGCCCTACATCTAGTGTTGATATCTCTAAGAATTTCTTAAGTCTAAAGTACATTCAAACGAATATCTCCCCCATTAACAAAAACACTCCAATTTAGAGAGATTAAACTAGGAAGACTTCTGGATTCTTGTAATAATGATTTTACTAATCATTTTTTACTTATAGTAGTAGATAGGCAAATTAGTCTGAAAACATTCCATGTAGAAAAAGAAGTTTATTTAGGGATTGGATTTATGGTAGCCAAGTTGAAATAATTTGGCATGTGCCACCCCCCAGCTCCCCCAAGTCTTGTATGGTAGATACCAAGTCAAGCTTAATAACCACTCAAGCCTCATAATAGAAGAAAGTAGAAAATCCATCTAGTCCAACAACCTTATCTTTATCCATGGGGAAAAAAATAACTGTTTTGACTTCTGCTAGACTAGGAACATTACAAATGTTGATGGGATAGAAATCCAAGGCTAGAATTTTTTGATCAAAGTTAAAATTATTGCTAGTAGAATTAGGAGCTAACAAATTACTAAAGAATTTGATAGCTCTTGTTAGTAACCCATTAATCAGTCAGGTTTTAATATTCATGATAGTGAGTAGCTATCTCTTCTTCTTATAAAACATAAAAGCATTTTGTATTCCCAATACCCTCCATAAAGCTTAATCCAATAGATTGTTTGCCCAAAAAGAATATTCCATTAATAACTTACCCTTCAGATTGGATAATGCTTCCTAAATCTTAATTTCGACTGATTAAGAGTAATGTTTAGCTAGTTGAGATTCCAATTTTAGCTATTACAATTTGGAAGTGCAATAGATCAAAAACTTTTTTGTTCCAATTTTAAAGTTATTTTGCAGCAATTTTATGATGTGGCCATAATCTTATCTAGCTATTGGCTTGACTATCTGCCTTCTAAGTACTTTTAAAGGGGGGTAACAATTCCTTATGTTGAGTCCACATATTGAAGAACTTAAAGTTATGCTATGATATCTTGGGAATGAAGTCAATGGTGATTAATAGGGGGCATGATCTAAGGAAAACATGGATGTATGGTGAACCATTGTACTAGTCACAACCATCCATGGTTTGCTTGTTATACTTCCAATGTTGATAATTTTATCCCAAAGTTCTTCTTTATCTTGATGGGAGTAGGCAGCATAAATTGTAGTTTCTAATGTAGTGACATCACACTAGGAGGTCCTAACATGAAGATATTTAGGGTGGTCTACAATGATGTTAATATGAAAAGTTTCTTTCCAAATAATGTACACTTTATTATTGTAATTAGTATAAACTTTCTTCATATTGAGGAACTTGAGTAATCTATTTCAATAATTGCTTATTATCATTATTTTAGGATGCCAATAACACCCTATTTGGATTTTTAATAAGATGCTTGATTCTTATTTTAGAATAGGATTTCATAATTCTCTTGACATTCCAAATTAGGAAGCTAATCATTTGAAAGAATGTTATGTAAAATATTGTCTGAACTAGACAGATTGCTAGTGTTACTTGACCTTCTAACTATTTTAGATTGATTTTTCGATGAGCTTTTCAGCACTCTCGTGCCTTTTTTCATAACATGTATCTATCCCTTCTTAGAATCATTGACTAAGCATTGTAAATGGATTTTATCAAGCAGATTGATTATGTTAGGCTTCTAGAGGACCATCATTCTCACTGTTATTTTGAATCTGCTTCCCCTTATTCCTAATATGGGCTGACAGCTTTGGGAGAGACTAGCATATCATTTATCATAACAGTTCGTTGAGTAATTTGATGAATTTCATTGATAGTTGTCTCTCCAAATGATGTTTCATTAAGCTGGTTCTTAGAGTTTTCAGAATTATGTGCTGCAACTATTGGATTTAAAATTCTCTTAGAAAGCACTATCTTTTTGGGTTCACGTCTTCATCAACATTGTGTTCCTATATTGTCTTAATATGTTAAGGTTGTAGCAATAAGCATTCATTGATGGAGTGATTAAATCTTTTGCAATGAGTACTATATTTAGGTCTACTCTCTAAAACCATTTTCCACAAAAAAACAAATTTTGTTTATGCCAATCCATTCGTTCTCATTGAAGTTAGCTGTGGCATTAATTTCTACAAGCACAAGTTCAATATAAGGTTATAAAAGAGTGACAGCTAAGATGTCCATTCTCCGTGGTCTTCTATTAACTGTAGTAATTGAAAACAAAAGTTGTTTGTTGAAGTAATGTACCTTGAGACTTGAGACTAGAGAACTAGACCCATAAAGGCACCATAGATGATTCAACATTTACTGAGAAATCCACAATCCATTTAAGTATTATTAATGGTAGTTCATTAATGTAGAATATTCTTTTAGCAAATACATCAGTATAATCATCTTCATTTTTCATTCAAATTTGGTAGTGTCTTTAGTCAATGTAACTCATGGTCCACCTCTCATTCAAATTCAACCCATTAAAAAAAGTTTTCCTAATATCAGCAAGACAGATTATTTTAGCTACGCATTTGTCAATTAGAGAGTTTTTGAAAGGTGCTACAAGAATGACAATTTGATCTTCATTTAAAATGATAGCAAGTTCACCCATTTTCCTAACATGTCTCTTGAAAGTTAGCCCATTAGCTTGGTTCTACAAACCTTCATAAAAGAAAAAAAGATTCATTTTCAAAACTTGGGAGGAACCACTTGCTCTATTTAGCACAACGACATATAATCATTTATCCATGATATAAAATAGCTCAAATTACATAAGCAAAAAGGAGAAAATCAATGGAACAATAACCCTAGTAATCTCAGAAGAACAATCATGTGCCATTTTCTTAAAACCTTAAGAACATTAAACAATCTAACTTGTATAAATAAAATAAGAAACAATCTCACTTGAATTATTTCTAAATTTCTATAAAGATTTAGCATTCAAGAACGCTTTGAAGGGTTGGTTGTTGCTACATAGATTCTTTTAATGAATATCTCTAAATCCCCTTCCTAATAATCCCCAATTTGGCCTAGATAACAAATAGTTTGGCTTCTTGGAAGAATAGTTGTGCACCATTTTAATCTTCCACTCTAAATAGCTTTCTATCCACCTTGGTTTGATTGTAAAACCCTCTACCTTGTTAATCTCAGTCTTTCTTTTTCTTTATGATTTGATTAAATCCGAAAAATAAATAGAATAAACACTAAACATAAGGAAGATACATGTAAGACTATACTAGGAGATAATATTAAAATTATTATTTAAGATAATAAAAAAGCTATATAATTACATAATAATTAAAAGACTAATGAATCTAATTACTAGTTCAATATAGATTAATAATCTCACCCTAAATTAAAGCCTGGACATGTGAAATCTCTCTTTTTTGTAGCATTTTTTTTGGTTTAGTGGTCTCTCACCATGAAGAAAGTTAGGTAATGGTAGAATTTGATCCCATACATTGGTTTAGTCAACAATAAGTTCATAAGATTAAATTTTCATGTATATGTGTTGACCTCATTTTGGATGAGGTTAACATCACTTCTAAGACTAGTAATTAGGATATCTAATCCTGGATTAGGAATCTCCTAATTAAATGTTAGGATACTTCACTTAGTAACCTAGTGCATCTTTCTAGGGTCTAACCAAACCCAGTAAGATTAGATGAACCTAGACCAAATTCAAATCCAAACCTAAAATAATTGAAATCTGAATCTAGTTGAACTTAAATTATAATGAATAGGGTAATTAACTTAATTATCTTATTTAACCCTAAAGTCACTTAAACCTAAAGAAATCCAAATTAAATCAAAATAAATTCAAATCAAAATAAAATGAAACCATGAAATCATATCACAAACATAAATGGAGTCAAATCCCAATCAAGGTCAAATTTGGTCAACCCTTTTGACATAGGCTTGATTTATGTGGGTCCCACCAAGTCAAAGATCAACCCACAAAAATTTGACCAAATAAAATCATTTAAAATTAATCCAAATGATAAAGTAACTATCTTTAAACATGAATTTAGGGAAATATAAATTTAAAGGCCTTAAATAGGCTAATTAGATCATTTGACCTAAATGATCCTTCTTAAATTCAAAACTAAATAAAATCCAAATCAACTCAAATTAATTGTCCAAAATTAATAGGAAATCATAATTAAACCTAATGCAATCAATCATTGAATTTGACCTATTTAGTCATTTGATCCAAATGAACCCAACTAAGCCCATTAAGCACAAGTTGGGTCAAATAGGTCCAAAATTGAAATCAATCTAAAATTAAATAAAATTCATCACTCCAAATCATCTTACACATGTAATTAAACATGATTTGAGTCCAAATAGAATTTAATTGAGCTAAATTAACTCAACTGAATTGATTGAACTCAACTTAACCCATTTAAGTCTAAATGGGTCAAGTTGAGATAAAATCAAAATCAATTTAAAACCCAAAGAAGTTAATCAATTTAGCACATCAGAAATCATCAAATAAACATGATTGAACCAAAATTAAATTTTAAAAGGGGCATTTGAGTTAAGTGATCCAATTTTGGTTAAAATGTTCAAACATAGTTCAAATCACATTAAATTCTCATATGGCATGGGATAATTACATTCCTAATTACCTATTGAATAATCAACAATCATTGATACTTAAAAATCTAAAATTAGTTAATCAAAGAAATTGTAATTAATTCCTTATGAATTAAATTAAGCCCAAATACATTAAAGATGAAAATGTAAGCTTAATGTTTATGCTAATCATCTTCTAAATCATTTAAACTCATCTTAAGGTGGGTTAGGATGATTTCCTAGCATGATTAAACATCATGAGGAGGTTCAAATGCATCCAAGAGAAAAAAATATGCCATTGGAAAGAGGAGAGTGCATGGAGACAAACTTGTCCTTCTAATCCATTCCTTCTCTTTGATCCTCCACCTCTGCACCTTGGACTGACCTCAATCAACTGACCACACCTTGGAGCTAGCCTCCAAGGGTGGCAATCACCTTGGCCGACCAAGGCAAAGTGATTTTCACCTTAGAGCTTTTGCAAACTATGGAAAAATAAGAGAGAGCTATTCTCATTCCTCATTTAGCTTCTCATCACCTTCCCTAAGCAAAACGAACATAATCACACTCTTTCCCCTATCCCCATGCCATTGGCAAGTCGAAGAATGACCAAACCTATCGAAAAATGCTCGTAGCTTGGCCTCCACACTGATCTACAGGGAGGCAATCTAGTTCCTTGCTTCTGGAGGTTCGTTGCGTCCCCACGAACTTTTTTAAATCATCCCCACCACATGAGATTACCGTCAATGAGGTACACACTGAAACCAACCTTCTTTTCATTCGAGTTTGGTCGTTTATGAAGCCAACTCAATCTCAAGTGAGATCAAGCCATTTAGATGGGTTACAAATTGGTCCTTGATCGATTTGTAATTAAAATCATGAGAAATCGTGCCCTAAATTGCCAAAAATCAAGCTCAAATGATGGTTGGCCTTCAGCTTTCATCATTGTTGAGGGAGATGTAATCTCTATTGTCCGTTCCTTCTATTATGAATGGACGACTACGATTTAGTCAAACAATTCGAATGAACCCTCGATAGGAAACTTCAAAAAATCAAACCATCCTATCTCAGATTGGACGACCCAAATCAAACCACATCCCGTCGCCAAAATAACGCGAGATCCACGTGGATCATGTGTAAAGCATGACACGCCAACATATGGCTATGATGCGATTAAGTAAGAAATTCACATTTTTGAACTTAAAATTATAGAAAATTAATAAAAACTTTAAAAAATTATAAAAAAAATAAAATACATAATCAAAAAATATAATTAAGGGCTCTATGGATTCATCTAAGAGGAATCCATTAAACCCAAAATTCCCAATTAATATTGGGTAATTTTGATTAATTTGAGTTTAAATGAAAATAATCAAACTTAAATTAATCTCAAACCACTAATCTAATTGATTTCAAATTTTGGAAAATGAAATTAGGGTTAAGACACACATTATGTGAATTTTTCATAATTTATTTCAAAGTAAATTAAAATTTTGGAATTTTCAACCTTAAACCCTAATTTTAATGAAATAAAATAATTTTAAATCAAAAAAATTATGAAAAGTTATGAAAATAATTTAGATCATCACAATAAATCATAATAAACCTAAACACACCACCTTTGAAACTCTCAAATCTAATAACCATTTTTAACCTAATTAAGTACTTAATTGAAATAATTCATCCAATTAATCAATCCGAATAAGAAAATTGAAAAAAAAAAACCAATTAAATTTGCCTAATTTAGGCTTAATATAGATTTTAGTGAAATAATTAAAGCCTCAATTAGTCTTAAAATACACATCTAATCAAAATGAAATTTTAAGGAAATCAAATTAGCAAGGAACCACTCTTTCCATAAAACTTTCAAGGCAACTGATCCTTTGATTGGAAGTTATTAAATTTCCAATCTCTCAATTTATATAAAATATTAAATCAAAAAATTATAAAAATTAAAAAGTCATAAAATCAATTTGAAACATTTCAATTAACATCAAAACACTTAAAGAAAAATTTTCAACCCTCTAAAGTTAAGAAATTCAATTAACTATGAATTTAAAGCTTAATGAAATTATTAAGAACATATATTTTAATCAAACCTTAAATATTCAATTTAGGAAATTCACAATAAACTAATTAATCAATTAAGGTCAAAACTAATTAACCTTAAAAATCCATATTTAAATGTGAAACTCATTTGTATGAAAATTCCCTAAATTTGTTCAAGTAAATCATATAATCCTGGTGTGATAATAGAGGAAGCAATATTGAAACACATTGACACTAGAGGATCAACTCAAGGAAGCACATTGTGTATTGTAAATTGGAGGATCAACCAAAATCTACAACTCAAGGAAGCAATATTGATGTGATAATAGAGGATCAACTACCCATTCCAACTAATGATCAAACAACACAATACTGAAATATTAACTCATACACCTTTGGTATCATAATAACAAACCAATCAAGAAGGAAACAATTTAGAGCCTCTAAGAGGTCAACCAAAAAAAACACAACTTGATGATGTGCTCTCACCAACATTTACATAACACACGACCAATCTTGAAGATTTAAGCTACACAATTCAATTCATAAAGAAGGAATGGATGATACATAAATCCAAAAGAAATAAAGGGATTAAGGAATATAAATCCAAATGCTTCATCATTTTTAGAAAATACCTCCTCAACTAGAATTTTTGCCAATTTGGATGGTAAGATTACTACTAGAGCCTCTAGGGGCTCTATGTACTCCAAGCATGTCTAATTTTATGATTTGAAACATTAGAGGCTTTGCCAATAATGCAACCTCTAATAAACTTAAGAATCTTATTAAAACTTATAATTTCTAAGTTTTGGCCATCCTAGAGCCACTCATTCAACATCACAACATTGAAAAGCTTAGAAGGAAATTTCAAAGCTTCAACATTGCTCAAAACTACATGAATAAAATTTTGCTATTTTGGAATAGATGATCAATACTCAAATGAGAAAAAATTAAGGAAGAAAACCAAACAAAACTATTATGGGGGAATTTTCTAACTACATTGAAGATACACACCTAATTGATCCTGGTTTTAGTGGATCACCTTACACATGGAATAGAGGCCAAGTCTTTGAACGACTTGATAGAATTCTATTCAATACACAATGGTTTGGTCATTTTCAACATTTTGTAATAAGACACTTGAACATAAATTGTTCACACCATGATCCATTACTATTAATTGTTGATTATCTTTATAGACCATCCAAACTTGTCTTCAAATTCTGGAATATGTGGACAAAGCACGACCTCTTCATCAATTGCCTTCAAAGTGCATAAACATCAAATTCAGCCAACCCATCGACTAGATTATGGAGTTTACACAAGAGATTAACCAAAAATCTCAAGGAATGGAATTGGAAAGTCTTTGGTGACATACACAAACAAATTGAGGCACAAGAAAAAAGTATCCCTCCTTGAAAATCTTTGTATCAATGACACCTCAATGGAAGCTAAAGAAGACCTCAAACAAGCCCAACTAACTCTTAACAACCTCATTTCTATGGAAGAAGATTTCTTAGCATAAATAGCTACTATAATTAATCTCAGAGAAGACAACAAAAAAAACAAAATTTTATAATGCTTGCATCAAAAAGAAGAGGGAATATAAAGCCTTCACAAAAATCAAATCAAATCTTCATTGGTTGCAAGAAAAGAAAAACATAATTGAGGATGGTGTCAGCTACTTCAAGTCACTTTTCCTAGAATAGAATAAGAGGTAAATCTAAACCTATTTTATGATGATTTATTCAATACTAATATTACTGAGGTAACCCAGTTGGACTTAGCATACACTCCATTGGAGGATGAAATTTGGAATAGCATTGACTCTCTCTCTGTGGGTTGAAAGCTGTAGGCCTTGATGGTTACACAACACACTTCTATCAGCACTCATGATATTGGATTAAACAAGATGTTATTTCTACTATCCGGGCCCTCTTTAAAGGCAGTAACATGCATAAGTTATTTAGCTCCACAACCATCACACTCATCCCAAAGTCTAACAATAAGTACAATTGGGAGGATTTATGGCCCATCAGTCTATCATCAGTCAAAAGCAAAACCATTAGCAAAAGTGTATCCACTCATCTCGAGCCATACCACCCAAAAGTCATTTACAAATCAAGCAGTTTTTGTTTAGGGGAAGAGCATAGCTGAGAATATTCTATTAGCACAAGAGCTTATACTAGACCTTGATAAAAAAATATTTGGGAGGAAACCTTATTATTAAACTAGATATAAAGAAGGCCTTCGATACCATCAACTAAAATTTCATCATGGAAATTCTGAAAGCTAAAGATTTTCAAGAGAAATTCTTCTCCTTGGTTAATAGTCTACTCTCAAACAACTACTATTTTATCATCATTAATGGTGAGGCACATGGTTTCTTCAAAGCATCAAGAGGTATAAAGCAAGGTGATCCATTATCTCCAGCCCTTTTTATACTATTACTTGATTACCTATCCATAATGCCAGAAGTAACTCACAAATCCAATCGAGCAATCAACTATACAACCAAAGGGAAAATTAATATATCCCATTTGGCATTTGCTGATGAATTATTACTATTTTGCAGTGGATCCAAAAGATCAATCCGAAGAATCATGCTCATTCTTAATACCTTTGAAGCAGTCTCTAGGATGACCTTCAATAAATCAAATTGTTTATTTATATGAAAGAAACATTACAAATTGTACTGAAAATGGATCAAAGACTACTTCAAAATGGATCAAAGACCATTGAGGATGACCTTCAATTAATTAAATTATTTTATGCCTAATTGATATGCAATTAAAAGTGGTCATGGACTAAATCAAGAAGAGAAGGTAGACTCTCCTAGGAAGGTGGTCATCCTCAATGGTCAAATGCCACTTATGTGCAATGGGTGAAGTGCTCAATTCATGGAGTTTGAATAATATGCTAGCATGATTCACAAAAGCTAGTTGTTTCTAGTTAATTTTAAGTTATTCCTAAGGCTTTCATTAATGCGAAGTTTTAAGTTTTTTTTATTTTTTTTAAAGTTGTTTAAGTTTAAGTTGGGTAGAAATTTTAGTTTTCCTAAGAGCCTAATTGTCCAAGCATCCATCACAAAATATATTGCACATAAAGAAACTTAGAAAAGTGGGTTGATTCTATTACGCATCCAAAATAAATCAAGCCAATTTAAATAAAAGAACAGGCCAATGTGACTGAGTACCACTGTACACCCTCAAAGAAAGAGAGAATGGGCAACCGAGCTCTGCCCTAATACAACCCTGCTTAAAACTACAAGTTTAGATTTATGGGAGTCTTCTTTTCAAGATCATCTCTTTCTTCAAGGACCTCCATTGGGCTTCATAGGGGACCATTGAACCTATCTGCTGGTAGGGTTAGCTCTTACTATTCCTAGACCCTATAAATGCTAACCTAATTCGAAGCTCAAATTACATTTTAAAATTCAAAAATAAATCTTAAGCCTTGTAAAAAAAACATTATGATAAAACAAATAGCACGCCAACAATTATATTTGAAAACATACGGGCTTAGCATTAGCTACTTGTCAAGCCCACTTGTCCTATTGAGCTATGCTTAGGAACTTAAACATACCTGAAAGAAAATAATATTTATATATTTATTTATTATGGTAGTCCCTTCAAGCATAACCCCATGCAGAAGACAACATTAGTTCTAAAAAGAACATCCTACCATCCAGTCTAATGAGCAAACAATCCCTGATATGTAGTATAAAATAGTACACCACAAAATAAGAAAAGTACATCACATCACATCACAAAATATCATAGATCAATCTAACCTAAGTCTAAAGGACATAATAATCTAGTGTGTGAAGGAATTGGGTTTGTGTGGCAAGACTTTACAAGGCCTTTTTTAAATTTAAGTTTCTAATTTTTAATTTAATTTGATTTTTAGACTTTTTTAATTTTTATAATTTTGCTTCATATGTACGTGTCATTGTTGTACTAGAGATTCAAGGTATCAAGACCACCTTTGTACCAATAGCCCTACGACCTCGGGTGTCCAGACTATATACGATATGTTACTAATTATGAAAATTATTATCTTTATTTTTTTAACTTCTCTTAATTTTAATTAATAATCATGGTTTAAACTTATGGGTGGAAATGATTAATAATTTCATTTTATTTTAGGTGCATTTTATGTTAAGGTGAAATTAAGTTTTCAAGAAAGAAGAATACAATAAATTCCATTTTGTGTTGAACCCATTCTACTCAACATCTTAAGTCCTAATAGAATGAAATTTTTACCCTAAAGTCAGGATTCATTCTAAAGGTCTAACTAAGATCATAAGTATCTTAATTAATCCTTTTTTTAAATTTATTTAGATGATTTGATTTAATTTAAGTTTAAATCGATAAATTTCTTAATTGATATTTTGAATTCTTCTCTTCATTCATTTGTTCTTTCTGTTTAATGTTTGATTGACATCTTAATTTAGTTTATTTCTTTGATTAAATCAATTAAGGCTCCTTTATCATAATTTAATTTGATTTAAATTTCTTTTCACTTTAAATTTAATTCATTTGTTGTTATAATTTAAGTTTAATATTTTAATTGTATTCATTTATTTGATTAGATTTATTTCATTTATTTGATCTCTATTATTCATTTAACTTAGATTAATTAGGTTTATTTGTTGTATTAGTATTTATGTTAATGTAATTTACTTTAATTTAGCTTTCATTTTTTTCTTTATCCATTTAATTTTGGTTTTAAATTAACTTGATTTGTTGATTAATGTTTCTTTTATGTTTATGTTTCAATTGTCATGCTTAAGTTTTATCTTGATTTCTTTTATTTCTATTTATTTATTTCATTAATATTCTTATATTTGTTAATGAGTTTGAATTAAGATGGTTTATTTCAAATTTTGATTTTATTAACATTTATCTCATAATTTTAGAATGGTTCTTCTTATCATTTGATTTAGTGTGATTACTATTTTGGTCTTAGAAATCTAAGAAGAGATGTTCTTATATATTAGCCTATCCTAATTTATTTTGGTCTAAGAAATCTAAGAAGAGATGTTCAGAGGTTTATTTCAAATCCTTATTAAGTTTATTTGTATTCACATTCACTTTGTTATTTTTATTTAAATGTGCGAGTCACTATAACACCCAAGAGGTGGGGTGGGGTGAATTTGGGCGATATTAAAAATTTTAAAAGATAAATCTTAAATTTTAAGCTTTAGTAAAAAATTAATTTTTGATTTTATAATGACAAGATACAATTCTTAAAAAATAAAAGTATAATAAAGTAAAGAGAGAAATAATACACACAATTTTTATGGTTCCAAACCAAAACCACCTACGTTTAGCCACCTGCTAGGAATCCACTAAATGCAAAATAGCTTACAAATAGTACTCCTATAACTGGTGAGTACAACCCTACAACAATATGTACTCTCTTATAAAGGTGAGTACTACCAGTATAAATTTTACAAAGAAAAAAAAAATATAAAATAATAAATTTTGATAAAATAAATCTCTCACAAATATACCAAGCTATCCAATTCAAAAAAAAAATGATCTTAATAAATAATGATCACTTGACAACTTAAAATTTGCCAAGATAAAATGCTCAGTTAATATTGATAAGAAATAAAAAAATAAATATCTTAAAGTGATCTTACTAAGATGTTTATGTTCTTACAATTTGTAGACTAATATAAAAATAATTTTAAAATAAATTCACAATATTCTTTTGCACAATAAAATAAATTTCAATAAGGAATAATTTATTTTATTTTTACCAAAAAGATTCTTTCAATAATGATCACAAAATACTTAAAATGAGTATATGATAGATCTAAGTAGTAAAGCTTTTAATTAAAAGAGAGATCTAGCAAATATGAAACTAATTTCAGCATAATAATTTAATTTAAAATGCTTAAAATATACTTCTAAAATAGATATAAGAATAAATAATCTTTTAAAATAACACTAATGAAGAAATATTTCAAGAAACCAAAAGAAATTTATAGGAAGTTAAAATTTTCAACAAGTTGAAATAGATCCTACCAACTATCACAAGAGTTTTTCATAAAAAATTGATTGAGAAATTTGATGTGAAAAACAATTTCCAAAGACTAATCCACCAAAAAGTATAAATTGAAGAATAAATAAAAAAATAGCATGAACAACTAAAAAGGATTAAGATCAAGAAAATTGAGAAAGCATTGAAGATGTTGAAGCTTCCGCACCAAGGATTTGATCTTGCAATATTTGAGAACACTTGGAAAATCTAAGAAATTTTCTCTTAGATTTTGGAGGGATTTTGAATTTGAATGAGGAATACTTTCATAAGAGAATATTTATATACAAGAATGTCATTTTGAATTATTTCAAAAAATATATTATTCTAACATCATGTTATCATCTAATAATTTAATATTCAATAAAAATATAATTTGTATTAAATAAATATTAAATTCAAGTAGCCAAAATTGGCTATTAACATGGGCAAGTCAAAAATAATCAAAATATATTCAAAGCAGCATGTATGCATTATTAAAATCTAATGTTTGAAAATCATAATAAATTTAATTTTAATCAAACGTGGATCATGTAACCTATCAAATTAAAGGAAAAAAAAATCCAAGGAATCCGTTGGAGATGAAATCAGATATAAATTCCTTGATTATAAAATGAATTTGGCTAAAATATGAAATTTCACATATTTTTGTTAATTTTGAAATATGACATTTAAATATTATGATATAATTTATATATAATCATACATATGTTAATTATCATATAACCTTCAAATTAAATTAAAATATTTAATTATATTAAGTAAATAAAATAATTACACTTAATAGTCATAATTTATTATCATTTATTATTTTGATAATTTTAATGTTATGTATGAAACAAATATTTGAATGTTAATTAGATAGAGATTTATATAAATTAACCTCATTAAAATAATATGTTAAGTTGTGAGCAAATTGATTCATTAAGTAAACTCATATGAATTTCTAAGATAGTTATAAATGCATATAACCTAAAATATTGTATCTTGAGCTTCACATTATCCATTTTGATCTATCTTTCATTCTTCTACTCTTGTAATTTCCTTAAACATATTGTGAGATGTATTGGATATGTAATTAGTAATTGATATATCTGAAACACATAAAAACATTCATTAGAATATCCAAACATTCATTTGTTATCATCATAATTGATCGGATTGAACATAAGGCTCATTAAGCCAACAAAATGACCTTAATAGGTTCATAAGTTCAGAGGTTCATAAATTTTACATTTGAGTTTATTAGTGAGTTTATGATTAATTATCAAATTATTAACTTTGAAATTTAATTGAATTTCATATATTTTTTTATTTTATCCATAATATTAAGCCCAAGCTTATGTTTAATTAAGTATATTTTGCTTTCAGATCATTTGTAAGTTTTCTTTAAGTGTTTTGATAAAATTTATAATGTTTCTAACTTACGTTATAAATTTTCTAAAATTTGATAATTTTTTGATTTATTAATTCACTTATATTACCCCAAGGACTTGGAAATTCAATTATTCCAAATCCAGAGGTCAATTTGGTATCAAATTTTTACGGCTAGTGAATTTCCTTACCAATTTGATTTCTCTACAATTTTACCTTGATCAAATATGTAATTTGGGATTAATTAAAGTTTTAATTATCCTATTAAAACTTAAATTAAGCTTAATTTAGAGAAAATCTTTTAAAGGTTTTATTTTTCTTAGATTCCTCTCTAAAAGATGATTTCATAGAGGGTTTATTCATAATTTTTGGATTTTTGGTTGATTTACTATGATTTTTCTAAGTTCACATTGATTATTTGAGTTAATTAATTTAATTAATCATTAAATTTGGTGATTTTATGCTTTATTTACTTACAGAGAATTTTAATGATGTATTTAAGTTTATTGGGGTGTGTCATGATGATTTAAGTTATTTCAATAATTTTATTAATTTAATATTAATTTATTTTATTAAAATTAGGGTTTGAGATTAGAAATTTAATATCTTTTGATTTACTTTGCAATAAATCATGAAAATGTTTTACCTGTATCTTTCAATGATCTCATGAATTCTCACCATCCTTATGGGTGCGTGAGTCTTATGGATGTTTATGAGTTGAAAAGGTTTTCTATGTTATGTAGGCTTCATGGCGCTTCATAGAAAGCTCTTGGGAGTCTTGGCAATCTTAGCGATGTACCCCGTTCGAAGAAATATCGAAGGTTGCATATTTTGCATATGAAGAAATTTCTCTCTACTTGTCCCACTGGTGTGGAACTCTGGTTCGGTTGAGGACGTCGGCTACGCTCGTATGCTATGGAAGGCTTGTCAAATTACATTGAATTTCGTATAATTTCATACAAAAATAAAATGAACCACTTTATTCTCGGATAAGGTGTATTTTAACCCTAATTTTAGTTCCCCAAAATTTCACATTAATTGGATTAATGGTTTGTGAGTAATTTGAGTTTGATTATTTTTATTTAAAGTCAAATTAACCTAAAATTATCCAGAATTAATTAGCAATTTTAGGTTTAATGGATTATACTCATTGAGATGAATCCATAGAGTTATTGTTTGCATTTTTTGGATTTGTATTTTATTTTTATGATTTTTTGAATTTTCTATTTTTACCATTTTTTATTAAGAAAAATCGAGATTTTTTTATTTTAACTAGCGACATCGATGTGGTGGAATTTCCAAGTGGTGTGGCGCCATTAGGCCACATGGATTCCACGTTAAAAGCAGTAGGTACCGTAGAATGATCTACGACCGTCCCATCGATGATTGGATGGTCACGATTTCGCCCGCATTTCCTATAGAAATTAGATCTATATCACCTGGCTAGATCTCGATTGATAATTTCTAATAGAAGGAATGGATGGTGAAGATCATTCCTCTATTCTCACCGACAAGAAACAGATGATGTCCATAAAATTAGGTAAATTTTCACGATACAAGGGGAATTTAGCACGATTTTGATTGCAAAATGATTATGGATCATTTGCAATCGATCCATATGGTTTGATCTCCTTAAAGATTAAATTATTTTCATAAAGGACCAAACAAAATTGCTAAAGTGGTCAGTTTAGGTCCATACCTCATCGGCAGTGATCCCCGGTGGTCATCGTGCTTTGAGCACCTTTGTGGGGATGTGACAAAGCTATGGAACAAGTTTCATGCATTGCCTCTCCATGGATCACCATGGAGGCCAACACTTGGTCATTTGCCATTGCCTTGGTGGTTTTCCAGCTCGTCGACAACATAGGGATCGGGAGAAGGTTAAATTGAGTTCATCTATGTTTTTAGAACATGTCCAGACATCCAATTTGGAGGGAGGAATTGTGTTCCTCCATTTGGATCCTTGGTCATTAGCTTTGGCTGATTTTAGGCCTACCACCAGCAAGAGGTCTGGGGCACATTTCGTTTCTCCTTCACTTCACCTTAAGAGCGTGTAAGAGTGATTGATTTCATGAGGGGAAGCCCCTTTTCCCTCTTTCTTTATATGGTTGAGAGCCATATGTAGAGGGCTTTAGGTGGTTGGAATCTAGCCACTGGCAGTGTGAGGCTCGGCCAAAGGGATGGTTTGGTCCATCTTAACCTTCTAAATGCACTTAGATGATTATCTTGAGGGGAAGAGTCTCCTCCTCTCTTTTCTCACCTTGGCCATGAGCCATCCCCATGGAATCCATGGAGGAAGCCTCTCTCTTCTTACTTTCCATGGTGATAGCCACATTATCTCCTTTGATTTCCTTGGGAGGTAGTCAACTAATTGGAAAGAAGCCAAACTAGTTGAGGCCAAGAGATGGATGATGTATGGAGGAGGGGAAGTGGGATTTGAATTATTTACATGGGTTCCAAACAATCTTCTCTCATGGTTCCACCTCATCTCTTTCCTTCATAATTTTATGGTTTTTTGCATTTCATTTGGACTAAAGTGTGTTCACTCTTAGCCATGTTGAAGGTGTCTTTAAATTAGCCTAACTTCATGTTGGTTTAGGTTTAGTGATTGCACTTAGTTTAATGCCAAGTTGATTTAAGTTGTTTGATTGACTTCTTTTTGATTCTTGATTTGGATTTTAATTAATGTTAAATATCAAATAAATAATTAGGAATTCAATTAACCCATTCCATAGGAGAGTTTAATTCAGTTTTGAGTAAACTTGACCCATTTTGACTTATATGGGTTAAGTTGAATTTAATTGAGTCAAATGAACAAATTTGACTTAATTAAATTTTTTTTGGACTCAAATCTTACTTAATCATATGTGTTAGATGATTTGGTGTGATCAATTCATTTGATTTCAAGTTGATTTCAATTTTAACCTATTTGACCCAAATCGGGCTTAATGGGTTAAGTTTGGGTTCATTTGGGTAAAATGATCAAATTAGTCAAATTGGACCCAATGATGGATTGAATTATGTTTGATGATCATTTACATATGAATTTGAATAATCAAATTGAGTTGGTTTTGGTTTGATTTGGGTTTCAACCCAATAAGGCTCATTTAGGCCTATTTAGATCAAGGGATCTAGTTATCCTAAATAAGGCCTAAATAAATGTAAATTTCATTAGATTCATGTTTATACATGCTTAGTATATCATTTAAACCATTTGGAATGATTTTGTTTGGTAAAATTTTTCTGGGTTGAATTTTGACTTGGTGAGGCCCACATAAGTCAAACCCATGTCAAAAGGGTTGGCCATTATTTGACCTTGATTTGGATTTGACTAGAATTTCTTTTAATTTTATTTGAATTTATTTTGTATTTAATTAAGTTTGAGCTTAGATAGGGTAATTAGGTTAATCAGTTTAATTACCTTGATTTAAGCTCAAATGAATTCAAATTTCAAGTAAAATATATTTTATTTAATTTATGTTTAAGATTTGGGTTGAGTCTACCTAAACCCATTATGTTAGATCAAACGCAAGGAGGATGCACTAGGTCACTAGGTGTAGTGTTCTAAGTGCTTAATCAGGAGGCTCCTAATCTAAGATTAGGTGTCATAATTATTAGTCTCAGAAATGATGTTAACCTTATCCAAAAATGAGGTCAACCGGTTCCTTTTCTCAAGTAAGGGAAAGAGCTGAAAATTCCCAAAGTCAAACTAGGTTGAGCCTCTAATATATGAGAGAAGCAATTACATACTTCATTTTTGAAGCATCTTTTTAGGAATAAGTTATCAACCCTAGGAATTTTTACTATCTTGTGCTACTAGAATCTAAGTCCAAGATTTGTAATAAAATTTTTAACTTTAAACTTTATTAAATTAAATTATGAAATTTAAATCCTAATGATAGGATAGTTGAAGTGCTTACAGGGTCTATTAGTATTTTCTACTTTATCCCAATTGGACTCAAAAAGAACTCTTCCCTCTTTGAAGTGTTCCCTTTTGAAATTCCAATTTATCTATCCTTTGGAACCAGCTTTGAAATCCATAGAAATAAGAGCCTATTTCTTTAATCAAGAGCATTCTTAGGAAGAGATCCTCATTACTAAGATATAATTAACAATAAGGGTATAGAGAACTATGATCCCAGTATAAAATAAATCTTGTTCTACTTTTTCATGTGATTAAAAGGAAGAATATCTAAAATATTAATAAGACCAATTAGCTTTAGGAGTCCTTGTTTAAGTGATTAAATCCATTATAGGATAGCATGTTTATCTTCCAAGATAATATGTTTATTTTTTAATGATGACATTGATTACTTAAATAAGCAATTCCTAAAATTATAATGTGAGGTTATCTCTTTTAACACAATAAGCTAAGGTGGAAAAGACTCTTCATCAAAGGGTAATAGAGAAAGGCTACACTCGCTTCTCTTTTCTTTCAAGGAAAGAAGGATGACTGACCTAGCTAAAATGGTATATGCAAGTGCATGTGTCGTATCAATTAATAAAGTGATGAATAGAGCATCGATCCCATGAGGATTGATTTGTGTTCAGTCAAATTAAGCTAATTACTAGCCTTTTCTAAGTTTAAATTTTTATCCAACTTGGTAAAATATTAAAATTAAACTATATGGTGAAGTTAAAAAGTAAAATCTTTTTATAATTTTTATATGAAACACTAGTGTTATTCTTGCTAATTAAAATAGTACTATAAATTTATGCAGTTTTTATATTTATCCTACTTATATAATTGTGAAATTAACTTCTAGCATGTAATGTCAATCAAGAGAATATTTGTTATATCATTTATGCCTAGATTAATATAACAAAACCAATCTCTTTAACCAAGTTTTTGCATAGTCTCAATAAAATTTTAGCTCATTGTGTTTTTCTAATATCTTTGAAATGACTATGAATTCTAAAAGTAAGTAAATCATCGATATCTATTTAATATCCATCAGTTTCTCCTTACTGTTCATCTTGAACTCTCTTGATGTCTCTAAATCACAACTATTTTAACACTACAATTGGCCAGATTTTAAGTAAATTAAGCACACAGAAAATCAACACACATTTTGGAATAAAGCATGATTAATTTTCTTATATCATTTCATAAAAATAGTTTAATATGAGCTAATAGTATTCAGTATCCTAATTAGTACAAGAAAAGAAATCCCTGGTCTTCCTTCTTTCTACTTCTTGATAGAGATCTGCAACAACTTTTGTGTGCATTTTCCATTCAATACTTTTTCTTCTTGTCTTTCATTAGAACACACTCACAACACTAGAGAAACACAACATTAATATGCACTTACATAGTAGGAAACACACACACTACACTTGGAGTGTTACTCTCCAAGTACCCTCCCACTCATTCACAGTCTCACTCTTCAACAACCAAAAATCTTTCTTTGGAGAAAATGAACCCTTATTTATAGCCTAAGGTAGTTTCTCCCTCATATCTAGTACAAAAATTGCCCAAACTACACATCAAAAATGCTCAAACTGCTTCTATTGGGTTGTTGCTCCTTTTTCCACTCATTAAGATAGTGATGAATCTAAGCGAAATGAGTCCACTCACCCAGAGGGGGGAAATGTAAAAAGGGAACCACAATTGCTTATTGACTCGACTAAGTTCATTGCTTTGCAAAGGAGAGATACTTTTTTGGAAGAGAATGTGAATTTGTTGAGGCAGGAATCAAGGGAGCTCTGAATGATGTTAGAAGCCAAGTTGCAGTGGAGGAAAGCTATGGAAGTAAATTCTCAAAGAGTTTTGCAACCATGAAAGCTGAGGTGGCCTCATTCTGATGCTTAATTGAGTCAAGCGGGTCTTTTTTTCCTTTATCACGGACACTAACTTCATGTTTGATTATTTTTTTGATAAGGGAGCACTCACTGAGAAATAACACTCGGATTCCATCTCAATAAAATTTAAGAGATAAAGTAAAGAGGGGTTAGCGAGTGTGCTGTATTATTACTATTTATCACAATAAAAATATATATTTTTTGTTGAAAGGATCCTTTTTAACTCATCTTAATTCATTGATTATTTTTCGTTGCTGATATGAGTATATATCTTTTAACTACTTTTATCATGAATTACATGACTTAAAATTTTTATGGGATATCATAACAATTTCTCTATTTAATATCTAATGTAACATCTGCATTACTAATCTCTTCTTACCATGTATATCAATTCACTTTTATCGTGGTGGTTGGGTCTTTATTAGTTTTCCCTTCAACTTTGAGCATGTGTTTTTTCCTTTGTGGCAGTAATTTTTTTATTCCCCTTTGATTTGTCTATTTTCTAAGTGTGGTGATGGTGGCTCTGAAGATGATTGCATTCATGCAATTTGAGGCCAAAGAGGTGGCCGATCTTCAACTATCAATAGCTTTGTTTGTCTTCCATAGCTATTATCAAAGCAATCCATATTTTTTGATATGAGTAGTAAACCAAAATGAGTGACTTAATGTCAGTAAGTCGAGCGAGTTATGCATACCTTTAGACCACTTAAAGCATGGATTTTGACATTATCTTCTTAGCGAGGAGATTTTGAATTTCTATAAAATAAGACTTGTCCAAGTTCTACCTAACTCGATAATAAGTATCACCACTTTTGTGCATGAGGGAGGAGTGTTTAACATGGAGCCTACCTTTCTTTTTCTATGTCTTATTGGTGAGGGATCATTAAGATGGGATAATTCAATTCTCGATGGTCCTATTGAGGATCCATGACTTAGTGAATAAGATGAGAAATTGGCACTTGATGCTCTACTTTGTCAATAACTTAATAAAGTGGATAATGTTAACCATTCCCCTTCCCTTTCTTGCAAATATGGTGATGGTTCCTAAGAAGAGTGCTTAGGTTAAGGAGGTTTTGATGGTAGTGATGGGTCAAAAATTGAACATTCATCATTATCTTCATTTCGACAAGGTCAACAACCTCTTCTAAGTTAAGTACTTTATTATTTTGTAGATTTCATGACAATCATTAGCTCATAGATGTATATCTCTTTGCTCGTCTTCTTCTGGGGGGTGATGCTTTATATTTCTTCCACTCAATCTCTCAGTCATCTAGTTCCTTGAGGATGAGAGTGAGAAATATGGTGGAGAGTTAACTTCTATTAGAGCTATCGATGAAGCCCTTGCTCGAGTACAGTTCCACATAAGTCTATGAAAAGGGGAGTGAGTTTTTCCCCTCGAGGTCACCCAAAGAAGAGAAGCGATGATGGAGAATCATCAAAGGAAGAATATGTTGTTAGTAACTTTACTCTATATTTGTTTTAACCAACCAGCAAGGCCTCTAAGTTTGGGAAAAAAGTTTTTTTTGAGGGGCTGGACCCACTTCTTGAAGACACTCGCAATGGTCAATTGCTCTTCACCATGATGACTACTCAAGCTATAGTGTGGCAATCGACCTGGAAAATATGTAAAAAAAAGTTTTTTTTAAAGGAAGGACTTATCCATGGCAAGGGTAGAATTTGCTACCATGATGGGTGAGCTCACATCTTTGAAGGCCAAGTTCATCGAACTCCAAGAGGAGGTAAGGCGGTAAAAAGAAAAGAAATATTGGTGGCTTTGGAATTGACTCACCTTCCCAAAGCGAAGACGGGTTTGGAAGAAGAACTCTCTGGCCACATCGAGAAGTTTTAGAAGAAAGAGGCTGAGGTGCCTTGTTTTCTTGATTCTAATGAGTGTAAAGACTTAATGTAATAAAATTCAAGGCTGGTGCTAACTTCATTGTTGTTAAATTAGTAAAGCATGGTCATTTGGATGCCATATTCTTAGATATTTTTTAATATACTCACCCTTTCAAAATTGGACTCTGATGAGAGCGATAATGGGAGTATCACTAGCTAGTTTCTACTTCTTTTGTAATTAATAAATTATTTATTTATTTAATGTAAGTTAAGAAAAAGGAATGTACTTTATACTTGCATCTTTGTAACTTATTTTGGAAATAAAAAAAAGTCTTTTTACACTTTTATTTATTTAGTTTTTCTAATATAGTTGCTTAAATAATAGTATTACATACTTGCTCACTAAGTATTTATCTAGGATGTGGGCGAGAATTACCCACATTTTTCTTCTTGCCTGACTCATTATTGTGTAAAATTTCATACTGAGTGTTCGAATGATATGAGCACCAACTGTAGGGGGATAGGTTCCTAATTTTTATTGCTGGTCTTAAGAGGTATCAGATAAGTACTTCTAGTCAAAAACTAAGGAGTGTTGATCTTTTTTAACTGCCAATTATGAAGAATTTATCTTTTTCATTGCCAACTATAGAGAGTTGCTTTTTTTAGTCACCAATTAGAGAGAGTTGGTCTTCTGGATCACTAACTATAGAGAGTTGGTATTTTTAATTGCAACCACAATGAGTTGGTCTTTTTAATTACTAACCAATGAGAGTTTGGTCTTTATAGTTTCCATCTATGGAGAGTTGATATCTTTAGTTGCCAGCCATGGCAAGTTGGTCTTTTCAATCATCAATTATGGAGTGTTGACCTTTTTGTTTCCAACTATGTTGAATTCATCTTTTTAGTTGCTAATCATGGTGAGTTGGTCCTTTTAGTTGCTAACCATGGATAGTCATTCATTTTAGATATCAATAATAATTAGTTGGTCTTTTAAGTTTCCAACCATGAGGAGTTCATATTTTCAATTACCAACCATGGAGAGTTGGTCTTCTTATTTGCTAACCATGCTAAGTTGGCATGTTTAGTTGCTAACAATGGTGAGTTGGCATTTTTAGTTGCTAACTATAAATAGTTGGTCTTTTGTTCCATAAAATAATTTAGACGAGCATTCATTATTTTAGCTCAAAGATTGCTTGCTCGACTTTGGCAATTTTGGGCCAAAAATGGTGCATCAAGCTTTCAGGTTTTTTATCCCTCTTCTTAGAGTTACTGAGCAAAGCATTTTACATGGGCCAAAAATGGTACACTTAGTGCCATGACTCGCCACATAGCTCCCCAAGTGTTCATATCATTTTAAGAGTTTCCTAGTTGATCTCAATGTTCTTGGACCAAGAATGGCACGTGAAGCTCAGTTTCTCTAGCTGGGATGTTTTATAACTTGTTGGAAGGACCTTTAATGTGGGGGCATGCCAATGTCCTAAGTCATTAGGTAGCTCCCCGAGTGTATATAATATACTCGATGTATATTCTTGATACTCTTTTGAGTAATGAAACAATTAAAAAGGTGTCACTTATGTTGGGTGAACTAGGAAAGTTTATTTTCTTTCAGTCATGCCTTAATAAAAAAAGTAGAAAAAAATACAAAAGATATAGTTCATCTCAGGGGTAGAATTATTTAAAATCTATGGCATTTCAAATGCAAGGCATGTTCTACCCTTCATGAGTCTCAACAAGTATGATTCAGGACTAACCTGCTTTTAGATGATGTAAGGATTATCCCATGTATGGGTGAGTTTACCTAATATGCCTTATCGAGCTGCTGCATCTACTTTCTTCAACACTAAGTCACTAGCTTTGAAGAATTCTCTTTGACATGGTGATTATACTATCTGAACATTCACTTCTTTAATTTTTTTGTCTCAATGATGCTTTAATCCTTAGTTCTTCAAGCATGTCAAGTGTATCTTTCATTTTCGTGAAATTCACCATCTCCCACTCGCCAATATTTTTGCCTATCCCTTTATTCCCCAATACTCTTTGGTTTTGAATGTTGACCTCATTTTCGGATGAGGTTAACATCATTTCTAAAACTAGGAATTAGGACACATAATCCTAGATTAAGAGCTTCCTAATTTAAGCACTTGGATCACTAATAGTGACTTAGTGAATTCTCCTTGCATTTGACTCAACCTAATGGATTAGGTGGGTCCAAACCCAACCCAAATATAAATAAATAATTAATCGGGACACACTCTAATTAAAAATTAAATCTAATTGAACTTAAGCTAAGGTAATTAGGATGGTTAACCCAACTACCCTACTTAAGCGTAAAATCATTTAAACCCAAAGAAATTTAAATAAAATCAAATTAAATTCAAATTACATCAAATCAAAAGAATAAAATTCATTATATGAATATGAATGGAGTCAAATCCAAATGAAAGTCATCCATTTCATATAAGGTCGACTTATGTGGGTCCCAACAAGTCAAAGGTTAACCCACCACAATTTGGCCAAATTAAATCATTCCAAAAGCTTAAAATAATTAAATAAACATGTTTAAATGTGAATTAAATGAATCTAAATCTAATAAGACTTTAAATAGGCTAATTAGATCATTTGATCTAAATAGGCCTAAATAAACCTTATTGGACTCAAACTCAAATGAAATTGGAATAATTCAAATTAATAATCCAAAATAATTTGGAAATCATCATGAAACACAATGTGACCAATTAAAGAGTTTAATTTAATTAATTTGATCATTTGACCCAATCAAAACCATGTTGACCCATTAAATCCAACATGGGTCAAAATAAGTTTAAATTCAAAATTCACTTCAAATAAAATAAAATTTATTAATCCAAATCATCTTAAATACTTTAATAAACATAATCAACGCCTAAATTTAAATCCAATTTATCAAATGGAACAAATTAAGTTAAACTAAAAGCGGAAGAAATGCTTAAGTGAACTAACCTAATGTATTTGTCCCTAAACCCAATTGAAATGAGTTTGTTGAACTCATAAACCATCTTAAATATGATTTGAATACTTAAGTATCAATTTAAACCAATAGATACTAAATATTGATCACACTTAGAGATGGAAGGTGGGCATTCTTTTATTTGGTGAGATTGAGAGAACTTGTGTATTGTTGGTGAGGAAAGAAGATATGTTGGATAACTAGTGCTCCCAGGATTGTCAAGGTTTGTCCACCAAGCTCTCAAACCACAAGGACAACTCAAATAATTTGTAATTGCTAAAAGATCTCTTTTCATTGTAGCAAGGGAGGCTATTTATATCCATTTCAAACATCTTTCAAAAGAAATGAATTCAAAACATGGAGGGAAAGGTGGGTGGCCACATTAATGTGAAGCATTAAGTTGGCTTATTATTTTATGCCATCCACCCATTTCACATGCTATTATTTTATGTGGATTCAACCACCTCGTATTTCATGCTTTAAATTTTTAAATTCAACATTTGAAACTTGGAGTTTCTAGAATAAAATTAAAAATTACATAAATAAATAAAAATGAAATCATAAAATGGGCATTAGCAGGCTAATGGGCTAAGCATTTTTCTTTCTTGAATTTTCTTGGGCTTTAGCTTGAGATCTTATAAATGGACCTTGAGCTCTAATTTTTGGATCCACATGATGTTCTACATCAACTCCCCTGGGCTCAATTGAACTCTACTCCATAGAGTTTAAATCTAAGAAGTCTTCTACTAATTGTGGGGCTAGAGTCTCCAAATCAATATGGGTCAACCATATGTCTTCAACTGGTGGCTTATTCGTCCAACAAACTAGAAAGCAATGTTCAAAAGCTAGATTAATAAGTGCTTCCTTGGTGATAATATAATCAACTTCAAAGAAATAGGGCTTTTGCAAGTACGATGTTATACCTCCTGCTAAAGAGTTAGACAAGTGGAGGTTTGTTAATTCCTTCATATGATATAATATCTTCAATACTAATAACTGGATGAATGAGCATATCAGTAGCAAAATTAAGGTGATAATCATTAGTTCCAATTTTCTTAAGAATTTTAAATGGACTAAAAACTAGTGCATGCAATTTCTTATATTTAGTGGTTTGATAACGCTCAAGCCGAATGCGAATAAATACATAATTACCTTTTTATATTCTTTCATTGAATGATTATGATTTTCCTTAGAAGCATAATTTTCATTGCTTATAGTAATTTGCTTTCTTATATCTCATGGAGGCTATGAAAATATTTAGCAAATGAGAATGTTGCATCAAAAAATACATGAGATGGTAGGTTTACTACATCTATTAGTCATTGTGGGTTTTGACCATAGACTATCTCAAATGGTAATTTTTTTGTAGTTTTAGAAATAGTACTATTATATGCAAATTCTAAGGTTGGTAAATATAAATCTCAATTTTCTAAACTTATATCTACCAAGCATCTAAGCAAATTTCCTAAGGTATGATTAACTACTTCAATTTGTCCATCAGTTTGTGGGTGAAAGGAAGAAGAAAATTTTAATTTGGTACCTAATAATTTTCATAATGTTTTCCAAAAATATGAGACAAACTTAACATCTCTGTCAGAAATAATGGTTAAAGGGAGACCATGGAGTCGCTATTTTCTTAAAAATAATTTGGCTATATAAGAAGCATCATTTGTTTTGAACAAGTAAAAATGAGCCATTTTTTTAGAACCTATCCTACAACAAAAAATGCTATCATATCCTCGAGCTATCCTAGGTAATCCTAGAATAAAATTCATTGATAGATCTTCCTAAGGCCTACAAGGAATAGGTAAGGCAATGTACTATCCAGACTTTTATTTGATAGTTTTATCCTGTTTACAAATTAAGTATTGAGCCACTAATTTTTGAACACCTCATTTTAATAAAGGTCATTAAAATCTATTTTCTAATAAACATATGGTCTTATCCTTTCCAAAATGGCCAACTACACCTCCAACATGTAGCTCGGTGATAAGGAATTCTCTAAATGAAGATTAAGGAATACATAGTTATTTTCCTTTATATAAATATTCATTTATTATCAAGAATGTTCCTCATAAAGTTATTGGTTTATCCAGGTGTTCAAGATAAATTAGGTGAAAGTTATGGCACACAATATAATCATCTTTAATTCTATAAAATTTTGGGATTCTCAATTCTAAAGAGGAAATCATTAGGTTTACCCTAGATAAAGCATCAGTAGGTTTATTCTCAATTCCAAGCTTATGCTTTAGAACAAAATAGTAGTCTTGTAAAAATTCAACCCATTTTGCATGCCTATGACTTAATTTTCATTGAGTATTAATGAATTTTAAGGCATGATGATTAGAATTAAGTATAAATTCTCTATGTAAGAGATAGTGTCGCTAATGCCTCAAGGACTAAATTACAACATAAAACTCCATATCATAAGTGGAATATCGTTGTTTGGCTTCATTTGATTTTTCCCTAAAGAATGATATAGGATGATTCTTTTGACTTAAAATTTCACCTATCCTAATCCCTCAAGCATCGCATGTCCCTTTAAAGGCTTTAGAAAAATCAAGAAGCCTAAGGGTTGGTGCAAAAGTGATAAGAATTTTAATTTTCTCTAAGGCCCTTTGTGCATTAGGAGTTCAACAAAATTTATCTAATTTTAGTATAAAAAATTCTTGATAAATCTCTAATTAAAAGTGGCTGAACTATGGAAGCTTCTAGCTTCAATAAAACTTTTAGGTGATGGCCAATCTAAGATTACTTTCACTTTAGAAGGATCAAGTTTAAGTCCAACAGTGGATATAATAAAGCCTAAAAGATTACCTCGGCAAAAAGAAACACTTTTTTAAATTAATGTATAATTTCTCTTGTCTAAGTATTTCAAAGATTTTTTGTAGGTGTTGTAGATGCTCATTTTCACTTAGACTAAAAATCAGAATATCATCAAAATACATCACCAAAAATTTACCTATATATGGTTTAAGAATCATAAATGTGCTAGGAGCATTTGAAAGTCCAAAGAGCATGACAAGCAATTCATGAAGTCCATCAGGGGTCTTAAAAGCGTCTTCCACTCATCTCTCGATCTAATCAATTTGATGATATCCACTTTTAGATCAATCTTTGAAAAAAATTTGCTCTAAATTAAATCAACATATCATCTAATCGGGGAATAGGAAACCTATACTTGATAGTAATTTTATTTATTGCCCGATTATCAACACACATTTTCCATGTTCCATCTTTCTTTGGAGTTAATAAAGCTGGGACTACACAAGAGCTAAAACTCTCTTGAATATAACCCTTTTTTAATAATTCATCAACTTGTCTTTTAATCTCAACATGCTTGATAGGGTTCATCCTATAATGTGGAAGATTAGGAGAAGAGGGTAAGAACTTCAATAGCATGTTGAATGTCTCTTAGAGGAGGTAGCTCATTAGGAAGCTCATTGGTGTAATATCTTAAAATCGAAGAAGAGAAGAGACCACAATATGTGAGTCTCATTAGAGTCTAGTATGACTTCTTTTATATGTAATATGTGAAGAAGAAATGGATCAAAAATTCTTTTTGTAAGCTCCAAAACTATTATTTCTATCTTTGGGGTCAAAGAAGAAAGAATAGATGTTTTAAAGCAAGAATCAAGAATGGTAGTATTAACCCTAATAGTAGGATTTTTTATGATAATTAATTGAAGTTTGGCATTTTTCTTCAGAAGTTATTTTGTGCGGTGCTATGGAGGGTATTTTTTCTCTTTATTGTGGTAGAGTTTAATAGTCTTATTATTATGTTTAAAATATAAGTATTTTTTCTACCATAGTGAATAACATTCATATCATATATAAGGTCATCTAAGAGAATATGAGCAATGTCCATAGGAGAACATCACACCAAATTTGATCCTCATAGCTTCTTATTTTAATTGAAACTAAAAATTGATTGGTGATGGGAAGAGATGTATGATTTACCCAGCTAACATGAAATGGTTCAGGGTGAGGTTTAGATTTTAGGTTGGCTTGAGTTAAGGTGTGTGTTGAAATGACATTCATAGCACTTCCTCCATCTATAACTAACCTACATCTCTTTTCATTACACAAAACATACATGCTAAAAATGTTCTTTCTCCTCCAATCTGTTGCCTCATTTTTAATTACAAGACATCTCATCACATTAACATGAGGGTCATCATTAATTCTAATTCTTCATCGATAATGGGGTTTCATCATAAACTTCTTCTAGATTATCATCTATTAGTTTTCAACTTCTTCTAAAATAAGATTTGAGCTTTACATTGATTTTTCATATGACCCTTTTATGACATTTAAAATATATTACTTCCCTAATGTTCTTAGAGCTCCCTTCAATTGAAGTTTTAGGCAAAGGGGTCGGGCCATTTGGATGGGTGGGTCTAATAATAGATATATGGAATGAAATGGAAGGTACTTGACATTTAGTTTTAGAGATGGAAGTAGATTTCTTTTGTCATTCAACCAATAAGACATAATAAAATGCTTCCTCTAAATATTGTGGGTCAAATAATTTAACTTCCTTTCTAATGTTAGTCCTAAGTCCAATACCAAATTTATTTGCTCAACACAATCAGTTCTAGAAATTAGATCTTCAAAAGTATTCAAGTATTCAGTTATAAGATGATTACCTTGTCTAAAAGTTAATAATTAGCTATGTACCTTCTTATCTTGATGCCTAGGATAGTACTTTGCTCTTAACATTTCTATCCAAGTTAGGTTTTTCCTTCCTAATCTTTGTTCTTTAGCTAAAGTATTTGTCCAATAAATTTTAGCATGCCCTATCAATTTCATTTTAGCAAAGTAACCCTTTGGTAATCATCCATTTTATACCAATCAAAGAAGTCATCCATTTGAACTAACCAATCGAGAAATTTATTTGGGTCATGTATACCATCATAAGTTGGGGCTTCTACTTTAACTCTTTGAGATGGATCATTAGAGTCTTCTATAGTCTTAAAATAATTTTCTCCCCTTCCACCATTTCTAGCAATTGATGGTCTTCTAAGTGGTTGGTTTTCTCTATGGTTTGGATATGAATCTTCTTCGTCTATTCATATAGGCATAATCTGAGCAAGTATTAGAGGACGAGTTGGTGCTCTATTATTTTGTAGATGAACTATAAGAGTTTGCATTTGTTCTTTAAGTTCTTGCATTTTCTTCTTACTTTCTTCTAATATTTTTTGAGTTTTTAATTCATTTTCATGGATCCTATGATCTAAGGCATCAACTAATCTAGTCAAATTTTCCACTTGGTCGTGAGAGATAGATTTGGCACCATGAGATTTTATTTAAAGAAAAAAAAGATATATTAAAAGGGTTCAAAGAAAAAATGAAATGAAATAAACAAGTATAATATAATTGTGCAATCAAAGTAAAATTTTTTTGACAAAGTTCTTTTTGGTTTTCAAAATCATCAAGTTTAACACACTTATATTATTATGCATGCAATTTTTTTTAATTCAATGAAAAAAATGCTCAAATTTATCAGGCCTTTTTTTTTAAGAAAGCAAGTTATCATATGTTAATCAGAGAAACTTCTACAATTAACCATAAATAATAACAAAGATAATAAAGCAAGCAATTAGATTTTGATTTGCACTAATAGCTAGGTTGTTTTTAGGGTGAAACACTACCTCACTAAATGGTTCTCTTAATTTTTTTTTTTCTATAAGGTCTCACAATTGAAAATGACTAAATTATAAATGGAGCTTAGTAATTGGAAGTTTATTCTATCACCATAAACTTGCAATATATATATATATATATATATATATATATATATATATATATATATATATATATATATATATATATATATATATATATATATATATATATATATATATATATATATATATTAAACTATCTTATAAAAGAAAACTAATTAACCTCACAAGTCCAAGAAAAACTCACAAGTTTGAAGACAAGTCCACCACTTAAGATGCTCCCTTTGTTGAGGCAAACTTTTGACCCAATTTACTCCTTCAAAGCTTTGCTCTGATACCAAATTTGATGGAAGGTGGATGTTCTTTCTTTTGGTAAGATTGAGAGAACTTGGGTATTGGAGGTGAGGAAAGAAGATATGTTGGATAACTAGCACTCCCACTAAGGATTGTCAAGGTTTGGCCACCAAGCTCTCAAACCATAAGAATAACTCAAATAATTTGTAATTTCAAAAAGATCTCTTTTCATTGTAGTAAGTGGGGCTACTTATAGCCATTACAAACATCTTTCAAAAGAAAATAATTCAAAACATGGAGGGAAAGGTGGGTGGCCACATTAATGTGAAGCATTAAGTTGCCTTATTATTTTATGTCATCCACCCATTTCATATGCTATTATTTTATGTGGATTCAACCACCTCACATGCCATGCTTTGAATTTTTAAATTCAAATTTCAAACTTGGAGTATCTAGAAGAAAATTAAAAATTACATAAATAAAAAAAGATGAAATCATAAAATGGGCCTTAGAAGGCTAATGGGCTGCTTCTTTCTTGAATTTTCTTGGGCTTTTTAGCTTGAGATCTTGTAAATGGACCTTGAGCTCTAATTTTTGGATCCATGTGATGTTCTACATCATTTAGTTCAATTCAAATCAAATCAAACTCAAATGTACCTAATGTGGTATTTGAACTCAAACCCACACTAATTATGTTGAAATGAATTCAAACTCATCCTAAGATGAGTTTAGAATAGTTTTTAGCCAAAATTAAGAGAATTTGATGGGTCCAAGTCCATCCAAGATGAGGGAATATGCCATGGAAAAAAGAGAGAAGCATGGAGACAAATGTCTTCCCCAATCCGTTTTCTCACCTCCATTCCTCATCTTAGCTTCCTTAGGCTTACCTCAATCAATTGACCACCCTTTCAAGCTAGCCTCCAAGGGTAACAATCACCATGGCTAATAAGGTTGACCACCCTTTTCCTTAAAGATCTCAACCATCCATAGCAAAATGAATGGGAGTTTATCTCAAGCTAATTTGAGCCTTCCATCAACTTGAATCATAGAAATTAAGGTTAAAACCTACCTTTGATAAAATTTTCATGATTTATTGGCAAGTAAATTTTAAAATAAAAAATTTTGAAGTCATAAGCCTTAATTTAATGAAATAAATTAATATTAAATTAGAAAAATTTTGGAAAATAATAAAATCAACTTGAATCATCATAATAAAACTTAATGAACCCAAATATATCATTAAAACTTACTAAAACCCTATTTGAGAATTAATTGAATTAATTAATTCAATTAATGAATTTGAACTTCAAAAATTCAGAATAAATCAACCAAATTGTCAAAAATTCTAAATAAAGCCTCTATGGATGCAACTTCAAGAGAATAATTTAAGAAAATTAAAATTCCTAATTAATTCCTTTTTATTTAGACTTAATTTAAGTTTTATTAACATAATTAGTCTTAAATTATACATTTGATTAAGATAAAGCTTTAGAGAACTTAAATTGGTAGGGAACCCCACTTGTCATAAAAATTTCAAGGTCAAATGATCTCTGGATTTGAAGTTGTTAAATTTCAAAGCTCTAGGTCAATATAATTGAAATAATATATTAAAAATTATAAAAATTATGAAAATTCATAAAATCAATTTAAACATTATTATCAACATCATAATACTTAAGGAAAAATTTTCAACCCTCTGAAGTCATGGAATTTGATTAATCACATACATAAGATTTAATGAAATGATTAAAGAATATAAAAATCTAATCAAACCCTAGGTTAATAATTTATTAAATTCACAATGAACCAATTAATCAATTGAAATGCAAAATTAATTAATCTTTAAATTTCGTACTTAAATATAGAATTCATTTGAGTTAATAAACAATATAATTCTAAATGTAAATGAAAATGAAATAACTAATTGAATTAATCAAATTAATCAATTAACTTGAAATGGCTTAAATTTAAGTTGGAAGCACTAAATTAGTTCATCTCTTAAGTTTCCTAGGTTATGATTAACAAACAAAATTCTATCTTAAGTAAGTCAACCAAGTTATGAAACTTTAGCACATGATGTTACATTAAGTCTTACATTAAACTTAATTTGAATAAGAAATCATAAAGCATAAGATAATTAATTTCTTAAGTGATAAAATCAAGACTTCACAAAGATTGATTGAAACTAAATGAATTGACTTATCTAAAATTCATATACATAAACATTAATAAAATGAATGATTGAAATTATCACTTGAAATTAATTAAATTAACATATTCAAATTCACCAACATAATATTAACGAAATTAATTAAAATCAAGTAAACCAAAATGATAAATTAAGAATATATAAATGAATAAATCTTGAAATTGAAACATAATAGATCAATTAATTGATGAAATAAAAATCAAGTTTGAATTAAGATATTCATGCTAATAAGCATTAATAAACATAAACATAAACATTTATGAAAGAAATAAATGAGATCAATCCAAATCAATTAAATAAATAAATAAAGCAAATAAGATCAAATGAACATTTAATTAAATCAAAAGAAACATAAGATCAAATAAGTTTTAAAATTGATTCAGTAACATCAGATATAAATGAATCAAAACAAATTTAAAATGAAAACCAAAAGTAAATTAAATCATGGTAATATAGACTCTAAATTAAGATTTGAAAGATCATTTTGAATTTTAATTAAAGATCATAAATCATACCTCACAAAACTTTAATTTTAAGAGAAAAAGGTGAAACATAAATCAAACTGAACTTAAAATGAATCAGTCAAATGAATCCAAAGGAGGTTAATTAAGATACTTGAGATCTTAGTTTGACCCTTAGAATGAATCTTCACCATAGGATGAAGATCTCATTTTATTAGGATTTAGCATATTGAATAGAATGGGTTCCACCCAAAGTGGAATTGATTTTGTTTTTCATTCTTGAATATTTAAATTCCACTTTAACATAAAATGGAATTAAGAAAATGGAAATGAAGTTACAAATCAATTAAATTACTTAATTTAAAATGTCCAATGGGAAATTGAACACATTTTAAAAATAAAAAAAAATCAAAAGAATGAAAACAAAATTTTCATAATTAGTAAACATATGGTATATAGTCTGGACACCTAAGATTATAGGGCTACTGGTCTGAAGAAGGTCTTGACACCTCAAACTTCTAGTTTAATAATGACACGTACCTATGAAGCGAAGTTATGAAAGTCAAAATCTGAAATCAAATTAAACCAAACGTTGAAAATCAAATCCAAACTTTAACCTAAAATTCCTAGTAAAGTCATATCACATAAGCTCGCTTTTTTCACACCGACCTTAGACTTAGATTAGGCTAATGTTCTGTGATATTCTATGATGTGATATAAAATATTTTTTGCTTATTTTGTGGTGTACTATTTTAGACTGAATGACCAGAATTATTTACCTGCCATTCTAAATGATAGGACATTCATTTTAGCCTCTTTTTTTTTTTGCATGGGCAATGCTAAAGTGGCTAATAATAATAATATATAAATGTTGTTTGCTAAGCAAGCATAGCCGTGGTCTTTAATTTGGAGTCGGTGGACACCATCTTTGGGGTACTTATTGAAGTTCGACATTGAGATATGATGTACTATCTCGAAAGATAGAAACATCACCCTATAATGGACCTAATCACCTAATAAAGACTCTTAAGGTAGATAGGTATTCCTATATACCAAAGATCTTTCCCCTACTTTACATGAAAAAGTAAATCAGGGTTTATTTTATGTCGGATTCTTTAGTTCTCTATTGAAGCATGATTCCATAGTTAATTACATCCTAGAAAGTTAGAATTTCTTAAGAATTCTTTCGATTAAAGTAGTCAATCAATCATCTCTAAAGACTTCAAAGTTAGACTATCAAAGGATTGCATATTTTTAGAAGTTCAAATGGGAATGTTCAATTTGGAAAGACTTATTTTTGGAATCCAAAGGAAGATAAGTAAGGAGCACTCATGATACTAGGAAGCCTAGTGAGAACCCTAATCTATCTTATGGTGAGGCTTTATATGTCTAAATGAGAGAGTTTATTTTAATTTGAGTTATAATTTTTATTAGAATGTTAGGGCTTATAATCCACCAACACAAGATTGTGGAGATGCCTAAGAGGTAAGGACTTACACTCGTAGACCAAAAGAAATGAGTGACCTCAAATCCTAGATCTAGGAAGTTTTAGCATAAGCTAGAAGCATGATCTAAATCTAAGCAAAAAATGAGATATTATGGTTTAACTCCATAAGAGAGGGTAAACTCATCCCAACCCTTTTGGACTTACAATTGCCTGGAGTGGTCGCCAGCTAACACCTCCTATGATTCAAAATCATGTAGATCGATTTTATATTTATGCAAGATAGCTAGGTTTCTATTTAATTAAAAAAGGAGACTAGAGTCTTAAACTCGTTACTTAAGAGACTAAAACATGTTTGGTATAAAAATATGACTTATACGAAATGCAAAATTTATAATTTTTTATAACATTTTGATACATTGATTTGGACAATGGCTTAGGACAATTATGCCTAAATGCATGATGAAATTATATTATTGGCTAAATCAAAAGGAGGAGGTATTCTCCACTATAAGAGATGCCCTCATAGGTCAAGCATTCCTCTATCATGCAAGAGTGGAGACCCTCCTAATTCAAGAAAGAAACAACATGATATGCATGATTATTGAAACATACATGATTCAGCTAAGGGATTGCTAAATGTTTTAATTATCTTGATTATAGCCTAGATTTTAGAGTGAGATTATGAATTATTTTTAGAATTTAGTTATGAGTTATTAATTGGGGTAGAAAAAATTAATTTTATCCTAAAGAGCCTACCACATCCAGACCACACATTCAAACATCAATCTTCAAGAAACATATGAAAAACATGCAATTTCTATTGCACAAATTAAACATAATAATCAAACAGGTATATATTTCATAAAAGAATAAGAGGCCAGTGTGACAGTACCGTCGTACATCCTAGAAAAGAGAAAAATTAGATAGTTGAGCTCTATCCTTATACAACTCAGATTACAAAAGAATAATTCTAATTACAATTGAAATTAGATGTTATGGGGGCCTTCATTCTTCATCTTCTTTCTTCATTTCTTCCTTTGATTTGATTTGCTTCAAGGCTTCACAGGGCATCCCAAGACTTTACGTTTTAGCCACTGCTCATCCTAAACTCCATAGCACTAATCTTAATTTCTATTGTAAAATTACATATTTATGGAAAGGTAAAATCTAACTACACTTGCAAGATAGATGTTAGCTAAACATACATACAAATCCAAGCAGTTATATTCTATAATTTGGACTTAACACCCTGCACATGAGTAACCAAGCCCACATATCCTAATATGGATTATGCTTAGGGGCATAAGCAACCTACAAGTATAAGTATTTATATTTGTGATTATAGAGGCCCCTTTAGCCCAATCCCCTGCAAAAAACAACATTAGGCTAACAACGACCTAACATCCAGTCTAAAATATTACATCATAAAACAAAACACAACATCATACATACACCATCCTAACTTAGAGCTAGAAGTGGTGACTTAGCATTCTAATGTGTGTGCTTAGGCTTAGTGTGGCACGTCTTAGCTAGGCTTTGAAATTATAACTATCTAAGTTTGAAACTATTTAATTTAAACATGAAGTGTTATTTTGCTTTAAGTTATTTAGAGTATTAGTGGATTTTAATTTATATTTTCTTTTATTTTATTTGATATTTACTTAGCATCTAAATATTGTAAAGAGAAGAAGGAGGCTTAACCTCCTCCATCCCTATCCTAAGTTATTTTCTAAAGGCATGTTGTTATGACTTGGTTTATTTTAGTGAATGATTTATTAAATGTTTTATTAATCCTATGTTTAGGTTAATCTTTAAGAATCCTACTCAACATGAAAGGCCTCTTAAGATTTATGAGGCTGAATTACTATCACATGGAAAGTGTCATATCATTCCTTTTCATCATCAATAGCATGCACATCTATGAAGTTTTTACTTATACATACACTACATTCATGTTTTTGCACACTCAATGATAATTTTAAAGCATGTATTTTGGTAGAAAAAAAATATTTCAATCCTTAATTAAGTATATGTATACATGTATTAAAGATTAAGCAAAGTATGTGTCGTTGCTAAACCAAGGAAGTGAGATAATCAAAGACCTCCTTGGGGCTACTTATAGCCTCATATTCCCGGGATGTCTAGATTATATACTTGCTAATTTCAACACATATAAACATATACATAACATAAGAATGAAAATCATGCAAAATATTGTATTTTAATAAGTCATTTAATCATGTAAAGTAAAGTTCTATCCAAATTCTAGCACATGCAAATATATGAATGCAATCAAGTAAGTATGTGTCGTTGTTAAACCAGGGAAGTGAGGTAATCTAAGACCTCCTTGGGGATACTTAAAGCCTCATATTTCTAGGATGTCCAGACTATATACTTAATAACATTCAAACACATGTAAACATATGCATAAACATAGGAAAGAAAGCAACACTTTAACATGCTTAGGCTATTAATAAATATGAATTGCATATAATATTCATATCCAATATTATTTAAGTATTCATTATGAATTTATATTTTTTAAAAAAATTCTTTTGAGATTTATTAGTGATACTAGACATGGCATATAATAGAATTAAATCAACACATGCACATATAATTATATTCATTTAATTATTTTATTTGAAATATGAGTACATGATATCAAATGGCATACAAATTTACAATGATTGAAAAGGAATGATTAAACATTGCCAAATGATACATTCACTCACATTAATTCCTAAGGACAATCACATTAAATAAGACTATTTAAAATCAACCAAAGTTTATTATCAAATTTAATTTTGGCTTTGGATCATTAAACTTAAAGAAGAGGGATGATATTTTATGTTTTACCCCATCCCATGTTATTTGTTTAAGATGTTTAAGCGAAATATAATTATGTGACTTTTATGGATTAATTAAGTTCAAATCTTTAAACAAACAATTTATTCTTCCCTTTCCTAAGTCTCTTTAATTTAATTAATCATTTAATTATGAACCTTCAAAGATATGCAAATGAGAAATTAAAATTGCAATGCACCTAAGGATCTAATGCAATCAGGCTCATGATTAAATATTAATTAAATCAAAGAAGGATCTTATTAAGTACTTATATGATTTTCCCATACCCATGGGTTAATCATAATTTCCTTAGAGGTTTCTATGTTATTGAACACATAAAGAGGAACCCACAAATTCAAATTAAATTATCTAAAGCAATTATCATTTTAATTTGATTTGATTTCATCATTAATTGCTTAATTAATTTTTTAATTAAGTTATCAATTAATTACCCTTCTTAATGAAATGGACTTGGGAAAATAATTAGGAAAGAGGTCCTAATCACTCTCCCTCATCATTTCACTATTAATCAGTGATTAATAATCATTGATTACTTAATTATTTACTATTTAGCATTTTTAATAATTATTAAATTACTTAAAGAGGGTAATTAAGGTTTGAATTTCAAATTCTCCTAACTAGCCAATAAATCTCAAGAAAATTATGAGAGGTAGAGGACATCCCATGCAATTGACCTATCCAGTTTAAGACCCATTAGCTAAGTAATTAAGGCTTAGTTTTGGTAATTAGGGAAAATTTCAAACACTAATTAAGCATTATTCATTAATCAAGACTTAATGAAATTATTTTTAATAAATTCTCCCCAGTTTACCCTTTCTAAAATGGGTTTACTCATATTTTTTATGATTTTTCTACAATTAGTTATGAATTTTTGAGGTCCATAGTAATTAAATGCATTATTAAACTTAAATAATTCCCAATCCCGTCGGCACCATGCGCGAGCTGCCATGGCGTTGCTTTCCATGTGGCACCATGGGATAGGCCACTTTAATCGTTTAATGTGGCGTGCTGAGTCAGCAACGGTGGACACGCTTTCATCCCCACCATCCAATCTCAGATCGGATGGCAGAGATTAATCCCATGGATCTTAATGGATTAAATAAAAAAATTAACTGATTAATCATGACCGTCCATTCTAATCATGCGAAACGGAAGGTGGATGATCCTTCATTTCCTAAGCGATGGAAGATGGACACCATTTTCTCTCCTCCCCTTGATCCGAGCTCACCGATTGAGGTAGCTTTGTCTTGAAGGATGAAGCCCTATTGAGAAGCACATGAGTAGCCTTCCAACCAGTGGCTCTAAGGACCAAATGTCACCACAATTGTCACCGGAGTTAGTCTAGGAATGGTCTCTAGTGCATGAATCAATCGTAAATTGATTCATTTCCGATTGTCGAAGCTTAGGGAAAGTGTGAGAGAAGTTAATTAAAGTTTGGTGAGGTTTGAGTGGAGTTGGATGGAGTGGGGGCTCAATTTCACTCTAGTTTGGTGTCATCAGCGATGGGAAGCTCAAGGGGAATCGAGAATGCTATGAGGATGCTCATCTTGACTCACTAAAGCTTTATATCTCATTTAAATTGGATGGGGAGGAGTATACCCTCCTCTTCAATTGATCCAATGGTTTGGATCAATTCAGCTTTTGGCAGACGTCCGGCCAAAGTAGGCAGTCGAGGATATTAGTGATAGGCTGAAGTGGTGCGTCTTGAGTGGCTGAGGGTGTGGTAGGGGCTATGGTGGTGTGTACCTCCATCCCCAAGTGTTCAAATGAGAGAGATTAGGTGAACTCACCCTCTCTTGAATCATGGCTGACCCAATCAGCTTTGGGTAAGATTAATCAGTGGTCCAAGTGTCCAAATTGAGCTCAGGGTGGCTGTCAAGAGTTAAGGGGTAGGTAAGACCATCCAAATGGAGATTTTATCCCATTTGGAGGGGTTTACCCAATGGGGTTTGGCCTAATTTGGGTCAAGTATGGGTTGGGTTCATTTGGGCTAACCCATGGTGACCCAAGGATGGGTCATGCCAAGTTTGGTTGGGTTTGGCTTAGGTTGGATGGGTTTAGCTCAATTTGACCCATATGGGTCAAATTGGGTCAAATTGGGTTAGGGTTGACCAATGGGTCAAATTTGGTTAAACCAAGTGTTTGGACATGTTCAAATGATCATTTGGGATATTTTAGTTCAATTGGTTTGGTTTGATTTTGACTCATATGGGTTCATATGAGTCAAATGGGCTAAGTTGACCAATTTGGTCAAATTGGCCAAATTGGCTTGGGTAAAGGGTTGGTTTAGGTTCAATTGATGATTTGAAAATGATTGTAGGTGTTGATTTGAATTGATTTATATTTGTAAATGATTTAGATCAATTTTTCCCTTTAGGTCAATTTGGGCTAAATGGGTCAATTGGGTTGGATTGAGTTTGATGATTGATTTAGGATTGATTGATGGCTTTGATTATAATTGATTTGGATTCAATTGGATTTTGGCTCATTTAGACCTTTTAGGTCAAATGGGATAGGTTGGATTAATTAGATTCAATTGGTTTGATTAGTATGATTTGATTGTAGGTCTTGGAAGGGTTTGAAATAGAGATTTGAATGGTTAGAGTGCTTCCATTGAATAAGCTTGAGTCATAGGATGATTGTAGGGTTGATTTAGGTTAAGGGTTAAATTAATTTGGCTTGGAGCTTAGATATGAAACAAAATTAAATTAAGGTTGATTGCATAGGTTTGGTATTGGTTTTAGATAGGTGGACAAGCATGGGTCATGGTTTAGGCCATAGGATAGGTGGGACCTATTTATCCTAAGGTATCACCTAAGCTCGGGGTATACCTTCTTAAGTCACAAGGCTTGGGTTTAATGTTCCCTTGATCACTAGAAGTATCCTATGATTAGGAAAGTCTAAGTGTCTAGAGGATTCCTATGTCTAAGGTAGGATGAGTCAATCCTCACTCCAAAAGTGAGGTAAACAAAAGGACCCATAATAGGTGTGGTGTAACTGACAAAGGCACATTGCACATATTGGCATTGACCGAGGTGATCAACAACATCCAAGAGTATCACAAGCACTAAGGATGGATATCCACACCTAAACAAAGAGGTAAATGGAACAATGGCACCTAACATAATGCAATTCACAGTTATACCGAGGACATGAGAGAAATGAATGAAATTTAGTTTAATTGGTTGAGAATTGATTTCATACTAAGGCCATAAAAAATAGATCTGCTAGGGATTCGTGCATGAGTTGGATTAGATATTAGATTGATTTATGCCAAGGGAATAAAGGGGATCCATTGGTGATTGAAATTTTATTGGGTTAGTTTGATTTAATTTTGATTGCTTTAATTTTGTTGGCGGATTTAATTTGAATTTGGTTGATTAATTCAATGGAGGATCCACTGAGGATACAAATTTGGTCAGATTTATTTGATTTAGTTTCTTGATTTAATTTAATTTTGATCAATTTATTTGATTGATCTTGGTTTGAATTTAGGTTTCAATTTGGTTTGGACTTGACTCTATTGGGGATATAAGTTTGAACTTGAATCCATTTTGATTTTTTGATTTTGCTTGATTGATTTAATTTGAACCATATCAGTTTATGATGAACCGCACTAAGAAGGGAGCTATATAAGCCTGGACCTACCTTAGATTTACTAGCTCAAAGGGATAGTTTATCGGCCAAAGAGTAGGGACTACCAAACTTAAGGCTTTCCCATCAGTTTGTAACAGCAATACTAGGAAAAAAGCTTGGGGACTCACATCTTCCAAAGTAGAATCAGCCATTGGGGTGACCTATTGATGGCACAACAAGTCAGACCCAACCACTACTGAGTGAATGGCTCTAGAGGCCTTACCTCAACTCAGAGTAGTCAATGCAATTGCTATAAGGAGTTTTGCTTACATTGCCCAAAAGATAGGATGCCTACTTGGGAGAAGATGCCTCTAGGGGCCTTATCCTAATTAACAAGAGATTTTATTTTGTTTATTTATTTATTTTTTTTAGTGTGGACCCTATTGGTTTGTGAGGAGCCACACTAAGAAGGAGCCACGAGGGCTTTGGCCTATCTCAGGTTTACTAGTCTAAGAGATAGATTGTATATTTTTAGTATAGGACTTCTAACCACAGGGGTGGCTACTATGAAAGGGGAGCTAACCAATCCGGTAGTAACCTGTGTCATGTCTAGATGAGGTCATGATGACATAATCCAAATTGAATTTCCATAAAGAAGGTGCCTCTAGGTCTTATCGTAATGCATATTAGTTTGTGATGATCAATCTATGAATAAAGCATTGGGGACTCATATCTTTCTAAGCAGAACTGATCATCTGGATAGCGTGTTATTAGCTAGACAACTACTATCTGACCTAGGGTGACTACTAAGTAGGGAGTTGCAAAGAAGGACTAAACCCAAGCTTGAAGTAGTCAAGAGAAAGAGAAGTCACTCGAGCTCTTAGCTTAATCCTCAAATATAAACTTAGACCTAGTCAGTGCACGATGGCTAGTTCAAGAAGAAAGCTTAGGGACTCACATCTTCTTAAATAGAGCCAACGTCAAGGTAGCTTATCGGTCATGCAATAAGTCATACCACACTAACAAGGCCCTCATCAATTTTCATTGGTTAAACTAGGAAGAAAGCATGGGGTCTCACATCCTCTTAAGCAAAAGATCATTGGGGAGACACACTAGCTAAGTAGTAAATCAACCTAACCTAGAGCAACTATTGAGTGAGGGCCATTGAGGGACTTATCTCAACTCAAGGTAGCCCAAAATAATTAAATTTATGTTTAATTTGTTTTTGTTTGTGTGTAATTTTGTGTTTGTGATGTGTTAATGAAGGATAGGATGTCGCTTGAGTTCTCTTACACCTACCCTAAACATATACGAAGATGATTTGGTGATTGGAAACATTTCAATTTGAAGAGAAGTTTGATTAAAATGGAATTTTATTGATGGAAAATTGTTTTTAACATTGCTTATATGTTATATTTCTTTAGATAAAGCTCTTTGATAGGAAGCATCGGGCTTTCTCCTTTGTGTTTGCTAAGTTGATAAGACCCACCTTGGTAAGCCTTTTCTATGGAGAAAGGGGCCTTCCCAAGTGAGTTCAAACTTGTCTCCCATCTTGTGATAGGCAACAATTGGTCTCCTTAGAACTAAAATAAGCTCTCCTACTTGAAAAGCTCTAGGGCAGACCAACTTATTATAATCTTGAACCATCTTTGCTATATATAACTCAAGGTTCTGGCATGCTCGTAAGCTTCTCTCATCCAAACCTTTGAGTTCTTCTAACTATAGTTGGCATTCTATTCTATTGTAATTTTGCTACCCACAACTATCCTTAAGGATGAGAGTTAGATTTCTAATGGTAGAATAGCTTCGAACCCATACACTAAAGAGAATTTGATAGATTGTGTCAGAGATTTGTAAGAAGTATGGTAAGCCCGTAAAGCTTCAACTAACTTCTCATGCAATTATCGTTTGTTATCGTCTAGCATTTTTTTGAGTATTTTGATGAGAGTTTTATTGAATGCTTCTGCCAAACCGTTCACCCATGGGTAGTTGATGGTAGAGTAACTCCAATCTATGTTGTGTCTCTGGGCAAAGTTATTTATTTTAGTGCTCTTAAAAGCAATACCATTATCAGATATGATTTAGTGGGCTACCCCAAATCTATAAATGATATGGTTTAAATATTGAGCTTTGACCACGAGCAAAATCTCTCACTTGGAAAAGTAGTCCGTAGCAACTAGGATGAACCGATGACTCTTAGATGAAGGAAGATCAATCAGACCCACTATGTCAGTGCCCCAACACTCGAATGGCCATGAGGTTAAGGTTAGATGTAGCATGTTAGGTGGTTGATGTAGGACCACTCCATGTACTTGGCACTGGTGACATCATTTCACTATGTCCATGCAATTTATAATCATCGTCAACCAATTGTACCCAAGTTTTTTGATTTTAGCTTTCAACTTGGGACCGAATTAATGAGCTCCGTATAGTCCTGAATGTACCTCAGTCAAGATCTTATAGGCTTTGTGTTTGTTTAAACAACATATCCACATATGATCGAAGGACTGTCAACATAAGAAACCATGCATGAGGACATATGAGAGTGCCCTTTGCTTCACCTGATGTGCTTGAGACTTCTCTTGAGGTAGTTAGCCTTTATTTAGGTAATCAATGAAGGGTTTCCTCCAATCCAGCTCTTTGTCCTTTTTGGAAATGGCAACCTCCCCTTCAAGAGAATATTTGTCGATGAGTTCAACATCAATAAGAGGCATGACTTGCCTATTGTGGACCTCTATTGATATGGACTCATTTTCTGGACATGCCAACTCCTTGGCAAGCTTGGCTAAGGCATCAGCTATGGCATTTTCTCCTCAAGGAATCTTGTAGATTTTGACCTCTAGAATTTTAGCTAGTAAATCTATAGTGTACTTATTTTAGTGATAAATTTTGGGGTTTCAAGACCTTGTAGGACACAACAATCTAGTTGACAACTAGCTGAGAATTCCCAAAGATGTTGATGTTCTTGATGCCTGGCGAAATGGCTAAATCTAGACCGGTAATCAGAGCCTCATATTTATCTTCATTATTGGTGCAAGGCTTGAATAGATGATATGAGAATCTCATCATATCGTGATTTGGTATTAAGAGAACTATTCCTACTACTGCCTTCCTTGGGAGAGTAGATTGTGGTTCTTCTCCTTTGGAGAAAGCAACACCATCAAAGTACATCTCCCAGAGTGCTTGTATCCCTAAGTTCATGATTTTGTCGGAGATCATCAAAGAGTCTGTAAGTGGTGTGCTACTAAGAAATCGAGTGCTTATCCTTTCACCGGAGGGGTACAAAGTGATGTCAAACTATAAAATCATGGACCATTGTGACAACCTATAACCGCCATGTCATGAGATATTATAGGATTGATTCTAAAATCAAGTTCACTTTATAAGAAAGCATATAATGCCGTAGCTTCTAAGCTATGAAGATTAAAGCTATGCAATGCTTCTCGATGGGTGGATAGTTTGCTTCAGCGGGTATTAGACGACGACTGAGATAGTAAAGTGTGTTCTCTTTCTCTTGATTGTTGGCTTGGGCCAACAAAGCACCAAAGGAGTCATCCAATGTAGTAGTGTATAGGATCAAAGGTTTTCCTAGGATAGGGACAGCTATGACTAGTGGCATCATGAGGTATTGCTTGATTCTCTCAAAGGCATGTTGGCAGTTATCATCTCACTTAAACTTGGCATCCTTCTTGACTAATGCTAAAAAGGGTTGACATCTGCCTGATAGGTTGGAAATAAAGTGTCTTAAATACGTTAGCCGCCCTTCAAATGATCATAGTTGAGTTAGACTTTAAGGGGGTGACATTTCCTATATCGCTTTATTCTTCTCCATATCGATTTCAATTCCATGGTGTCGGACAACAAACCCATGAAACTTGCCTGAAGATTCTCCGAATACACACTTTAGAGAGTTCATTTTGAGGTTGTATTTTTTTAACCGCTCAAAAACTACTCTCAAGTCAAAGAGGTGGTCTTCCTTTTCTTTGCATTTAACAACGAGATCATCGACATAGAATTCGAGTTGGTGATGAATTAGTATGGCAAAGATTTGAGTCATTGCCACTAGTATGTGGCACCAGCATTTTAAAGACTGAAAGGCATGACCTTATAGAATAAATTTCGATCGGGGTTCTGAAAGCAGTGTTCCTTTCATCTTCAGGTGCCATCTTTATTTGATTGTATCTAGATGAACCATCCATAAAAGAGAAGACTGTATGAGATGAGGCAATGTCCACCATCAGTTCTAGTATTGGTAGTGAAAATTTATTTTTTGGACATGCCTTATTAAGATCTCTAAAATTGACGCATATGTGAATTTGGCCATCATTCTTCTTAATTGGGATGATGCTAGCCAACCGGGTGGGGTATTTCTCCTCCCAGATGAAACCAATATCGATTAGTTTCTTGACTTCAGAAATGACCTACTGTTCAATGTCAAATCACATACGTCTAAGATCTTGCTTGACGGGGTTAGTGTCAGGCAGTATCGCTAGCTTATGAACTATTATTTCAAAAGCTAATCCATTTCTTTATAACTCCATGAAACAATCCTTAAACTTAGTGAGTAGCCTAACTAAGTCATTGGTTTCAATTTTGTTCAACAAAAGTTGATGTACATCGGCATGATTGTCTTCAATCCCCAAGTTGATCTCTGAGTTTATCAATGGTTGATTTAATTTCTTCTTTACGGGGTGCATCTTGACTTGAAAGTCATCTGATCATCTAAGTTTCTAAACACACCTCCTCATGAGTTAATTTGGTTTGAAAATAACCTATCAAATTCCAAATGATTGGGTGATGACCAAGCAGTCATCATCACCGACCATTGTTCCAAAGCTAGTCGGTCTTGATTAAGAGCTCTTGCATTTATTCTTCCATAGCCTTTCAAAGTATTCTGACATATGCATAGAACATGTATGTGGAACTAAACCTTTCTTTGCTAGATTAAGAACACAAGGCGAGTACCAATCGAAAAGCAATTTTATTAATTCTTTATATGAATCATCCTCAAATTCTACATCAACTTTTGACTTGAGGATACGCTCTAGATAGAACCACTAGATCTTTGTGCTGCATACTTTTGGGATTTTAACTACCAAACCTCAACTTTTATGTGAAAAGTGGGAAAGCTAAGATTCTCATCGATGTAGTTTCATATAATAGAGACTTGGATACATTTATGCTTTGCTTGGGGACCCAATCTTCATCACTGTCTAGCTTGAGTGTCACCTCCAATGGGATTTATTATCGAGAAGAGTTGAACGGTGTGCTAATTACATAGGACTCATCCTATGAACTAGATTATAAGTCTATGTAGATAGTAGGCGTACTCCTAGATGTTGGAATGAATCTCCTAGTATCTGGTAAGTATGAAGGTCTTTCACCCCTGGGACTCCCTATAGACTTGCCTCTTTCTCATCTTGGTAAAGATCGGGTCATCATCCCCACTTGTTTGAATGGAGTAACAAACTGGGTGAAATCAATATCTGCTCTACTTCCTCCCTAAGGTCTTCTTCTCATTTTCTTTTTTTTCTTTTTCTTTTATTTATTTTTTCTTTTTTCTTTTTTATTTTCTTTTATTTTTCTTTTGGTCATGAAAATACATTTTGCTTCTTAGGGAGGTAGTAGACTACATACTCATATATCTTGACCTCATGAACTGTGAATGGTTTAAGATCTCCTTTGACACAATACTCGATTTCACCTCTTAAGAACTTGATGCACTGATGTAGAGAGGATGGAACCATGTTGTTCTCATGTATCCAAGGTTTCCCTAGCAAAGCATTGAAATATGTATCAAAATTTATTATGTGAAACGTGGCTTTCATCTTCCAATCATGTATCTCCAAAGGAAACACTATAGAGTCTAAGGCCCTCTCACCTTGTTCATTAAATCCTTTCAACATCATCCTCTCCATTTGGAGTTTATAGATGTTGATCCTAAATTAGGTAAGGATTCTTAGACTCATGATGTTAATCGATGCATATGGATCAACTAGAAATCTAGATAGCCTGAATCTGTCAACATCCACTATAATATAGAGGGGACAATTATGCTCGATTATCCCTAGAAGTATGTCTTCATCTATGAATATAACTCCTAGGATCTCCTTTTAAAAGCATGCCACCTCTTCAGTAGCGGTCAACTGAGCTAAGCATATTTCTGGGTCAAGCAAAGCTTTGATTAATGACTCCCTTATCTCTTTGGATAAGATAAGGGCATCATATATGTTGCGAGAATATTGTAGTCAACTTTAGGATAGTCCTCCATAAGCATATCTATGGGTGGAGCATCTTGTGGAGGAGTTATCTGCTCTCTAGAATCAATGACATGTTTACCCTTTTCCTAAGGTGCTACCCTAGGAGATAGAACTTGTCCCAATGGGGTTGACCTCATTGACTTCGAGATAGGATGTGGAAAGTTCTACCGCTCATTGGTATACCTATAGCTTCTCCTAAAGGATCATTATAGTCGGATGACTCCAAATTAATCTCAAGTGGAGAACTCAGATGATTCAGAAGAGGGAAATCCATTTTTGAATCAGAGTGGGATTGATAAGAATTATTTATTATTTTTATGACTTAGAGAGCTTTCTATAGGAATAAAATTGATGAGATCATCAAATGTAGATAAGATGTAAGTGGAATCAATCTTGTTCATTGATTTCTTTAATTTTAGAGGTGGTACATAGTAAAAATCAAGTAAAGTAAGTAGTATGAGAGATTTGGTGCCCTCATCCATTGATATAATGCTCTTGCTACAGGTGAAGAAGCTAGTAGATGTAATAGCTGCAACGGTGGAAGGAGAGATGCTGGACTCGGATGGTGGTTGCACTATGGATCTACCCCAAGCAAGTGAATGCTACAGTTAATGATGAGCTTCCACCCTCCATGAGTTGTCCCTCACAATTGACAGACCTTCCTTAATGGAGTGAGCCGAAATGAAGAAAGTTTCTTGATTTTAGAAAAAAATTTTAGAGATTTAGGATAAAGAGATATCCCAACCTTCTTTTATCTTAAGAGGATCGAAAGTATCCCCAAAGATTACTTTAATAAAAATAGAAGGTTGTTCTATTAAGTATTCTTTAGGGATAACTATGGCTCCTGACTTGTAGCTACACTCAAGCCAATCCGTGAAGGTGAAATAATCCTCTAAGACATGGCCTAGCATGCGGTGGTAGGGGCAGTAGCTAAGATCATCACTTGTTCCCACTTCCTCCAGCTTTTTAGGCTCAAGTAGCTAAAAATTAGGCTTTTTAAGAAGGTTCTTAAAGATCTTCCTGACTACCTCCCTCTTGAATGAGTATGACTTATTGAGTTTGTCGGTAAGAGTAGGTGAAAAGTAGCTACGGGATGGATACCGCCACCGTAGGTGTGTGGTTGGCCAGGTGGCCAAGAAAGTGGAAGAGGAGGTAGTGGAGGTCGCTAAACTCAGGCCTTCAAACTGCTTTCGCTTCCCTTATTAACTACCACTATAATTCCTAGCTTCTTCTTAAATAACTTCTGAGGCTTGGGCTTAGATGACTGGTCTAAGAAGGGTAACTATTTCCTTGTAGCCTTGTAGACACTTCTCAAATATCTTAATGTAAACCTTTAAAGATCCATCATGGATATTCTTGAGAAGAATCTCAATGGCATGCTACTCTAGCAACTATGGTTTGCATTTCATGCTTAGATTGCACCATCTAAGAATATAATGAACAAGGGACTCGTTTGGCTTTTGCTTCACTACAATGAGGTCCCCTATAGTTATCCTTTGTTGAGCTCGTGCAAATATCTTGACGAAGAGCTACTCTAACTCTGCAAAGGACTTCATCGAACCATTAGGCAGTTTAGCATACCGATCAAATGTTACTCCTGAAAGGCTACTGACAAACTACTGGAAATGTAATGCATCACTACCACTAGCATTGCAACTACTGGCCCTAATGTGTGATTTGTACTATCTTGGGTTCTCACTGCCATTAAAATCCTTGAAGGATGGTGACACAAAATCGTTAGAGTATTGAACTACATCAAATTCCTCTAGGTAGGGTCTACCCTTTAGAACATATGAGCTCCTTTGAGCTTGCACCAATGCTTCCTTCATTTGTTGTTCCACCATTTTTAATGACTTTTTCATGCATGGAAGTGTTATCAGTCACCTTCCTATGAAAACTACCGGCATCTTCATCTATAAAAGTGCTACTCTGATCTAGGTATGTACCAGCTTCGGCCTCTATAGAGTGGGTTGCGGGGCTTGGTTCCAAGTGCCACTACTACCATCAACTCCTCTACCCTTCTTTCCATTCTATCAAATTGATTGTATTTCTATTTTATTTGTTGGAGTAGGCACTAAGTTGAGTCTGATGCCTCACCTTCTTCAACTACAATGCCTTATTGGCTAGGTTGCTCCCTATGCAGACTTCTGCTATGTCATCCAACAAGTCATCCTCATTGGCATTGAAATCAACCATACCCTCCTCTTGGTCAGACTAATCATCTTCAACTATCTGCCTCACCGTGACATGATAGTCCTCCAAAATATCCTCTAAAGATCAGTCATCCACTTGACCCGGTGCTACTAGAACATAAGTTGAATGGTGACTAGCTATTGGGCTGAGCTCTGTGAAGTGATATGCTATATATTTTGGACATGCGGAGTGCTCTCCCTAATTGGCTCAATAATCATGGGGGTCACCTCAGTATCCCCTCCTTCCTTCTCCTCCAACTATGATGATGGAGTGACCATGATGCTCTTAGGCCACCACTCCTTCTTCACCACCGTCGGGATGGAAAGTTGAGCGGGGGAGCTCGACCTCACCTCAATAGGTGGAGTAGATGAAGTGGGGTCCTTGGGATGTAGTCGTATCACCAAGGGGGATGCCCTCTCTCTAGATGTGGACTTGTGGAACTTGGTGAGGACTTCCAATGATGGAACATAAATGGGTGATAATGGTTGGTGAGTGGAACGATGTAATGGGTGCGACACCAGCTACCTCTCCATAAGAGATCTCCTCCTACAGCTGAAACCAATAAGAACAATCCTATTAGAATGATCCTTGTCACCCAATCAAATGATCAATCAAAGTGAGGTCAGATACTACCCAAGAAACCTCCTCCCATTCTCTGCCCACTTGGGTAGAAAATTTGGCCTCTGTGGCCTTTTCTCTATGAATCTGATCCCTAAAACTCCTAGGGATCAATCTCCTCAAGTCATGCAAAGTGATAGACTCTGAGCATCCATGGACTCTCCTAACTCTCCTGAGCACGGACCATAGACCAGCATAGGGCCTCCACCTCTCCCTAGCCTTTATCTCATACTCTGCAGATAGTGGGAGTGATGCAGTAATTATTCTGAAGTCCTCCTCTCCCTCTTTTGTTGAAAGGGGGTGTAACCTACTGCCACCAAGAAGGGGAGAGGTCTCACGAGGGGATCCCTCCTCAACTACATGGGAGGCTTCTTCAACCTCCTTCGCCATGCACTCATAATTTATCTTATATTTTTTGTTCTTGTTACAACATTGGGTCTTAGTCAAAGGAGCCGGATGAGAACTAGAACAGACCTAAAATGTGGGAGAGACTATCTCAGAGGCTAAGATAGACATCCCTTCAAGGTCAGATGAGGGGTACTAGCAAGACAAATGAGTAATAACCCAATAACTGCACTCAGGGGAACCTCTACAGCCTTCTTCTTCAAAGAGGAAAAATTAGAGTTAGAGTGAAGGTCAAACTTCAAAATTGGCTCTTATCTGCCACTTCCTCTCTACTAAAAGTGGTGAGGACAGGCCCCTCGCAGGTGACTTTGAAGTGCTCAAAGCCAAGATTGAACTTGATGGCAGGGGCAATGGTGAGTATGGCCTAATCCAGGGCCAAATCCACACCAGAGAAAATGAGAAGATCAGCTTATTGGAATACATGATGCTAACTGACTAAAAGAAGGAAAAAGAGATGGCTAGATCTCTAGTATGCTGGAAAGAGAGAATGGGATTAGACTTTACCTTATTTTTGTTGACTTTGATTTTTGATTTTTAAATTAGAACCCTCATTTAACAAATTTGATTATGTTAAATGGGGTTTGTTTGTATTTTGGAGAGATTTTGAAATTTTAGAGAAGAATCTTTTGCTTTTAATTTTAGAGCTTCATTAGAATTTTGGAGAGTATTGAATGAACCTTGCTTTACCAAAGCTAATGGTAAGAGGTTCTTGATTTCATTTTATTTATATTTTGGATGATTTATTTAGTTGGTTTTCTTTTACCTATTGAAGGTTCAATAGGGCTTTTAAGATCTACTTGAAGTGAGGTCTTAAAACCTAAAGGATGTTGGCCACCTTGTTTAAGGATGAAATAAGCAATGCGTCCAATGGAAATAATGATAGTCTTAGACATATATAAAATATAAGTCTACTATTGATGCTTGGAGATGATGATTTACTACTAAAGATGGAGAGAGGAACAATTACCATTGGAGTCACTAGAAAAATATGTGGTGTTTTAATTTGGACTGGGGTGGACACCACGCATCTTAGGGGGTACTTACTGAAGTGAATGTGTATGACATTGAGGTATGATATACAATCTAGAAAGATAGAAACATCACCCTACAATGGACCTAATCACCTAATAAGGACTCCTAAGGTAGATGGGTCTTCTTATATACCATAGATCTTTCCCCTAACTTGCATGAAAAAGTAAAGCAGGGTTAATTTTATGTTAGGTTCTTTAGTTCTCTATGGAAGCAAGCATCCATAGTTAATTCAATCCTAGGAAGTTGAAATTTCCTAAGAATACTCTTGATTAAAGTCGTCAGTCAATCATCTCTCCAAAGACTTCAAGGTTAGACTATCAAAGGATTGGATATTTTTAGAAATTTAAGTGGGAACGTTCAATTTGGAAAGAATTCTTTTTAAAATACAAAGAAAGATAAGTAAGGAGCACTCATGATACTAGGAAGCCTAGTGAGCGCCCCAACCTATCATATGGTGAGGCTTTATATGTTTGAATAAGAGAGTTTATTTTAATTTGAGTAAGAATTTTTATTATAATGCTAGAGCTTATAATCCACCAATACAAAATTGTGGAGATGTCTAAGATGTGAGGACTTACACTCGGATCCTAAACTTCGGAAGTTTTAGCATAAGCTAGAAGCACAACCTAAATCTAAGCAGAAAATGGGATATTATGGTTTACCTCCATAAGAGAGGGTAAACCCATCCCAATTCTTCTAGACTTACAACCACTTGGAGTGGTTGCTAGCTAACACCTCCTATAATTCAAAACCATGTAGGCTGGTCTTATGTTTATGCAAGATAGATAGGTTGTTATTTAATTAAGAAAGGAGACTAAAGTTCTAAACTCACTCCCTAAGAGACTAGATCATGTTTAGTATGAAAATATGACTAAGACTAAATGCAAAATTTATAATTTTTTATATCATTTTGACACATTGATTTGGACAAAGGCTTAGGACAATTATGCCTAAATGCATGATGAAATTAGATTATTAGCTAAATTAGCAGGAGGAGGTATTCTCTACTAAGAGGGATGCCCTCACAGGTCAAGCATTCCCCTATCATGCAAGAGTGGAGACCCTTCCTATTCAAGAAAGAAATAATATGATATGCATGATTATTAAAACATACATCATTTAGCTAAAGGGTTGCTAATTCTTTTAATAATCTTGATTATAGCCTAGAATTTAGAGTGTGATTATGAATTATTTTTAGAATTTAGTTATGAGTTCTTAATTGGGATAGAAAATTTAATTTTATTCTAAATAGCCTATCACATCCAGGCCACACATTCAAACATCAATCTTTAAGAAACATATAAAACAATGCAATTTATATTGCATAAATTAAACATAAAAAATCAAACATATATAAATTTCATAAAAGAATAAGAGACCGATGCAGCTGGGTACCACCGTACACTCCAAAAAAGAGAAAAATTAGGTAACCGAGCTCTACACTTATACAACCCGGATTACAATTACATTTAAAATTAGATGCTATGGGGGGACTTCATTCTTCATCTTCTTTCTTCATTTGTTCTTTTGGTTTGATTTAAGCTTCACAGGCATCCCAAGACTTTTCCTTCTATAGCACATCCTAAACCCCATAACACTAATCCCAATTTATATTGTAAAATTACACATTTATGGAAAAGTAAAATCTAACTTCAGTTGTAAGATAGATGTTTGCTAAACATGCGTACAAACCCAAGCATTTATATTCCATAATTTGGACTTAGCACCCTGCACATGGATAAACAATCCCACCTGCCCTAATATGGATTATGCTTAGGGGCATAAGCAACCTACAAGTAGAAGCATTTATATTTGTAATTACAGTGGCCCCTTTAACATAATCCACTGCATAAAATAATATTAGGCTAACAATGGCCTAACATCTAGCCTACGCACAACAATCCTGACATCCAGTTTAAAATATTACATAACAAAATAAAACACAACATCATACATACACCATCCTAACTTAGAGCTAGAAGTGGTGACTTAGCATTCTAATGTGTGTGCTTAGGCTTAATGTGGCATGTCTTAGCTAATCTTTAAAATTATAATTATCTAAGTTTGGAACTATTTAATTTAAACATGAAGGGTGGTTTCACTTTAAGTTATTTAGCGTATTGGTGGATTTTAATTTATATATCTTTTTTGTTTCATTTTCTATTTACTTAGCATCTAAATATTATAAAGAGAAGAAGGAGGCTTAACCTCCTCCATCCCTATCCTAAGTTATTTTCTAAAGGCATGTTATTATGACTTGGTTTCATTTAGTAAATGATTTATTACATATTTTATTAATCCTACATTTAGGTTAATCTTAAAGGATCATATTAAACATGAAAGTAATCTTAAGATTTATGAGGTTGAATTACTATCACATGGAAAGTGTTATATCCTTCATTTTCATCATCAATAACATACACATCTATGAAGTTCTTACTTATACATACAACATATTCATGTTTTTGCACACTCAATGATATTTTTAATGCATGTATTTTGGTAGAAGAAAAATATTTCAATCCTTAATTAAGTATATGTATACATGTATTAAAGACTAAGCAAGTACATGCCATTATTAATTTAGGGAAGTGAGATAATCTAAGACCTCTTTGAGGCTACTTAAAGCCTTGTATTCTTAGGATGTCCAAACTATATACTTGCTAACTTCAATACACATAAACATATACATAACATAAGAATGAAAATCATGCAAAAGATTGAATTTTAATAAGTCATTTTATCATGTAAAGTAAAGCTCTACCCAAATTCTAGCACATGCACACATATGAATGAAATTAGTAAGTACGTGCCATTATTAAACCAAGGAAGTGAGGTAATCTAAGACCTCCTTGTGGCTACTTAAAGCCTCATATTCTTGAGATGTCCATACTATATACTTACTAACAATCAAACACATGTAAACATATGCATAAACATAGGAAAGAAAGCAAAACTTTAACTTGCTTAGGCTATTAATAAATATGAATTACATATAATATTCATAGCCAATATTGATTAAGTCTTCATTGTCAATTTAAAATTAAAAAATAAAAATTTTGAGATTTATTAGTGATACTAGCCATGACATAAAATAGAATTAGATCAACACATGCAACTTATGCATATAGTTATATTCATTTGATTCTTTCATTTGAAAATATGAGTGCATGATATCAAATGGAATATAAATCTATAATGATTGAAAAGGAATGATTAAACATTGTCAAATGATATATTCAATCACATTAATTCCTAAGGATAATCACATTAAATAAGACTATTTAAGATCAACCAAAGTTTATTATCAAATTTAATTTTGAATTTAGATCATTGAACTTAAAGAAGAGGGATGATATTTGCTATTTTGACCCATCCCATGTTAGTGGTTTAAGGTGTTTAAGGAAAATATAATTAAGTGACTTTTATGGATTAATTAAGTTCAAATCTTTAAGAAAATAGTTTATTTTTCTCTTTCCTAAGTCTCTTTAACTTAATTAATCATTTAATTATGAACCTCCAAAGATATGCAAATGAGAAATTAAAAATTGCAATGCACCTAAGGACCTAATGCAATGAGGCTCATGATTAAATATTAATTAAATCAAAGAATGATCTAATTAAGAACTTATATGATTTTCCCACACCCATGGGTTGATCATAATTTCCTTAGGGGTTTTTATATTATTGAACACATAAAGAGGAACCCAAAAATTCAAATTAAATTATCTAAAGCAATTACCATTTTAATTTGATTTGATTTCATCATTAATTGCTTAATTAATTCATTAATTAACTTATGAATTAATTACCCTCCTTAATGGAACAGATTTGAGATAACAATTAGGAAAAAGATTTTAATCACTCCCCCTCATCATTTCACTGTTAATCAGTGATTAATAATCATTAATTACTTGATTTTTTATTATTTAGCATTTTTAAAAATTATTAAATTACTTAAAAAGGATAATTAAGGTTTGAATTTCAAATTCTCCTAATTACCTAGCCAATAAATCTCAAGAAAATTATGGGAGGTAGAGGTCATCCCATAGAATTGATCTATCCAATTTGAGACCCATTAGCTAAGTAATTATGGTTTAATTAGGGTAATTATGGAAATTAAGAAAAGCTTTAAACCCTAATTAGGCATCGTTCATTAATCAAGACTTAATGAAATTATTTTTAATAAATTCTCCTATGTTTATCTTTTCCAAAATAGGTTTACTCATATTTTTAGGATTTTTCTATAATTAGTTATGAATTTTTGAAGTTCAGAATAATTAAATGAATTTTAAGCCAATTTAATCCCTAATCCCGTCGGGACCTCAGGAGAGCTGACGTAGCATCACTTTCCACGTGGCGCCATGGGATAGGCCACTTAAATTGTCTGACTCAGTGTGCTGAGTCAACAGTGGCAGAGGTGCTTTCGTCCCCACCGTTCAATCTCGAATCGGATGGCAAAGATTAATCCAATAGATCTTAATGGATTAAATTGAATAAAACTAATGGATTAATCATGACTGTCTATTTTAATCACAAGGAATGGATGGCAGATGATCCTTCATCCCCTGAGCGATAGAAGACGAGCATTGTATGCCCTCCTCTACTCAATTTGAGCTCACTCGAGCTTGTGAGATGTCAGGATTGACTCCAAAACATTCAGGAAAGAGATCTAAAGAGAACCTATAGTGTATGTCTCATGAAATTACAAAACTCTTCATAAAAGACCAACTCCTAGAGACTTTTCTATGATTTGCCAAAATTTAACTCACTGGATCTCAAGACCGGTAGTCCAATGACTTAGGTAGTTTTGTCTTGAAGAGATGAATCCCTGTTGAGAACCTCACGAGTTGCCTCCTTGCTAGTGGCTCAATGGACCAAACGCCACTACAACTATCTCTAGAATTGATCTAGGAGTGGTCTCTGATGCTTGAATCAATCGGGAATCGATTCATTTTAGATCGTCGAAGCTTGGGGAAGGTGTGGGAGAAGTTATTTGAAGTTTGGTGAGGTTTGAGTGGAGCAGGATGGAGAGGGGGCTCAATTTTCCTTGGGTTTGGTGTCACTAGCGATGAGAAGCTCAAGGGAGATTGAGAATGCTCTGAGGATACTCAGCTTGACTCACTAAAGCTTTCTATCTCATTTGAATTGGATGGGGAGGAGTATACCCTCCTCCCCAATTGATCCAATAATTTGGATCAATTGCATAGCAGACATCCCCACGAATGAGGGTGTGATGTGGATGGTGGTGTCTTGAGGGGTGTGGTAAGGGATGAAGTGGTGTGTACCTCCTCACCTAAGTGTTCCATTAAGAGGGATTGAATGAACTCACCCTCTCTTAAGCCATGGCTGACACAATCAACTTTGGGTCAAGTTAGCTAGTTGTCCAAGTGTCCAAATTGAGCTTAGGGTGGCTACCAAGGGTTAAGGGGTAGGTAAGACCATCCAAATGGAAATTTTATCCAATTTGGAGGGGTTGACCCAATGGGTTTTGGCCTAATTTGGGCCAAGTATGGGTTGTGTTCATTTGGGCTAGCCCATGGAGACTCAAGGATAGGTCATGCCAAGTTTGGTTGGATTTGGGCTTGGTTTGGATGGGTTTGGCTCAATTTGACCCATATGGGTCAAATTGGGTTAGGTTGACCCATGACATGTTCAAATGATCATTTGGGATATTTTGATTCAATTGATTTGGTTTAATTTGAAGTGGGTTTGATTTTGACTCATATAGGTTCATAAGGGTCAAATGGGCTAAGTTGACCAATTTGGTCAAATTGGCCAAATTGGGTTGGGTAAGGGATTGGTTTAGGTTCGATTGATGATTTAAAGATGATTGTAGGTGTTGATTAGAATTGATTTGGATTTGGGAATGATTTAGATCAATTTGATCCTTCAGGTCAATTTGGGCTAAATGGGTCAATTGGGTTGGATTGGGTTGAACTAGGTTGGATTGAGTTTGATAATTAATTTAGGATTGATTGATGGCTTTGATTACATCTGATTTGGATTCAATTGAATTTTGGCTCATTTAGACCCTTTAGGTCAAATGGGCTAGGTTGGGTTAATTAGATTCAATTGGTTTGAATGGTTTGATTTGATTGTAGGTCTCGGAAGGGTTTGAAATAGAGATTTGAATAGTTGGAGTGCTTTTGTGAGGATCAATTGGATTTGGTTCCATTGCATAGGCTTGAGTCATAGGATGATTGTAGGGTTGATTTAGGTTAAGGTTAAATTAATTTGGCTTAGATCTTGAATATGAAACAAAATTCAATTGATGTTGATTGCATTGGTTTGGTATTTGTTTTAGATGGGTGGACAAGCATGGGTCATGGTTTAAGCCATAGGAAAGGTGGGACCTATTTAGCCTAGGGTATGACCTAAGCTCGAGGTATACCTTCTTAAGTCTCCAAGCATGGGTTTAGTGCTTCCTTGATCACTAGAAGTGTCCTATGACTAGGGAAGTTCAAGTGTCTAGAGAATTCTTAAATCTAAGAGAGGATGACTCAATCCTCACTCCAAAAGTGAGGTTAACAATAGCCTAATAGGATAGTTGGCTTGGTAAGTAACTAATGTTAAGCCCATATGTTTGCAAATATAACTGCTAGAGTATTGTTTGTATTTCCTAACATCTATTTTACAAGGTTTAGGAGTTTATTTTTGGAATTTTAAATATAATTTGAGCCTAGAGTTAGATTAGGATCTATGGGATATAAGAATATCAAGAGCTAACCCTACTAGTGCATGGTCTCAGTGGTCCACTATGAAGCCCATGAAAGTCCTTGAAGAAGGTGACGGTCATAGAAGAAGACCACCATAGATCAAACTTTTATTTCTAGGTCGAGCTGTATAAGGGCAGAGCTCGACTGCCAATTTTTCTTTTCCTTTCGAGGTGTTCAGTAGTACCAGACAGCATTAGCCTATTTTAATTAATTTAATTTAATTTATTTTATGTGCCCATTAGAAATAACCTACTTTTTTAGGTTTCTTTTTGTTGTGTATTCTATGATGAAATGCCTTGAACGTTAGGCTCCTATGAAAACTAAATTGTCTACTCAATCTAAATATAAACAACTTGAACACAAAAATAACTATAAACTCCTCCCATTAATCAAAACCCCTACGTGCAACTTAAAAATAACTAGAAATAATTAACTTTTACAAAACATGATAACATATTGTTACAAAACATGATAACATATTGTTCATACTCCTTGAATTGGGTGTGATTGCTTGGAAAAAACACCTTCAAGGATGCGCTTTGCCATCTTTATGAGATGGGTGAGATTATTTTTTATGAGATATATTGATATATATTAAACTATATTTCCCCTAATCATTATGTTAGGGTTTGTTTAGATCTGGGTTCTACTTCCCATGGATGCAAGCCTTCATAGTCCATTACCCTCTTACTATAATAAGAGAGCACTCTCGATTAATGTTGGAAATAAACATATATATCTGATGTACAATTTGTGTCTTAGAGGTGTGTGTGGAATATATGATTGTAGGAAATAAGAGTGTAATCCCGATAAAGATCCCATGATTTTGTTATCTCGAGATTATGTTATTCTGGCCTACCAACAGCTGAGGGACATAGATGTAATGTCTAGATAATCTGATTAGCAGCCATGGGTTGCCTTGTTTCAGGTGTCTCGAGTTGACTTAAGATTATAGTGTAAGTAGTGCAAGAGTGTTCACATGGTGAACAAATTATAAGGTGTTTGCATGGCAAACATGTAGATATTCACATTATGAATGAATCTATAAGGTTAAGCTTACATCCCTTTGGAATGCCAAAATTAAGGTTGTCCTATAAGGTGTTTGCTTGGCAAACATGTAATATTCACATTATGAATGAATCTATAAGGTTAAGCTTGCAACCCTTTGGAATGCCAAAATTTAAGGTTGTTTGCATGGAAAACGGATATGGATTTCTTTGCATGGAGAATGAATTATGGGGTGTTCGCATTATGAATGAATAAATGTTCACATGGTAAATGAATAGGATGATGGGCTTACATCCCTTCATGGAAAATAGATACAGATTTGTTCTCATGGAAAACAAATTATGGGGTGTTCATATTACGAATGAATAAATGTTCACATAGTGAACGAATAGGAGGCTGGGCTTACATCCCTTTGGAATGCCAAAATTTAGGGTTGTCTAGATATTAGGTAGACATAGTGGCGTTTGCAATAACAAATAGATAAAAGATTTAATTTTATATAAAAAATACATAAAATTCTCATTTTAGATGCGGCCACGGTCTGATAATGGAGCCCAGTGCTTATGTGGCATGACATGGGGGCAGATGAGCTAGAGCCTCAACGCCTCAGTGCTGTGTATGTAGCATCATGGCACTAACATTATTGGTCATTTGATAGTTTGAACAATGTTGTGGCGCCATCTTGTAGCACTGCGTCACTGGCCAAGATTCCTGACAAACATGTAGTGAGTTTGAAGGGGAAATGACAGTCTCATTTTAATGAGTGTCATGGTGTTAGATCAGAGCACTGTGCTCTTTTTGCACATGTCGATTATGAAAATTTATTATAATTAATTCTATCTTTTTGACCACATAGTACCCGATAGGATGAGCTGACCAGCACCTCGGTGCTGCATGTGGGGGTTGTCGTGCTCAGGCCGTGTTCTGCAACCCAAGAGGGTAGCACCTCGGCTCTAGGTCTAGGCGCCACTGTCTGGTCCATAAATAGATGCCTAGGCTATTAAGAATTGTTATTCAGCGATCCCTTCCTTTAAGAATTTCCTTTCTTTCCTAGCACTTTCTATTTTTCCCATTTTCATTATTAATCATGCCTCTTAGAAGAGTTGTGGGAAAGAAGAGGGCATCCAACGATGCCAATCGTTAGTGCCGACATTGAGGAGCGGTATCAGCATGCTCTCCTACACAAACACCTGAGTCCAAAGAGGGGATTCTAGAAACTCGATGGTAGTATGAAGGGGATAACTATGGAGCGAAGGTCGCACAAATTGTCCTATGATAATAATTTGTGCATCGTCCTAACGGTGTGTGAATTCTTTGTAAATGGATGGAATGATCATGATAATAAAGCATACATCCGGGGAAAGCTGGTAAGTTACAACAATAATGCTATAAATGCATATTATGATCTCCCTAATATTCAGTATGATCAATATCTCTCCTACTATAATTATCATTCTAATTTTGATGAGATTATTCTTTTTCTTTGTGGTGAAAATGAAAGCGTGCAATGGAAATGATGAGAGGAAAGGATTTTCAACTTTCCTACTGCCGGTATGACAATCGCTTCTAAAGCTTGGCACTATTTCATTTCTGTTAGGCTTATGCCCTCTTGTAACATTAATGAGGTTACCAAGGATAGAGTTATTTTGAATTTTGCTATTTAGAAGGGGTTCTCAATCAATATCGAGAAGGTTATTTATAATTCAATTTGTAATATGCTGAAGGGGAGCACTATTGTTGGGTCCTGCCACCCTTCTTTTATTTATGGTATATGTGTAATGATGGGTGTGATAGGGGGGCCTAATGAGGAGGTACTCTTTTAGAAGGCTCCTCTAACAAAGAGGGTGATCGGGGAATTTGGGAATAGATTTGAATTGGGAGAGAGTTCAGGTCCTCCCTGATCTATATCTCAAACTCCCAAATCCATGGCCAAGCAAGTTCAGGAGATCAGCAGCCAGGTCTCAGACTTGCAGAATACGGTAGATAATAGTAGCCATAGGCAGAAGATGCTAGAACTCAAATTTGACCATCACATGGATCAACAATCGATGTAATTCTCTTACATGGCCCAGTTCAACATTGCACTGGTGAACATGTTTCTGAATCACAATTTTGCATATCTTAGCTAGGTCTCCTTCCATACATCACCTCAATATCATCCTTATGTGATTTCCCTCTAATATTATGCATGAAGGAGGAGGAAGAAGAGGAAGAGGACAGTGGCGACGAGTACGATTACAAGCTTTCCCTGTTAGTATTTTTTCTTCTTTTCTTATATTTATAATTTATAATTTTCTTTGAATAAATAAAATTTCTCTTTTTATTATTTTTTGCATTGTGATACTCTATGATAATTAAAAATAAAATCAAATCAGGGTATAGCACCTGCGGTATGATAACATCTCAAAGATCAGACGTACAAAAGGACTGAGGGGTTCCACAATGATGTCTTACGATGCCGCATCACTGTGGGATATTATTTTCTTCTGAGCCAAAAAAAAATTTTTAAGTCCTTTTCACACGCAATAAGGCAACACAATGCTGTAGCGTTGTCCCCTCAGCGCCACGACACTATGGAATTTTATCTCATATTTTGATCCAAATATTCTAAGTCATATTTCAAGTGACACATGGGTATGGTATGTAGCACCATGGGATTTTGTTAGAGCATCACTATGTTAATTCTTGACGTATACACTTACATAATGTAACTACTGACAACGTGACATCAATGCCGATATCTAGCACCTTGGTGCTATGGGTCAAAATTTGAATTTAAAGTATGAATTTTTCAAAAATTTTAGAAATTTTGATAACATTTCACCTTACCAATGCTAGGTTTTAAAATTATATAGTACAAAGCACTCTTCTCTCTTATTTCAAATCTAAGATCAATGGAGGGGTGGGGATTTTCATATCTTATTGAAAAAAAAATTCAACGGCGGAGGTCTTCAAATCTCCAAATTTTCCACACCATATCAAACATCAATGGTGGGATTTATCAAACTATTAAGCAAAAGCACAAATTTTTTTACCTGAAGTGAGAAACTCAGGGGGAAGTGTGAGCGCCATTCAGAAAGAGTAGAGGGAAAAAGTGGGCAAAAAAGTCCTTTGAGTGGACTGCTCACTTTTATAGGAGTGTATTGATAACTATTCTCTCTCAATAGTTAGTGTAGTGCCTCAAAGACCTAGATCATGCCTTACAATGTAAATTTTGGCTTGGATTAGGTAGTTGTTTCTTCTAGAAGACCAAGGTAGTGCCTCGACGCTATAGACATAGCCATGGTGCTATAGCCAAAACTTTTATTTTTATTTTTATTTTTATTTTTATATTTATTTTATTTTATTTCTTTTTATACAAATATGGCACTTCAGTCATTGCAAATAAAGGGGTATATGACCTTTGAGGATAATCACCCTTCTTGGGAAAGTGTGTCTTCTCTTTTTGATTTGGCCCATGACCACTTTTAATTTTATATCATTGTAGGCATAAATTGCATACCTATAGCCTTAAACAAATTGTGAGTCAAAACATAAAAAAAATTAAAATTTGTTGTATTAGTTAGGTGCATATCATACCTAACATGATCATAAGGTTATGGAGAGAGTTAAGTTCTTAGTCTATTTCCTAAATATAATAACTCAACCATCTTGCATAATATGAAGACTAAACTCATGGATTTAAAATCACTTAGGTGGTGTTACCGACAACCCTTCCAAGGGTGATAAGTCCCAAAAGAGTCGTGGATAGATTCATTTTCTCAACCGAGAGAAAAGAGCTAATAATTCTCAAAAGTTGAACTAGGTCAAGCCTCTGACTTGTGTAAGAAGCATCTCATAGACTTAGGTTCTAAAGCCTGTTTTTAAGAATAAGTCTTCAACTATATGCATTTCTATAGTCTAGTGCCATTAGAACCTAAGTCATAGATTTCTGAGAAAATGTCAATTCAAACTCTATTAATTTCAATCTCAAAATTATAAATCCCAATGGTAGTTAAAATGCCTACTAGGCATCCCAACATCATAGGCATTTCTTACTTAAACCCAATTGGCCTTTAAAAGAACTCTTTCCCTATTGAAAGTGTTCCCTATTGAATTTCTAAATAACCAACCTTTTAAGACAAGCTTTAAAATCCATAGAAATAAAAATCTATTTCTTTAATCGAGAGTATTCTTAAGAAGAGATTCTTCTTTCTTAAGATGTAATTAACTATAAGGGCATGCTCTTATAGGGAACTATGAACCTTGCAATAAAATAAATCTTGTTCTACTTCTCCATGTAGTTTAGGAAAAAAAAATCTCTAGTACATCGTTAACCCATCAACCTTAGAAGTCCTTATTAAGTAATCAAATCCATTATAACAAAATATATTATCTTTTGAAAAAAAAATATATCCCTTAATGGCGTATTTGATTACTTAAGTAAATACCTAAAGATCTGTATGGTGCTCTTGACAAATAAAAATTCCAACAGTGAAGTTTGTACTCAACTAATAACATAGTATTTATCCCATGTGATAGTGCAAATGGCATATGTCTAGTTATGGTGGTCGGAGTCATTTTGAATGCCCAAAGCACGATGGGTACATCATCCACCAATTTCTCCTTAGTGCTCTTTGCTCTTTTCAATAAGTTGAGGATCTTCTTATTCACTGCTTCTATTTAATCATTACTTTGAAGATGATGCACCAATGTGAACTTCAGCTATATTCCTTGAGACTCGTAAAACTTTCTTAACCCTTTATCAGCAAATTATGGCCCATTATCTACGATGGTTAACATGGGCAGCCCATACTTACAAATAATGTCAGTCCAAATAAAATTTTGAACTACCTAGGAGGTTATATTGGCAAATGATTTATGAGAATAAACTTTCTTTATTCACTAACTATTGATAGAGGATCAATCAAATCCATTTGCCAAATGCCAAAGGGTCAGGGGCTCAAAATAGTCTATAGAGGATTTAATGGTTTTTGTAACAAAGGGAAAAATTTTTAGCACTGCTCACACTTTCTTGTGAATTATTTTGCATCTTTTCTTAGTGTAGGCCAAAAGTATCTCTATCTCAGGATCGTATGAGCGAGTGTCCTTCCTCCAAAACAATTAGCACACTCACCAATACACATCTCATATTGAGTGAGGTCGCTAACCTTCAAAATAGTTTACCTCTAATCACTAAATGTTATTTGATTTTGATCTTAAATATTCTCATATTCTTGGTTTCTCCTTCAATTTCCTCAGTTTGCAAGTACCATTTTATATGATTAACCATCTTGGTAGATCCTTATATTTTATTTGCTTGAATTCTTCTTTCTATATGCTCGATTAGGCAAGTTGAATGATAGGGTGCTCCTCGAGTTTGATGTCCTAGATAATAAATTAGTGAGAGTATCTGCTCAATTTTGAAGTACTCTAATCATCCAATCTATGCTTTCTCCTTAAGTAAATACCTCTATAATGACTTGTCTCTCACTTTATAATCTTTCTTGACTTACCTTACAATAAGTTGTGAATCTAAGTAAACTACAACATGTAAAACTCTAAGTCTTTGAGCATACCTTAGTCCGTTTGTAGAGCTTCATGCATGGATTGATTGTTTGTTAATTTGAAACAAAACATGACCAATTGTGTTATGGTATCCCCTGTCGACTTTTCAACACAACATCGACACCATACTTTTCATTGGATGACCCATCTTTGTAAAATCATAAAATGGTTCTAGGTTAATTGGGACATTATGTGAACTACATAAATCAATGAGGAAATCAATGAGGGCTTGAGCTTTAATTGTCATTCTGAGAAAGTATGATATATCAAATTTACTTAATTATACTGACCATTTTATTCTTAAATGATATGGCTTGGCAAGCATGGATCTAAGTTGATCGTCCTTAATGACTTAAATTGATTTAGAAGTATGATTAGAGTTATTGTGCTAAAATAATGCATCAAAGTGTGAGTTTTTATGATTGGATAATGTATTTTAGCATTTATATTTCTTGACAAAGTAGATGGGCCATTGCTTCCCACTTTCATTTCCAATAAAAAATAAAATTGATTGTGTCTTCTCCAAACCTAGAGTAAGAGTAAGGTTTCTTCTTCCTGACTTTGCATTAGGAGGTCATGAAGTTTATTTTTTTAGGTGGAAGAAAGTCTTCTCACAGAGTTCACTCAAGTCTTTTGCTCCATTAAGTAATTTAAAGAATGGAGAGCAACTTCTCTCAAATAATAAAGCTGATAAGTTGCTCATGGCTCAACTTGATTAGAGCTCGTTCATGATCATTTGCTTAACTAATTAAATGATCGTGAACACTTTCATAAATACTTGATTACTAATTGAACAACATTGGTCGACTTATCTTTTGGTTCTTTTATATTCATGAACAATATTGTTTAAAGATGAACAAGCTCATTAAGAGTTCGACATGGTTTAATTATGACACAATTAAGGCTTATTTATGAATAGTTTTTTTTATCTTTTAGGCTAACAAAAGTTATTTGATATAGCTATGTATATTTCAATAACCGCTCATGAACAAGCTTATTTAAAGCTTGATTAAAGCTTATTTATTTTATTAAATGAGATGCTCGTTAATAAGCTCGATAATCTAGTTTGAACTAAGCTCATGAACAAACTTGAATCGAGCTTGAGCATGATACCTAAAAGCTAGAATCAAGCTTGAATAATGGTAAATAAGCTTGGACTCGAACATGCATGTGCTCAGCTCAATTCATTTGCAGCCTTACTCATATCTTAGAGATGAACCGATTTAATCTATGATTCTCCTCATGAGTCACTGAACTTCTTTTGTTGTCCTTGGTGAAGGCATGATGATTATGAATATTACTTTAACTGGGTTGATTTTTTTATGAGTTATTAAGAATCCCATAATTTTTTTTTTACTTTAAGCTAAAGGTGCATTTCAAAGGGTTGAGGCACATGTGGTACTTTAACGTAGCAAAAGTCTCCTTAAATTTTTGAATATATTTCCCAGGCAACTTGCTCTTAACTAATAAGTCATCAACATTAACCTCCATATTTCTTCCCTTTTGATCCTTGAACATTTGATCTATCATTCTCTGATAAGTTGCCCCCACATTCTTGAGAGTGAAAGGCATAACCTATATAATATAGTCTTTCTTTAGTATTGAAAGACTTCTTCTCTGAAGTTGGTGAGATACATTTGTATTTGATGATATCCTAAGAACTCATCTAGAAAACTTATTACAAAGTATCTGTTGAGTCAATTAGTGTTCCTATATTAGAGGATATCTTTTGGGAATGCAAAGTTTAAATTTTGAAATCGATGAACATTATCCACTTCTCGTGATTTTTTTCACCATTACTATGTTCAACACCCACTTTGGGAACTAAACTTCACTGATGAAGTTGGCTTTGAGGAAATTGATGACTTCCTCTTTAATCGGTTTGGCGATTAGTGTAGCAAACTTTCTTTTTTTTTACTTTATGGGTTGAGCATATTTCTAAACATTGAGATGATGACAAGTGATGTTGATATCAATATCTAGCATCTCAACTATCATCTAGGAAAACACACTAATATCTTCTTGGAGAGTTTGGATTACGGATCTCTTGTGCTCGATGAAAAGATTCAAACTAATTCTAAGGACCCGTTCATAATTTCATGCAGTTGGTATCACTTTGATTTTCTCAAAAACCCCTATCCTAGTGCGTGCAACATCCAATTGCAAAACTTCTTTTTTTTTTTTAAAGTCATTTAAACCAGATAGAAAATTATTACACTAATACTTTACGCTTGTTGTTTTAAAATGTAAAGAAACATGTAAACTATATTTTCTGCTTTGGTTGAGCGTGAAAAGTAAATACCGTGTAAATATTTGGTTGGATGAATGTAAAGTAAATATTTATATTAATACTTTATTATATAAATAGAATTTAATTAAAGTATTCAACAACAACAACAACAACAACAACAAGCCTTAATCCCACTAGGTGGTAATACATGAATCCTTCGCCTCCATTGTGTCCTATTATGTCAAATTCTCATCTAAAGTATACTAAGATCATTATTTATACATCTTAAAGTCTTTTAGGTCACCTCTACCTTTCTTAACATAAGGCAAATCTAATGCATCTACTCTCCTAATCGTCATGGACCCGACGCTTTATGTGGCCAAACCAAAGCTACTCTCCTAATCTTATCTACCATGAGCTACTCCAACTTTTTCCTAACATACTCATTTTGCATTCTATCTCTAAGAGTAAAGCCACTCATCCACCTAAGCATCCTCATCTTAAACTTAACTTAGTCTTATGCTTCTTTATTGGCCAACATTCTGCAATAAGTCATTGCTCTTACCACCATCTTATAATTAAAGTATTCAATTAAAATAAATATTATCAAATAAAATATAGATAAATTTATAAAAAATAAATAAAATTTATTTCGAATATTTAATTATTAGTAATTAATTTACAAATTTTCTAAAATATTAAAATAAAATCAAATACAAATAAAATTTATTTCTAATATTTAATTATTAGTAATTAATTTACAAATTTTCTAAGATATTAATTATTATTAAATAAATAAAATTTGAATATTATCATTTATTATATTAAATTTATATATATATATATATATATATATATATATAATTTTATTACTATATTAAACATTAATTAATTAATAAGAATTTTATTAAATAAATTAAGATTTAATATTTATTTATTAAATAATTTTTCTTTAATAAATAATTTATGCTTTAATTATTTTTTACTAAATAAATAAAATTTAATTATTATTTTATTTTATTTTATTTATCGAATTATTTATCTTCAATTTGAATAAATATAATTATATTTATTAAATCTTAATTGTTATAATAATATTTATTTTAATTAAAGTTAAAATTAATATTACCAATTGATTCAAAAAAATAAATTAAAAAAAAAAAAAAATTTCCTGCATCTCCTCCCAAAATGAAAAAAAAAGTTTTCTCAGGTTTTCGCTCAGATGTTCGCTCATGTGTAAACTAAATACGCTTTGATTATTCTTACAAAAAAATAAGTTAGAAAGGAAATGGAAATACTCTTAAATTTTACAAATTACTTTTACCTAACCAAACATGAAAAGAAGAATTGCTTTAGATTACATTACATGATTACTGAACCAAAGTTTCCTTTAATAGTGATCTCTTCCCCACTTGTGGGAATTTGACTGATACATGGTATATTGATACCACCGCTTTAAATGTGTTGAGTAAAGTTATCAAGATGGCTTTGTAAGTGCCAAGTACTTCAACTATAATGAAATTCACCATTATCATGAGCTACTTTTTTTCCTTTTCCCCATGTCATAGAAGAGTGATCATCCCTTCATTTTTCTTTCTTTTCAAAAATCATATGTCGGCCCTCTAGTAGGGGTGAGTTAAGAACTCACCAAAAGTAGTTTATCAAAGACAGATTTAAAAATGATATTGATGGAACACCCAGGATCGATTAATATACTCCCATTTTGATAGTTGGCGATTGATATTGTGCCAATGATTGCATTGTTATATTGCTTATCCATGCGGGTTGGTTATTTTTAAAAAAACTTATAGAATTATAAAGGTGTATGGTACACACTGCCGTGAAACATATCTAGATCGAAGTCATTTGAAGCTCGCTCTCTTGAGGGTTCCTCATGTCTCTAAAATGGAAAGCATGACTCCCGCAATATGGATCACATGCGGGGTGGGTTCTTTGCCCATTTTGACTACTTTATCCTTTCACCTAATAAATTTATTGAACTTCCTAGCTTTAACTAACACATCAACTAAGCTTTTTAGGTGAAGGCACTCCTCAATGTCATGTCTATGATCTTGGTGATAGGCATAATATCTAAAACCATCACGGACTCTTCAACTTTTATAGGTGATGGTTGCTTAAAGTATTCTTTATTATGGATGCCTTCTACTAATTCATCGACATCCTCAATGGAGTCACCAAGCTTGGTTGCTAGTACTCAACTCTTGGGTAATAATTTATTTGTTTTTTAAATCCATGTATGTATAAGTGCTTCCTCTCTAACAAGCCATCTACTTTTATCTAGTCTTTGTGCTTGAAATCTATCTCTAAATAATCACTTTAAGGGTGACCTCTTCACTAAATCATTTATGGGAGTCATTGACATTAGCTGAATGAATTTATTATATTCCTCGATGTTCATGTGATTATTTGCCAACTTAAGTAATTTGGCAAGTGATTTGGGTTACTAAAGCAAAAGTGCATATCTAAACAAACTTTCTCTTAAACCTTGAGTGAGTGCTACCTGTGCCACCGTAGGGTTCCAAGTATTTGACTTCCAACATTTTTCTTTGGAAGACTATGATGAACTATCTTAAGAATTCACCAAGCTCCTACCTCATTTATATAAGTGTTGGAAACTCTTCAATGATTTTTTTTACTCTAGCTAACTATATTCAGAACATTCTTTTGATATTAATGAATGAGGTTATAACTCCTACTAGTAGACATGAGAACCACTTGAGGTCGATTCTTTGAAAGTGGTGAAAAAGAGGTGGCACTTTATCATGTCATTTAGGTACGAGGGATGTTGATTGTAATATGCTATATAATCTATTAGTTCTATGCCATTGTATAACTCCAAGTATGAGATCATGAATCTATACAGGGGGCAAGCTTCCATGATTCTCATAGAGAAAGTGTTGGTTAGATTTATTTGATCTATCTATATGTCCTCTTCTTCACTCACATAAAATGACTCATCTTCCATGCTAGAAGTTTTAGATAATTCTTCCCTCAATCGACAAGATCGATGAATCATCGAACTTAAAGAACCTTCATTTTCTCTAACTTTTGGTTCCATGTTATTGACCTTCTCCATGGTCGCTTATACCAAGTGGGTGATTTTATTCTCCATGTCTTAAAATCTTATTGCATGGCAAACTATTGGGTGTTCGACTCCATGCCTACCTAATTATTTTGTACTGAGTGTCGTGTTTGTACTTAACTTTTAGTTCTCGACCTTATCCATGCTCACGACACCTAAAAGGATGTTGAATCCAAAATTTCCTATGGAGTGAAGCATAACCTTCTTAGGTGCTTGGAAAGTTAGGTTAAGAAAATAGACAACCAAAAAGTAAAAAAATGTAAGAAATGTCCCAAATTGTATTATTCAAAAAAAAATTCAATGAAAAGTAGTGTTTCTTTTTTTTTTTTTTTTTTTTTTTTTGCAGACAACTAAATAGTTAAGGCTCTCAAGCCTCTCTCCTTCTAAAAAGATAGTTAGGTGAGAGGGATCATTGCATATGGTAAGTACACATAAGGTAAGTTGAGTATAGAGGGAACTCACTAGTGTGAGGTAAACACCTAACAACATAAGGTGAGTTCTCTGGTATGGATTCTTTGAGTCATCGAGATGAGTTATCCAATGTACATTATAGACATTTGACCATTTGTATGCAAGCGAGTTTGCACGCCATCGGTGATTCATCATCTTTGTGGTCAACTTTCATGCTTATGGTGAGGTAAAGACCTCTAAAGGTTAATATGAAGACCTCTCAAGGTTGAGAGAAAAGCTTGCTAAGATCAAGATGTTGCAAACATCAATTAGTAAACTTTTTATGATAAAATTTTTCTTGAATGTTAATGAATTTCTTAGTTTTTTAAAAGTGCAAGAAATAACTAAATATGCAATGTGAAGACTTTTGTAGAATTTTATTGACATTTTCATAAATGCCACCTTAACTAGTGTTTCTAAAATAAAGTAATAAATGAATAGCATTAGTAAACTTATTTCTTAATAAATTTAATGATTATTTTATCTTAGAAATATTTACCATTCATCAAAATAATATTGTAAAAAATAAATGTGTAAGTAATAAAATTATCTAAATTTAATTTTGAAGGAATGATAAATTTAAAAGAGATAATAAATTTTATTCAAAATTAAATTAAACATAAAAGTGTAAATTTATTATTATGTTAAATATTATTTTAGATGCCATGCTTCTGACATAATTTATTAAAATATTATTATGAATGCTACAAATAATTTCTTTTAGTATAATAAACTAAACAAGTTTGATTTATAATTCATGTTACAAAATAATATACTTATTTATTTATTTATTTATTTATTCAACAATTCACAAGTGGATTTACCGGTTGATAAACATGACTTCCTAAATAAGCTAATCTCACAATGCCAGCAGAAGAGGGACATTATCCAATTTAGAACACTGCTCCTGATGCTAAAATTATAAACCAAATTAGCCAAGACATGAGGGAGAATGGATGATACAAAGGAACAAAAAACAAAAGCTTAAGGGCATAAAAGAATTTAAGAATATCAACCCAAATGCTCTCATTAATATGGCTTCTACTTCAGATGTTGGAATCCTTTCCACCTTGGATGATAGAATTCCAAGGAGCACCATGAGAAGGAATCTACTTATGACTAAATTTGGAACATAAGAGGCATTGCTAAGAATGATGTCTCCAACTGATTCAAAAATCTAACAAGGCTCACAAACTTGACACCTTCACTATTTTGGAACTAATGATTCACAAGGATAACATAAACAAATATAAGAGGAGATTTAGCAATTTCAGTGTCTACTCTAATTGCCTTAGAAAAATTTGACCCTTTGAAGGAGCCACATTCAAGTCTAAGTCTTAATTGATGATCCTTAATTTATACATATTTTTATCTCTTACTTTGATACCACTATGTTCTTTACCTCTATTTATGCTAGTTACTCAAGGGAGTCTAAAAGAGACACTTGGGGGAAAGTGTAATGCAATGTTGATAGCTATAACTCATGTTGGGCTGTGGGGGAAGACATGAAGATAATCTCTAATCCTAATGAAAAGAAGGGGGTAAGGAAACCAAGCAATGCTCCAATGAGAGAGTTCTATGATTATATTATTAGAGCTAGCCTCTATGATTTGGGTTTCTCGAGCTATCCATACACATGGACCAGGAGCAAAGCATATGAAAGGCTAGATATGATACTTGTCAATGAAAAATGGTCGAATTACTTTCACCATTCCTTTGCCAAGCATTTAATGTAGAACTACTTCAGATCATAACCCCCTTATAGTTCTATGATGACAAGCAAAACTCATCCTTTAGATTCTTTAACATGTGGCTCATCACCCAAATTACTTTAAATGCATTAAAGGAGCTTGGAAGTCAGAAAACATTCTAATCATTGGATTAAAATTTAAAAGCTTCTTAAGAATATGGCAGCTACATTCAAAAAATGGAATTGAGAGATCTTTGGGAATATCACCAACAAGGTGGGTGAGGCTGAAAAGAGTTTGTGCACTCAAGTATGAAGCTAGTACACTAGATGAAATCAAGATCAAGAACGCAAGATGCCACTATTGAATTATAATCTCTTATCAACATGGAGGAGGAATTCTTCAAACAAAAGGATGCCATGTATAATTTTGTGGAAGGTGATAGAAACACTCATTTCTTCCAAGGTTGCATAAAAAGAGAAGGAACCAAAAGCTAATCACAATGATCAAGAATAGCTCTAACATATGGATAACCAATAAGGATGAAATTACAATATATTTCCTTGATTACTTCATGAATATATTTATGTTCTCTTCCATACAAAATAATCTATTCAAAGAGGATCTCTTTAGGGAAAAGAGACAGCACACAAGTGGTCTTAATTTAATGGCAAAACCTAAAGAATTCAAGATCAAAGCAACCTTATACTCTATGAATGATTTCAAAGTAGCTAGACCTGATGGATTCACTTCCATTTTCTATCAGAACACCTAGGATGTTATTAAAGATTATATGGTTCCAACCAGTAGAGCTTTTTTTAGAGAAAATTAATGCATATCTACTTCAAGACTTTGATAATCACACTCATTCCAAAGAACAAGGATGCCATCTACTGGGATAATTTTAGGCCAATCTGTCTAGCTACTGTCCACACCTTTCCTTTTGGTCAACTACCTAAGCAAAGTCAGGGGTGGCCCCAAAGCAGAATTGACCAGTTGAGCAAAGTTATTAGTAAAATAATCACTTCTAGAATCCAACCTTATCTCCATCACCTAATCAATGCTAATTAATATGCCTTTGTCAAAGGTAGGAATATAATGGATAATTTCCTCAAGAACTAGTGTTGGACTTAAACAAAAAAAAGGTGGGGAGAAAAATGTGGTGATCAAATTGGACATAAAGAAGCATTTGATACAATCCATTGGAACTTAAATCAAAGGATGCTCCAAGCTAAAGGTGTCGGCCCTGGTATCGGCAAAATGATCTTGGCACTTCTAAATTATAAGTACTCCATTTTAATAAATGGTGAACCACATAGCTATCTTCAAACCCATAGAGGAATTAAAGAAGGTGATCCTTTCTCCCCCAACATTAGTTATCTTTTCTTTTGATTACTTCTCTAAATTATTAAATTTGGCCTAGGAAGACAACCTGAATTCACTATAAGGCAAAAGGCAAAACCATTATCTCTCACCTTGCTTTTATTGATGATGTCCTTCTTTATGCAATGCTAGAAAGACATCTATTAGAAAGGTTATGAATATCATTACTAAATTTGAGAAGGTATTTGGTCTCAATTCAATAGAAAAAAGTGCCAACTCATTCTTAGTAAACATTGTAATTCCAATAAGGTCAAGTGGAATGAAGAAATTCGGTTTCTCAAAGGGTCTTCTTCTCAAATTCTTGGGTGTTTATATTATAATGGAAAGTCTTAAGGCAAGCTTATTTGATGATATTATATATAAGATCCAACATCATATTAACTCATGGGAGAATTCATTGCTCTTTAGAGGTAAGATCACACTCATCAAAAGTATCCTAAATTTGATTCCCCATTATATTAGTCAAGCTTTTAATATGCTCTTGAGTGTGCAATTTAGAATTGAAAGACTTTTCAACAAGTTCTTTTGGAGTGGTAGAAATAAAGCAATTTACTAGACTAGCTAGAAGAAGATGTGCAAGCCTATAGACAAGGTGGAATTGGAATAAGATCTTTTCAAGATTCTATGAAAATCAATATGATCAAAAATTGGATTCACGGCTGGGGTCTCTCTTTAGGCATCCTATCTTTATGGTAAATACTGCAACAAGCATCACCCAGCTTTAATCAACCTGAGTAGCAAAGATTCCAATCTCTGGAAGAGTATGTTATTGAGCAAACAGAAAGTTGAGGACTTTATTTAGTGAAATGTGGAGGAAGGAAAGATCAACTTCTTATTGGATCATTGGTTGCCTGAAATACATCTTAAAGATATTAGAATGGGTTGTGACTACGTTACATATTTCTAGACTAACAGTGGTTGGGAATTGACAAACTACAAGATAGACTTCCTAGAGACATAATCAATGATATCATCAAGATTCCAATCAATTCTCAATAAAAGAATCAACTCAATATTAAGAATAATAAGATCATTGATACAATCTCCTGAACAATTGCTAGCAGCTTAGATGATAATAAGAAAAAGACTCTTTAGGGGAAACTTATATGGAATAGATTCTTTCTTCCCTCTATTTCTTTTTTCTATTGAAGAATTTTTTACATGCTAATCTCTGGATCATATCTTGCAAGGTTTAAAATTTGCTTCTAAATGTTATTTATATGGGAAGGAAGAGAAGATCTTAATGCACATTCTCACTAATTGCTACTTTATCATTGAAATCTTTAGGTTACTAAAGGAACTTATGAAACCAAAAGTGAGAACATTTGAACAATTTATCTAATTGCAGCTCATGGTAGAAATAGCACCATGCCATTGGCACATTTGACCAACCATATTCTTTTATTCCCTTCATCACCTATTGGTTCATTTGGTTTGAATGAAATGTAGCCAAACAAGATAACAAGCAACCTTCCTCCAATAAAACAACATTGCATATTATTAACTATATTGTTAAAGCCATTAGATTTGCTTGCCTAAAGCTGAATCCACTCTTCGAAGATGATAAATGAAAGGATCAATGTCGAGCTCACTCCAAGCCAACCTGGAAGAAAGCTTCTAAATCAAACCACCAAAGGATACTATCAAAATCAATATTAATGGACAATTTTGCTGTGATGGGTGGCTTACTTTCGGATCCTAATATAAAATGCCAATTATTTTTCTCCTCTCCTTGTAAGGCCCAGTCTTCTCTCCATGCTGAAATTTTGGCTCTCAATGCTGCCTTATCCTTACTTATTGATTTCAAAATACTAAGTTTCTAGATTGGATATGGCTCAATGCAACTCATCAACATATTGAACCTGGGCCAAATAGAATTGTGGCATACTATCCCCCTTATTAAGCAGATTAGATTACTCATGAGGAATAAGAATATTGTGATCACTCACATTCTCCATGAAGGCAACCAACCAGCAAACTACTTGGATCAAAATGGGGAATCTACTATGCAAGTACTTGTATCCTCCTCCCCCAATGCTCAATTAAGAAAACTCATACATGGAGATTGTTTGACCATTCCCTACATTAGAGGCCTTGATAGACTATTGTAATCTCTTTTCTACATTAATGAAATTATTATTTTGCTTTAAAATATATATTATTTATAAGGACATTCATTTAAAAACTCATTTTAAGATCATATAACAGAGAAAACCATTTAATATTATTTAACTAAGAATCACAAAAAATGATTGTTCTAATGCTAAATATTGGTGTAGCCTTAAGATTAAAGACTTTAAAGGCTTCAATTTGTTATTACTAAAGTGTCTCAAGGCACTAAAGTCTTTTTGGGAATAGTAGTGGAATGAGAGTGGAGCTCTCATAAGTTTGTTTAATATGATAGAGAGGGTGGCAAAACTTGAGTGCCCTCATTTAGGTCCAAAAAAATTAAGAAGAAATAAAAAAAAAAAAAAAAAGGAAGGCCATCAATAGTAAGAACGACTTTCAAGAGTTGCATTAACATGTTTAGTGTGGTTTTAAGTTGGTGGGGAATTTCTAATGGGTGTGGCATATAGAAGTGGGAAACTATAGGCTAAATAAAGATCACCATCTCTTGCTGTAGAGCTTTTCTATAGCTTTATAAATTAACTTGAAAAGGTAGAAATTAAAGGAATGATGTCAATTTTTAGAAAGAGTGTGAAGAAGTTTTTTTAAGTAAAGATAAGATAGGATTATGAGATAACTATTGTTACTCACCAAAAAAGTTTGGAAAATGCAACAAAGAAAATTCATTGTATATAAATATAACATCAAGCTTTTCTCTTAGAGAAATAACACTCTAATTTCATGCCAAAAATCATTGATTTTATCAAGAGGTTCAAGAATCCTTTGGACTTCTTCACACAAAGAGGGATGCTGCTTCCGACTATGTCCCTCTCTTCTCCCCTATTATTGTTTCATTATTACTTGGTGTAGCCTCCACTTTCCTGGTTGTCTTCTTTGTTTCACTTGTCTCTATGTACCAACTAGCATATGCTAGAGTTGTGGTTGATGGCTCCCTCCCCTTTGAGGTGTCATTCAATTCCAACCTCATCTTATTCCTGCAATGCTATCATGACTCTTTCTTAGAAAGCATTGGTTCTAGTTTCATTACAAAATCTAGCCGTAAGGGAGAAAACTTGCAATTATCCTTTCTGAATTTGACACATGGAATTTGGTTAAACCTTTTAAGTTCACTATGATTAGAAAATTCACCTATAAGCATCCTAAAATGAATTTTATTCAAAAACACATTGTTGAGCTCAAGCTAGTTGGGGAATGGAATGTATGGCTCTTAAATGGGAGATATGTTATGATCTACGATTGAACCTCCTATTTCTCCAATTTGGATTAAACTACCTAGACTAAAACTACATCTCTTAAACCAACAAATACTCTTCTATATTGGAGCCATTTGGGAGACCTTTAAAGCTAGATACCCCACTTTCAACAAAATAAGGCATTCAATTGCTCATATTCGTAGAAATGGATGTCACGGCTCACTATAATGATGAAATATGGATTGGAACATCATCAAATGGTTATTGGCAAAAGTGGAGATTGAAAAAAAAACCATTGTATTGTGGAAAATACAGGATGTTTGACCATGGATTAGATAAATGCTATATTGCTCACCCTAAATTGAGAGACACCATACCTGATAGAAACAAGTATCAATTAGTTGGGAAAGCTTTATTGCAGCATCCAACTATTGTCCAATTTGTTGAAAGACACAAATAGGCTGGTACAACATCTAAATTACTTAGCAGAGACCAAATAAACACCCACAATCAACATTCCTTTCACAATAGTACCTAAATCTTTGCTAGAAATCTAGGACAACCACACATAAAGCAACCACCTATGGATTTGAATACTAGATTCAAACCTAAACTGTCAACCTAAATGAAATATCACATGACAACACTCAATCAACTCCCAATGTTTTATTATAAGATGACCAACAGATTGAGCACCACCCAATACTCATTATTAGTAATGAATCCAATGAACCCACTGAACCTGTTGAATCAATTCTGTCACAAGAAGAAGATGGAAATGGGTAATCTCAAATCCTAGAATCTAATAATGAGTTTTCACATATGCAAAGGGTATCGACAGGCTAATGAAGAGGAGGATAATATGAATCCTCAAGATGAACCATTTGATGAAAGACCTTATGAAGATTAGGTTAATGATGCAATGAATGAATGAAAAATAATAAAATAAAGAAGAATGCCCAAAAAGGTATTCAAGAACTTAAGAATCTACTAGCCTATAGTCACCAAGAATTGGATCAACCAAAGGGGAGGGGCCTTATAGAAGGTGGCTTAGTAAACCCTTACTATGTTTTCCTTCATCATTCAAAACATTAGAGGCATTAATAAGGCCAATGCCTCTAACAAATTAAAGAGCCTTGCATGTTACAACAAACTTGAGATATTTTCCATACTTGAAGTAATGGTCAGTATTGAAAGCAATTCCAAAATCAAGAGAAAATTTCCACTCTTCAACATCCATCCAAATAAGAGCAACAAGATTTGCTTCTTTTGAAAGCCCAGTCTTTAAATCCAAATTCTTGTTGACATCACCCAATATCTCCATTTTCTCATCCATAACATTAACGTGGACCTTCATGCCACTATTATTTATGATGTCTATAGCAAAAACTCAAGGAGAGAGCTTTGGACTACAATGAAGCTAATTAGTTCCAACCTCTCTTGCCCTTGGATGGTTGTGGGCACATGAACATGATTTCTAGTCCGCTTGAGAAGAAAGGTGGTGAAATCCAAACCTTTCTATCCTTAAATTTGCTAAATATATAGTAGAAGCCAATCTGTATGATGTTGGTTACAACATCGGTTCCCCTTACACTTGGAGAAGAAGAAAAGTCTTTAAAATATTAGACAAGATTCTCATCAACTCTAAATGGATGTCTCATTATAGTTCCACTGAAGTGAGGCACCTCTCCATGATTGCATCAAATCACTCTCCTCTGCTTGCAAACTTCCACATCATTCCCAAACCAAATTATCATCTCTTCAAGTTTCTTAACATGTGAACTCTACACCTTGATTTTGAAAACTACATTTTGAAGCCATGGCATTCTGCTGAGAATGATATCTCATGGATTAATCTATGGTTATTTCACAATGAAACCATTTTAGCATCAAAAAATGGAACGAGAAGGTTTTTTAGCAATATCCACCATCTCATTAATTCAATTGAAAGAAAAATTAACCACCTAGAATAAGTCATCTCCACTAGGGAACTTGTTGATATCAAGGATCTAAAATCCCAATTGGAACAACATTAAACTGAATTGCAATCTTACATTGATAGATAAGAGGACCTCTTAAGATAAAAAGCTTCTTCCAATAATTTTGTCCATGGAAATAGAAATTTTAGGTACTTCTACGCTTGCATAAAAAGGAAAAGAGAAAGGAAACTCATTACCAAGATAAAAGACTCAACATGCAACTAGATTTTCAATCAAGACCATATTAGAGATGATTGGGTGAATGTCTTTTCAAATCTACTCACCAACCGTATTACTTCCAAGGTTCTTAATTTTCTTATACCATATTTGAGAAAGACATAGACCATATAAACAATGAGGAGTTAACCTTCATCCCCTTGAAAAATGATATTTTGAATGCTCTCAATTCCATGGATGGATACAAAATGGTTGGGCCTGATGGCTTCTCAACTCTCTTTTACCAAAATGCCTGAAATATCATTAAAGGGGCACCATTAATGCTATCCAGAGCTTCTTAAATGAAAAGGATGTACATAACTTCTTCACAACTTCTTCTATTGTCCTCATTCCCAAAGATAACACGACATACTCTTGGGATAAATATAGACCAATCTACGTCACCCCAGCTCTCAACAAATTTATTAGCAAAATCATTGCTAACAGGCTTCAAAAGATGCTACCTATCCTCATTTCTCCTAACTATGCCACCTTTGTGAAGGGTAGAAACATTACTAACATTCTACTTGCTCAAAAGATGGTCGTGGATATTGATAAGATAGGGAGTGGGAATGTGATCTTCAAAATTGACATTAAGAAAGCATTTGATATAATTAGTGGAGATTTCATTTTACATGCTCTTAAGGTTAGAGGGTTTTCCAATGCATTCACTAATTCAATAAACTTTGGAGAATAGCCACCACTAATTCTCATTAATGGTCAAACTTATGGGTACTTTAAAGCTAGCAGAGGTGTTAAACAAGGAGACCCCCTTTCTCCCACTCTTTTCATCCTAGCCTTAAACTTCCTCTCTATGAAGCTCAATGTTGAGGCCTAAAAAAGACATCAATTTCCACATAAGGAGCAATCTAAATATCACACACTTAGATTTTGTGGATGATTTATTACTCTTTTGTAATGGAAGCAAAAAAGGCTATCAGAAATCACTAACCATCTTCAAAGAATTCACAAAACTCTCAAGTATGGATTTAAGCACTAACAAATATATTTTTTTATGATAGAAAAGCTAATTAAACCATCTCAAATTAATTAAATTTAGGAGGAGATTGGCTTTGCCCACTCCACTATCTCATTCTCCTATCAAGACATCAAACTATACAAAGGCAAGATCACCTCCTCCCTTTTCAATGACTTCATTGATAAGGTTCAAAGAAAACTAAATTCTTAGGGGAACTCCTTCCTTTCATTTGGAGGTAGAACCACTTTGATCAAAGCATCTTCAACTCAATCCCACTCTATACTGCACAAGTCCTACAATTCCCAAAACATTCAAATCAAGATTGAGAGGATGTTCAATATGTTCATTTGGAGTCACAAGAGTACATTTATTTACTGAACAAGCTAGAAAAAATTAGTAAACCAACAAATGATGGTGGTTTAGGATTCAAAACCTTACCAGACAACATCAAATGCAATGTCATAAGGCTTTGGATTTAGTTCAAAGAAAAATCCACCTTTAGGTCGAAGGTTTATGCAAAGATATTTCCAATAAACACCCATTATTTGCTTACTTGAGAGAATGATTCCCATAACACGGCAACTCATGCTATCACATAGAACGAGGCTAAAGATATAATATTGGGAGATTGGTGATGGTAAAGTTGACTTCTAGTTTGACCATTGAATTGAAAATGAGCCCATTTCCAACCTGTATAGGGACACTAGTTCACCTATTTCATAATATATTTCAATTGCAAAGGTCACTTGCATTTTCATTTCCCAATATGCCTTCCAATGCTATCTCCCCTCAAGATGAATTGAAGGTTTGCCTTACTACAATAAAGATTGCCTCTTCCAAAGCTGTAATATATTGGATTGAATCGACTCCATAGTGTTTATTCAACTTCTATTGTAGGTTGATTATCAATCACCTTGGTACACTATTAATGAGCTTAAGAATTTGAAGCACATACTTGTTGGTCTAAAGATTAACTTCTCACATATTTGGAGAGAGAGAAACTGCCCTCCTAACTTTTTCTAAAGTGGAGCTCACTCTTAAGTATTCCTCACCAAGACCTCAATTGATATTGATCTCACTTTTTTTATTCATAGTGATAACTTAGACTTACCATACACTAGAGTTAGATCCTTGTAACTCCCTTCTTTTTATTCTTTTGGATTACTTGTATCTTCAAAGTGATCAATGAAATGGTTACCTCCATGCAAAATGGAGGGGTCTACATGACCATTCATGAGAAAGTTAGATTTTTATGTTGATACCTCTCGTTTGAATTTAAATGGCATTTCACTCCATAAATTCTCTTTTATAACTTGAAATTAAAATTTTAAATTTTGAAATTCAGAACATTAATTTTAAAGCATACAAATGTCATAAAAACACATATTATAATACTATAATACTGTACTTAATAATAGAAAATAAGAATAAAAAGTTGATGTCCTTATTTAAGCTCTTGAGATTGGTTCATTTATTTATGTGATGTGGTGCATCAAACTTAAGATAAGTCAATACAACATTTTAATTATGCAAAGATTTAACTTGATTTTATGATATCAATTAAACCAAATAAAGAATCAATATTTCTAATCTAACCTTAATTTTTTATTTTATTAGTGGTGGTCAAAAAGGGTTTGAGTCTTTAATTTGGTTCATAATTTAACTATGTGTATTTGGTAAATAATTAGAGAAGTCAATCAGGTTTTAAAAAGATTAAGTAATGCCCATATTAATTACATGTATTTTATAAGTAGATGACTATAGACTAAACAAGTTTGAAAAGATGAATGTTAGATCATGATGATACACATTCTCAAATGTTTCAGGCTATTTTATGAATTCATCTTACTCAATAATTCCGTTGAGAAAATCTCTCTTAATAATCATTAGACTAATGTTTCTAAAATAAGTAAATTTCAATATGATTTAAATGGCTTCATTCAAGTTAACAACAATTGCTAAGTTCTACTCAAATTCTACACATGTTATTTGACAACATTTTTTAATCAATCTAACCTTATTTCTAACTAATTAGCCAAAATATGTGTTTTCTTGATAATTTACACATGTCCCAAAAGGGGTTGATTTGGGTATTTTAAATCTCAGATTGGTTAACCACTTAATTTAAAAAAAAAACAAATAGCAAAAAGATGATTAAAATAAGAGAAATAAATAAACACAATATAATCAACTAGAATTTTTTAAGTTATAGATTTGTTTGGCTTTGTTAGTTTACAATGAAAATATTGGTGTAGTATGTCATCAAAGATTCCTAGAAATCTTACAACACTCTTTGCCTAACGTAGATGGAGAAGCTTTTAACAATCTCTTTTCCTTTAGAGGAATCATACTCTTCACCTTTATCATGAGCAAGTATACTATTTTTAAGTCTTACCATAGAAATTATTGAGCAATATTATAAGATTAGTATGAAAATTAAATTTAGAGCAAAATAATATTACATGAAAATATTTTACTATGTGAAGATTATGAACATGAATAATTAGAAATTGAAGACTAATTATAATAACAATTAAGCTTTTTTTCTTTCTTATAATTTTTTTAAAGGGCAAAAAACTTTTCACAAGTGAAAGCTTAGAAATTTCTAGTGGGTTTCAAGTAGTCTCAAAATATGAATAAATTACATGGACGTTTGCTCTTAAAATAATTTATTTTTGGTCATAAATGCATGAAAAAATGTATTGAATTCATCATATTCAAAACGTTAAATTTTAAGTTTATAAGTACTTGATAAACATTATGGAGGCCTCATAAAGGGGTTTGTGAAACATATAATGGCTTACAAAGACTCAATAATAATTACTTTTGTTTGTTAAACTTTTAGTTTTATTACGAAGAGGGCACAATGAGTTCGCTCGAGACACATGATAGTATTAGCCAATAAACTTTAACAAAGGCCTATAATAATAATAAATTTCATATCTTAATATTTTTTATTTTTTGACCAATAGTTTATTTAAATCTATATAGTTAGTACTTTAAAATATATTCTAAGATATTTTAAAAACACTTATTGAAACTGATAATTATAATTATAGGTAAAAAAATAATTTTTTTAGACAATTTGATTTTTTTTTTCTTTTTAGATTGCTAGCCTTCTATGGTTACTAATTTGCATAAATCTTGCATTTGAAGACCAAGAAATTAAAATATTTTTATTTTATGAAGTCATTTTCATATTAGTTGTTCATCTTTTAATTTCAATCCTAACAATGATCAATTATATGCACAACCTCTGAGATCTTTAAAAGCCACCTCTACATGTATGTATATGTAGATATATTTTTAGAAGGATAAGAAGTCTCGGTGTGGTGAGAGTTGACGATGAAAGTTAGCATAGGAGAATAAGTGGGGGTAGTGATCCATAAGTAATGTACTCAAATTTTCTTTAGAAAAATTAGATGCTAAAATAAATTCAATAATATGTATAAGACTTAAGTTATATGACATTTTATGAATGCAATATTATGTTGCAAAAAAAACATTGGTTATGTTAAATTTGGTTTGTGTAAGTATATATTAAGTCACCAGAGATAGAGATAGAGATAGAGAAAGAGAGATTTAGTCTTCCAAATCATTAGTTTTGATAAAATGGATGTAGGATGTTTGAATATAGTAACCATTTAAAGATAAAAAAATTAGACTAATAATATGATTAAAATAAAAGATTTAATTAAGGATAATTTTGATGTTAAGCCAATTAAAGTGTTGACAAAATCATTTAATGGCACAAATTTAGGGACCTTCAGTAAGTACATAGAGAGAAAATTCCAATCAAATCAATAAGATTGATCTCAATATGAAATTCATGAAGATATGATTTGACAAGAAATTCATAGTTATCTTCTAATTATTATAAAAATTTTGGTTAAAATTAGACTTAATTGGTGATGCATACAAAAGAATACCATTAATTTGGAAGTAACCTTAAATGGGTGTAATATCTTGCATCATAAATATATGGATGGGTTATATAACAAAGAATATAGTTTAAGGCATGATTAACAATAGGAAATAAGGTATTAAGTAAGAATAAAAAAGAGGATGAGGCTTTATTGTGATTCATGCATAGTGTGGAGCAGCACTTTATAATTTGTACAATCAATTAAAGCAAAATAATTCTAGTTGTACTCTCAATCTCATCCCAAATACCCAAGATGGTAGCATATACAAAGAGACCTAGCTAAAACCTCCATATGCTAGTGACTACAAGTTGTGAACTGTCATGACACATAATTATGTGAGTTAGTGTATAAGGAAAACCTTATATGACCTTTACTTACCAAGCTAAGTCAAATAGATAACTCAATTAGCATATGGTTTATCACTTTGTATTTATTTTATTGGAAATAAAGTAATTAGTTTTAGGTTATCTAAGTATCATCAATTGGTCATATAAGATTTAAATTATGATTAAATAATTTATTATTAAATCATATTTATCTAATAATAAAAATTACTTAACCATAACTTAGATCAATTATAGAATTTAATAGGTTGCAATCAAATCCAAAGTGCTACCTGTCATACATATGTATTAATATGATAAATAGTAGTTGAAATAATTAACCAGTGAATATAAATTTGATATGTTATTTTGAATCATATTAAATGTTCTTGGCTTTAAATGATGAAAGTTATGATTCTAATGTAATATTCTAAATTAATTGATACTCATGGGTAATGCTAAATAGTGGACCCTACTTGGTTAAGACGCCACTTACTAACTACCCATGATCATGAATTATTTATCATAACAAATTTCTTTTATATCAACTAATATTTACATAAATAAGATTTCAAGTTATTTTGAGATTTATAAAACTTAATTTATTTTACTTGATTTTCATTTCACTTTTTATTATTTTATATTATCTAATATGATTTTATTCTTGTCTCTCATTTTCACTTTACTTAATTAGGTTAAATGTTCAAAGTTATTATAAATTTACTTTATATATAATTTATGAATTTAATAATTTTATTTAAAAGCATTTGGATTATTTAATAATCTTTAATAATTAATAATTATTTTGATTTGATTAAATTATAATGCCAATAATTTACTTCTTCAATATTAAACCTTAGATAATTAAAAAAAGTAATTATTTTAGTTTATAATATGTTTTGAGTTGGAGATTCATTATTATTTTTTTTATTTTTAATAATTCATTTTATTTACTAAATTATTTATTTTAGCTCAATAAAAGGTTCATTATCCAATTTACAAAAATTCATAAAATATTGAAATCATCAATTTTGATATTTAGTAAACTATTTATAATATTTATAAATTTTAATATTTGTTAAATGATTTTAAAAAATTAAAAAATTATAATTTGATTCTTCAAATTTATGAAATTTTCACATGAGTCTCAAATTGTGATACTAAATATCATAGTACTTTTTTGTAGTTATCTTTAATACATTTTTATTATTTTTTTTTTGAAAAATTTCTTGTTTATCTTAAAATTTTATAATTATTTTATTCTATGTTAAAAAATAATGAAATTTTTTAATAAGCATAGATAATTATTTTTATGTTACTTAAATTTATAATAATTTTTTAATTTATTTATTATTTTAAAATTTTAAATTATTATTTAACATTATAAAATATTCATAATTTATTTATTTTTGTTTAAGAAATTATAAACTTTTAGTGAGCTTGAATTGATGTCCTAAATATTTCCTTAAATTTTCATAATTTTTCATTGGTTATTTTGATTTATAAGTAGTAAAATAGTGGCTTTCAAAATTTAATTCTTTTTTTTTATTTTAATTTAAAAGTTTTTATGAGATGTTTGCATCTATGTTTTAAACCTTAGGTTTGAATTTAATAAACTTTTAAAATATCTAGGTGACCTGAGCAATTTAAATAAAGGATAAATAAATTTTTAAAATTATATTTAGGCTAAGTATTTAAGATTTTGGATTTTTCATAAATCCTATACTTAATAAATCATCAACCCCTAACAATTTCAAGCTTTAATACATACTGGTTAAATCAAATTAAAGCTTCAAAGAAAATGGCAAAGTTTTAAACTAGGGTTGGTCATAATCATTGGTTTTAATTAACTTAAATCCACTAGTTTTGCCATTGTCTCTTTCATGGATTGAGATAAACTTGAAATCTATTCTCTAGTATGCCTCTCTATGGTTCATCATAAGAACCAATTTTTTGTGAGTCATGATGGTAAGTTGGTCTCAAGATCAATTGAATGGTTTAAGAGATACAGAATTATTTCAGTTTTTCTTGTAGTGCTCAAGAGATGGTGTTTAACCCTTTATTGAGGCAATTGAAGGCTTATTTATTGATTTTAGTAAACCCCAAGCTCAACCCATGGTTAAGCATAGTTTACTATTAACTGAAGGTGAGTTCTAGTTAGATAAGGATGCAAGGGATGAGGAGTTGTTAGAAAGATCATTGAATGAATATACATGGATCCAAGTTGATCCATAGATGGTTTTCATTAAAGGAGCTTGGCTACCTTCCTTAAATACCTTAAAAGTAGTCTAGGTGACTCACAGGTCTTTTAGACTCAATGTGAAATGGGTCTAAATCTATTTGGGCTAAGGGTAGCTAAGAAAACTTGCTTCATACTAGGTTTGAGGCAATCTTTCTGTGGTGTTTTAATTTGGAGTCGTAAAGACATCACGCAGATCTTAGGGGATACTTATTGAAGTGGTCGGGTTTGACATTGAGGTATGATGTACTATCTCAAAAGATAGAAACATCATCCTACAATGGACCTAAATACCTAATAAGGACTCCTAAGATAGATGAGCCTACATATATACCAAAGATCTTTCCTTTACTTTATGTGGATAAGTAAAGTACAGTTTATTTTATGTTGAGTTCTTTCATTTCCTATGGAAGCAAGCTTCCATAGTTAATTATATCTTAGGAAATAGGAATTTCCTAATAATACTTTCGATTAAAGTAATCAATGAGTATCTCCAAAGATTTTAAGACTAGACTATCAAAGAATTAGTTATTAGAAATCAAATGGGATTGTTAGAATGGGAAGACTTCTTCATAGATTTCAAAGGTGGATAAGTATGAAGCATCCATGATACTATGAAGCCTAGTGAGTGTTTCAATCTACTCTATAGTGAGGCTTTATATTTTTAAAAGAGAGAATTTACTTTTGTTTAAATTAGGATCTTATTAGAATACTAAGGCTTATAGTCTAACAACACAAGATTATGGAAATGCCTAAGAGGTGAGGACTCATACTCATAGCCTAAAAAAATAAGTAGCTCAAAACCTAAATCTAAAATGCTTCAGCACCAGCTAGAAGCATGACATAAGTCAATCGATAAATGAGATATAATAGTTTACCTCCATGAGAGAGAATAGATGCATCCTAACTCTTCTAGACTTACAACCGCTTGGAGTGGTCGTCAGCTAACACCTCTTATAATTTAAAATCATGTAGGCTAGTTTTATGTAGATACAAGATAACTAGGCTGTTATTTAATTAGAAAGGAAGCTAGAGTCCTAAACTCACTCTTGAATAGACTGGATAATGTTTGGTATGCAAACATGACTTAAGACTACTATTGAAAATTTATAAGTTTTTAAAATCATTTGGAGCATTCATTTAGACTAAGGACTAGAATAATTATTCTAAATGCATGATGAAATTGAGTTGTGCATTAAATTAGTGGGAATAGGTGTTCTCCACTACAAAGATTGCTCTCACAAGTCAAGCATGTCCCCATCATGCAAGAGTGGTGATCATCTCTATTTCATAAGTGAAATAATATGACATGCATGCTGTTATAACATACAATAATTCAACTAAGAGGTTGCTAAATTTTTTATTATCTTGATTAGAAGCCTAGGCTTTCAAATAAAGTTATGGACTATATTAGAATTTAGTTCTAAGTTATTTAGTGAGGATAAAAAATTTAATTTTATTCTAAAGAGCCTATACCACATCCAGGCTACACATCAAATCATTACACTTAAGAAACTTATAAAAAAAGCACATCATTTCTATTGCACAATCTAAACACAATAATTGAACATTTGAATTTTGTAAAATAATAAAAGGCCGGTGAGGTTGGGTACTGTTGTGCACCAAAAAAAAATTAAGTAGTCGAGCTCTACCCTTATACAACCTAGATTATAATTAAATTTTATAAATGAAATGAATGCTATGGGAGTCTTCTATTCTTGTTCTTCTTTCCTTCTTTGGATTAGTTCATTCCATGCTTTACAAGGCCTCTTAGGGCTTTGCCTTCTAACCACTACTCATCCTAAACCCGACACTAATTCTAATCCTATTACAAAAGTTATTTTTTTTTATGAAAAATGAAATTTAACTGCACTTGCAAAATAGGTGTTAGTTAAATAAACATACAAGCCAGGTAATTATATTTCACATATTTGGACTTAGCACCATGCATTTGGGTAACCAAGCCCATCTATCCTAATTGGATTATGCTTATGGGCAAAAGCATCACCTACAAGCAAGAGCATTCATATTAATTTATTATTATAGCGGACAATTTAGCACAATCACTTGTATAAGACATCAAAGTAAGGGTTTGGGTAAGTTTAATTTGGTCATTTGGAGTGAATGAGTGCAATTGGTTTTGTTCAATTTAGATTAGATTTGAATTTAATTCATATGGCTCAATTTGGGTCAAATGGGTTATGTTGATCAATTTGACCAAATTGGTCAAATTGGCTTGAGCATGGGTTAGGTCAATGTTCAATTAGACATGAGTGATTAATTGGAAAATTTTATTTGAATTGATTTGGATTAGGGAGTGATTTTGTTCAATTCCCTTTAGGTCGAATTGGCTAAGTAGGTAAATTGGGTTAGGTTGAACTAATTAGGTTCAATTGAATGTTGGATCATGTTCAATATTCAATTGGTGATTAATTGAAGCATTGGTTTCAATTAATTTATTATATGACTTGATTTGGTTCAATTTGACCCTTTAGGTTAAATTGGGTCAACTTAGGTCAAGGGTCAAATTGGCTTGATTATGTTCAATTGATTATAGTAGAGTGTTCAATAATGGCCTACAAATATCAATGAAAAGAGTGGATATCTTGGTTTGATCCAATGGAAGTTTAATTAGAGTTTAGCTTAATTAGGCCTTTGGGTCAAGCGGCTAGGTCAAATCAACTTAGACCAATTTGGGTTATGTATGGTTGGGATGTTTCAATGATAAATTTAAAGTTGATTGGTGGCTCTGATTGTAATTGATGTGGCTTTATTGGTTTTGACTCATTTGAACTTTTTAGGTCAAATGGGCTAACTTGGGTTGATCAAATTTACTTGATTCAATCGACTTGATTGCAAATGTCAGAGTGGAGTGAAATGATCTATTTGAATAATTAGAGTGATTGAGAAAATCAAATTGGATTTAGCTTGCTTGAATGGGTTTGAATTAAGTTATAGGATTGTGGTGACTAACTTGGGTTAAGGTCCAAGTTAGTTTGGCTTAGAGCTTGGATTAGAAAACCAAATTCAATTAAGATTAATTGAATAGGTTTAAGTTGGTTTAGCTCCAATCGCTTGAGCTTAATTTTGAATGAGTTGATGGGGATGAGTCCTGATTTAGGCCTTGGGGTGAAATCTATTTGTCCCAAGGCAAACTTTAGCCTTAGGGTTATGCCCTATACATCTCTAGGCAAGGTTTAGTGTTCTCTTAATCACTAGAAGTGTCCTAGCATTAAGAAAGTCTAAGTATCTAGAAGGATCCTAGATCTAAGATGGGAGGGATAAATCCTCACTCCGAAAGTGAGGTCAACACTTTCATAAAACATTTTGAAAATTTTTCTTAGTAGTTCAATTTGACCCATTAAGAGTCACTTTGTTATTGATTTGGCCCATAAGAGTTCATCAAATCAAGCTTAAATTAACTAGAATGTTATTGTAGAGATTGCCCTCTAGCCTTGTGTCAAATTTCTTAAAGAGATTTTACTATTTTGATAGTCAATTTCAATTTTGAAGTGGAGGTGTGCTCATTTTGGTCTAAATTGGACACTTTGGTTTAAATAATTTATTTGACCCACATGGAATGGTCAAAGCAACTATTGAGTTCAATTTAAAAATTAATTAAGACACCCTTAGCTGTAATGATGCTCATGGGTTTAATTTATTATGATGATTGGATTGGCCTAATTCAAGCCCCAAGAGAAACATGAGCATTTATGGTCAAAGCCATCCATAAGATTCTTTGGGCTTGAACAAATGGACAATTAGGCTAATTATGTTTTGAAAGTTATATAAGGCACCAAGGGAAATGGTTTGATTTAACTTAAACTAATCAATTTATTATTTGGTTCTATTTAGGTGTCATTAGCTCAATAAGGTCACATTGAGTCATAAAAAATTATGAGGTCATTTTAATGTGATTGAACCTATCGATAAACCCATGAAATGTCCACATATATTTATAAATGAGCTTCTTGAATGATTTTATGAAGATAATAAAGCCAACTCATGTTAATTTAAAGTTTGACTTAGGTTTGGCCTATGATATACTTAGATTTGTTTTAATGATTTATGGTTAATCTAAGCTTGTAATCATCCAAGCAAAATATTTTAAAATTAAAATTTATCATTAGGGTTGATAACGTTGATAGAGAAAGGTGCTTACCTATGAGTCTTGTTATAGGGTGAAGGTAGATAGTTTTGCATTGACTCGCCCAAGATATGTTTGAGGTTGAGCAAGCCAAACCTCAGAAATTCATGTCCAATTGCAAGAGTAGTTCGATCATGGAGATGGATTTGACTGCTTAGGTTTAAAACTTATATTCACCAAGGAAAGGTTAAACCTAAATAATAAAAGAAGTCTACCCTAAGATTAGCTAGAGTTAAATCTAAGTTGTAAGATAAATTTAGCAAAAAATTGTCTTACACGAATTCATCCTAAGGCTTACTAAAGTCAACCTAATGAGATGATTAGGTTTGGGATATTTGATAAGGAAGAATTTAAAGTTTAGCTATGTTGTGATTTTTTATATTAACAATTGCATTTCATTAGAAATATTTGTTTTAATTTTAGTAGCTATTCTAAGGCTTACTATATTTTTATACATTCTATTATGTGCTCTCTTGTCAGCTAATTCACTAAATTGGTAAAGAATATCTTGAAATATGTTGTCATAGCCATTATTATATTTTGTAATGGCAATAGTTGACCAAATTTCTACTTAATAGTCATCTTGTAATTGAACTTAGAAGACATCAACCACAACACTCTTAAACCTAAATAATCATATTTAATAACTCAAAATGATGCATATGCAAGCCTAGATAAAAGAAAAGATCAATCTTCAAACTATTCAATTTTTATTACCTATATTATAATCAATTATATAGCTTTATATTTTAATTAATTCCTTCCAAAATATTACTCTGATATTACTTATGATCACAATCAAACCCAACATAGCCTTTGTATTATAGTAAATCATATAAAGTCATACATGTAATAAGGGTTTTCTTTAAATTTATTTAAAAGAAGTTTCTTATATATTCTTACTTATAAAGCATTGGGTAACTAAATTATCAATAATAATATGAAAAAACAAGATCATTTCTCTTTCTTTAATATATATATATATATATATATATATATATATATATATATATATATATATATATATATATATATATATATATCATTACAATGTATTATACAACTTAGGTATTCTAGCTTGTTACATCATATTATATATATATTTATATCAATCATATTAAGTCATGTGTAATGTCATATTATTTTATATCAAAATAGTAAGATGGCAAAGTTAATGGGAGTAATCACCTCAATCCTTGCCTAGTCTTATATCTCCCATCCTACATTAGGTTCACCACTAACTTAAATTTATAAGAAAGATTGTCAACCTACACTTTTATATAATATATCATATTTCTATCATCTTGAATCATAGTAACTAGCCTTTTTAGCATATACATATTTTACAATATATATAGAATGTTTAGCATTTCATTGTCATACTCAGCATTCATCTCATCATATTATTTTTATTACACTTAAACTAACAAAAATAGAGGTACATTGAATAATTAATATGCTAATTATCATATATAAATTCTAACAGATGAATTACAGTGGTCTAGCTTGGCATTTCTTTTGCATTAGTATGCTGTGATACAAATTTTACCAAATTTTAGGATAAATTCATCTAACAAAATTAGGATATATACATCAAAAATAAAAAGTACTTGATATATACCCTAATTATTATCATGCCAATATGTATTGAATAACTAGGATAATAACTTATTAAAAGTTATAGAATGAAAGTTTTTAAAACACTAGATATCATAATTTTAATATTTAACCAAATTAAAAATTAATAAATCAAATAAAGAACATAATAATTGAAAATAATAGTTGGGTAATGCTAGCCTATCTTTAGCAATATAATTTTTCTTAACTTGCTTGTCTAATGAAAATTGCCTTAAGACCTTTTAACTCTAGCTTTTCTCTCATCTCTCTCACTCTCTTTCTCTCCTTCCCTCCACTTCACTTCATCATTTTAGAAAAACCAAAATGGACAAACGAAAAAATTTAAAAAATTTTGGCTTTATATAAGAATAAATAAAATAAAGGATATATTTATATGTATTCTAAATATTTAGCTTTAAGTGTATAATTAAAACAAATCATCTTATATCTTAAAATTTAAAACTCTAAAAATTATAAAAAATAATCATAAAATAACACAACTTATCTAAAACACTACAATAAAATAATTTTAAAAATATATATCAAATGGTTATTAAAATTTACTTTTCATTTTTTTTTGTGCACCCTACAAAAAATAAAAACCTTAAATTTTTTAGTTTTTAAATTTAACTAATTTAGGTCCTCTGAAAATTTAGGCAAAAAATTAAAATGATAATATTTTAAAAATCATAAAATTTTTATAATGTATAGTCAGCATTTTTATTAATAGATGTGAAGATAGAAGTATAGCTTTAAAGATTATTGTTGATACTAAGATTATCAATGTTATAAGTATTTATGCTCCTCAAGGGTTGGATGTAAGCTCAAAAGAAAAATTTTGGAATGAATTAGAGGATTAATACAAAAGATATCTCTTGAAGAAAAGTATTTATTGGAGATTTAAAGGACAGTGATAGAGGATTTTAAAATTATTCATGGTGGTTATGGATTTAGAGTGAATAATGAAGAAGGTAGGACTATATTAAATTTTTTCTTAGCTTATGATTTTGCAGTTGCTAATACTTTATTTAAAAAAAGAGATGAACATATTATTACTTATAAAAATGGATCTAGTAAAACACATATTGATTATTTTCTAATGAGAAAAATAGATTGTTTAGATTGTAAAGATTGTAAGGTCATTCCAAATGAAAGTTTAAGTACCCAACATCGATTGTTAGTTTTAGATTTTAAGATGAAAGATTGTAAGAGGAAAAATAAATCAAATTATTGTCCTAGGATTAGATAGGGACACTTAAAGAACACAAATAAAAATACTTTTAAGAGCAAGCTACAAGAGCTTAGAATTTAGGATGTTCATAAAGAAGCTAATATTATATGGAAAAAAGTAGCAAGTGAAATTAAGTTGCTAAAAAATGTGCTTGAAGAATCAAAAGGAAAAGCTTATTTTAATAAAAATAGTTGGTTAGAAAAGAAAAGATAAGAAATAAGAAGTATTATTATAAAATTGGTTTAGATGTAAAAACTTGGAGAATTGGGAAAGATATAAAGTAGCTTGTAGAGATTCTAAGAAAGAATATATGATGCAAAGAATTTAGTTTTTAGTGATTTATACAATAGATTAGATACCAAAGAAGGTGAAAGATGTATGTATAAGTTAGCCAACCAAAGAGATAGGAGAAGTAAATACCTAGTTCAAATGAGGTGTAAGGATGAAGATAATAAAGTGCTTTTCTTAGAAAAGGATATTGAAAATAGGTGGATGATATTTTGATAAACTTTTCAATGAAGGATCTGAATAGATTGATTTTAGCAACCTTAATATCCTAAACAAAAATAGAGAATTTTATTTTATCGTCGTATTAGTAAATCTGAAGTTAGAGAAGCTTTAAAGAAAATGAAATGTAAAAAAAAAAGTAGGACGATGATATTCCAATAGATGTGGAAATGTTTAGGAGATCAAAGAATTTCTTGGCTTACAAATCTTTTAATGTTATTTTAAAGACTAAAAGATGTCGATGAGTGGAGAAAGAGTTTATTGGTTCCTATATTTAATAATAAAGGTGATGCACAAGAGTGTGCAAATTATAAAGGAATTAAGTTAATGTGTCATACATTAAAATTATGGGAGAGTAATTGAGGTTACGACGATGTGATACAAAAGTTTCACAATCACTTGGTTTCATGCCGTGGTAGATCTACTATGGATGATATACATTTGTTAAGAGGTCTGATGGAGAAGTATAGAGAAAGTAAGGAGGATTTACATATGATATTTATTGATTTAGAGAAAGCTTATGATAAAGTTTCATGAGATGTTCTTTGGAGAGTTCTAGAACATAAAGGAGTTAATATTGGTTATATTCAAGTCATTAAGGATATGTATACTAGTGATGTTACTTATGTCCAAACACAAGGTGGATTGACAAAATATTTTCCCATTTCAATTGGATTACATCAAGGATCAGCTTTAAGCCCTTATCTTTTTGCTTTAGTTATCGATGTTCTTACTAGTCATTTATGAAAGATGTACCTTGGTGTATGCTTTTTGACATTCTTCTTGTTGATAAGACTAGAGAGGAGTCCAAGAGAAACTTGAATTATGGAGGTCAACATTAGAGTCTAAAGGTTTTCATTTAAGTAGATCTAAAACTGAATATATGGAGTGTAATTTTAGTTGTAGAAGTTCTAGTGGTAGTGTTGTGACATTATGTGAACAAATCATTAATAAGAGTGAGCGATTTAGATATTTAGGCTCTATTATTCAAAATGATGGTGAAATAGATGGAGATGTTATTAGTAGAATTCAAGTTGGATGGTTGAAGTGGAGGAATGCATTTGGCCTGTTGTGTGATAGAAAAGTTCCACTTAAACTTAAGGGAAGATTTTAAGATGGTGGTAAGACCGCAATGACTTATGGTGCGAATGTTGGCCAATAAAAGAGAAGCATAAGACTAAGTTAAGTGTTACAGAGATGAGGATGCTGTGGATGAGTGGCTTTACTCTTAGAGATAAAATGAAATGAGTTTGTTTGGAAAAAGTTGGAGTAGATGAATAAGATTAGAGAGAGTCTCCTTAGATGGTTTGGGCACACATAAAACGGTCGTCCGGATGAGGAGAGTAGATGCATTAGATTTGCCTTATGTTAAGAAAGGTAGGTAGACCTAAAAGACTTGGTTAAGATGTATAAAAAATGACCTTAGTATACTTGAATTAAATGAGAATTTGACACATAATAGGACACAATGGAGATGAAAGATTCATATAGCCAACCCCACTTAGTAGGATAAAGGCTTGTTGTTGTTGTTGTTGTTGTTGTTGTTGTAGTCGATTGTTGTCAGGTTTAATAAGTAATAATTTATCCTATTGGACTATTGCCATAAATTAAATCATCAACAATTTTAGTTTAGTTTTAAATATATCATTTTATTAATAAGTTTTATTTTCTAATTTTTAAAAATAAAAATAATTTTGTTAAAAAAATAAATTTTATATAATTTTTAATTAATTTAAAGATTTTAGTTTCAAGGGTTAATTATAATAATAAATTATAAAACTAACATGAATAGTTATTTTAAGTAAATTTATTTTTTATTTATTAAACATGTTAACATTTTAAAAGATATATATTCAATGAAAATTTGGTCACTTTACCTTTTATTATATTTTTTGAAAGTATATACACAAATATTAAGTTAATGAAATTAAATTCATCAATAAGTTTAAATGATGCAAAAAAAGAAATAAGTTATAAATAGAGATGAAGTTATACTTTAACTTATATATATATATATATATATATATATATATATATATATATATATATATATATATATATATATATATATATCAATGTCATATTAAATTATAGTTAAAAAATAATCTTTTATTTTAGTACTTTAAGTGCCCATAAAAGAGGTCATAATACTCTATAAAATCCTGAAGATAGTTTGTAATTTGGACGTGTGAGGAATTTTAAAAAAAATTAAATATTATAAGTCACTTTCCTACTTACAGATTTTCATGGTATTTTCATACTAATTCTTATCAAACCATTTATAAATAATTTAATGATTAAAATAACTTAGAGATTTATTTTAATAGATATATTTGATCATTATATTAATTAAATATATATTTTATAAAAATATTCAAAATAAATAAACACTTGAGAGTATTATGGTTATTTCTTCAATATAATTGTACATTTGAGTATTACAAGTCTAACCTTAATCTGATGGAATCCACACTTTGAATTAATTTTAAAGATACAAGTAGCTAAACACAAGATTAAACATATCTTCTAATTTAATCATTTTAAATATATAATTAATTATAATTTTTTAATTATCTATAATCCACATGCATTCTCCATTTACAATTAATCCATTGTAGATGTTAGAAGATCACAAATGGCACAAGAAGTTAAGCTTTCATACCAAAAGACTTTCCTTAAAAGTTCATTTATTTGACTTCTACGTTTAGAATTTTTTTGAGAGGCTAATTCATAATATGATAAATTTGAATGTTATGAAGCAAGAATATAATATATTCATCATAAATGTCCCTCATTATTGATACTTCATCTAAAGATGATAGTTCACTAAATCAAACAGTAAAGTGTGGAAACAAGTCCAAGTGATACTTCGTGAATATTTTTTATCTCTAAATCTCTTTGCATTAATTACATACATTTCAAAGCATTTCACATTATGAGTTTAAGAACCATTGCCTACTTGAGGATTGACATCTCCAAACTCCAAAAAGAGATGATGATATTGAGAGGATTCAATGAATAAGACGAGAGAGCCTTAGGCTCTATAGTGTTATCATTAGAGATAAATGATTGGAAGGCTGAAGCCAAGTTCCATATCATAGACTCGGATACATCTTTCAATGCTTTGCTTAAGAGACCGTGGATACATGAGAACAACACAGTTTCTTTCTCTCTACATTAGTGCATGAAGTTCAAGAGAGATGGAATTGCATACTGCATCAAAGGAGATCTCAAGCCCTTCATAGTTCATGAGGTCGAGATATATAAGAATGTAGCCTATTTTCTTCCCTAAAATTAACAAGTCCATTCTAGTGAATCTAGTCAAGATCCCCAAGAGGGACAAAAAAAAGAACAGAAAAAGAATTAGAAAATGAAAAGAAAAAATAAATAGAAAAAGAAAATAAAAGAGAGCGAGACATGGACTCAGGGGAAGATATAGAGCCTGCCATTAGATTCCGCCCACAATTCGTTACTCTATTCGAACATGTGGGTAGGATGACCCGACCTCCACCAGGTAGAGGCAAAGGACAATTCAGAGGCAACCCCCAAGGTGGAAAGCCTCCCCATTGGCCACAAGAGTATGCCTAGCCACCAAGAATACCTCATAGACTTAGAATTTAGTTGAGGATGAGTCTTATGTGGTTAGACACCCAACCCTTCTCGAGACATGGAGCATGATGAAGATCAGAAAGTAAAGCATAAATGTATCCAAGTACATAGAGAGTCATGAGTCTTGGGAACCTTAGGCAACAACTTTCCTCTCAGAAAGTTGAGGGTATGGTAGTTAAAAAAGCCCCTATGTCATCCACAGATGGGAAGATTCAGAGGTTCTTTTTAAGAGCATCATCCTCAAGTCAGGAAATTGATGTAGAACTTGAGGATGATTCATATAAAGATTTAATACAATTATCTTTTGATTGGTATTCACCTTGTATTCTTAATTTGGCAAAAAAGGGATTAATCCCACATACTTGGTCTAAACACAGGTTGGACTACTTTGAAAGGTTATGGGACAACCAAAGTAGACATCCTCAATCAAGACCAAGACTAGAATTTGATACATTGGGTCCAGTCGATGATGACAACCATTGCCTAGTCATCACCAATCATTTGGAATCTGATAGGTTCTTTTCAAATCATGCTAACTCATATGAGGAGATGTGTTTAGAAATTTTAGATAATCTAAATGAGTTTGAAGTTAAAGATGCACCGCCAAAGTTTGAAGAAGAAATTAGATCAACCATCGATGAGCTCAAAGAAATCAACTTAGGAACTAAAGATAATCCACATCCAACATACATCAGTTCTTTATTGAGTGGTACTAAAACCAATGACTTAGTTAGGCTATTGACTGAGTTTAAGGATACTTTGCATAAAATTATGAAGAAATGCCTAGTTTATCTCCTGACATAGCAGTCCATAAACTAGCAATAGAACCTAATGTTAACCTATCAAGCAAGCTCCTAGACGCATGCGATTAGATATTGAACAATAGGTCATTTCTAAAGTCAAGTAACTCATTGATGTTGGTTTTATTAGGAAAGAAAAATATCATACCTGGTTGCCTAGTGTCATCCCAGTTAAGATAAAGAATGGTTAAATTCACATATGCGTCAATTTTAGAGATCTAAATAAGGCATGTCCTAAAGATGGATTTTCACTACCAATCCCGGAACTGATAGTGGACATTATCTCATCTGATGCAGTCTTCTCTTTCATAGATGGCTCGTCTGGTTATAACCAAATTAAGATGGCCTCTAAAGATGAGAAAAATACTTCTTTTTTTGAAACCCTAGAATCTTTGCTATGGGTGCCTTTGGCCTTAAAATGCGCTACCTACTAGCGAGCTGGATCTTCAACGAACTTATTCATCATCAGGTTGAATGTTACATTGATGATTTTCTAGTCAAATGTAAAGAAAATGAAGACCATCTCTTTTACTTGAGAGTAGTTTTTGAACGGTTAAGATAATGCAACCTCAAAATGAATCCCCCGAAGTGTGCATTTGGAGTAGCTTTAGAAAAATTCCTTAGGTTTGTTGTCCAGCACTGTGGAATAGAAATTGATCTGGAGAAGATCAAAGCGATATTAGAAATGCCACTCTCTAAAAGTCTAACTCAACTCAGATCATTTTAAGGGTGGTTGGCATATCTAAGATGCTTCATATCCAACCTATCAGGGAGATGCCAGCCATTCTTAGCACTTGTCAAAAGGGATACCAAGTTCAAGTGGGATGATAAGTGTCGATGCCTTGAAGATATCAAGCACTACCTACGATAGCCGCAATTTCTATCCCGATCATCATACTATATAATGCATAGATGACTTAGTGCTTTGGCTCAAACCAATGAAAGGAAGAAATAAAACTATACTATCTCTCATCGTTTAATCGGCAAAATTACCCACCCATTAAAAAGCACTGCCTAGCTTTAATCTTTGCATCCCAAAAGCTACGGCATTACATGCTTTATCATAAGATGAACTTGATCTCCAGGATCAATCCACTGTAATATCTCATGACACGGTCGATGCTATCCGGACGGTTGGCGTGTTGGTCCATGATTTTATCAGAGTTTGACATCACTTTCGTACCCCTTCGTGCGGTGAAAAGACAGGCACTAGCAGATTTCTTAGTAACACACCCATTTTCTACCGATTCTCCACTTAGTGGTGACCTCCCGATGAACAAATCATGAACTTAGGGGGACAGCATTCATCACTGAGTTATATTTTGAACTTCCTTTCAAAAGGGAGAAGAATCACGATCTACTCTCCCAAGAAAGGCAAGGGTAGGAATAGTTCTCCTAACTCTGAACCATAATGTGATGAGATTCTCATATCATCTGTCCAATTCCTGCACCAACAATGAAGCCAAATATGAGGCTCTGATTGTCGGTCTAGAGTTAGCCATTACGCTATGCATCCATAGTATAAACATCTTCGGGAATTCTCAGTTAGTTATCAACCAAATCGATTGGTCTTACAAGATTCTGAAGCCTAAGCTCCATCATTACCACAAGTATACTATAGAGTTGTTGGGCCAAATTCAAGAGATTACCATTTATAAGATTCTTCGAGGAGAGAACGTAGTAGCAGATGCATTGGCCAAGCTTGTCAAAGAGTTGGCATGTCTGGAAGATGAGCACACACCAATAAGGGTCCAAAATAGACAAGTCTTATCCCTTGTTGATGCTGAACTCATCGAGAGACTCTCTCTTGAAGGGGAGGTTACCGTTGCCAAAAATGATGAGAAGTCAGATTTGAGGCAACCATTCATAAATTATCTAAATTTAGACAAACTACCTCAAGAAGTCACCAACATCGTGAAGCAAAGAGCCCTTTCTTGCTGGATTTTTATGCCGGATCCGATCATATTTGGTTACGTTGTTTGGACAAACACGAAACCCTTAAGATCGTGATTGAGGTGCATTCAGTTTATGTGGAGCACATCAATCTGATCTAAAGATGAAAGTTAAAATCAAATGACTAGGATACTACTGCCTTCGATGATCATAGACTGTATGGACGTAGCTAGGAGATGCCACTAATGTCAAGTACACGGTGTGGTCCCACATCAACTGCCCAATATTTTACATCTTATATTGGCCTCATGGTCATTTGAGTGTTGGGGTACTGACATAGTGGGTCCGATCAATTCTTTTTTTCGGTTCATCCTAGCTGCCATCGACTACTTTTCTAAGTGGGCAGAGGAAATCTCACTCAAAGAGATCACAGCTCAGTATGTGCTCTAATTTTTCAGGAACCATATCATATATAGGTTCGGTGTGCCTCGGTGAATTAAATCCAATAATGGTACCACATTCAAGAGCACTAAAATCAATAATTTTGCTAGAAGACACAACATAGATTGGAAATACTCTACCATCTACTACCCGAGGGCAAATGGCTTAGCAGAAGCCTTCAACAAAACTCTCATCCAAATATTAAAGAAGATACTTGATAACAACAAGTGACAGTGACATGAGTAGTTAGTTGAAGCCTTGTAGGTCTACCGCACCACATACAGAACTCCAACTCAATCTACCTCCTTCTCTTTAGTGTATGAGTCTGAAGCAGTTCTACCATTAGAAGTCCAACTCCCATCATTAAGGATAGTTGTGGGTAGTAAAATCACAATGAAGCAGAATGCCAAAAAGAGAGGATGATGTAATCAATCATCAAAAAGAAAAAGCAAACATCTACCAATTCAAAGATAACTAAATCTTCTTTAAACAAAAAATAATCTAATCAATCATCAAAAAGAAATAATCAAGGAGACTAAATCAATGATTAACACAAGCCATCACCAAACCCTAAACTTCTTAAATTAGTTATAAGAAAAAAATTTAGCATTTTGTTATTAAAGGATAACAATGGATGGACATTTTAAAAAATAAAGAAAAGGAATACAAAACATGCAAAAAAAAAAAAACTCACTAAAATATTTTAATTAAAAAATTAATCATCAAATTCATTTTCAAATACATGTAAGTTAATCCTCCATAAGTTATGATACCAAAATGGTGGTGTTTGGAGAAAGGAATTTAAATTATGATTGTAATAGTTGTGTCACCAAAATCACTATAGGGAGATCACTAAGTCCTACCCCTACATTTCAATCTCAAATAATGTCTGTGAACATCAATTTATTCATCACTCCATTTCAAAGGGATTATAAGGATATTTATAATCATTTAAGTATATGTATTTAAGGTGACGTATGCATAAGTGTATAAACTAAAGAATTATTTATTTTGTTTATCTACTCAACTTCTACATATATTTAAGACTATTTTTTTGCATTCATCATAACTTAATAACTATCCATATTCTTCCTCCATGGATGTATTATTCATGAACTAAAAATTTTGTTTCATATTCTTCATTGTAGCTTCATAAAAGTCTTTGCTCCTCAAGTATAGTTGATGGCTCTATGTGGTTGTTCAAGAGTATTCTTCAAGTGTATCTCCCTTAACATTTAGTGCAAATATTTTCAAACATTCTAAGGACAGCCATAACATATTTCTTGCACATAGTGCTTTTATATGTTGACTATCTTTCTATATTGCATTGTGTGGTTGAATGTTAACTTGAATTTATCTTATGTACTAATAGTCTAACATATGTAACATTTAATATTTTGATATTCTTTCAACATATTATATTCACACAAATATTTCTCAAAATAATTATTCTTCAACATTAAAAAATATTGCTACATTTTTAACAATCAAATGATAATTCATAAATAATCATGATAGTTAAGCATTATCTTGCATTAGTTAATCTCTTATAATCTTCTAGCTAAGATATCTATGGTGTAAAATGATAATATAAAAGCATCAGCCCTAAAATATTATATGAAGCAACAAGTTAAATTAAGTTTAGCTAAATAAACTATAAATTTAAACTAAATGATTTTGGTTTTCAAATGATGTAAGAATTTAGTGTAAAGGATTTTTCTATAAGTGGAACACTTTCTATGCTTAGATAATATTCTAGTAACATATTTATCGCTTTGTTTAAATTTGGGAATTGGTTTGGAATGGTGGCTTCTACTTTAATGAACTAACATTGCTCATAAGATTGCTAAAAATATATGAGTATTCATAAGTTTTCTTTGTAAAATATATCAAAACATATAAATAAAATTATTTATTTTAATACTAGGGAATAATTACCACTTAAAACTTCTTTTTAAGGTCTCATTCCTTTTAAGTGTTGAACTAACTAGTATTATAAGTTTTGGTAATTAAAAGGGTTTCCTAAGTTGTTTAAAGGATGTGGAAGGGTTAAACTTTGTAGATGAGTTTCTAGATAAATTTTGGGTTGAGACTTTCTTAAAGTGAATGAAGATCTCCAGTTTAAATCATGAGATATTAGCTAACTAATTGATGTGACTTTCATTCAATTGGACATGTAGGTAGAATGTTATTTTTTTTTTATATAGAATGGTTAAGATGGTATGAGTTATAATTTTGAAGGAAGAATATGACTTAACTTGTATGAGTGTTGGAGTGATTTAAAAAGCCTTAGAAAATTGGTTAGAATAATTAGAAAATGAAAATCAATAACAAATAAATAAAACTAAATAAAATATAAATAATTGATCCTCACCAAAAGCTCAATTAGGATGGAACTACAAAGTTAACCATTAGGAATTTCAACTACCAAGCTTCAATTTCAAAGAAATAACAATTTTATTTTGATTAATTTTATCAATTGTTCTTTCTTAAATTTATTCCAATATTTTTATAAGTGTATTACAAAAAAAAAAAAAAAAAATCAAATTTTGCTAAAAGGGAGGGGAGATAGTTGGCCAACTCTTATATGAAGGGAGTAAGTAGTTGGAAGCACCACTTTCATAAGGAATGCAATGCTTCACTCCAATTCATGGAGCATTGATTAACCATACTAAATGGAGAGAAATTCAATTTTCAAATTAAAAAAATTATAAACACTTATACAATAGTTACAATCATGTAGAGAAGACTTTTACACCCATAAAAAGATTACTAATTTGCATGTTTAAATCATAATATGGCTTACGATCCTGATTGATTCTTACAAAATATATGAACTTAAATTCATATGTAACTAGAAATCAATTTTGATATAATCCTATGCAAGTACTTAAAAAAAAATAACATATGATTTTATTTACTAATATAAAATACTCCATAAAATGAGCCAACATTGATGATTTGTACCAAGATCCTATTTCGCTTATAGTAGAAGAAATTCAGTGCAATTTGAAATTATCTGATTTTCATTTCATTTATATTATTGAGTTAAAGCACACACATTGAGCAGATTATCAAACTAAACAAAGTTCTGCTCAAACTTCGAGTCAAATTCATTGTTTTTGTTAAGAGAAAAGCCACACTCTCCAAAAAAAATACAAAAAAATCAAATTGAATCCATCTCAATTCAGTAAATCACAAACATATTTTTTACCACTTTTACTGAGACAACTAAAAATAAAGTGGAGTCCAATATAATTTTTTACATAGATTTTTTTTTAGTGTAGCATTATTCTTTTCATTATGTTACAATTCTATACATTATTTTGCTCCATAAAATGCTCTCTCTCTCTCTCTCTCTCTCTCTCTCTCTCTCTATATATATATATATATAGAACATATACACAAATATTTTAAAAAGTTCCAAGTCAAGCGATTTTCTTAGCGCGACAAAGAGAAACTGAGGAATCATCTCTCTTTGAACCCTCAGGCTTCCGCGCCCATGCAGGTGCTTGATCAGGTCCATAGCGATAATCATAAAAGAGCTCCTCGCCTGCTTCAATATGTTCTTTGGCGTAAATTCCAACACGGTGATCTCCAGCGACCAGCATTACCTGAATAAATTCAGTTAACGAAAAAAAAACACTAAGATTTACATGTTTGGTTTGGATTAAGGGAACTGTAAATTACTGAGGAAAGGAAACAAGGGAAGTGCATGGAAATTAATTTCAGCTCTTGCTTGGTTCAACAAAGGAAGATGTGGTGACGATGATAATCTTTTCTTCTCATTATTCACTACTAGGATTGGTTAGGAAATTGTTGTTGAAAAATGTATTTAGTGACAATTCTTGAGGCGCAATTGTCTGCTTGATGTTTGAAATTATCTGTTCAGAAATTATTTAGTTTATCAAATCCATCATTTCATTGAATAAAATTCGAGATCAAAATTAATTTCAAACATCACAAATTTCCTCAAAATTCCTTTGATTAATGATATCACTGTCACATTCAAAATCATGGAAAATAAATGCCTTACGTGAATCCAAATTTTTTTTTCTAATGACATTTTAAGCAAATATCTAATATGAAATTATTAAGTAAAAAGGTATTTGCATTCTTTCCAGCTTCTTTTATATCAAACAATGAGAAACAGTGGGTGGTGAATGCAACAGACCTTGGCATAGCAATTTGGGTTGGATGAATGATTGGCAAACTTCAGTTTGTCACCCTTGCGATAAGCATCCAATACAAACTACAAGCATGAAAGGTTAACCATTTCCTCAATACATTGTAAATTGACAAATAAAAGCTTTTCTCCATGTGTATAAGAACATTTTGGGGATATAAATACATACTACACAATTTAGTGTCACAACAACATCAAAACATAATAAAATTATGTATTTTACTTTTAAAAAAAGGAAAATTTTGCAATATTTTTGATATGATGTTATAAATATTGAAGTTTCAATATTTCATATGTAAATATACAAGAATTGTGTGGTATGTAATAAATCCTCCAAACATTTTGTATGCATGTGTATGTGAGAAAGATTTATGGCCATGCAACAGCACACCTGATCATTTAAATCAAACAAAAAAGATGAGTTTGCCCTATCGTATATCTTCCCACGTTTGTCTGCTTCCTTGTGGGAGATCAATTCGCCGGTGTATTCTCCAAGATAATCATTTTTGTTAACAGGGTTCTGAGAAGCCATATAACTATTATAACAATGATTACAAAGTAATTGAATTAAAGTGATCTTGCAAATTACATACCCTTATAAAAGCTCCCCATCCAGCAACATCAGATCTCGACAATAAAATCTGTGTTGAGATGCAGGTTGCAAAATTGTAATTTTAGTTTGAGCATAAACTACTATCATATATATAAACATAAACAATCGGCCTCACCCTCTGTTGCTGCTTTAAGAGGAGCTTCATGTTTCCACACTGATAGCCATCACCCAAAGATTGTGGCTCATCTAGCGAACCATCTCCACAGCTGCCGACAAAGTAATTGTTAGAACCATGTCTTTTTTTCCTTTTTTTTTTTTTTTTTTTTGAGCAATTTGCGTGCAATCTTTTGATTATTTAAGGAATAAAGACATAACTGAAATTTTACTTTTTATTGTTTAAAAAATAAAAGTTGGAGTAGCTCAGTGGTAGATAAGATTAGGAGAGTAAGATGGTTTGGCCATAAAAAAGTCCGTGATGACCCGATTAGAGAGATGACAGATTTCTTTATGTTAAGAAAGGTAGAGTAGACCTAAAAAAGACTTGGTTAAGATGTATAAAAATTGTTCTTAATATACTTGAATTAAATGAGAATTTGACACAATAGGACACAATGGAGACGAAGGATTCATGTAGCCGACCCCACCTAGTGGGATTAAGGCTTGTTGTTATTATTGTTGTATTGTTTAAAAAAAAAAACTTCAATATCGAGTATCTGAAATTGCATTTTTGTGAAGACGTATCAGAAAATGCACTTTTTATTAACCATTCTCTTCTGATGAAATTCTTTTCTTTAAGCCTACAACTTCTAGGCTACCAAATACAAGATTTAAGATGCCAAAGGCTATTCAACAGGCAAATAACTCCGAGAATTTTACAAATTTTTATGTTAGTCGAGAATAAAAAAGAAAGGAGCATGAAAATTTAATATCATCTATATTTTGCAGACAAATCATCACATCCTCAATAGCCAACATTAATAAAAATAATACTAAAGTCCAGTCCACATGAAAGTAAATAAACATTAATTTTCCTCAGTATCGTTTAACTCAATCCAGGTCATTCATGAAGAATTTTAAAAATTAAATTTCGTGATGTGCTGGAGACTACTTTTAAAAATTAAAGAAAACATATGTATTTTAATGCCAACAGGTAATTTATTAACATGGAAAGTGCTAGTGTAGTCAACATTAAAAAAATAGATAAGGCACGGTATACTTTCACCAATGTCTTGCAATTCATTTATCTTTCTATTTTTGCAAAACGGATATGTAGAGAGAATCCATTATCACCTCCAATAGTTATTAAACTTTACTATTTTTCCAACAGCTCATTGATTCAGCAGGAAAAATTTTAAAAACAAAAAAAAAGGAAAAAGAAAGAACAAGTTGAATAATTAAACACAGAATTCAGCAAACAAAAGAGCCCAATGTTTGGTAGTAGAAATGACCATAATATTTCTTAAATCTTGGACTGTAATATGGTTGCCCTCATGACTCATTTGGTTGCTGAAGTCCGAAAATATATTCTGAAAAATAATGACTATTAGATTACATCATTTAATTGGAAGTGGTCAGAAATCAATATAGATTTTCAACTCCATTAACACATTCAAAATCACTCTAAATTAAGGATTTTCTATTTCATGCTAAAAAATGAAAATTAAACTGTCACTTTTCTAATTATGTTTTTCATCTATGAACACATTCAAAATCAGACTCCAGTATAGCTACAAAAAATGCACCTTGAAAAAAGAAACCAGAATTCGCTGCTTTACCTGACCCAACAATTTCTGCAGACATCAGGATCACATTCACGACCTGCAGCAAAACAAGGGCACTGGCGGCTTCTGCATTGGCTCTTTGCACAGTGGCATCCTCTAAAGCGATTTTTGCAGCTCTTGGAACACCTGAGAAATTAGACGAATATTCAATGAACTCTAACCAGCATCCCCAAGACAACAACCTTGCTTCACCTATAAATATCTAACTAGAGCATAAAGCACATGTACATTAGGGAAATATTCTTTCCTATAGTTATCATAGCAATAATATAGAATAAATCAAAGATGTGAAAGAAAATTGCATAATAATTAAACAGGTACCCGCAGTACTTTTCACAGCAGGTTTCATTTTCCATGCAAGAGCATTGTTTCCCACACATTTGCTGGCAACCACAGGGTGTATATTGTTTACATGGTTGTTGCTTCCCATCACCTATTCTTTTCCGAATTGATGGATGGCCAGTAGATTTCCATGTGTATTTCAGCTTCCTAGCTCTGCCCCTCTTACGCCAGATCTTTGTCCTAGCTGGCATATCATGCTCCTATTACAAAAAAGAACAAGCTCATAAGATAACCAAGAAAACAATCAACTCATACATAACTAAAGAAACTCAATGAAGTTATTTCATAATCAGAAAATGCAAAGCATATCAAAGTTATGATAAATTGAATCAAATAAGAAAGGAAAGATAAGGGCTGCAAATGAATCAAATATTCAATAAGTTACTCATAATTTGGCTCAGTAAGAACTCATTCATAGTCGTTTGATTAATTAAACAAACAAGTTTGAACACCTTTGTAAATATTCAGTTGTTAAATGAACGAGCTTGAACAACTTATCGCTCGATTCATGAATAATATCATTTAAAACTTCTAAACAAGCTCGTTAACATAGGCTTAATTTAAAGCTCAATTAAATTTCGATTTAAAATTTAATTGAGGCTTAACTTAAGCTTGATTAAGGCTTAATTTAATGCTTGATTTATGAAGCTTAATTAAAGCTTATTAATATTTCCTGAATTAAATGATTGATTAATAAGTCTTAAAATAAAATAATAATTTATATTAGAATAAAATAAATTTTAAATAATATCAATTTATTTAATTTAGTATTTTTTTATTTAATTATTAATTAATTTTACTTCCTATTCTAAATCCCCCAAAAAACCTAAGGCCCAGAGTTGAGCTGCTTGATCAATAGGTTTATTAATAGTCTCAATTAAAAGCACGATAAGGCTTGTTCGAATAGCTAACAAAAAACTCAATAAAATAATAAAACTTGTTAATTAGCTCACTAAAGATCAAGTTGAGCTGCTCATTTAAGGCTTAACAAGCTCAGTTTAATAAGGCTATAAATTGCTCCTTTAAAAGCTTGATAATGATTAAATGAATCAAGCTCGAGCTAAGCTTAAACCAAGCTCAAACGAGGAATTTAAACGAACCAAATTTGAACACTATCCTAGAAGTTTAAATCGAGCTTGAGCTAAGCTTGAACAGGTTTTTGGTAAACGAGCTCAAGCTTGAACAACATCTTGCTCGGCTTAGCTCAATTTATTTGCAGCCTTGGATAGAGTTCATTTGTCATACCCTTTATAAAGCCTAGTACTATGCGGTTACAAATAAAATAGATTTATTTAAAGCCTAGCAAATTAAATGACTCAATATTGAATGAATTAACTTCTCAACAAGTTTTTGAAGTGGCCAAAAACATAACTTGATGAAAAGGCAAAGCTCTTTCTTCTGCATCAAAATAAATACTTAAAAAAGTTGAATTTACCACTAATATTTTTTTAACCTTAACATCTACTTTTTCAGTCAACAAAATGACCCCTCAAAAAAAAGCATGACCAATAAGAATTTCTAATGTGTTTATATATGTTGCGCTCTGAACAGCATAGCTTGCTTCACATAAGCAGGGAATGATTTGGGCTAAAATTAGTTATTTGATTTAATTTTCTGAACTTCAAGTTCTTCACTAACTAAAAGCTGTGCATCCAAATTTCTTCCATTCAAGCAACCTCATAAGATATGCATGTATGGAACAAATAAAGGGCTCAGTAATTTGCAAGGATTTTGAATTATGGACCTTGAAAAACTGTGTTCCAAAGTATGAATAACATATGAAAAAGAAATAATTCTATTAATAAGAAAAAGGATAATAACACACAGTAATAACACGATCACATCTTCCACTATCTTCCAAGCACGAACTAGTTAGTAAAGGTCTGGTCTGCAATGAAGCCCCATCATTAAACATGTATTTTGATACCTCAAGGCATGTCTTCAGTCCAGAAAGGAGGTTTCTTGCGATAAGACAACTGCAGATTCAAAAAGTGAATAATAAAAAGGATGAGCAGCGATGTCTGTCTACATGAGCATGCAAGCGAATTAAAGCAACATTGTGATCAATGAACAGTTTCAAAATCATGTTTAATCATCTTTTCATGGAATTATACGAAGCATTTTGATCTCATTCCCTGATATTGTTAGCATGCCCTACACAAATCAAACTTGGCTTAATTTGAAATAACCGATGCATGCAATTTATGCCAAAGAAAAACGCAAAAAACTATAGAATATTACATCGAATGCTCAAAAATTAGTTAAATGTTCTGTAAGAAATTCTAGAACGTTTACTGTAAAAATAACTATATACATGAGACAAATTGTTCACAACGCAGGAATGAATGGTGATGACCACTTCAAAGGTACCATAACAGCGATGGTTAAAAAAGACATTAATATAAGAGCATTGTTATAAAATTGAATATAGATTTGCTAAATAATTTGTTTAACCTTAGTACCAGCCAAACTGTTAGTCATAGATAGAAGTGAAGCACCTGTTCTTCCCAAATATTTCTATGCCCTTAAGACAAAGATCTTTCTCAATTACAGTCCAACCACAGGTCTGCTCCCTGCGGAAACTGGATAAGCTCCTTAAGAGGGAAACATTAGTATTCTTATTTACTTCTGTTTCCTTAATGTTGGAACCATAGTCGTTACCATGATCATCTTTCGTTAGAGATGCATATTCATTAGATTCATGTTGAAGCTGATTACAAGTTGCTGCCCCACCTTGACATCTCGTGTCAGGAAGTGAAGAGATACTTGTATGTAACATATCTCTCTCTGTACTTGTTCGAGAAAAATCTGATGCTGATATCTTTTTTTGCTTTTTATCAGCAGGACCGACATGTTTCCCAGAAGTTTGAGATTTCCCCAATGGCATATTATCCTGTTTCAAGTTCTTGCGTTTACCTACATTAACTACAGTTTTCAAGGGAAAATCAGGGACATTTCCCTCCATCCCTGAAGAAGAAATAGTATGGTGTGTTTTATTACCAACTATCTCCGAAGAAACAATGGTTAATCTATTGACATCAGAGCATAGCCCATTGGAAGGTGCAAGATTTGTGGCATCATCATCAGGATTTGAATCTTCAGACTCAGAAGGAGATTCAGATTCCAAATTCTGAATTTGCTTTGAGTCATAGTCATTTTCATTGGGAAATGGAACTTCCTCATTTTCTCTTGTCTGCAAATAATCAGAAAATGAATTAGCAACTGCATGTAGCATAAGACCACATACCCTTCATAAAAGCATATGGATCAAGTAATGGATGAGCCCACATAACCATACAAACCTATGCTATTTGTTTGGTATGATATACTGCAAGAAATTATTTAAATTCATTACCAGTATCATCATTAGCCTCATCCAACTATTTCAGGTTGACTTCATGAATCATCATTCTCTATACATTTCATTTCTAGAATAATCATCCAAATGAATACTCATTCTCTAATACTCAACCATTAATCATCAATGAATACTCAACCATTAATTTATCATCAACGAAGGTCATAATCATCACATATAACTGGCTCTTTGTATTTAGGTTATCTTATCTCTTGCCTTGAATATTTTATTTTTTTTATTTACTCCTTCCACAGTACTTATCCCATTATATAAATCATCAAAAGGTTCTACTCTCATTTTACTAACTAATCTCTATGCAAGACTTCTAGATCCCTTGTAGTTATTATAAGTTGGTATTTTATTTTATTTTTTTTCTTCTACACATTCATGACACATTTAAATTCTTTAATAACTTTATGTACATCCTCAAGTCAATATAAGTGTCCTTAAGTGCAATCCATTTCTACACTCTCTCAATCTAGGCAATCTTTTTAAAGCAATTAGAATTCTCATTCCTCATATTTCAAATCTTAAAATCAAGCCAAACTAACAAAGAATACCCAGAAAATTCTGTGTACACTAAATATACATTTGAAGAACATCAAGATGAGAATAAAAATGAAAAAGGGAATATATATACGAAATAGCAATGTTTAGCAAGACTCATTGTTAAGCATAAAAGCCATACTCTGAGATAACAATGTTTACTGCAGGGTTTCTTAGTTTCTTCAGGATCAGATCCATACGGCTGTTTTTCACTCTGTCAATAAAAAGGCTCCAATTAAACCAGCAAACACTTCATCATTCTTTTAAATAACAGTCATTGGAATAACCAACTCACTGCAGTAATAAGATTTTGAGAACAACCATGGAGACGGCAGTCAAATATCTGTTGAAAATAATATTGCTAGCAATGAGCAAAATCTTGCAAACAATAGAATTACCGCACAATCCTTCTAAAGAAAGATTAGTATGAACAAAAGAAAAGTACCAAGCACCGTCTACAGAATAAATTATCAAAGGAATCCAAAGCTGCATTAAGAGTCTTATCAAGAAGTGATTTGGACTCTGACTCACTTGAAACTTCAGCCATGCTCTCAGTATTTTTATTGTATTTTTCTAAGAGAGCTTCGTATCTTTCCTGCACATTGAAATGAGCGATGATAGGTATGGTAAGAGGGGAAAAATACAATAGTTTACTACTGTTGTATGCCCATACAAATTTAAGATTAGGCACTCTTCACTATTTGACAATTGGATTTGGGTTATGCTATATATTAATCGTTAAGGATAATTGCATTGATAATAGTTGATCAAGTGTTCTATATAATGTATTTTCATTCAGTGACGATTAAGTTACCTGGATTTCCTCAGGTAATGCTTCAATGAACTGACAGAGGATCTGCATGACTTCTTGATTTAGGCCATATTCCTGAATTGCCTTCCTACAATGATGATAATGCCAAGTTATAGTTCTATGTTTTAAGTAAAAGTAAAAACAAAAATAAGAAAAGGAAAACAGGTGAAAAATCTCCCCCCGCCCCACCCTTGTAGTTATTTAAGGCATTTGATACTAATGATCCACATAAAGTAATCATTAAGACAAGTAATCTTCCTAGATTAAACAACTGCAGAAAAAAATAATTTCTCCTTTTTAAAACAGCCTACAATGTGACTAATGCTCCTATAGATGATAATGTAGAATGTCTTAGAATCTAGTGTATATCTAACGCAAATATAGTATAAGGTCAAAAACAGAATACATGATCAAAAGTACACTAACTCTTAAGGGACATTTGTTAGCGAGCATTCATAATGCATGCATTTTGAGAATGCAAAGGAAAATGAATGCAGTGCATATTCTTATTTCTAAAAGTAGTTTGACTGCCTATATGACAAAGGAAATAGTTTTTCCCCTTTTTTTAGGTACAAAGTTTGGAGTAGGATACTCTACTGAAATGTAATTATAAGCTTTCCTCCTAACAATTTTTTAACTTTAATTTAAGATCTGTAGTTATGCAACTAATGGGACAATACCTATCTTCAATATGCAGAGATCAAGAGTAGTTCTAATGCAAGCAGATTGAAAAAACATGTTCCATGAATGGAAAAGGTAGATTAGTGGGAACATCATGACTTGTCAACTCTAATGTTAGAACCCCCAATGCAGCTTTAAAAATATGATCATTTCACTAACATTTCCTAAACTAATAATAAGATGCAAAGTTAAGACACCATGGGGAGATGAATGAAAAAGGGAAATTGAAGAAGGTGCAAGACAACTGATGGCATAACAACAGCATAGGGTTGAGAGCGCAGAATTGCACAATAATAAAAAATGCGTTTTCCCCAATTTTGAGGTATATCTATCTAATGGAAAGAGGAGGCATTTTAGTGGGACTAAATGGCTATAAATGATCATGAGACTTTTGTTTAATGTCTTTCAATGTGCATGGAGTTTTGAGTGAAAATGTGAGAGGAATGTTTAAAGGAATTTCAAGAATAATCCAAATTAGGCTAATTTGGACTAATTTGGAAGATCAAGTAAGAGAATTAATTTTAGTGATGTAAATAGTTTGAATTTGTAGCGAATGGTTATTTTAAGATATTAATTTGTGATTTTAAGTAAATGGTAAAAAGGAGAGGCCTTTGCAAGGGCATGGTGGAAAGAAGATTAACACTAATCCAGATTGGACAAATTTGAGCTAATTTGAAATATTTCTTTTGAGAATGAGTTTTAAGCAGCATAAATGGGGAAATGATGGTAAAGGTTATTTTATGATGTGAAATCATAATCTGAAGTAATTGGTAGAGTTTGATGGAGCTTAAGGTCTTGTAAAGATGTGAAGGATAAAACTACATAGTTGTCTGCCTATGCTTGGCACAGAGCTATTAAGGATGGCTTTGGAGTTGGTTTGAAGGTTTAAGTGGTGGATAGCTGGGCTTTGATGGTTAGAATGTAAATGTGTAAAGGTGATTGAAAAGAGATGATGAGAAGTTTAGAAAATAGTAACAAGATAAATAATCAATCCCACCAAAAAAGATCAAGATAAGCCACAAAGTACTAACAACAACAACAAGCCTTTATCCCACTATGTGGGTTGGCTACATGAATCCTTCTTCTTCATTGTATTCTATTAAGTGTCAAATTATCATTTAATTCTAATAAAATATGATCATTTTTTATACTACCTAATCAAGTCTTCTTAAGTCTATCCTCTACCTTTTTTCACATAGATCAAATATAATACATCTACTCCTTTAACTAGGTCATCAGATAGCCAACGTTTATGTGTAATAATTGGGACAAAAAAAGATTGTTTTTTTTTTTTTGAATCACAGCGTCGATTGAACCCGACACTGCGACCTGCGACAAAGAGGCACGAAATTTCAACCTTCACCAAAGTCGAGAGCGAGAGGGAGAGAGAGAGAGAGAGAGAGAGGGAGAGTGTGTGTATGAGATTGGAAAGGAGAAGCCACCCTACACCTTGCAACCTCAATCATTACATCAGACGAGACAACTATGCATGCCCTAGGTAGACGACTTCGGCCACACAAGCCGCCATCGCTAAGACCAAGCCAGCAAACCTCTGTTGTTCGAACTCCGCACGAATTTCCTGAGGGGGTGTAGCCAAGAAAGAAAGAAGTGAGGCAACCAAAACCTAAGGCTTGACCTTGCGAGCCCTACAGTTGGCCGAGAAGAGGAAGGGAGAGGGAATCAACTTGTGCGAGAATGAAGAAGAAGAAGGAGATCAATCCTTGTTCTTCTATTGTATCGGTTGATTTAAGTAGAGGACGGGCCTAGGTTAGGGCCAAACCAAAAAGCCTAAAAGGTAAGGCTTATTTATAAATGTAAATAGACTTTTGACTAAATTGTGCTCCATGTAATATATAACACTCAAATTCAATTTTGAAATAATAATTATTAAACTTATTAAGGATTGGTACTAAAGAGAGAGATTCAACGGGGATAAACAAATTTCACAAATTTATAGGTATGATTTTATAATTTCAATTTTACATAGTGTATGTTTTAATCATATCAAAAGTCATGTAGATTAATCATGATCATGTTGAAATATTAACAAAATTAACTAAATTGAAACATACAAATGAGATGCTAGATTTGAGGCTTATGAATGAGATAGATGTAGAGATAATATGATTTATTTTATTAATAAAAAGCAATCATAATTTCAGCAGTCCCATATGTATAGTATAGATCAAAGTTAGTTTATTAAAACACCAAACATTTATATGTAAAATATAACCTTAAATATTGTCTTGACATTTAGCTTAATAAATGTAAATAAATATATTATATATTACAATTTATAATAATATAAAAACTAGTTTTCTTATGGATCTTATGAATAGAAATTTATGAGGTGGATAAAAGAAAGAGGAATTAATTTAAAAAATTAATTGAGAAATTAAGAAGAAGATACATAGATCTTCTCACAAGTAAATTTTAGAAAAATAGAAAAATAATAAATAATTTTTTTACACGTATATTAGTTGAATCATAATTTAAATTTAATAATGAATAAAATGAGTATGATAATTGAAAACAGAACTAAATAAATTAAAATATTTTAGATATAAATACAATAATCTAACAAGAATGAGAAGTTGATTTAGAAATTTAAATATTTCCAGCTAACTAATTAAGAAAAAGAGAATAAAAAATTTTATTATAAAAGAGATTATGTTTCAATATTTAATATACATATGTAATTAAATGTATTAATCAAGTTAATACTCTTATTTATAGCCATTTCAATTAAAAGAAATAATTTTCAAACGGAAGGAGATCTAAAGAGTTTCACATTAGAGTATATTATTATATTCCTTCATTATAGTAAAATTTATTTCTTTCTTTTGATTAAATATATTTATATATTGATAGATGTGATAGAAAATGCTTCTTTACTTAATTAGTGATTCATTTATAATACTTCTCTCATATTGAATAGACAGCTTAAATGTTAGTAATACATGTCTACATATGTTCTCATAAATTCATTTTTTTATGTGTTGAACTAACATAAACACCTTCATAAATACATGATATAATTGAAATATAGATTAATGAAACTCAATATAAAATGAAGTAATAATTATGTTATGAATGTGTATGATTTGAAGATAGAGTTCACTCCCTTATGATATTGGCTAGGGATGTAATGTATCCGTGCACGCAAATAAAAATGGAAATAGAAATGGTTGCATGTTCATTGAATAGGTTTGGAAAATGTTCTATTTAGGATAAGTTCTTTAGACTGTGACTCCTGTGATGATTAAAAGAATAAAAGAATAAAATGTTTATACCAATTAAGTAATATTTGCTTCATTTATTTCTTGTATGTCAAACTGTTTAAGCACGTTTTATTTATATGTCCAATTTATTATTTAAACTGTCATGTATATTAATTCTATGATTTTGTTTTACTATAATGTAGTAACATATTTATCCACTGAACATTTACAAATTATTCAAAATTTTCAGGTAATCCTCTAAATTAAATGGATAATAAAAGAGAGGATTTTATTAACAGATGCATAGAGACTTTAGGAGAATGGTAATTAAGTAAGCTTATGTTTTATATAATTTTAATTATGGATGTTTGTACTTTTAGTTGGCTCTTATGAATATAAAAAATATTTTATATTTTATACTCTCTAGAATGTGTTTAAATTTAAGTAGAATCTTTTCCGTCGAATCGTCCGTTCCTGTCTTAGTATTCCAAGTGTCTAGGTCAGGTTGTGACAAAAGTGGTATCGCTCAAACTAGACTTAATGATATAAATCAAGATCAAAATCAAAGCCATCAAGAAGATGATAAATTCTATAAAGAGACTTATATTTGATTATGTTAATTAATATATAATAGTTATAAATAATTTGTGCTTCTTAGGGCAATAAAACTTAATCGGGAAGATACTAGAGATGATAAAAGAGAGGTATGAACTACTAAGCAGTAGAATTTAGTGCAACCACCTACACTTACTAAAGATACATTTGCTCAAATGATGCAAGAAATGACAAATAATACGAAATCAACAGTCTCAAGTTAGTGGAAGTGGTGGATCCCATATGGATAAATATTTTAAATTATTTCAAGACATGAGACAATCTCTCTTTTCAAGAACAAGACCTGTGGAGGCTGAAAATTGGTTGATGAGAATAGAAAAAGTCATAAATAGTTTGTCATATCCACCATAAAGAAGAGTCATATGGACTTCATTTACTTTTGAGGGCAAAGCTCAGAGATAGTGGGCAAGGGCAGTTATAAGAAAAATTTGACAGATGATCTTGCATTTTGGTTTTATAGAAAGATTTTGTGAAGACTTTTAGGAATTAATTTGTACCTCTCTCTCAACCAGAAGACAAACGCAAGATAAATTTATCAGACAGACGCAGGGTGATTGTTCTATAATGCAGTATGAAGCTGAATTCACCATATTTTTCAAATATACATCTCATCTGATTCTAAATGTAGAGGAGAAGTGCCACAGATTTTTGTATGGACTAAGGATGTAATTAAGCAACCTTTAAATCCTCTGAGCATTAATGACTATTTTGTCCTAGTAAAGAGAGCCAAAAGAATAAAGATGGACTTGCAGGCTATTTAAAGGAGGCGAGATATTCAAAAAAGAAAGAATGATAACAAGTCAATGTATGGGCAGAGCACTCAGTCTGAAAAGTCAAATTGGAAGAAGCTTAAGCTTAATAATACTATCAATAGTAATGTTATTATATGTCCAAAATGTGAAAGAGCTATAAAGGAGAGTAACTTTAGGCACAAACACTTATTTTTGATGCCATCAGCCAAGACATGGCAAGATCTTATCCTACTTTGGGCTAGAGACCTTGAGCTGAAACCAAGATAGGTGTTCCAACTCCTCAAATGATTGTTGGTAGACAAAGAATGAGTGAGTCAACTGCATCAGTTTCTATCTCAAAATCAAAACTAATAAAATACAGCCTCGAGTAGATGCACTCACACTGCAAAAAACAAAAGACTCGTCTGGCATCATTACAGGTATGTCTTTATTTAACTAGTTTTGCCAACATTGTATTTTGTACTAGATTTTTATATCTATTTATTAAAAGTACTATCTCTATTCAAAATAAATTGATTAGAATTTTATTTGATACTGAAGCATCACACTCATTCATATCTGAAGAATTTGTGAGAATTATGGGATTGAATATCCTAAAAATGTCTATAGTATTATCAGTTGCAATACTAAATGGGTCTTATATGGATGCTAATAAAATCTATTATGTGAATTTAATTATTTGTGAAAGAAGCTTGAATGAAAATTTAATAGCACTGGCGTTATCTGTATTTGATGTGATCCTAGGGATGAATTAACTATCTAAATATCATGCTACTATAGATTATTATAAAAAGATAGTCAAATGATGTTACAAAAGAGGTAAAAAAGTTGGAAGATATACCAGTAATAAAGAAGCATCCAAAAATCTTTTGGATAATTTACCAAGTTTGCCTTTAATTAGAGAAATAAATTTTTCTATTAAATTAATTCAAGGTGCATAACCTGTAGCAAAAGCACCATATAGAATGATGATCAAGTAATTGCAAGAATTGAAGAATCAGCTATAAGAACTATTGGAAAAAGGCTTTATCAAGCTTAACACATCACCTTAGGGGGTTTGTAAAAAGAAATGTACATATTATAGAGAGTTGAATAAACTCATAGTGAAGAACAAATATCTCATGTCAAGAATTGATGATCTATTTGATCAACTGGAAGAAGCTTCAATTTTCTCTAAAATTGACTTAAGATCAAATTATCATCAGCTACATATTAAAGAAGAAAATATACCAAAAATAATATTCAGTACAAGGTATGGACATTATGAGTTTGCGGTAATGCCTTTTGGCTTGACCAATGCTCCAGTAATATTTATGAATCTTAGAAACAGAATCTTCAAACTATTTTTGGATCCATTTGTGATTGCATTCATAGATGATATTCTAATATATTCTAAATATGTAGTAACCCATACAAACCATCTTTACATTGTTCTCCAAACTCTGAAAGGGAATGAATTATATACAAAATTTTCAAAATGTAAGTTTTAGTTAAAAAAACATCTTATTTTTGAAACATATGATTAGTAATAAAGGTATTTCAGTAAATTAAAATAAGGTCAGAGTAATAACTGAATGACCCAAACCAATAACCACAAAAAAGTCGGTTTAGGATTGCTTATAAAAAATTTTGAGAGTTTTCGATTACCATGTTATTATCTAAATTAATACAAAAAAATAGAAATGAATGTCGGAGTGAAATTAAAAATTATCAATATCGCCAAGATTAACTATTTCATGGGGAGATGAATTTTAGATTTTAGTGATGCATTATGAGAGGTTTGGGATGTACTTATACTAATCTGGAAGCGGAATAGCTTATGCCTAAATTGAAAAATCATGAAAGAAATTATCCAACCCATAATCTGGAGTTAACGGAATTGTATTTGCATTAAAGATTTGGAGACATTACTTATATGGGGTAGGGGTGTGCGTTTGGTTGATTTGGATGGATTGGATGATAAATTTTTAAAACCAATTGGTTTTGGATTCCTAAAAATATTGAACCAAACCGAAAATAAATTCAAAACCAAACAAACCGAATATTAATTTAGTTTATATTTGGTTTGGTTTTGGATAAACCGAAGTTGTATATTTAAAATTATTTGCATAAATTTTTTTGTATAATGAATAAGCAATAAGAAAAATAATATAAATATAATAAAAAATATAATTAACTACTTCATGTGCAAAAATAAATATTTAAAACTAATTTTTACTTACCTTAACGATGTTTTCAACTTAAAAGTTGATGGAACCATATTATCATATTATGAGACCAAAATCTTTTGAAAAATTGGATAATGGTTCTTCAAAAAGCACCTACCAAGTATTAAATAAATAAATAAAAAAAAGTGTATAATATATAAAGCTATTACACATAAATTAATAATAAGATTATATATATAATTACTTTGATTTATTTGGTTCCATCCAAAATTTTATTTAACAAACCGATCCAAAAACCAAAAACCAAAGTTTTCAATAATTAAAACCAAAATCCAAATTACTAAGTTCAAAACCAAACCAAATTACTCAAAAACTTCGGTTCGAATTAGTTTTTTGGTTAAAACCAAATAATGCACACCCCTAATATGGGGTGAGATGTGAAGTTTTCACTGATCATCAAAGCCTAAAATATATCTTCACTTAGAAAGAGCTAAATTTGAGGCAAAGGCATTGACTAGAACTAATCAAAGATTATGATTTGAATATTCAATATCATCCAAGAAAGGTGAACGTCATTGTTGATGCCTTAAGCAAAAAAACATCGATTAGTGCAAATTGTTTGATTTTTCAGAAAGAGTTGATTCAAGATTTGGAGTAGTTAGAAATTTCAGTTAGCACACATGATAGAGTTATATTATTGAATCAAATGGCTATACAATCGACTTTGAAGGATATGATACGATGTGCTTTATCTCAAGATGTTGAATTTCAGAAAATTAAATCTGGTGGAAGTAGGCCATATGGAAGATTATGAAATTGGTGGAGAGAAATTACTAAAATATAGAGGCAGGGTTTATATTCCAAATGTTGGAGACTTAAGAAAGGCATCCTATATGAAACACATTTCTCTAACTATACAATTCATCAAGATAGTAATAAGATGTATCAATATCTTAAGAAAATATTTTGATGGTCAGGGATGAAGAGAAATGTGGTTGAGTTTGTTTCCAAATATCCAACATGTCAAATGATTAAAACTGAACATTAGAAGCCAAATGGATTTTAACAACCCTTATCAATACCTAAATGGAAATGGGATGACATTATTATGGAGTTTGTGATTGGCTTACCTAGATCCAGACGAAGATATTATGTTATTTGGGTCATCATTGATCGATTGATTAAGTCTACACACTTTCTACCCATTAAGCAATCCGATGTTATTGAAAAGCTAACAAAAATTTATGTTGATGAAATTATAAGATTGTATGATGTGCCAAAGTCTATAATATCTAATCGGGATGGAAGATTCACATCCAGATTGTGAAGAAAAATTCAATAAACTTTAGGTACCAAACTCATTTTTAATACTATATTCCATCTTCAAACCGATGGTCAATTAAAAAGCAAAATTTAGATACTAGAATATTTGCTTAGGCTTTATACACTTGATTTTGGAGAAAATTGAGAATCACACTTGCCTTTGATTAAGTTTCCCTACAATAATAGCTTTCAAATTAGTAGTATGACTCCTTAAGAAGCATTATATGAAAGAATAAGCACAACACTATTTTATTGAGTGAAAACAAAGGAAAAAAATTATTAGTGCAGATTTGATAGATGAAGCTACTGAAAATATCCAATTGATTCGTGACAAGTTAAATGTTATTCAAAATAAGAAGAGAAAATATTGATTTGAGTCAATAGAATTTGAAATGGAAGAATTTGTATTCCTTAAAATCAGCATAATGAAAGGTGGAAAATGCTTTGGCAAAGTTAGGAAGTTGAGTTCACACTATATTGACCCCTATGAAGTCATTGAGAGAGTTGAGAAGTGGCTTATCAACTTGTTTTACCTACACATATGTAAGAAGTATACAATGTGCTTCACATTTTTCTTCTACGAAAATATATTACTGATGAAGTCAACAAAGCTATTTCTAATCCTATTGGCATTTAACTTGATCTTACATTCGTGGAGGAGCAAGGAAGAATTATAAGATATGATCTTAAGCAACTCAGGAATCGGGCAATCCCTTTTGTTCGTGTGTAGTTGAAGCATGGATCAAAACAAGATGATACTTAGGAGAAAGAATCAAAAATACGATAATGCTATCCACATCTTTTCAATTAAAGGTATGTTCATTTCTACTTTAGTCATTAAATTTTGAGAATGAAATTTTTATAAGAGAGAATGATTGTTATAACCAAGACAAAAAAAGGGATTATTATTTCTGATTTGCAGCATCGGTTCAACTCGATGCCACGACCTTATTGAACCGAGAGGCAGGAAAATTCGGACTTAACTGAAGTTAAGAGTGAGAGAGGGAGAGAGAGGGAAAGTGTTTGTATGAGATCGAGAAGGATAAGCTGCACTGCACCTTACAATCCATGAGGTGACAACACTGTGCGAAACAACTTGCGTGCTGGCCTTTGTCAAGCAAAACAATTTCTCACCGCTGACACCAAGCCGAGTTGTCGCTCAAATCCCACACGAGTTTCCAAGGAAGAAGAAAGAAACCAAAACCAAAGGGTTGACCTTGCGAGCCTTGGAACCGGCTGAGAAGAGGAAGGGAGAGGGAATCAGCTTCAGTGAGAATGAAGAAGAATAAGGGAGATTGATCCTTGTTCTTCTAATATACCAGCATGATTTGAGCAAAGGACAGGCCTAGGTTGACTCCAAATCAAAAAAGCTAAAAGGTAAGGCTCATTTATAAATGGAAATAAACTTTTGACTAAATTATGCTCCATATAACATATAAAACTCAAATTCAATATTAAAATAATGATTATTAAACTTATTATGGATTGGTACGAAGGAGAGAGATTCAACGGGAATAGATGAATTTCACAAATTTATAAGTATGATTTTATGATTTCAATTTTACATAGTGTATGTTTTAATCATATCAAAAGTCATATAGATTAATCATGATCATGTTGAAAGATTAACAAAATTAACTAAATTGTAACCTATGAATGAGATGCTAGATTTGAAATTCATGAATGAGATAGATGTAGAGATAATATGATTTATTTTACTAATAAATAGCAATCATAATTTAACTCTTCCCTTGCATATAGTGCAGATCAAAGTCGGTTTATTAAAACATCAAACATTTCTATGTAAAATATAATCTTAAATATTGGCTTGACATTTAGCTTAATAAATATAAATAAATATATTATATATTATAATTTATAATAATATAAAAACTAGTTTTCATATAGATCTTATAAATAGAAATTTATGGGGTGGATAAAAATAAGATGAATTAATTTAAATATTAATTGAGAAATTAAGAAAAAGATAGATAAATCTTCTCACAAATAAATTTTAAAGAAAGGGAAGAATAATACCTAATTAAATTACACATATATTAGTTGAACTATAATTTAATTCAATAATGAATAAAATGAGTATGATAATTCATAATTGCACAAAGTAAATTAAAATATTTTAGAATATAAATAGAAACAATCTAAACAAGAATAAGAAATTGATTTAGAAATTTAAATGTTTCCAACTAACTAATTTAGAAAAAGAGAATAAAAAATTTTATTATAAGAGAGTTATGTTTCAATATTGTATTTACAAGTAATTGGATATATTGATCAAGTTAATATTCTTATTTATAGGCATTTCAATTAAAAGAAATAATTTTCAAAGAGAAGGAGATCCAAAGAGCTTCACATTAAAGCGGATAATTATATTCCTTCGTTATGTTAAAATTTATTTTTTTCTTTCGAATAAATGTATTTATATATAAATATATGTGATAGAAAATGTTTCTTTACTATAATTAGTGATTCATTTTTTTATACTTCTCTCATATTAAATAGGCAACTTAAATATTAATCATACATATTGCTACATATGTTCTCATACAAATTCATTTTTTTATGTTTTGAACTAACATAAATAATTTCATAAATACATGATATGATTGAAATATAGATTGATGAAACTCAATATAAAATGAAGTTATAATTATGTTATGAATATGCATGATTTGAGGATGGAGTTTACCTATTGTCTGCCATTGAATGAGTTTGGAAAAGTTCTTTTAGGAAAGATTTTTTAGACAGTGACTTCTATGATGTTTAAATAAAATAAGAAAATAGAATGTCTATACAAATTAAGTAATATTTGCTTCATTTATTTCTTGTATGTCAAACTATTTAAGCACATTTTATTTATATGTCCAATTTATTATTTAAATTATCATCCATATTAATTATGTAGCATTGTTTTAACTGTAATGCAATAACATATTTATCTACTAAATATGTAATTTATTTGCTAGTTGTTGCAAAATTTTTCAGTAATCCTCCAAATTAAAGGGATAATAGAAGAGATGATCTTATTTACAAATGCAAAGGAATTTCAAGAGATAAATAATTAAGTAAGCTTATATTTTACATAATTTTAATTGTGGATGTTTGTACTTTTAAATAGACTTGAGTAATATATAGATTAAATTTTTAGTTGGCTCTCATGAACTTGAAAGATATTTTGTATTTTATAGTCTCTTGGATGTGTTTAAGTAAAATATTTTCCGTCTAACAGTTCATTCTTGCCTTGGTATTCCAAATTTTCGAGTCGGGTCATAACATTATGTGAACAAACCATCTAAGAAGACTCTCGAATCTTATCTGCCACTGGTACTACTCCGACCTTTTCACATATATATTTGCTTCGCATTTTGTCTCTAACTGTAAAGCCACTCATCCACCTGAGCATTCTCATCTTTGCAACACTAAACTTAATTTTATGCATCTCTTTTACAGGTCAATATTATGCACCATAAAGCATTGCAAATCCCACCACCATCTTATAAAATTTTTCCTCAAGTCTAAACAGTACTTTCCTATCACACAACAAGTTCGATGCATCCCTCCATTTCAACCATCCAACTTGAATTCTACTAATAACAACTCCATCTATACCACCATCACTTTAAACAACAGACCCGAGATATTTAAAACATTCACTCTTGTTAATGACTTAGTTCACCCATTATCACTACTCTGCCATTAGATTTTCTACAATTAAGATTACACTCCATATATCTGATTTTAGATCTACTCAAACGACAGCCTTTAGACTCTAAAGATGACTTCCATAATTCAAGTTTTTCTTGAACATCTTCTCTAATCTTATCAACAAGAACATCAGCATACACCATAGTACATCCTCTTGTAAATGTCTAGTAAGAATATCCATAACTAAAGCAAAAAAGATATGAGCTTAAAGCCAATCCTTGATGCAATCCAACTAAAATAGGAAAATACTTGGTCAAACCTCCTTGTGTTTGAACACAAGTAATAGCTCTGTTATGCATATCATTAATGACTTGAATACAATTAAAATTAACTTATTTTTTTTCTAGAATTCTCCAAAGTACTTCTCTTGGAGCTTTAACATATGCTTTCCGAGATTAACAAATATCATATGTAGATCCTACTTACTCTCTCCATACTTCTCCATCAAACCTCTCCATAAATGTATATCATCCATAGTAGGCCTACCAAGCATAAAACCAAACTGAACCTTCATATCACATCAAATCCTATGCTCAATTACTCTATCCTATAATTTTAATATATGATGTATTAACCTAATTCTCCTTTAATTTGTACAACCTTGTGCATCACCATTATTCTTAAAAAAGGAACTAACAAACTATTTCTCCACTCATCTGAAATATTTTAGTCTTTAAAATATTATTAAAAAGATTAATAAGCCAAGAAATTCCTTGATCTCCTAAGCATTTTCACACTTTTATTAGAATATCATTAGGTCCTACTGCTTTTCCACACTTCATTTTCTTTAAAGTCTCTCCAACTTCGATTTTACTAATACAACAATAAAACAAAAATCTCAATTACCATAGGCATATCTTATAACAAAATAAAAGAATAAAACAACTATGGAAATTAAACAACTAAATTAATATCAATTCATGTCATCTCTGTATCCAATAAATATAGACTTTCAAATTTTTAATATATGGTGGTAAATATTTGGATCATTGGGCTGTTGAGTGGTTGGGAGGTCTCAACATATGAGCCAATGAAGCTTTCAAGATGCTCCTCTACATTATAATAATACAGAAATTTCTAAAACATCAAAACGTGTTGCCTTACTCAGCATCGAGGCCAAAATAACTTTTACCACAGTATATGGTAATTCTCCTGACAGCTTGATGTTCAAGCACTGCATGCTTGAAATAATAAAGCAGAAAATCACACAGCCCAACCCAATAAATTAGTTGCTTAGTAATTCTGCCCTCTTTTCTCAACATTTTTTAGGCAGAACTTCAAATGGCTTTGTAACTAAAACATCAGATGCACTGCGGAATCTTCCAGCCTAGAAAACCATCCATAACAAATAACCTTGAGAGAAGAACAGTTCATCTAAAATAGAGCATAATATGGCAGATGAAAAATTCAAATGATTTTTGGTATCTATAGAATTAACTCCAAAAATTGGCATGCATGTGTGAAACAAATAAAGCTTACCACAGAATCAGGTCTTCTCCTTCAGAGAAGTCATGTTTTTCATCCTCTGCCTCCACAATCTCTTCTTCACTATCACTACATATAAGCGTCTCATTCCCATATGGATCATAATATATCTGCCTCCTTCCAAGAACAGACTGATCCTCTGCCATTCGTTGGTTCCTGTGTTGTGTCAGCGAAACTTTTACTAAAAAATAGCAAAAAATATAAATATAAGTGACACAAGGTTGGAAAACATTTATTTCAAGATATCCTAGTAAGTTTAAGGATGCGAAAACAGATATTCAATGTTAGGAGCCAGATGCTTAAAAGTAAATCACATTCAAACAAATATAAAGGTACACAAATGCTCAAAACTAGTCGTTGGTGTTGCTTTCTGTTACTATTAAAATCCCCTATACATTGAGCATTTATTTTCTAGAGTTCAACCATAAATCTTCTCATGCTGAGATATAAAATCTATCATAATATTCTAATACAATATTTTTCATGATAGAGGACAGTAGAACTGCATTGTTATAATAGAGGCCAAAAGAAATAAAAAGGCTCATTATGTTGTATGCAAAGTCTCCTCTAATCAGAAAACGTAATTCATGATCTCACTTGCTAAAATTCACTTGAAAAAAGTTATGAAGACAAAAGTTCGCAAACAAACTAAAGTTGCGCTTCAAGCCTTGCAAACTTAAAAGACTAAATAATAAAGTTTAGGTGTTAGATATGTAAATACATAAGAATTGTGTGGTATGTATGTAAATCCCCCTAGTAAAGGAAGATTTACATACATATCACAATAAGAAAAGTTAAAAAGTACATAGTTTCCAACAATAACTATTTCCAGGAAAATTTTGAAGCATATTGCTCAAACTTAGACATCTAGGAGCGAGACAACAAAAGCGACGCAAACCTAACCTAGTCAGAAAAATCCAAGTGGTATAGGGCGGTATCTTCTCCACAAAAGGAAGCTTGTTGAGGCGAACCACGGTCTTCACTCCACAACTGCTTCCGAACACTATCGAAGCCGAAGCCAAAATCTCCTCCTGGCTACTAGCAATCTCCTTATCAGGCTCCCACGCACTAAGCCGACAAAGAGGATTCACCAGCCGAACCGAAAGCAAAGTTTCCGTCTCCATGGGCTCCCGCACCTCTTGCTTCACCTTAGACAATTCGAAGATATGGGAAGTGTGAACCTCCAGATTCTTCCTATTCTTCAGTATCTTTTCCTGTTATTTTTCAAGATAACATCGCACTCAATTCCACGGATTTTAAGGAATTTGCCGAAAATGAAAATAAAGGATGAATTACTCGAACTGCCATTAATCGGGAAGCTTGTACTTGCTTCTTAAGCTGGGAAAGCTTCCATGAGATGCCTGCAACGTATTCCTTCTCCTGCACTCCCGTGAGAACAAGAAAAAGGTTGGAGAGATTGAGAAACGTTTAAAACGGGCATCTTTCACCTGGTATAGAATTATGAAGAGAGATTCTCCACCTTGGATCGGCTCGAAGAAGAATCGCTGGCTCTGGAGGAGTTAACCATGGCTGCCGTTGAGAGAGGAGCCTGTCCAGTCCTCCACGAGACAGACGATTCCCAGCACCGAAAAAGACTAACGTAGAATCCTCCCTTTGGCTTGAAAAAATCACATCGGCCCAAATGCAGGTGTGACGGGGCTAAGGTTACCTCCAAGTTGGAGTTATAAATAGAAATTAGAAAATCTTCTATATTCAAGGTTAAAAAATTTATACATGAATAAATATTAAAAATTATAAAACATATCATAATTATTAAATTTTATCAAATTTAGAAAATTGAACTTATATCTCATAATTATAAAAAATTTTAAAATATATATTTGTTTTTGTTTCCTTGAAAAAATATGATGAAAAATTCATCTTGAAATAAAAGACCTCTACTCATTATAAATAGTAGTTGAAGCTCTTGTTGAATAATTACGTGATCTTTCAATCATCATGGTACCTTCTCAATATACAATGATCGCAGAGTATGTAAATGCAAGCTATGATAAAATGTCATGAAAATAGTCTCTTTGTTCCTTATATGTTCAAGATTAATGATATTATATTTTTGATTATTTAGCTTTGAATGCATTATTCTCAATTTAAACCCTGAAATCAATGTCATTAAACATTACAACACCTACTATAAACTTGCTAGAACATTTGAACCATCTTAGAATCATGATCACATATTTATCAGCCCCCCTTAAAACATGATCGAACATTTCAAACCATGATTGAACCAACTTAAAGCATGGTTTGATCATGTTTAAAGAATGTTTGATTAATGTTCAAAGGAAATTCAATCATGGTTCTTTTATTGCTCATTCTCACCTTCAAAATTTCTTCATTTCAGTTGTACTACTATTTATACAAATATCTACTCTAATCTTACCTATTAAGAACTTTATTTACATTTAGAGATATGGTATTATCAAGATAATTGTCAAATAATTTGAGGCTAAAGTTTTCCTTAACAATGCTCAAACATTCCCTTGCTTGAGTTATAATTCTTTAGGACCTTAACTCATCATTTATTCCTAAAGATGATTGGTAATGATAATGGTGAGGGCTACTACATCATTTCAACATTTTAGATAAAGACATAATATTTTACAATACTAAGTTTGCACTAATCATTGTATTGGAGTTTGGAGAATACCCATCTTAGGTGGAATATCAATATAATGAACAAGAATAAGAGTAATCTATTAGATATTACTTTGGGAATTTAGACTTAGAAGAGTATTTTTAGAGTATAGTGAGAGGGATGATGTATGTAATCATGCATTATATTTATTAATACATGGTAACATCCACAAACATGATAAACACAATGTTATTTTTATCGAGATACACGGATTACTTGAATAAATAAGTTTTTTTATACCAATGGGCTAACATATAATGGGATAACACACTAAGAAGTTCAAAAAGAGATATGGTGGATTATGAAACTCATGTTCTAAAGAAGAATGTCTTAGCACAATACATAATAACTTGATATTGAACATCACTACAACACTATGCTTAGAAGCCAGTTTTGTGATTGAAAATGGATGTGTTGAGTTCTTTAGTAAGAAATCACCAAATATTTTGAATTGAGGAGCAAGAAGGCTAAGATTTCTTATTAATATTGATAAATACAAATGTTATAAGTGTAATTCATTATTTTAAGCTTTACAAACTTCTTTTATTTTATGAGGTTAAGAGAGAACAAATATGTCACACCCCAAATGACCCCCCTATTCTAGGGTCACCAGGAATGTAATAGAATGACATTGATTACGATTCCACCAACACGCTCCAATATGTGATCAATAACAAGTGAAATTTGTATCTCATCAAATCATCATAAAAAAATTCATATATTGATTTTCTTAACTAATTAATTCATATCATAAAATTGGAAGCATGAGAATCTTCAAGTTTGTACACAAATACAGAGCAACTAAAGGCATCAATAATAAAATTTTGTACGTACCCAAAATGCCTTTATAATCTTTCAAAATTGTACAAATCAACAAAACTAACTAGCTTCTACCCACCTCTTCCTTGCCTGAAATTACCAACGGGTATCATTATAAGTCAAAGCTTAGTGAGACAAATAAAGAAGCTAACAATACAAGAGAAATAAGGCATGTACATTTAAAATTTGTAAAAGTAAGAGTGGTAAAAATATGTCAAAAATGTAACTAAATAATATTCTATAAAGTAGTATTGTATAAATAATTTATCATTTCATAGAGTTGATTATTATTTATTATTTAATGAAAGCAATTTCAATTCTATATCAAAATATTTCCCAAGAAATGTCATTTATAATTGCATGAATTTTGACTTTCATAACATAAGGGTCGTCACCCGCCGTACTAAAGTTGTTGAAGGTAAGGCGTCGCATATACTACCCTAATACACACGCTCAATGGCCCCAACCTCAATGTCAGAGTCGGGGATGCTATGATCCCATATTAAAGGATTATCTCGTCAGAACTTTTGCCTATCTGCGCAGATTTTATAACATAGTATTCCTATCACAATTTCTTGACATTTCTCTGTTTATCACATCACATCATTTAGCAATTAATAATGAATATTTTAAAATATTTCCATATGCATAACAAGATCATATGATATTAAGTTAATTGACTAACTGGCTTATAATCATTGTAAATCAGTAGTAAGCATTTATATTTGCATAAAATATGACAGAAATATCTATATGTCATTCATACAGTATTAATAAAATTAGTAAAAATCAGTAGAAATAATGACATATACTAGGACTATAGAAACTAAATTTAAATTAGCAATTATGTCTATATGTCGATGATATGCACTTCCTGAGTACACAACTTATAATTGAATAACTCTTCTGAATACATGAAATTCATAAATAAATTTAACATAGTAATATCACCAGCTTAAACTTCCTTCTTACCTGAAATTGATGTCTCCTCATATCATCTTTGTATTACCCAAAAGCATGACTCCGAAGTAATCTTAACTAATGTCAATACTGTTACCTGATTAAATTAGCATAATAAAGTTAACAAAAATGCCAATACAATTTCCCCTCATTCTAATTCACAATCCAATATCGGTCCTAGTAGGAAATGAAAATATGAAAAATTCTGCATACTCACCCTAAAAAAGCAATTATTCCAGCATTACTCTAACTTCCTATCACAATTTTCTCGCACTGGAAGGCTGAAGGAAATGGAATAGAAAGAAACTAGCAAGTCAGAACTCCGGGCTACCTCCCATCGGTGGGACCCGAATGCTAACCATGAGCCAGCCGACTCACGGAACCCTCATCCCGCTGCCTGATTTGCCTCCGGACGCAGTCAAGGAGAGCGGCGCAAGAGACGGATTTCTCCGCTCGCGTGGTCAGCATCATGGGAGGCATCCAGTTGAAGATGAATCAGGCGGTTCCGTGGTGAAGGGCGAAGAAAAAAAGAAGGAAATTACCGATGCGGCTTGGAGGAAATGAAATAAGAAAGCTGCGGGGGTATACCTTTTGATCCCGGCCAAACACACGTCAAATTCCTTAATCCATCCGCTGCATGGCAAGGAAGTGGGTTTCGGTGCTACAGTAATATTGCTACATTAACATTGCTACAGTAACATCGGATTAATTAGATAAAAAAATTAATTAGGAATTACCTTAGAGTAAATTAGCTAATTTTTTTTTGATATTACAATTTCCCCCTCTTAAAAAAATTTGTCCTCAAAATTTCTTCTCAATCATTCAAACATGAAAGGAAACCTCTGTCTCATCTCTTGTTCAACCTCCCAAGTAGCTTCTTTGATTGTCCTATGTTTCCATTTAATTTTAACATAGAAATTTATCTGTTTCATAATTTCTTCACATCAAATTCCAAAATCTTTTCTGGCTCCAATGCATAAGTCAAATCTGGTTGTATTTCAAACTTTATGTATGGAATATTCTACTCTGAATCTATGATCCATTTTCTCAACATTGAAATGTGAAAGATGTTGTGAATGTCTGTCAGTTTAATGGGTAAGGCAAGCCTGTAAGCCATATTGTCAATCCTTTCAATGATTTCAAAGGGTCCTATGTACTTAGGACTTAATTTACCTCCATGACCAAATCTATTAATTCCTTTCATAGGTTTGACTTTCAAGAATACAAATTCTCCAACTTGAAATTCTACAGCTTTGTGTTTTAAGTCATAATACTTACGTGACGATCTGATCTTTCAATCTATCTCGATTTTCTGATTTTCAGCTTGATCAACCAACGGACCTAATTGTCTTTCTCCTACTTCAATCCAACTCAATGGAGTTCACACCCTTTCGACCATACAATGCTTTATACGAGCCATCGAATACTAGATTGATAGTTATTATTGTAAGCAAACTCGATCATAGGAATATGATCTTCCCAGCTACCTCCAAAATCTAAAACACATAGCTTCAATAAATCCTCTAGGACTTGAATTGTTCTTTCTAATTGTTCAACAGTCTAAGGATGAAAAGCAGTACTTAAGTGTAACTGTGTGCCCAGGCCTCTCTGAATTCCATTCTATAATCTGAAAGTAAATCTACCATCTCTGTCAGAGACGATCACTTTTGGAACACCATGAAGTCTTACAATTTCTTTAACATATAATCTAGACAATTTATCAACTGAGTCACGTTTGTATAGAAGAAATGACTGGTCAATCTATCCACAACAACCCAGATACTATCATGACCTTGCCTGGATCTAGGAAATCCCATAACAAAATCCATTGTAATTTCTTCCCACTTTCAATCAGGTATAAGTAATGACTATGACAATCCATCGGGTCTTTGATGCTCAACTTTAACAATCTGATAAGCTTGACATTTAGAGACATATTAGGCTATGACTTTCTTCATCCATGACACCAAAATACTGCTTTTAAATCTTTATACATTTTCGAACTACTTGGATGAATAGTATATCCCGCCTGATAAGCCTCCTGTAAAATTTCTTTTCTCAATTTCACATCACCTAATACTCATAATTGTGAATTCTTCCGAATAACACCCTTTGCATCTACAGTAAAATTCCTGTTCTTACTAGTTTGGATTTGTTCAATGAATTTTTGATATCCACGATCCAATTTCTGTGCAGCTTTGATTCTGTCAAATAAAGTTAATTGCACTGTTAATTGATATAAATGCCCGATCATCAATCTTCTAACTTATAGCTATAGAGCCTCTAATTCTCTGATCAACTCTGACTTTTGAGTAATAATTCAACTGGCATTTCTCATGGACTTGCGGCTTAATGCATCTGCCACCACATTATTTTTGCCTGGACAATATTGAATATTTAAATCATAATCTTTAATGAACTCGAGACATCTTCTTTGTCTCAAATTCAATTCTTTTTATGTAAAGATATACTTAAGACTCTGATGATCAGTAAAAATTTTGCATTTCACTCCGTACAAGAATGTCTCCAAATTTTAAGAGCAAACACAACAGCTACTAACTCTAGATCATGAACGAGATAATTTCTTTCATGAGATTTTAATTGTCTCAAAGCATAAGCAATTACTCTTCCGTTCTGCATTAAAACACAACCCAAACCTTTTAAAGATGGATCACTAAATATTTCGAATCTCGATCCACGATGGAATAGCTAAAACTGGTGTAGTGGTCAAATTCTTTTTCAATTCTTGAAAACTCTGCTCACATTCAATTGTCCATTGAAATCTAACATTCTTTCTCATTAAATTAGATAGAGGCATTGCAATATGAGAAAATCTCTTGACAAACTTCTAATAACCGCTAAGCCCGTAAAAGCGTGAACTTCTGTAACATTCTTAGGTATGGTGCAAGCCATTCTAAAATTGCCTTTACTTTTTGAGGATCAATAGAAACTCCTTCACCACTGATAATGTGACCAAATGCTATTAATTATATCAAAACTCACATTTTAAAAAAAATTTGGCATACAATTGATTCTACCTTAACAACTCTAAAACAATACTCAGATGATTTTCATGCTCTTCATTAGTTTTAGAAATCAGAATATCATCAATGAAGATGATAACAAACTGGTCCACCAAGGATTTGAAAATATGATTCATTAAGTCCATAAAGACTGTAGGAGAATTAGTTAAACCAAATGGCAAAACAAGAAATTCATAATGTCCATACCTGGTTCCAAAAGCTATTTTAAAAATATATGTATCTTTAACTCTAACCTGATGATATCTAGATCTTAGATCAATTCTGGAAAATAAGTAGCTCCCTCCAACTGATCAAATAAATCATCAACCCTCGGTAGTGGATACTTGTTCTTGATTGTCACTTTATTTAACTCCTAATCAATACACAGATAGACTCATCTTTTTCTTAATAAATAAGATGCACTCCACGAGAGTTCTAGGCCTAATAAATTCTTTGTCACACCCTGTGAATCGGCACTTTAATTCATGCAATTCCTTAGGAGCCATCCTGTAAGGAGATTTATGTATAGCAGTTGTATTAGGTTGTACATCAATCCCAAACTTCACTTCTCATTTTGGTGAAAACCCTAGTAATTCCTCAGGAAACACATCAGGAAATTCAGAAATAACTGGAATGTTTTTCAGCTCAAACACCTCCTTATTCAACACATCTAATTTGGCCAGAAATACAATTTCACCGCTTCTTAAATATTTACTCAATTTCACTGCACTAATCAGAATACGACATTCTTATCACAAGAAAAATAAAATCCGTGCACACTAAATTTCACCTCCTCTTCCAAAGATTCAATTGTTGCAAAGTATTTGATCAACCAATCCATATAAGATAATGTCAAAATATCTAATTGGTAAGATAATTAGTTCCGTAGAAAATTATTTATCTTGAATGTTAATCTCAACAATATATTTCCTATTTGTACTCAAACTATCACCAGAAGGTATCACAACATTCAATACAAGTGTGAAATAACTAGTATCAACTGGTAAACTGGTAGAAAAAGACTCAAAATTGAACGAATGCGAAGCACCAGAATCAAACAAAATTGAACCCAAATGATCTGAAATTTTAAGCATACCTGACACCACTTCATTTGATTCCTTCTTCCTCGTGGGTGATGGAAAAACTCGCTTTTACTTGGAGGGTTGGTTTCCTCAAGTTTCTCCTTTTCTTGAATTGAAGATTTTCCATAAATTATGTGTTACCTGGCTTCCTGGCTTCCAAAAACTTTTTTTGTTGACCATATCCCTAATAATTGAATGATTTTATATCCTTCTTCTTCTCTAATGGGCAATAACCATGTCCAACTTGACCACATCTATAGCATTTTCCTGATCCAACCAAATACTGTCCAAAATGTTTCTTCCACACTTATCACAAATAGGTTTCTCCAACCAATTTGTTTATCACATCAAATTTAAATTTCTTGCTAGAGAAATCTGGCTTTCTTTCAAAGCTTTTGCGCTTGCCCGTCTGCGAATCTCAATGTTGCTTGGAAAAGTTCAACTCATTTTCAATTCTCCTAGCCCTTTCAACTAATATTAAGAACTCATTGATATCAAATGGTGCTAGTGCCAACCTTAATTGATCTCTGAAGCCTTGTAGAAATCTATGACATTTCTCTTCTTGTGTACTGATATAATGTGGAGCATATCTAGAAAGAGAAGTGAACTCAACTTCATACATTATAATTTTGATCCTTGAATTAGAAAAAATTTGTCTTGTAAAGCAAGTCCGATGAATAAACCAATCCTTGAATACTTTAACAAAGTCATCTCATTTGATCTGTGTAATAGGTACCATTTCAAACCTTTTCCGTGTTGAGCTCGCCACCACCTTCTAATACAAAAAAAGCACTCTCTTTTCGGGCAAATCATCTCATCTAGAATTTTTTCAATTTTAAGTAGCCAATCTTCTACCACTATAGGATCACTTAATCCTTTGAATGCTGGTGGCTTGAATGATTGAAATATCCTTAAATGCTAATCCACTTCTGAACCAAACTCAGATCTGGGCCCACTAGTAGATTTTTCAATAGATGCCAATTATCAACAACCTGGGAAATCAATAATTACCCCACAATTCATTGGATCTACCTTCACCACTTACTCAGGTTGTATTTCACTAATTTTCTCTAAGATGTAGTTCAGGGTTTGTAGCTAGTCTGGAGGACTGACCATATAACCTTTCTGGCATTTTTTTAGGCAAATTAATCTGTAATTACAAGAATTATTTATTTAATAAGTATTTATCAAATATCATGCATGTATAAAGTTAAGAATATATGAATTCCTAACCCAAAATTAATCATCCTATAGCTCTGTATTGCTCAATTCAATACTTATTCTAAATCCAAATCATGCCATTACTATGCTCTCATCAACCTTTTGCTCATAATCTTTTGCTCGATACCACTTTGTCACACCCCAAATGACCCCCCTTATTCTAGGGTCGATGGTGAGGTGTAATAGGATGACTCGATTGACATAGATTTTACCAACACGCTCCAACATGTGATCTGAAGTCAAGTGAAATTTGTATCTCATTAAATTATCACAAATAAATTCATATATTGATTTTCTTAACTAATTAATTCATATCACAAAAAGCATGAAAATCTTCAAGTTTATATACACAAATACGTATAAACTAAAGGCATCGTAATAAAATTTTGTACCCAAAATGCATTTATAATCTTCAAAACTATACACCCAAAGCGTATAAATCAATAAAATTGACTTTCTACCCACCTCATCTCATTCTCAGAATTATCGACGTATCATCATAAGCCAGAGCTTAGTGAGATAAATAAAGCTAAAGTAAGCTCAAAACAAGACAATAGAAATAAGCATGCATGTACATTTGAAATTTGCAAGAAAGTAAGAGTGGTAAAATATGCAGCAAAAATATAACTGAATAATATTCTGTAAAGTAGTACTGTATAAATAATTTGTCATTTCATAGAAGTTGATTATTTATTCAGTTATTTAATGAAAGCAATTTCAATTCTATATCAAATCCTTTCCCCAGAAATTTCATTTATAATTGCATAGGTTTTGACTTTCATAACATAAAGGTTGCCATCCTCATTCAAAAAAAGGCGGAAGGTGGCTACTACTTACTCTACACCGACACCGGTTCAACTACCAACCTCAATGTCGAGTCGAATACTAAGATCCCTATTAAAGACTCATCTGAACTTTTCTATCTGCAGATTTTATAACATAGTCTTCCTATCATAATTTCGATATTTGTTATCGCATCACTTCATTTAGCAATTAATAATGCATGTTTAAAATATTTTCATATGCACAAGATCATATGATATTAAGGCAATTGACTAACTGCATATATAATCATTATAAATCAGTAGTAAGCATTTGTATTTGCATAAAATATGATAGAATATCTATATATTCATACAAGATAGTAAAATTAGTAAGAATCAGTAGAAACAATGACATACATAAGGACTATAGAAACTAAATTTAAATTAGCAATTATGTGTCTCACCACAATGTTGTGATGTACTCGACGCTTCCTTGAGTACACAACTGTTAATTTAATAACTCTTCTGAATACATGAAATTCATAAACAAATTTAACACAATAATATCACCAGCTTAAACTTTATTCTTACCTGAAATTGATGTTTCCTCATATCATCTTTTGTATTACCCAAAAGCACGACTTCGAAGTAATCTTAACTAATGCCAATACTGTTACCTAATTAAATTAGCATAATAAAGTTAACAAAAATGCCAATACAATTTCCCCCATTCTAATTCACAATCCAATATCGGTCCTAGTAGGAAATGAAAACAAGAAAAATTCTGCATACTCACCTAACCGCCAAAAGCAACTATTCCCTAGCAATTTACGGAACTTCCTATCACAATTTTCTGCACCAAGGAAGGCTGTCGGCCGAAGGAAATGGAATAGGAAAGAAACCTAGCAAGTCAAACTCCTGTGGCTACCCTCATCGACCAGGACTGAATGCCAACCAAGCACGACTCACGGAACCCTCATCCGTGATTTGCCTCCTGAAGTAGCCCGACAAAGCCAGAGGCAGGACACAAGATTCCTCCTCAGGTGATTATGTGGTCCGATCATGGAGGCGTTGAAGATGAAGAGGGTGGTTCCAAGCGGAAGGCAAGGAAGAAAAAGAAGGAAATTACCGCTGCGGCCTGGAGGAAATGAAATAAGAAAGCTGCGGGGGTATACCTTTCGATCCCGCCAAACACGCATTAAATTTCTTAATCCAGCTGCTGCATGCCAAGGAAGTGGGTTTTGGTGCTACAGTAATATTGCAACAGTAACATTGCTACAGTACATCAGATTAATTAGATAATAAAATTAATTCGGAATTAACTTAGAGTAAATTAGCTAATTTTTTTTTGGATATTACAAAATAGAATTCAAGGGAATTTTGACTTAGATCATGATGACTTTTTAAATGATGACTCAATGCTACATGTAGCCCATGTCTTTATGGTAGACATAAGAGAATCTAAAAAATAAGAAGAAACTCAGGATATTACGAAAGGGTCGTATACCTTATATGACTCGACAATTAATCCTTCAATTGCAAAAGTGTTGACTTCATGAGCCCCAACTCATTTAAGATTGATTGTGATGATAATAAATATATGTTCAAATGCTACTAATTAGTTTAATTTCAAGTGTTGTAGGAAAATTCTTCAACACCAGATTCTTAAGTCAAATTTGGTAAAGTTAAAGTTGTTGGACATCAACTGATTGAGAATTTTCTAGGAATCATAATATTAAGGCAAATAAAGAGCTCAATAAAATAAAATAAATGATTCATTCATTTCAAAATTAATCATTTTAAAATTATTCATGTTTTTTATATTTGATAATTACAATTATTTGTTGAATTATCTTTTTTTGGATATAATATGAACTAAGTTCATGAGTTAAGTTTCATTTAATATGTGTTCAAGAAAGATAAATTAAGTATAAACTTTATTAAATCATTTCCATGCTTAATAATAATTTTACTCATATATTTATAGCATGAAAATTAAACTATTCTTGAATTATCCTATTACTCTATTTTATCTCTCCTATTATTCTACTTCTCTCTCCTATCATCCTTATCATTGTTATATTGATTTGGCCAAATTTTTCATTGAATTTTGGCTAATAAATCATGTTAAATTTACTCAAAACATTTTAATATATAATTCTCTCAATTTTCATATTTTAAAAATTCATTAATTTGAATTTTTGAATTTGAATTATTTTGAATTTAAATTGCATAATTTATGTCATATCCTTGCTAAATTAATTCTAATATTTTATGGAATGTTTTGAACGTCCCAAGCATGAGTTATTTTAATTATTTGGAGTATAATTAAATTATTCTAAGTTATTTTAAAATTTAATTTACATCATTCCTTATTCAAAATATTTCCTTTTTAAATCAAATTTTTTAGGTAAGTATTTGGTCGGCAACATACTTTTTAATTTAAATATTATTTAATACATAAATAGTATATTAAATAATCATCTTGGATTCTAATTGATTCATTGCATTAAATTGAGATTAGCCTAATTATGGAATCTAACTTTGGCCGAAAATCCCATAGATTTTCTAGAAATTATTTTATTCAAATTAATTAATATTTTTCCTTGTTCATTATTGTTCTATTTAATTTAATATCTTGATCATATTTTGCATCTAATTTGAATTGAATCTTCACTTGGAATATAGCTTGACTGACCTTGTGATTTTGGAAAATTATTGTCTAAGGAAATAAAATTATTTGGCCTTTGATTGATTAAAATCTTAAATTGAATTTTATTTGCTATTCTCATTAATGCCTCTTAATGGTTTGGCGAACCATATATTTGAATATTACGAAGTCTAATTCCCTCCATATGTATTTTTCCCTCTCATTATTATCTTGGCTAAAACTCTCTTGGGCATATTCTTTTTGAATTGATTGAAATCTTCATTCAAACTTTGAATAGTTTCCTTTAAGTGAATTACATCCTTGGCTGACCCATTCATATCAAATTGGATTTCTATTTCAAATCATTGTCAAATCTATTTTTCCTCTTATTTTATCATTGCCAAAAATATTAGATATATATATTATAATTGATTATATAATCAAATTCAAATCTCTTCCAAATTAACTTCCCTCCAATACCTTCATGCATTGGCCGACCCTAGCCTCTTCCCTTCTCTATTTAAAGTCGTTTTGAATCTTGGGAAAAAGTTCTCTTCTCTTCTCTTCTCCACTAGGAGAACCCCTTCCTACATAATTCTTGGAGACTCTTTGTGATTGAAGTGCTAAAATTCTATTAACATTCTTCTTCTTCCCTTGGCCGAAAATCTCACTTGAAGATAGCTTGGGAAAACATGAAGAATTGGTGAAACACCCTTAGGCTAAAAGTTTAAAGGTTATAACATATTTTTTAAGGTACAAAACTCTTCATCACACTTTATTTCTCTTCTTGTCCAATTCATATGATCTTGATTTTCATGAAGGAAATTTATTTGTGATTGAAGATTTCATCTTGGCTAATATGCTTGAATTATTTTGTTAAGATTTTGTTTTAAAAGTTCTCTTCCTCTTCTTTCATTTTCATATAAGTTTAAGTGGATGATATTTTGTGTTTGATTTCAATTACATTCAAGTGATTTGCAAGCTTAAACTTACAAATATTTTTCTATCACTTGCATACTATCTTGTTCTTGTGAAAGATTTTAAAGTGAACTTTTGTCATGGCTTCTATATCATCTTGTTGATTGCATATCATAAGTTTACTTATATCATTTGTTTTAGTCTATCACTCATTTTACTGTGTGGTGTTTTAAAATTTTAATTGAAATCATTTTGATTTCAAGCATTCATATCTTTAATTTAAATCAAATTTCCTTAAATACCTACTTGCAATTAATATTTCATTCACGGTCTTACATTAACTTCAATCTTAATTAATATTTAAGTGAGCTCTCTTTCTTTCAAATCACTTACCTTAATATTGGTATAGTTGGGTTGTGAGTATAAAATATTTTTAAATTAAGAGTTAAATCTTTGTATCTTTTTTCTTTTTTGTTCTTGTTCTTTGTTGGGTTTGTACTTGCCCATGTAGAAAAATATAGTGTTGGTTGTACTTGCCCGTGTAGGAAAATATGGTATTGGGCTGTACTTTCCTGTGAAGAAGAGTTTGAGAGATTTGTTATAATCTCAACTTTGACTTAGTGAATTTCAAACTTGGGTTGCTATGTGTGGATGTAGATTGGTTTTGAGATTTGACCAAACCATGTAAAAATCTCTATATTCTCTTTAACTTTTCTTGCACATTTACTTTTCTCTGTTGTTGCTTATTAATTGTTGTGATTCATTAAAGTATAATCATTTATAATTAACTTTTCTACAAAGCATTCAAATTAACTTTTAATTTCAAATTATTTTAAAACCCCAATTCCCCTTGTGCCTTAGGTTCCATAACTTCCTAAAAATTGGTATCAAAGCTCAACTTAATTTTTGGCTTAGCATCTTTAGTTAGATCACTATGGCACAAATATTTTCAAGGGTACACCACCTGAAGGATAGTCTACACATAGGTCACCTTTATTTGATAATGTTCCATTTGATTATTGAAAAAATTGCATTAGTATTTTTATTCATGGACAAGATTCTAGAATGTGGCATATGTTGACACATCAATATCACACACCCACTATTGAAACAAATGATTTGAAAGTTGATAAACCCTTTGATGAATGGTCTTCTTATGGCTAAAAAATTAGATGAATTAAATGTCAAGACTTGTAATATCTTATATTGTGCTTTACTTCCTGATGACTATATGAGAATTTCCTTGCTTAACACAATAAAAGAATTTTGAGATAAATTAATTATTACTTATGAAGGTACTTGTGAAAAATATTTGTGACACCACATAGATTTTAGAAATTTTTTATTTAGCTAATCAAATTCATCATTAATAATAAACATATTATCTTGAAAGGTAAATATATTATCCTATAATATATTTAATCATAAATAAATACTCCTAAGGCTAATGAATCTTATTAATATTCTAGAAATTTTTTCCTTGAACTACATGAAAAGTAGAATAAGATTTATTTTATATTGGGATTGTAGTTCCCTATAAGGGCAAGCTCTTATAGTTAATTACATCTTAAGAATTAAGATCTATTCCATAGAATACTCTCGATTAAAGAAATATGCTCTTACTTGATTTCAAAGTTAATTTCAAAGGATGATTAAATTGGGAATTTTAAAATGGAATACTACAAAATGGAAGGAGTTCTTTTGGAAGCCAATCGAGATAAAATAGGAAATGTCCATAGATTGAGATACATAGTAGACATTTCAACTATCCTACCATTAGGCTTTAAATATTAGAATTTAAATTAACATTTGAGTTGATATTTTATTAGAAATTTAAAGCTTATATTATAGCAGCACAAGAGTGTAAAAATGCCTAGGGTTGAAGACTTACTCGAGTAGGATGCTTCAAATCCTAAGTCTATAATTGCTTCTAACACAAGTTAGGGGCTCAACCTAGTTTGACATTTGGGAATTATTGACTCTTTCTCTCATACTTGAGAAAAGGAACCTATCTCTGACTCTTCTGGACTTATAACCCGCCTGGAAGGACCTCCAGACACCACCTTAGCACATTTTAAATCCATGATGACAATCTTTATGTTATGAAAGATGGTTAGGTTGTTGCATGTTTAGAAAGGAATCTAAGAACTTAAACTCACTCCATAATTTCTAAGATCATGTTGGGTATGATATGTACCTAGCTAATGCAACAATTTTCAAATTTTAAATCATAACTCACAATTTATTTAAAACCTTTGGGTATGCAATTTATGCATACAATAAGATGTAATTAGAAGTGGTCATGGGCCAAATCAAAAAGAGAAGGCAAACTTTCCCAAGAAGGTGGTCATCCTCAAAAGTCAGATGCTCCTTATGTGCAATAGGTGAAGTGCTAAATTTGTGGAGTTAGAACAATATTCTAGCATGGTTCACAAAAGCTAAATATTTTTATTTGATTTTAAGTTATTCCTAGGGCTTTAATTTATATGAGAAGTTTCAAATTTCTTTATTTTGTTTAAGCTGTTTAGATTTAGGTTGGGTAGAAAATTTAGTTTTCCTAAGAGCTTAACATCCACACATTCATCATAGAAAATATATAAAGAAACTTTGAAAAGTAGTTGATTCTATTGTGCACCCAAAATAAATCAAGCCAAATTTAAATTAAAATAATAGGTCAGTGTGGTCGAGTATCATTGTACACCTTAAAAGAAAGAAAAAATGAGTAGTTGAGCTCTGCCCTTATATTGCCCGACCTAGAACTACAAATCTAGATCTATGGGTCATCTTCCAAGATCTTTTCTTTCTTCAATGACCTCTTTTAGGCTTCACAGGAGACCATTAGAATGATAGGGTTAACTCATGTTATTCCAAGACCCTATAGATCTTAACATAATTATAAGCTCAAATTACATTTAAAATTTAAAAAGAAATTCTTAAGCCCTGCAAAATAAATATTAGGAAATGCAAATAATATACCAATAATTAAATTTGTGAACACACAGTCTTAGCATTAATTGCTTGCTAAGCTCACCTGTCATACTCGACTATGCTTAGAAAATTTATAGTACCTATAAGCAAACAATAATTATTTATAATTTATTACAACAATCCCTTTTAGCACAGCCCCTATAAAGATAGCATTAGTTCTAAAAAGAACATCTTACCATCCAGTCTAACAGGCAAACAATATTAATCATCTAGTCTCAAATAGTACACTACAAAATAATAAAAACATCACATCACAAATCAACCTAACTAACATCTGGGGTTAGTGACCTCAAAAAAATCTAGTGTATGAATGAGAGATTTGTGTGGCATGACTGTATTAGACCTTTTAAGTTTAAATTTTTGGTTTGGATTTCAAAGTTTATTTATTTAATATTATATGGTTTTAATTCAAATGACTTAATTGACTTATAATTTTATTTCTATTTTTAAGTTCAATTTTATGTTGAAGTGAAGTTTAAGTTTTAAAGAATGAAGAATAAAATAAATTTCACTTTGGGTGGAACCCATTCTATTCAACATACTAAATCTTAATATAACAAAGTCTTTACTCTAAGGTGAAGATTCATTCTAAGGGTCAAACTAAGATCCTAAATATCTTGATTAACCTCTTCTTGATTTTTTTTTAAGTTAGATTTGGTTTGATTAAAGTTTTAATGTTGGTTTGGATTTAAATTAAGATTCATTATTCTTTTTATTTCTTTCAATTTGATTAACGTTTATTAGTTTGATTAATGTTTAAATGATTTGGTTTATTCATTGTTTTAGTTTTCATTTTGTTTTGATTAAATGTTTATTTATTTTTGTGAGTTTTAATTATCTAATATTTGATTTAAATTAATTTCATTTATTCATTTCATTAATGTTATATTAATGAGTTTGAATAGATTAACTTAATCAATTTTAAGTTGTAATTTCAATCTTTCATTTTATTGATGTTATGTTTATTAATGTTTATATTTTATAGCTTAATCTTCATATTCAATCCTTTTGATTTGGTTCATTATTCATTTTATTATATTTGTTTTATTTAATTTATTTGATTTTAGTTGAATTAATTCATAACCTAGGAGACTTAAACTAGTTTGGGCATCAAACCTAACTTAGGCCATTTCAAATTTCTAGATTGTTTAATTGATTTGGTTATGCACTTTCATTTGCATTTAGAATTATGTTATTCATTAACTTAAATGGGTTTAAGGAAATTCTATATTAATGAATTTTCACATTTGAATATGAAATTCAGAGGCTAATTAGTTTTGATTTTTAATAAATTAGTTGGATTTATCATGGATTTGATAAGTGATTAACTTAAGGCTTAATTTTAATTTTAATTTTTCATTTCATTAACCCCTAAGTATATGATTAATCAAATTCTTTAACTTCAAAGAGTTGGAAGATTTTCTTCAAGTGTTCTAATGTTAATGAAAATGTTTTAAGTTGCTTTTATGAATTTCTCTAATTTTCATAAATTTTTATTATAATATTTCATGTAAATTGATCTAGAGATTGAAATTTAATAACTTCCAATCGAGAGATCAATTGCCTTGAAATGTTTAGAGCAAGAGGGGTTCCTTGCCAATTTGATTTTTATAAAATTTAATTTTGATTAGATGTGTATTATAAGACTAATTGAGATTTTAATTAGTTTCAGTAAAATCTAAATTAGGCATAAATTAGGAAAAATTAATGAGGGGTTTTAATTTTCCTATATTCCTTTCTAAATGATGCATCCATAGAGGGTTTATTTAAAATTGTTTGAAATTTGGTTAATTTATTTTGGTTTTCTTAATTCCAGATTATTTAATGGAATTAATTTATTTAATTAGGTTATTTTGTGATTTATTGGATTTCAGAGAGTTTTAGTGAAGTGTTTAGGTTTATTATGGTTTTTTGGTGATGAATTAAATTATTTTCATAAATTTTCATGATTTTTCTTATTTAAAATTAATTTATTTCATTAAAATTAGGGTTTAAGGTTGAAAATTCCATATCTTTTTATTTGCTTTGCAATAAATTATGAAAAAAATTTCCCTAATGTGTGTCTTAACCCTATTTCATTTCCCTAAAGTTTGAAATTAATTGGATGAGTGGTTTGAAATTAATTTACGTTTGATTAATTTTTTAAACCTAAAGTTACCCAAAATCCCCCAAAATTAATTGGGGACTTTGGGTTTAATGGATTCCTCTCATTGAGATGAATCCATAGATCCCTCATTTGTATTTTTTTTTGGATGTGTGTTTTATTTAATTTTTTTGAATTTTTTAGTATTTTTTTATAATTTTTAAATTATTAATTAATTTCCTTTAACTCCATTAATTTGATTTAATGGTGTGGGTTCCATGGATCCCATGTCAAAAGTAACGCTGATTCTCTAGACCTAATTTTCTTAAGAGATTAAATGTGCTTTTATTTCTTATAGAATTTTTTTGATAAATCGATGAAATCATGTCATTTTGATTGCAAATCAATCAAGGATCAATTGATAACCCATCTATGTGGCATGATCTCACTTGAGATCAAGTTGGCTTCATAAAGGACCAAACCAAGATGCTATAGAAGTCAATTTTAATGTATACCTCACTAGCATTGAATCTCAGTGACGGGAACAATTCATACACCTTTATGAGGATGTGTCAAGCCTCTTGGAGAAGTTTCATGCCTTGCCTCCATGTGGATCGCTGTGGAGACCAACCTCTGCCCTGTGTTCCTTGGTTTGATGGTTTTTCAGTTTACCATCGATGTGGGGATCGAGTAAAGGTTCATTCGAGTTTGTCTCCACCCCTAAAACATGTGGAGAGTGTCAATTGAGCTTAAAGAATTTGATTTTCCATACTTCCATGTTTTCACAAGAGTTTCTTTGCTTCTTGCTGCCGGCCTTATCCAATTTCCAGCTTGCCGACGGCGAAAGGGTCGGGGAAGGCTTCAACTCTCCTTCTCTTCACCTTAAGCACATGTGAGGATGATTGGATCCATAAGAGGGAGTTGCTTTCCCCTCTTTCCATATATGTCCGAAAGCCATATGTAGAAAGCTTTAGGTGGCCAGAATCCGGCCACTGGCTGCGAATGTCGGCCAAGGGGTCAATTATGTCTCTCTTGCCCTTAAGAGTGTGTTTGGATGAAATCCTTCAGGGGAGAAAGCCTCTTCCTTCTTTTCTCACTTTGGCTGTGAGCTTGGCCTCATGGAATCCATGGCTTTCATCTTATGGAGGAAGCAAAGTTCCTCTTTTCTATGGTGATGGCCACCCTTGGAGGTTAGCTTGAAGGGGTGGTTAGTTGATTGAGAACACTCCAAATCATGGAGGATGAGGATTGGAAGGATAATGGAGGGATGCTTTTGGATTGGGGAGAGTTTGTCTTAATATTCCACCTCGCTCTTCCATATCATTTTCCTTTTCCATGGCATCTTACATGTCTTCTCCACCTCATATGTTTCTTATGGTTTAATGGATGGCTACCCAAACCAAACCCAAGGTGAACCATGAGTAAGACTCAAGCTTGTTTGAAGTGAATTTGGATTTAAGCTCTTTGGATTGATCCATTGGATTTTCTTTTGCTTTAGATTAATTTTGATTAATTCATTTGATAAATGGATTTATATTCAAGTTATAATTATGCTTAATTGCTTATGAGAAATCTTAGAAGCTAATTGACCCATGGGATTGTATTTCAAGTTAGTCTTGGACTAGTTTCCAATTGATTTAGGATAAATCAAATTGGATTTTTAAGCTTAATTGGTCATTTTGTGATTTAAATTAGACTTTAATTATGTTTTATTGATGATTTATGATATTTTAAATTGATTAAGTTCCTTGAATTTTATATTGATTTTGATTTTATTTCAACTTGACCCATTTAGACTTAAATGGGTTAAGTTGAGTTGAATTGAGTCAAATGATCAATTTGGCTCAATTAAATTATGTTTGAAATCCAATCATGTTTAATCACATTGTGGGGAAAATTTATGAGACCACATAGAATTTAATAATTTCTTATTTGGATAATTAAATGCATCATTAAGGATTAAATATATTATCTCGGAAGATAAATATGTTATCCTATAATAAATTTGATCATTTAATAAAAGACTCTTAAGACTAATGGGTCTTTCATGTACCAGAGAGTTTTCCCCTGAACTACATGGGAAGCAAAGCAAAGTTTATTTTAAACAAAGTTCATGGTTTCCTATAAGGGCAAGCCCTTATAGTTAATTACATCTTAGGAATGGAGAACCTTTTCTTAAGAATACTTTCGATTAAAAAAATAAGCTATTATTTCTAAAGATTTTTAAGCTAGTTTCCAAATGAAATGATATTAGGAATTTTAATTGGGAATGATCCAAAGTGAAAAGACTTATTTTTAAAGGCCAAATGAGATTCAGTAAGAAATGCCTGTTAATACTGGGATGCCTAATTCTACCATTGAGCTTTAAATTTCGAATTTAATTTAGATTTTGAGTTGATATTTTGTTAAAAATCTATGGCTTAGATTCTAATAGCACAAGGTTGCAAAAATTCCTAGGTTACTTAGGATGTGTGAGATAATATCGACCATTAGTTTCATTTTTGAGAATTATAGATCATTCCTCTCATTTAAGGGAATAAATCTATCCCTAAGTCTTCTAGACTTACAAATCACATGGAAGGGCTACCAGCTAACACCACATAAGCGCATTTTAAATCCATAATGCCAAGTTTCATGCATGTAAGATGACTAGGCTATTGTATTTTTAGAAAAAGAATTTAAGAATCTAAACTCACTCCTTAATCCCTAAGATCATGTAGGGTATGATATGCACTAATTAATGCACATTTTTTAGCTTTTAAATGTTTGGCTCATGATTCATTTAAGGTTTTTGAATATGTATTTTATTCCTAAATATCATGCAATTAAAATGGTCATATGTCAAATCAATAAAAGAAGATAGACTTTCCCAAGAAGGTTGTCATCCTCAAAGGTTAGATTCCCCTTATATACAATGGGTTAAGTGTTTAATTCAAGAGTTTAGAGTAATATGATAGTATGGTTCACAAGAGCTAATTATTTCTAGTTAATTCTATGTTATTCTTAGGGTTTTAGTTAATGTGAAGTTTTGAGTTTCTTTTTTTTGTTTGAGTTGATTAGATTTAAATTGGGTAGAAAATTTATTTTTTCTAAGAGCCGAATCATCTAGGCATGCATTATAGAAAAATACAACATAGAAAGAAATCAAGAAAAGCACGTTGATTCTATTACACACCCAAAGCAAATCAAGCCAATTTTAAATTAAAGAAAAGCCAAAGAAATCGTGTACACCCTGAAGAAAGAAAATAGAAAATGAGCTCAGCTTTATATAGCTTAGAACTAAAGTTTAGATCTATGGGTCTTCTTTCCAGAATAGCTCCTTTTTCAGAGACATCCACTGTACTTCATAGGGGACCTCTGCACCTATCTGCTAGTAGGGTCATCTCTTATTAATCCTAGACCCCATAGATCCTAACCTAATTTTAAGCTTAAATTTTTATTTTAAATTTAAAAATAAATCATAAGCCCTACAAAACAATGTTAAGGAAACACAAACACAACAAAATAGTTATATTTTATAAACATATAGGATTAGCATTAGCTCCTTGTGAAGCCCACTTGTCCTATGAGGATATGTTTAAGGATTTAAGCATATATACAAGAAAATAATATTTATAATTTGTTTATGATAGCAATCTTTTAAGCATAGCCCCCTATAAAAGACATCATTAGTTCTAAAAGAACATGTCCTACCTTCTAGTCTAATGAGAAAACAATCCTAGATGTGTAGTTTAAAATAGTACATCACAAAAACATATAACATATCACATCATAGAATATCATAGAATATCACAAATAGACCTAACCTAAGTCTAGGATCCGTGACCTAATGATCTACTATGTGAAAGAAATAGGCTTGTGCGGCAAGACTTTACTATGTCTTTTTAGTTCAAGTTTCAATTTGAATTTTAATGTTTATTTATTTTATCTTTTGTTAGTTTCAATTCAAATAATTTAATGATTTAGGATTCTTGTTTTCATTTTTAATTTCATTTTATGTTAATGTGAAGTTTATGTTTTCAAAAATGAAGAATAAAATAGATTTCACTTTTGGGTGGAACATATTCCATTCAATATTGTAAATCCTGATAAAATGAAGTCTTCATCCTAAGATGAAGATTCATCTTAAAGATCTAAATAAGATTCTAAGTTTCTTAATTAGCCTCTTCTTCATTTATTTAAATGATTTGGGTTTGAGTTTAATTTGGATTAATATTTTAATTTTATTTTTGACATTTAATTTTTTATTTAATTTCTTTGGTTTGATTAAATTTTTTTGATTTTATTTATTTTTAATTTGATTTGATTTATTTGATTTGGATTGGTTTAATTATTTGTTTCATGTTTCTGTTTATTGAATTGCATTCATTTAGTTTAAATTATGTTAACCTAACACATTTAAGTTCGTGTTTTTAATTTATTTTTAGCCTACATTGATTATATGTTAAGATTTCATTAATTAGTTTATTATGAATTTAATAGAATATTTACTTTGAGGTTTACTTAGTTTTGCTTTTTTAATGATTTCCATAAACCCTAAGTTTGTAATTAACCAAATTCTTTGACATTAGAATGTTTAAAAATTATTCTTAAGTGTTCTGGTGTTGATAAAGATGTTTAAAGTTGATTTATAATTTTTTATAATTTATTATAATTTTTTGATTTTTTATTTCATATAAATCAACTTAGATATTGAAAATTCAATAACTTCCAATCGAGGTCAATTAGATTTACAATTTTTATGGTAGGTGGGGTTGCTTGCCAATTTGATTTTCCTAAAGTTTTATTTTAATCGGATGTATGATTAGGGTTTAATTAAGATTTTAATTAAGGAATTACTTTGAGGTTTTATTTTTTCTAGATTCCTCTATCAAAAGATGTATACATAGAGGGTTCATTTAGATTTGTTTAGAGTTTTGGTTGATTTATTATGATTATTTTAAGTTCAGGTTAATTAATTTAATCAATTACCAAATTAGATCATTTATGATTTATTAAATTTCAGTGGGTTTCATTGGCATATTTAAGTTCATTAGAATTTATTATGATGATTTAGAGTGATTTGATGATTTTTTATGATTTATTTCATTAAAATTAAGATTTGGAGTTTGAGATTTAATATCGTTTGATTTACTTTGAAATAAATCATGAACATTTTTCTTAAGGTGTATTTTAGCCTAATTTCAATTTCCCAAAGTTTCACTTTAATAAGATTAATAGTTTGTGATTAACTTGAGTTTGATTAATTTCATTTAAAGCCAAATTAATTCAAAAAAATTTAAAATTAATTAGGGATTTTGGGTTTAATGGATTCAACTCATTGAGATGAATCTATAGAGCTCTCATTTATATTTTGAATTTAAATTTTATTTATTATGATTTTTTTAAAGTTTTTAGCAATTTTTAATATTTTTTAATGATTTTAAATGAGAGAATTTCATTTTAAATGACGGCACCAACGTGGCGCCATTGCCACGTGACGTGGCACTATTGGGGATCCACATGGATTCCACATCAAAAGCGGTGGCCACACGGATTGATCTCGGCCGTATGATCATAGAAGGGATGGTCACGATCTCTCTCGTGATCCCTATAGGAGATTAAATCAATTGTGCGGCTAGATCGTTCATCCATTCCAAATAGAAGGAATGGATGGCGGGGATTATCTCTCCCTCATTTTGCTGGAGAACCGAGGATCTTTTGTCGAATCCAAATTTTGATGATCAGAGTGACAAAATTGAGTGATTTTGATAATCAATATGGTTTGATCCTCTTGGGGATCAAATTTCCTTCACAAAGGACCAACAAAATTTGCTAAAAGAGTTGGATTGAGGCATACCTACAGAGATCCTCGGTAGTCATCGTGCTTCGAGTACCTTCACCTCGATGGGACGAAGCCATGACTGGATTTGGTGGCTTGCCTCCCTGCCAAACATTGTGGAGACCACCTCATGGTTGTTTGCCATCCCGTAAGGATTGGGGAAGATTTGTTTGAACTCACCTTGATCCCTAGAATGTGTAGTAACTTTCAACTTGGGGTGAAATGCTCTCCCTCTCGCTTTTCCATTGAAGGCCAAGAGGGTTGCCGTCAGTTTTGGCTGAATTCTAGCTTATCGGTGGCAAAAGCCTCAAGAGAGGCTTTGAATTGGCTTCTCTTCATCTTGTGGAAGTTTTGAAATGAAAATATGAAGAGGAGAGATATTCTCTCCTTTCATTCCATTCATGGCTAAAAGCTATGTATGGGGAGCTTTAGTGGAATCCGACCACCGATGGCAAGGGACTTTGGCCAATGGATTGGTTTGGTCCCTCTTGACCTTGTGAATATGTTTGGATGAAGGATTTGATGGGAAGAAAAGAAGGAAGTCTTTTACTCCCCTTTCCCTCCTTAGTTGAGAGAGACCTCATGAGAGATCATCCTTGCTCTCTCTCTTACTCTCTCATGGAAGAAGCCAACTCTTCCATTTCTAAGGGGATGGCCACTTGATTCCAACTTGGAAACATCCTCTAAGAGGTGGTCAAGTAATTGGATAAAATCCAAAGCCATTAGGACAATGAGGGGAGGAAGAATCACAAAGGTATCTTTGCATACTCCACCTTATTTCCCTTTGACTTTTGATTTTATGGCTTTTGCATCACCACCATAGTCCTTAGGCTAATGTTTGGCTGCCCAAATCAAACCCAATGTGAATTTGAGGTTGAATCCAAGTCCATTTGAGTTGGATTGGAGGTTTGAACCCAATTCATGCCATTTGGATTTAAAGTATTTTAGTTGTGTTTATTTGATTTAATTGATTTAAATTTGGGTTCAATTATCTTTAATTGATGATTTATTAAGTTGATTTAAATTTGGGTTCAGTTATCTTTAATTGATGATTTATTAAGTTTTAATTTGATTAATTTCTTTTGGTTTTGAGTTGATTTTGCATTTCATTTCAATTTAACCCATTTAGGCTTAAAAGATTTAAGTTGATTTCAATTGGTTTCAAATAACCTATTTGGCTTAATTGATTTTTTTTGAACTCCAATCATGCTTGATTGCATATATGGATGATTTAAAATGATTGATTTCAATTGGTTTGAGGTTAATTTCAATTGGACTTAATGGGTTAAGCTTGGGTTCAATTGAGTCAAATGACTAATTTGATCAAATTAGACCCAAGGATGGTTGGATTATGTTTGATAATCATTTCTAAATGATTTTGAATAATCAAATTGAGTTGATTTTAATTTGATCTGGGTTTAAACCCAATATGACTCATTTAAGCCCATTTAGACCAAGTGGTCTAATTAGCCTAATTAAGGCCTTAATAAATTTAAATTTATTTAGATTCATGTTTAAACATATTTATTCTATCATTTAGATCATTTGAAATGATTTCATTTGGTCAAATTTTGGTGGTTGACCTTTGAGTTGGTGGGACCCACACAAGTCAAATCTATGTCATGACTAGATTTGGCTTTGATTTGGATTTGAATTTATTCATTTGATTTAATTTAAATTTATTTTGATTTATTTGGACTTAATTTGATTTAATTCATGTTTAAACTTTGGGTTGAGTCTACCTAAACCCATTAGGTTAGATCAAATCCAAGGAGGATGCATTATGTCACTAAGTGTAGTATCCTTAGTGCTTAATTAAGAGGCTCATATAAGATTATCCTAATTACTAATTTCAAAAATGATATTAACCTCATCCAAAAATGAGGTCAGCACACATGTATGAGATGATTTGGAGTGATTAATTTTATTTGATTTATAATTGATTTTAATTTTAATCTATTTGAACCCAAATTGGTTTAATGGGTTAAGTTTAGTTCATTTGGGTCTAATAACCAAATTGGCCAAATTAGACTCAATGATTGGTTGGATTGTGTTTAATTATGATTTTTAAATGATTTTGGGCAATCAATTTGAGTTGATTTGAATTTTATTTGGTTTTGAATTTAAGAAGGCTCATTTAGGCCTATTTAGATCAAATGATCTAATTAGCCTAATTAAGGCCTTAATGAATTTATATTTCTCTAAACTTATGTTTACATATGTTTACTTTATCATTTGGATAATTTGAAATGATTTTATTTGATCAAATTTTGGTGGGTTGACATTTGACTTGGTGGGACCCACATAAGTCAAGCCTATGTCAAGAGGGTTTACCAAATTTAACCTTGATTTGGATTTGACTCTATTTATGTTCATGTTATGATTTCATTGTTTCATTTGATTTTGATTTGGATTTATTTTATTTTAATTCATATTTCATTTGGATTTAATTAATTTTGAGCTTAATTAAGATAATTAGGTTAATCTTTCAAATTACCTTAATTTAAGCTCAAACGAATTTAGATTCTAAATGGCATGTGTTTGATTCAATTCTTTGTTTATATTTGAGTTTTGGGTTGAGTTCATCTAATCCTATTAGGTTAGATCAAACCCCAAGAAGGATGCACTAGTCACTAGGTATATTGTCCTAAGTGCTTAATTAGGAAATACCTAACTTAAGATCAAGTGTCCTAATTACTAATTTTAGAAATGATGTTAACCTCATCCAAAAATGAGGTCAATAGTACTAACAAAGTTAAAGATGCACATATAAATGGGTTAGTACATAAATATGAATTATTTCACATTTCACCAATAAAAGTATGTACACTCGTTTCATGAAAATTATTAACACATTGCATTCACTTGAAAAAAATATAAAATTCAAGATTTGATTTATAAAGTTCTAAGATGTCTTCTAAAAGAATGGGATGCAAAAGTTACTATCATTAGTGAGCTAAGGATTTGACTACATATATACTTGATCAGCTTCTTGGTTCCTTGATAGTTTATGAACAGATTATAGCACAAAGAAATCAAAATAACTCTTTCCAAAAGAAAGAAAAAGAAAAATTAAATTCTTTACAGATGGAAGACACTTGTGAGGAAAACCCTTCATATTCAGATATTGACAGTGATGAGATTATTATACTTTCAAAGAAATTGGAAAATATGATTAAAAAGAAAAACCACAGGAATGAAAAATCTAACTTACATAGATTGCCTACTAAAAAGTTGAATGCAAGTGAAGGAATCATATGCAATTGTTAAAAGTTGAGGCATGTAAGAAGTGACTGCCTGAATATTGCTGAGAAAGAAAAACAACATGAGAGGAAGAAGTCTTGGAAAAATAAAAAGCCTTAGAAGTAAAAAGAAAAGAGTAGTTTGGGCTAATTCTGATTCAAAAGAATCAAGTAAAGACACTTCAGAGGAAGAAGCAAACTTATGTTTGATGCAGATGTAGATACTATAAGCGAGGTATATGAAGAAATCTCATATGAAAAATTAAATGATGCTTTCAATGAATTAGCACATGAATATAAAAAATATATAAAAAAAATTCAATGCTTTATAATAAAAATAAAAATTTAGAAATACATGTTTCATCTTTGGAAAAAGAATGTAATGGTTTGAAAACTATGAATGTCTCTTTAGTAGATCAATCTGTTCTTATTGAAATGCTTAGAAAAGAGAATTTATTTCTTCATGCAAAATTAGATACATGTAGTAGTTTACATTCACATATTTCATTCATTAGAAATGAATCAAAAAATGCATCAAATTCATTTAAATTTAGATCTTATGCAAATACAAATGTTACATGCAATTTATACAATAAAAAGGGTCATTTATTTTTTGATTGTCATGTAAGAAAATCTCAAACATTTCCTAAATAAAATTTTATTTGGGTACAAAAAATCAAAATCCAAAAGCAACACACACTACACAACATTCATTGTATACTTATTCATTAGGATGTGGACTCAAACATGTTTGGGTTCCAAAAAGTGACCCCTGATTTTCTTTTGTAAGAATCCATTTAAAGTAAAATCAAAGAAGACATGTGGTGCTTGGACAGTGGATGTTCAAGACATATGGCAAGTAATAAATCAAAATATTCTATTTTAGAACCTTGTGAAGAAGGGTATGTAGTTTATGGTGTAGTAGAAAAAAAATAGAATTTTAGTTGAGTTAAGTAGAGCTATGCTAGATGATTATAAGTTGTCTAAGTTTTTTTGGGTTGAACTATTAACACTACATGCTATGTATTGAATCGTGTTTACTTGAGACTAATTTTAAACAAGTCCCCCTATGAGTTGTTCTTTAGTAAGAAACCTAAAATTAGTTATTTTTATATCTTTGGTTACAAATGTTTTATCTTGAGCAATAATAAAGATTCATTAGGAAAGTTTGATAGTAAGTCAGATGATGATATCTTTTTAGGCTATTCTAAAAATGACAAATCTTATAGAGTTTATAATAAAAGAAAATTGATTGTTGAAGAATCAGTACATGTTATATTTGATGAAAATTCTATAAATTCTATTAGAAATGATGTGATTGCTAGGGGAGTTGTTGTAATGTCGTGGAAGCAATGCCTTGTTGTTTAGACAATTTGTTAATAGTTTGACAAAGGTTGCCTTTAATTTATATGTAGAAATATCAAATGGTTCAACGTGCACATTCACTGAACTTGAAAATCTATTTATGAAAGGATTCACCGGCACACGACATCATGTTACCGTAGGCGGCTTAGTTGTCAAAAAATAAAAACCAGGTGAATCTCTTATAAATTATATTCTAAGATGGAGGGTTCTTAGCTTAGTGCAGCCTCAGCTACAAGAATAACATGATGTGAAAATACTTGTCCAGAATATTCATGGTTTTGTTGCCTTCCTACTAAAAGGCTTTAGTATTAAAACTTTAAAAAAATTATTAAGTAAAGCCTTTTTCCTTCAAGAAGAAGCCCTAGGATGTTGTTCCTAAGAGATCAATCCACCGTTGAACCTTCAAAACCTAGGAAAGTGCTTGAAAAAAGGTAGGCACTGTCTATAGTGGACAAAGGAAAAACTCCAATTTAGATCCAAGTAAAATGACCTCCACCTTATAGGCCACAATAACAATAGTTACCACTGCCCATGAAAACTCTTGTAAGCTCTTTTAGTGAAAGAATGAACCAGACTTATTATTTCAAGAGAGAGTCTGTGAGGAAAATATTAAAAAGTTTAAAGAAAAACCAGATTTGAAGCTGCCTGGTCCAAAGAAAGCCTGAAGAAGTCGGCAAGGTCTATGACCCAAATTATTGTCTATATCATCAAATAATAGGCTTCACTTCAAAGGATTGGCTTTAAATGAACTACAAGAGATGGTTGGTGATTATCCCTAAAGAATACCTTAAGGACAATAGACAAGGGTTCGGGATGATCACAGGTGAATCTTCCACCTCTTTTAGTACATCTCCTTCAAATGATTGGGATATAGCTTTATCTCATTTTTATAAAAAGTATTTGATGAAAAAAAATTTCCATGCAGGATCATATGAAGAACCAGAAGACGATCATCCAGGTTGATCCATTGGGGTCAAAAACCATTCTTCCTCAACCCCATTTAGCACCAGCAGATGCTTAAACGTCTGAAGAGAGTGGTGCAAGAGGAATGATTCCCTACGTTCCTTTATATTTATATACTTATTTCAAAAATATAAATAAAAAGTCTGGCATGAAAGGCATTTCTTATATTTTTTTCCATCTCTAATAATTGTGATATGAATGAAGTAGAAAAGAAAGAAAACACCAAAATTTTTTTATAATAATTGTGATTTATTTTATGAATCAATGTAAAAAATGATAGTTCTATGGTTGAATTATATAGAAATTTTGCTAACATGGATATAGAATTCTTAGATTCTGACCAATATTTGGAAAAGAGCATCAGTAATGAGGGACAGGTCCACGTGACCCATGCTTCTGATGTAGGAGATATTATTGAGGTCAATCTTTGTAGGACCTATCTCTTTCTAAGAATAAAGGTAAATAAATTGTTGATTGATGTCCTGAACCTTTACAAAAAAATTTACTAATTGAGCCATATGTTCCTAAGGTCGACTATAATGTTTTAACCCATCTGAGAAAGCTACATGCTAGGCTAAGCATTTATGATGCACTTGTTATGTCCAAAGAAATGAGTGAGTTATTAGTTCAGCCATTACTTAATCTAGAGATATGCTTGATACAACTAGCAACAACTTTCTATGATGAAGCTTGTTACTTTGAAGAATTGATGTAACTTTCTCTGATGAAGATTTATTTTTGGGGACCGATGATCATAATCAGCCTCTTTACATTTCAGTCAAGGTGAAAAATATCAGACTATCTAGAGTACTTGTCAATCCTGACACTTTAGTCAACATCATGAACTTCAAAATGATATCATTTTTGAAGATTGACACATGGAGACTTAGTTCTGACAAAATATTATTAAGGGGGTTTAATGATATAAGAGAAAAGGCTTTTGGCTTCAATCCTCTACTATTAGAAATAGATGGGTTAAAAACTAAAGTAAAATTTCATATCATTGATTCAGAGACATCTTTTAATGCTATCTTAGGTAGACCATGGATACATGACTATAAAATACTTTCTTCATCGCTCCACAAATGTATTAAATACACAAGGGATGGAGTGAAATATATTATAAAAGGTGATATACAACCATTTTCTATTCATGAAATTGAGTTTTACGAAGATACTGCTTGTTACATTCCAAAAAGGCAAATGCCTAATTCTATGGAATCTAGCATTATTAAGGAATAAAAAAAAATCAAAACAAATGAAAAGAAGAAAAGAAAAAAAAAGGGTGAAAAAGAAAAAAAACAAAGAAAAAGGAACCTCCTATAATTCAGATTCATTTAGAATCTAGTCGGATGAAGATTCAAATCAAAATGATGCCTTAATAAAATTTGAAATCTCATTAGAATTAGATAGTGATGAAACATATTTGAGCATCTAAAGATAAACCTGAATTATCTACTTATAAAAAAATTAAAGGTATGTGGATACTTTGACTTTAACTACTTTGTCTAAAAAAAGTTTGCATAGTTAGAAGTCAAAGTAGCCCCTAACCTTTCAAGAGAGGTTGAAAGTTGTCAAAATTTTACTCTAAACCCAAATTTACAAGCTCAAAAATAGATGTAAAGCCTGAAAATTCATCTTCTAATGAAATAATAAAGGGAAATTTACATACATACCACGCAATTCTTCAGATTTATTTCACACCTAAACTTGAATATTTACAAACTACTTTCATGCTCAAAAAAAAGTGTATTTCACTCAAAAAAAGTAACAAGGGTGGTATTTTGATGTAATAATAAAGATTTAGATGCTATTTAAGTAAAATTAAAGTGTGAAATACGTAAATACATAAGAATTGCGTGGTATGTATGTAAATCCCCCAATAATAAAATGTCATTCTGACTAGTATCCTGATTGTGTTAAGAATGCAGTGAAAAATAGTTTGATTCCTCATACTTGGCCCAATGGTAGCCTAATCCATGGAAAATTTTATGGGATATTAAATATAAAAAATTAAAACCTAAGGCTGGTGTTGGGTTTGGTAACATTGGACCTTTGAGTGATTGCGAGCATCCCCAGAGCATCCATGATCCCTCTTGAGCTCCCCATCCTTGGCGAGACCAAATCCGAATGAAATCGAGCCCTTTGTCCGTCCAACCCCATTCAAACCTCACCAAACTTCAATTAACTTCTCTCACACCTTCCCAAGCTCTGACGAGCTAAAATGAATTGATTCATGATCGATTTGAGCACTAGAGACCACTCCTAGACCAACTCTGATGATTAATGCAGCAATGTTTGGTCCACAGAGCTGCTGATGGGGAGGCAACTCATGAGCTTCTCAACAGGGCTTCGTCTCTTCAAGACAAAGATACCTTAGTCATTGGACCGCCGGTCTTGAGCTCTAGTGAGATAAATTCCATCAAATTGTAGAAAAGTCATTATATGTTGGTGTTTTGTGAAAAATTTTACAATTTCATGGGATTTCAACTGTAGGATCTCCTTAGATCTCTTCTCCAAACATTTTGGAGTCGATCTTGATGCCTCACGAGCTCTAGCGAGCTCGGATCAAGCGGAGGAGGCGACGATGTTCATCTTCTATTGCTCCGGGGATGAAGGATCATCCACCATTGTTCCATGTGATTAGAATGAACGACCGTGATTTAATCCGTTAGAAATCTTGATTTAATCCATTAAGATCCACTAGATTAATCTTCGCCATCCATATGAGATCGGACGATGGGGACGAAAGCGTGTCCGCCGACTCAAAGATGCCACTTAGACAATTTAAGGGCATATCCCATACACATAAAGCACGCCGCTCTTGCATAACGCCAACAGGATTAGGGGTTAATTAAGCTTAAAAATTCCATTAATTAGTCATAACTTCAAAAATTCATAACTAATTATAGAAAAATCCTCAAAATATGAGTAAACTCATTTTGGAAAGTGTAAACATAGGAGAATTTAATAAAACTAAAACTCATAGTGTTTGAATAGTGAATAGTGCTTAATTAGAATTTAAAATTTTCTAATTACCTTACTTAGGTCTTAATTACTTGGTTAATTGATCTCAAACTAGATGTGTTGATTCCTTGGGTTGTCCTCTACCTCCCATAATTTTCTTGAGATTTATTGGCTAGGTAATTGAGGAAATTTGAAATTCAAACCTTAATTACCCTCATTAAATAATTTAATAATTATTAAAAATGCCAAATAGTAAAAATTAGAGAATTAAACTTGAATAATCACTATTAACATTGAAATGATGAAGTGTAATGATTAAGACCTCTTTATAATTGTTTCCCTAAATCCATTTCATTTAAGAGGGCTAATTAATACATGGATTAATTAAGACTTAATTAAGTAATTAATGATGAAATGAAATCAAATTAAAATGGTAATTGCTCCAAATAATCTAAATTGAATTTGTGGGTTTCTCTTTATGTGTTTAATAATACAAAGACCCTTAAGGAACACATGGTTAAACCATGAGTGTGGGAAACCATGTAAGTACTTAATTAGATTATTCTCTAATTTAATTAATCATTAATCATGGGCCTCATTGTGTTAGGTCTTTAAGTGCATTGCAATTTTAATTTCTCATTTGCATATCATTGGAGGCTCATGTTTGAATGGTTAATCAAATTAAGAAGCATAGAAAAGAGAAAATTAAATCATTTGCACTTAATTAACCCATAAATTTCATTTAATTATCTTTCCTTAAACACATTAAATCAATCACATGGGATGGGGAAACAAAAAATGTTATTTCTCCTCTTTAAGTTTAATAATTCAAACACAAACATCAAATCTCATAAGAAGCTTTGGTTGATTTTAAATGATTTATTTAATATGATTGTCCTTAGGAATTGATGTAGTTGAATATATTATGTAGAAGTGTTTGATTATTTCTTTTCAATCATTATAGATTTGTATATCATTTGATATCATCCATTCATATTTTCAAATAAAAGAATCAATTGAATTTAATTATGTGTAAGTTACATGTGTTGGATTAATCCTATTATATGTGTGACATTATCACTAATAAATTTCAAAACTATTTTCAAAATTATAAATGAAAATTTGAATTGATGTTGGCTATGAATATTCTATATGATTTACATTTGTCATAGCTTAAATATGCTAAAGTACTATTTTATTTTCATGATTCATGTGTATATTTACATATTTGAATGCTAGTAGTATATAGTCTAGACATTCTAAGAATACGAGACTTTAAGTATCCCCACGAAGGTCTTAGATTAGCTCACTTTCCTGGTTAACAACGGCATGTACTTTCTTGATTTCATTCTTATGTGTACATATACTAGAATTTGGATATAACTTTACTTTACATGAATAAATAAATTTATTAACATATAATCTTTTGCATGATTCTCATTCTCATGGTTATGCATACATTCATATGTATTTAAGATAGCAAGTATATAGTCAAGACATCCCGGGAATATAAGGCTTTAAATAGCCCCAAGGAGGTCTTAGATTATCTCACTTCCCTGGTTTAAATAATGGCACATACTTCCTTAAATCTTTAATACATGTGTATGTGTATTTAACTAAAAAAATGAAAATCCCTCTTTTCTACCAAAAGTATATGCATTTATAATCATTTAAGTGTGCCAAAATACATTGCATGTATAGATATTCTAAGTTCAAAATCATATGCATGTTATTAATGATGAAAAAGAATGGTACAACATTATTTATGTGATGGCAATTCAAGTTCATTAATCTTAAGATGCATTTCATGTTGAATAGAATTCTTTAAGATTAACTCAAACATAGGATTAATAAAAATATTTAATAAACCATTCACTAAAAGAAACCAAATTATAACAACATGCTTTAGAAAATAACTTAGAAAGGGATGAAAGGGGTTAAGTCTCTTTCTTCTCTTTACAATACTTAGATGCTAAGTGAATATCAAATAAAATAAAGTAATTGCAAATTAAAATCTACCAATCCTCTTAATAACTTGAAATGAAACCACCCTTCATATTTAAATTAAATAATTCCAAACTTAGATAATTATAATTCCAAAGCCTAGCTAAGACATACCACACTAAGCCTAAACAAACACATTAGAATGCTAAGTCACCACTTCTAGCTCTAAGTTAGGATTGTATGTTATGATGTTGTATTTTATTTTGTTATGTAATATTTTAGAATGGATGTTAAGCTGTTGTTAGCCTAATATTATTTTCTGAAGATTATGCTAATGGAGCTGCTAAAATAAATACAACTTCTTTTCTTAGCAGGTTGCTTATGCTAATAAGTATAATCCATATTATGATAGGTGAGCTTAATTACCCATGTGTAGGGTGCTAAGTCCAAATTATGGAATATAACTATCTAGGTTTGTATGTATGTTTAGCTAACATCTATTTTGCATGTGTAGTTAAATTTTACTTTTCATAAATATGTAATTTTGTAATAGAAATTAGGATTAATACTATGGAGTTTAGGATGAGCAGTGGCTAGAAGGAAAAGTCTTGGAATGCCCTGTGAAGCCTTGGAGCAAATCAAATCAAAAGGAAGAAAGAAGACCCACATAACATTTTCCTTCAATTATAATTGTAAATTTTTTTTGTAAACTCGGTTGTATAAGGGTAGAGCTCAACTACCTAAATCTTTCTTTTTTTCGGGGTGTGCGACGGTACCAGGCTGTACCGACCTTTTATTCTTTCATGATAATCTATGAATGTTTGATTGTTGCATTTAGATTGTGCAATAAAAATTGCATGTTCTTCATAAGTTTCTTAATCTTGATATTTGAATGTGTGGCCTGAATGTTGTAGGATATTTAGGACAAAACTAATTTTTCTACCCCTATTAATAACTCATAATTAAATTTGGAAATAACTCATAACCTCAATTTAAAGCTTAGGTTATAATCAATAATTAAAAGATTTAACAACCTATTAGTTGAATGATGTATACTCTAACATCATGCATAACATATTATTTCATTCTTGATAGGGAGGATCTCCACTCTTGCACGATAAGAAAATGCTTGACCTGTGAGGACATCCCTTGTAGTGGAGAACACCTCCTCCCATTGATTTAGCCAATAATATAATTTTATCATGCATTTAGGTATAATTGTCCTAAGCCTTTGTCCTAAATTTATGTGTTAAAATGGGATAAAGAATTTGTAAAATTTTGTATTTAGTCTAAATCATGTATTTATACCAGTCATGATCTAGTATCAGTGAGCTTAAGACTCTAGTTTTTCTTCTTAATTAAATAACAGTCTAACTATCTTGCACATACATAAGACTGACTTACATAGTTTTGAATCATAGGAGGTGTTAGCTAACGGCCACTCTAAGCGGTTGTAAGTTCAGAAGAGTCAGGATGGGTTTGTTCTCTCTTGAGGAAGTAAATCATAATATCCCATTTTTTATTTAGATTTAGGTCATGCTTCTAGCTTGTGCTAAAAGCACCTCTAGATTTAGGATCTGAGATCACTTGTTTTCTTTGGGCTATGAACATAATTTCACTTTTAGGCATTTCTACAATATTGTGTTGATGGACTATAAGCTCTAACATTCTAATAAAGATTCCAACTCAAAGTAAAATAAACTATCTTTCAAACATATAAAGCCTCACCATAGGGTAGTTTAGAGTGCTCACTAGGCTTCCTAGTATCATGAGTGCTTCCTACTTATCTTTCTTTGAAATCTGAAAATAAGTCTTTCTAAATTGAACATTCCCACTTGGTTTTGAAAAATATCCAATCCTTTTATAATCTAATCTTGAAATTTTTAGATATGTTGATTGACTACTTTAATTGAGAGTATTCTTAAAAAATCCTCATTTCTTAGGATGTAATTAACTATGAAGGCTTGCTTCCATAGAGAACTAAAGAACTCGGCATAAAATAAACTCTGCTTTACATTTTTTGTAAAGTAGGGGAAAGATATCTGGTATATATGAAGACTCATCTTCCTTAAGAGTCCTTATTGGGTGATTAGGTTCATTATAGGATGATTTATCCATATTTTGAGATGGTATATCATACATTAATGTTATACCCAGTCACTTTAATAAGTACCCCCTATAAGATCTGTGGTGTCCACTTGATTCCAAATTAAAACACCATAATGGGTTTTGACCTAATCTGGAATAACCATGGGTTGGGTTCATTTGACCATGGTGACCCAAGGATGGGTCATGCTAAGTTTGGTTTGGTTTGTGCTTAGTTTAGATGGGTTTGCTCAATTTGACCCATATGAGTCAAATTGGGTTAGGTTGACCAATTGGCCAAATTAGGTCAAATTGATGGTTTGGATAAGGTCATTTGATCATTTAGAGTGTTTGGGTTCAATTAGTTTGATTTGATTTGACTCATATGGGTCAAATGGGCTAAGTTGACCAATTTAGTCAAATTAACCAAATTGACTTGGGTAGAAGGTTGATTTAGGTTCAATTGATTATTTGAGAATTATTGTAGGTATTGATTTGAATTAATTTAGATTTGGGAATGATTTAGCTCAATTTGACCCTTTAGATAAATTTGGGCTAAATTGGTCAATTGGGTTGGTTTGATCAAATTAGGTTCAATTGAGGCTTATATCATGTTCAACAATCAATTTGTAATTGATTGGATGCATTGGTTTGAATCAATTGGGTTTGGAGAGAGATTTGACTCAATTTGGCCCTTAAGATCAAATTGGGTTAACTTGAGTAAAGTGGGCCAAATGAGCTTTATTAGATCCGAATTGTGGTCAAATCATATTCAATACTCAATTTATGATTGATTGGAGGTATTGGTTTCAATCAATTTAGTTTAGAAAGAAGTTTGGTTCAATTTGGTTCATATAGGCCTATTGGGTCAACTTGGGTCAAGTGATCAATTAGCTTTATTTGACCCAAGTGATTCTAATTGATTAATCACGGATGATCAACATTCATTGTAGAAGTGGTTGGATGGGTTGATTCAATCCTATTTGGGTTGGAAGGAGGTTTGGGTCAAGTGAACCAAATGGGTCAATTGAGTTGAATTGGGTTGAATTAGGTTGGGTTGAGTTTGATTAATGATTTAGGATTGATTGATGGCTTTTATTGCAATTGATTTGAGTTTAATTGTTTTGGCTCATTTGGACCCTTTAGGTCAAATGGGCTAATTTGGGTTGATTGAATTGATTTGGTTCAATTGGTTTGAATGTAGGTATTGGTAGGGTTTGAAAATAGAGATTTGAATAGTTGGAGTGCTTTGTGAAAGTTGATTGGACATGATTCAATTGAATGGCTTTGGGTTTGATCCAAAGGATGATGGTGGAATTGATTTAAGTTAAGAGTTTAAGTTAATTTGGCTTGAAGATTGGATATGAAACACAATTCAATTGGGGTTAATTGTGTTGGCTTGAGGTTGGTTTTGGAGGAGTGGATAAGCATGGATTTTGATTTAGGCCATAGGGTAGGTCGTACCTATTTACCTTAGGGTATGACATAAGCTCAGGGTATGCCTTCTTAAGTCTCTAGGCTTGGGTTTAGTGTTCCCCTAATCACTAGAAGTGCCATATGACTAGGAAAATCCAAGTGTCTAGAAGATTCCTAAGTCTAAGGAAGGATGAGCCAATCCTCACTCTAAAAGTGAGGTCAACATTTCCAAATTACTATTATGCCACACTTTAGATTATTAATTAAATCATTTTGTTTTCAAGTTCTTATATTATATTCAAACATTTTAAAGATTCACTTGCATCATATACATCTTTCATTTTATATCATTGCATTCAATTTTAAATACAAATTACAGCGAGCTCTCTTTCTTACTTTTATTTTCACTTGCCTTAATATTTTTATAGTTGAATTATGAATATTTTTAAATTGAGAGTTAAATACTTTTAAATTCCTTTTTCTTGTTTTCTTGTTGAGTTGTACTTGTCCATTATGGTAAGTACAATATTAAGTTATACTTGCCCATTAAGAAAAGTATGGTGTTGGGTTGTACTTGCCCGTGAAAGAGAGTATAGAAGATTTGTGGTAATCTTAACTTTGATTTAGTGAATTTCTAGCTTAGTGGCTAGGCATGGATGTAGGCCAGTTTTTTTAGATTTGGCCAAATCACGTAAAAATTTATGTTCTATCTCTTTATTTATGTACTTTATTTTTTGCAGTTTTTGATTGTTATTTTATTTTTCTAAAATTTTATCATTAAAAATTTAAGTTTTCTATAAAAGTTTAAAATTAAGTTTTCTGAAGTTATTTTTTAAAAATCCAATTTACTCCTCCTAACATCCCCTTGGTGTTATAACTAAATAAGAAATAGTATCAGAGCCTCGGCTCAATTTGGGGCTTAACATCCCTAAATTTGATAACTATGGAAAAAGTTTTTCCTAAAGATGCACTACCTAAAGGACAACCTACACTTAGACCACCTTTAACTTAATAATATTATTTGATTATTGGAAAAATCATATTTGTACTTTTATTTGTGGACAAGATTCTAGAATGTGAAATATATTGACACATCAGTATCACACCCACTATTGATATAATAGTTTAAAAGTTGATAAACCTTTTGATGAATGATCTGCTTCTAAAAGAGAATTGGATGAATTAAATACAAATGCTTATAGCATTCTTTTTTGTGCTTTACTTTTCGATGATTACATGAGAATTTTCATGCTTACTACTGCAAAAGAAATTTGAGATAAATTGATTCTTACTTATGAAGGTACTAACAAAGTTAAAGATGCTCATATAAATAGATTAGTACATGAATATGAATTATTTTGTATGTTACCAAATGAAAGTATTTCTGATATGAATACTAGTTTCATGAAAATTACAAATACCTTGCATTCACTTGGAAGAAAGGATAAAAATCAAGATTTGATTTATAAAATTTTAAGATGTCTTCCAAAAGATTAGGATGTAAAAGTTACTGATATTAGTGAAGCTAAGGATTTAACTACATATACACTTGATCATCTTCTTAGTTTTTTGATAGCATATGAACATGTTATTACACAAGGGGATCAAAATAATTCTTTTCAAAAGAAAGAGAAAGAAAAATTAATTGCTTTGCAAGTGGAAGACAGTAGTGAAGAAAATTCTTCATGATTAGATGCTAATAGTGATGAGATTGCTTTGCTTTCAAAAAGGCTAGGAAATATGATCATAAAGAAAAAGCACAGGTATGAAAATTCTAAAATACATAAATTGTCTACTAAAAAATTGAATGTAGGAGAAAGAATAGTATGCTTCAATTGCAAAAAAGACATGTAAGAGGTGAGTGTCCATACTTAGCTAAAAAAGAAAAAACTAAAAGAAAGAAGTCTTGTAGAGAAAAAGTTTTAGAAGAAAAAGAAAAGAGCACCTTGGACAAACTCCGATTCAGAAGAATCAAGTGATGACACTATAGAGGAAGAAGCAAATATATGTCTTATGGCTAATGTGGATTCTATAAGTGAGGTATATGAAGATATTTCTTATGAATAATTAGATGATGCTTTTAATGAATTAGCATATGAAGATAAAAAACCAAAACAAAAAATTAATATTCTAGAAAAAAAAGCTTAGAAATGCATGTTTCATCTTTAAAAAAAAGAATGTGTTGATTTAAACGCTAAGAATGATGCTTTATTAGATTCAATCAATACTTTTGGAGAAGTTGAAAAAGGAAAATGTATTACTTCATGCAAAATTAGATTCATATAGTAGATTGCATTCACATGTTCCATTCATTAGAAATAATTCATCAGATGCATCAAGATTATTTAAATTTAGACCTTGTGCAAATACAAATATTACATGCAATTTCTGCAATAAAAAAGGTCATATATCTTATGATTGTCATGCAAGAAAATCTCAATCATTTCCTAATTCAAATTTTATTTGAGTGTCATAACTGCATAACATACTTAATTTCTTTTGAATATAAAACCTTGGGCGAACTTTTGCAAATATTTTTCTTGAAGTGCTCTCTTTGATTTAAGTGCTAAAACTCTCTCTCTGCTCTCTTCAATCACATTCAAAGGGTAGACCTTCTTCTTTTCCTTTAAGCTAACTTCAAGCTTTGGAGGACTCTTCTTCATGCCTTGTGCTCATAATTTCATACATTCAAAGGACTTGAGTAAGAGTGTTTCAACTTACTTTAATCATTTGTGATCTTGATTTTGATAGTTTGGTTTGATTGACTTTCTAAATTCTATGCACTCTTATTCCAAGTGATTTAAAAGGTTTTTTTTTTTTTTCATTTGATTAGATTCTGAATCACCTTCATAAGGATTTTACAATAAATAATCTTTAAACATTTTATATTCAAAACCCTGTATTTTATTTTGTGCAACTATCTTAAAAGTTGATTTGTTTCTTACATTTGATTTTAATATTACTTGTATTTCATCTCCTTGCATGTTTTAAAATCATAAAGTATGAAAATATATTAACCTCTTTCTTATTTGCCTTATTATTGCTTAGGGAGTTTGAGTGTAAAATTTATTTTTAAATTGAGAGATATATATTCATAATTGTACTTTTCTTTTTCTTGTTCTTTGAATTTGTTCGAGTTGTACTTGCCCATATGAGAGTATATTATTTATTTAGGGTTATACTTGTCCAATGTATGAGAGAGGAGATTCATTATAATATTATTTTGATTAATAAATTCCTAATCATGATGACTAGACGTGGACATAGGCTATTTTTTGATTTGGCTGAACAACATAAAAATCTTTGTACATCTTATCTCTATATTTACTGTTGTAATCCTCTTAAAATTTAATTTGAAATTTCATTAAATTTTCTACAAAAGCTTAAAGTTAAGTTTTAATTTGAATTTTTTTATATACCAATTTCACCCCTCTCATGAGTGTCATTATTTCTTAACATGTTCCACAAAAAGTTGGAGAACATGTCCATCACGATGTCTAATAGGCCATAAAATGTGTTAATCCAAGTATTAATGAAAAGCACCACTTACTTCTTACAAAGCACTTATTGTCCACATGTTCCAATAGATTACCATTAAACTCATGTACCAATGGGATAAAGGTGAAGTTAGGCTACTTGATAAAAATCTACCACCTCCTTGTTATAAGCATTGCTTGAATGAGGCCACCTAGTTCTTCAAATCCTTACTTTAGGATACATGATTTTGAAGGAGAAAGCTTGATATACCTTTTTGATGTAGCATAGAAGCATAATGTTCTTACGTCATATGATTTAGAGGATGGAGTGAAGGAGGGACCTTTCACTCTCTTTGACATTTTCTTACTTAAATAAACTTCTTAAATGAGAGGATGAGAAGGGGGAGTTGTAGAGAAGGTTGGCAGCAGTTTGAAGACCCTTCCTTTCCTCCTTATTTATAGGCTCTATAAGGAATCATGTGTGTCCCTCCTGATTTGAAATTTTGGTGTTATCTCCTTGACTTGTTATCATTAGGCATCTCTATTAATTCCTCCTTGGACCATTTTTAGGAATCATATCACATTCTATTTGTTTTCTATATAAAATAACAAAATTTAAGTCAATAAGTAGGTCATCACTTAGGCACCAAACATAAAATAGTCAAAAAGATAAGAATCTAACCATGTGCAGGTATCGATGCCTAAGTGTTAGGAATTATTAGGTTGGCTTACTCTTTCCAGAGAGGATAGCAATGTTGGTGGTTGCACCCAACACAATTTTTTTGAATGAATAAAGGCAAAGTAAAAGAAAAGAAATTGCTTTGCCTCCTAATAAGCACTTGGTTTAACATTCTTGACTTAGCGCCTAATTTGCCATTCTTAAGTGTTTTCTAGCAGTTAGTATTATTGCAACTAGTTCATCTCTATTATTGCTTTCTTCATGTACTCTATTAACATAGATTTAGCCATCCACACTTGCTTGCCTTGAGGTGAGAGTTGTCATTTCTTTCTTTGTATATGGCCTTTATTTTTTCTTCTTCTTATACTCACCCCCGTTTACTTCATCTAAGCTATTTTCTTCTACTTCAAGTACCTACTTTGTCTAGTCTCCTTCATTTGTCATGCTTTAGTTCTTGTAATTAGACCTCCTTGTACTTATGCTAAACCATTTCTACTGGCCCCCAATGAACGCTTATATGAAAAGTTGAAGTCTAAATAATCAGCTACAAACTCAGGTGCTAACTTCTCCAAATCCTATCTACTCGATTAAGAGTCTTCTGTAAGTGGTTGGTTGATGGTGATGGGTAGCCTTTTAGTGAATTAAAGGGTTTAAAATTCTATGAATTTTTAGATTAATTTCTAAAGATGATATTTAGAGCTTTTGGTGAAAATTTAACAAGTTTAATAGTCGTTTAGTGAAACTTTCAAGGCTAGCTCAAATTCAGCTAATTTGAGCAAATTTGAAAGATCTCTTTAAAAAATGAGTCAAGTAAATAGCTAAAAATAATGATACATGTCTAACTTAAGATGTTAACTAACGATTTGAAGTAGATGATTATATTTAGTAGAGTTTATAAAAGTGTTGATGGGTGGGAAACAAGATTAGGCCTTAATTTTGCCTAGCTTAGCCAAGAGCCAAAAGCTTTTGATGGGGCTTTAGAGTGAATGTGATATTTGGTATGGGTGATGGCTAGTAGAGAAGAAAGCTAAAGATGTGAAAAAAAAAGTTAAGTAAATTAAAAATAAAATACTAAGAGAGTAAATGTAAATACCAATATCGAATTTCCCATATTTGAATCTATTTCTTCATATGATAATGGTGTATCATTATATAGCTCTTCAATATCCTGTTCTTCTTTTAAATCTTTCAATTCATCTAGGAATATGATTTTAACTCTACATTGATTTTGCATATGACCCTTATTTGAAACAAATTATTTCTCTAACATTGTTAGAAGTAGATTTAGTGGGGGTTGTATGAGAAGGGTTATTCAATGTAGAAGGATTAGGTCTAACAATAGCCCTTTGACATTGAGATGGTTGGACATTTAGAAAATATCTGAACTTTCATCTTATATATGGATGCAACTTTCTTATACTTTTATAGGAGTAAAGCATAGTGAAATGTGTCTTCTAAGGTCTAGGATCATGAAGCCCTATCTCATTTCTAATATCTTCTCTTAAATCAATGATAAATTTGTTAGCTATTTGTCACTCTTGATCAATATAATATGTTCTAGCTATTAAGTCCTAAAAAGTATTCATATATTCCACTACTGTCATATTTTTTTGTTTAAGAGTAATCAATTGTTCATAGAGACTTTTATCATGATTTCTATGACAATATTTAGCCCTTAAAATTTCTTTCATTTCTACCTATTTCATGAGGTTTCTATCGAATATCTCTTCTTTACCTAAAATGTTATTTCAATAGATTTTCTTATAACCTACTAATTTTATTTTGACAAACATAGTTTGTTGATAATTATCCATATGATACTAATCGAAAAAAATCATCCATTTGAGTTAACCAATCTAAAAATTTATTGGGATCATTGTCATACGTTGAGGCTTCTATCTTAATTTATTTTGTAGGTTCATATAAAACTTCATGGATCCTATGAGGGTCTTATCTAAGGATGTTCCTTAGGTTTGGCCTTCTCACAGGATAGTCATTTCTAAGAAGTTCAATATTTTCACCTCCAATGAGCTCTAAGTCATCCGGACGTGAGATAGTCAGTGAGATAGTCGATGAGATTTGAAGCCTAGTACTCAAAATTTGAACTTATGTGATTAGGTTCATGAGGTCTTCTACCCTAGTGAGTTTCTCTTCACTTTGTATAATAATCTCATCTATCCTCCTAATTAAGTCTTCTAATTGATCTAATCTAATCAATTTGGGTGGCATGATGTAAACAAAAGAATGCAAATATATCACTCTAAATGGATTTTAAATATGTATTAGGTGATTTAACACAATAAGATGCATAATTTTGAAAATACTTAACCATCAATAGACACAAAATAACTTCTGGATACTACAAAATATTAAATAAATATATAAAGAAATAAATTTTAAATCTTTAAGAATTTGAGTTCAATGTTTATGTAAGATTTGTAAATAAGATTTTGCTATTTTAGTGAACTCTCCTTGCTAAGTTGTCACTTAAGTATTATGGCTTGAATTTAACCTACGTATGGAAATGCAAAGCTTTATGAGTTTAGACAATTAATTAGTAATAAAATAAACATTCATAAGATTGCTTACCACATGAATGTATCATGAGTTTCCAAGCGAAATCACTAAATCTATAAAAAAAATAAAATAAAATCCAAAATACAGAACTAACCTTATTTATGATTAATATGAATTATTTACGAGCACTTTCTCCAAGCCTCCAAACATTAGGTTCTCATATCAAAATTGATGGAGCAATCAGAGATAATATCACAATGAATAGAGAAAGAATAAGTGCTTTAAGATTTTCCACTCACCAAAGTGGAGAAGCGAGAAGTTCTACTCACGCAAGTAGAATAATAGCCTAAAATCACCAAATCTTCCAGACGATCGGTCATCAAACTCCAACCAAAGAGTCTTCACTCAAAATTTTCACACACATGCCAGTCTAATCCATCCATTAAGTCAGAATAAAAGTTTATATAAATTACAATAACCCAAGAGATGTGTCCTTTAAAAAAAAAACTATTAAAAAACTAAAAATCAGAACTTTCCAGTTTCACCACAGGCCACCACCTAGGTGTTGGCTTTTCTATCCAAACACTCTCTAAGGAATTGACCATAATGCCAAAAAGATAGAAAGCTAGCTCCAAGGTATTATACTAAATAATTTCAATCACAACTTTCATACAATACTTAAACATGATCAAATACATCCATTACTACATAATACAACACATGAACATCAACACAAAATACTATGACACAAAATCTAATAAAGATCCTCATAAGTTTAACCTTTTGGTTTAGGAACTTGTGACAGGTATTTTCCTCCTTTGATATGCTTACATCATTTAGCCTAAGGTTTCTTGAATTTTTCATACAACTCAATCATAGTAATCCATCTTAATTAAATAAAGATCCTCATATGTTTGAACTTTTGGTTTAAGATCTTATGATATGTATTTTCCTCCTTTGATATGCTACATCATTTAGCCTAAGGTTTCTTGAATTTTTCATACAACTCAATCACAATAATCCATCTTAATTAAATAAAATAGATGGATGTGATTTCATCTCCTACCTCTATCTTAAAATAAAGTTGTTCACTAAGAATCATAAGATTTAATAATCCTAATGACGAATCTTTAAACCTATCTAACCACTATATTACCTAAGGATGTAAGTTTATTTTACAAACTATGAAAATGTGATGAAACGAAGAACGTTTGAAGAATACCTAGGCTTGTCTAGATTGAGCTCAAACAATGGTTCCTAGAAATTCGCTCCTATCAAACGAGTACTCATTCAATCTTCAATGATTGAGAGAGCCTAGACAATGACTTCCATTTCATCATAAAGGGTTCAACAAAGCTTGGTGTTTGAGCAGGTTGAGGAAAGGCAAAAGATGGTTACCGTAGCTTTAAGGAAGGTTTTGGATGCAAGAAGTCGAAAGCTCATACAATGGCATTCTCTTTAATAAGCTAAAACTAGGGTTTTGCCTACCAATACCAAGGGATCCAGTGGAAATTCCAGTTAAACAACAACAATTAGGGACGGGCTACTAGGATTTTGTTATATGGCCACAACCATCTATAGGCATTATAGATTAATATGCATTTGATTATGGATAACCTGAATTGAACTGATCCAAGGGTGAATGTTCAGCTAGCTAGCCATACTGTGAATAGAATATATGCGTTCAGGGAAGTCTCCACTGGTAGTTCTAAAAATGGTTTGAACTACCTTAGCTAGATTAGTAGGTCCTTTTGGATTCATTAGTTTGAGTTGGTTCAACCTTAGACCTAATCAAACTAGCTTAAGACCATTAGGGTAACAAGTTAGGACCTAATTTCAAAGGACCCCTTAACCTCAGCTTTAAGTCTAGTCCAAGTAACCACACAAATTTATATTTAAACTAAACTATTTAGTTCAACCAAATATGATCTAGATTTTAAGAAGGAACAAATATTTGTATTCCAGTATCACAAATGCTTTTTGAATAAACAAAGTATACTTGGAACTCTAAAAATGGTTACATATTAGTCTAAACTTTGAAATCAGAAATGATTATGAGCTTTAATTCTCAAGTTTGTGGCACAGTGAACACAGCTCACACACTCATTGGTAAGTCAGTTTCTCACCTACATAGAATATAGGTACCTCACAGTAAACTAAGCGTCCCAAAATGAAGAATCCAGATCACATCGCAAATAAAATTTCTAAATAAAAAAAAGCTGCTAAACAAAATTACACAGATGTAAATCAATCAGGAGGTACTAAATCAATTACATGGACAGCAAATAACATCTGAACTTGGCTGCCATTTTCTGCTAATTACTGCAGAATGTTACATGATTAAATAAGCTCTTCCTTTTAGAGAACTTCAAGCAAGGCCAATGTAAATGTGCAAAAACACCAGGCTAAACTTACATCTAGATGGCAAGTGAGCACCAGAAAATTTACAATGTTCATTAATAATGAAGCATTCGATGGTAGCAACCCTGCAGGAATTGTTTTCAAATCTCCCAAATGACATCACTGTCCTCTGCAATTCATAAGACTCATTTTCAGAAAATTTTAAACAAGAAAAATTTAATAATGATGGCAGAGAATAGTTCAGAAAACAAAATATACTCCAGATTTAAAGCAGTTTATTTAAACATATACGTCTACATTGTAGACATTAAAGGGCATCAAGAAAGTCACGCATGCACACATATAAATAGAACTCAAACCTATGCATTTAAATTGCAACATCTTCAAATGAAATTAAAATCATTCATTTAAAAAATTTTGATCCATGATCAAACCAAGGTTATAAAAACCGGACTATGCATTGAACCGGAAGGAGAGGTTCAAGATTCAATGATCTGAGGTTAAATAGTGAGTTGAACTGGATAATGCAATAAATATTAAAATTAGTCAAAAATAATTTAAATAATGTAATAATATAAATATATGATAAACATATGATAAAATAAATAATATATAAATACCTTTTTAATAATTATAAATTAAAAAATTAAAATAAAGCTCATTAAAATATAAATGTGTATTATATATTTAGGTATTTCTATATTAAATATATTTAAAAATTAAGAACAAATTTCATAACATAGATTTACAAAATATAAATATAATTTATAAGAAATCTATATAATTTATAATGTAAAAAAATATTTTAAAACTTTATAAAATATAACAATTAAAAAATATATAATATGTAGAATATTTATGACATATTATTATAAATTTTATATTCTTAAAATACCTTGTTAATATTATAAAATAAAATTTATAATAAGATTAAAAAATTAAAAATTAAATTATTGTTCTTGGATTTTTATATTTTGAAGCTCATTTATTATTTTCAAAGCCTAAATTTTTAGTCCAATTCCTTATTCTTATAACCCAACCTAAGTTTCAACACATTCTTAGATTTTTTGTTAATCTCACACCACAAGAAAAAGTTAGTATTTCACTCTTTATAAAGAGAAAGAGAGCTTTATGGGATAAGCTTGGAACCTACATTGGTGGTGGCAAGAAAGGTCTATTATGCGAATTAATTTTGCTAGGTTCATATTAATAATAATAAAGTTTTTAAGATTTACTTTAAATTTGTTTAATTAATATTTTAAAATTTTTAAAGTTTCATTGAGAATTAAAAGTGATTTAAAAGGGGTTTATTTGGACTGGCTTGTTTTCTATAACCAACACCAATTCGCCAGTTCAGGCTGAATCTTATTGGTTCAATGTAAAGGTAGTTTTTAGGGCTAACTACTGACTACTTGCACGGTTCATGGTCAAATCGGTTGAAATGCCCGGTCCGATCCAATTTTTAAAACACTGGATCAAACAACATTAAAGATTCTTTTTTTAACAAAATTATAAATGTAGTTTGTTTAAATGTTGTAAGAAAATGGATTGTTTTTATCTTAAATAAAAACATGTCACTAAGTACCATATTAGGTGTTAAATTTATAACTAAAAATATTTCAAGTAATTTCTATTGATATTACTTTGAGCCTATCATTTTTCCCTTCATAATACTTTGACATTAGGTGTTAAATTTATAACTATTTCAAAAATATTTCAAGCAATTTCATAAAACTTGACACTATTCATATCATTTTCCCTTCCTAATACTTTGACATTAAATTTATTTATCCAACTAGCAGGTACATTTTCTACCTTTTTCGTATATATCCAAACCACCTAGTTATATTTTCAACGACCATATATGCTACTACAATCATTCTTTTTTATTTTAGTGAACATTCATCTTAACATTCTTATTTTTATCATGCTCAAATAGCTATCCATATTTTTTTTATTAGTCAACCCTTAATCATATATCACATACCATGCCTGATATAATTTTATTAAATTTATCTTTTAAATTTTAATGATATCATCTTTTAACATAATACTCAAAGACCGTTCTCTAATTTAATCACTCATTCCCAAATCTAAAAATTATATCTCGTATATATATATATATACTTCATTCCTTGTTATACAATATCCAAAATCTTAAAATAATCACTTATCATTTTATCTTATAAGAATATAAACTGATTTTTTTTTTTGGGCAAGAAAAAAAAAATTTACACTATTAAAATTATATATCATATACTTGATCTTGCTATATTAATTTTAAGGCTTATCTTTTAAATGTTTTCTTCATTTATTTAACTACACATTTATTTCAGCAAGTATCTAATTAATTAAGATTATGTCATTTGTTTGTAGACAACATATATAAATCACCTCATTATTGAATGAGTTTTCTCTTATTACATTTATGATGCCAATTATGATTTTTGTAGGTTTTCATGGTTTTGGAGATTTTCCATGACTTCTAATGCATTGAATCATGTTTCAAATAGTATTTAAGACAAAATATTTGACATAAAGATGCTTATTCATGAAGATTAATGGCATATAAGGAAAAGCTGTAAGGATGATTTGAAATGTTGAAAATGAGTCTAGTGCCACAATGCCGAAGTTGGTGCCACAATGCTTACTTGGCTAAGTTCTTCCAGCTCATTCTAGTGAAGACAATGCTGCAACACTACATCCAACACCTCGATGCCAATCTCCATCCATATCAAATTTTTTATACAGTAAGAGTGGCATCATAGTGCCAATACTTGTGTCCTAATTCCAATATTAGCATCGTTGTGCCAATGCCGCTATCTTCCTAAGTAAAATATAACAAAGAGAGAGCTTCACGCTACGACATGAACATAGTCAATTCTAGTGTTGATTTTGTGAGATGATGAAGATTTGAATTTCAAAACTTTTGAGTTATTAAGATTGAAAGCTTTTCAGGATTTTTTCGAAAGCATAACAGGCATGATGACCAGGTAAAATGTTTAGAAAAAATAAAATAGATTCTTATCTTCTCTCCTCCTACCTTTTTCTAGCATATTACAATTTTTTGAAATGGAATATCTGTCTTTTACCATGTTATAAACGGTTTTTTCTTAGGGATGTGATATAGAAAAGTTTGAAATGTTTGATTTTAAGATTTAATTAAATTTGACTGTTTTTTCTAGATTTTGCCGTGTATTTCAAATTGCTTTTATGTCTTGTCTAGCTATCAATTACTTGATCTTGAGATTAATTTAAAACAAAGAGGTGATTTTTGAATTTTCTAGGCAAAAATACCATAATCCGTTGTATGAGAAATATATCTACATTTTGTTTGTGCAGCTTTTTTTATTTCAATTCTATTATGAATTTTGTTGAGTTTAACATATCATAAATATGTTGATGAGTTACCCCATAAAATAGTTTCCATAGCACTCAGGAAAGTATTATAATAGGACACAAATAGGTGAAAACGAAACCCGTAAAACTTTTTCTTTAGGATTCCTTTTTGTAGCCATTATTTGTCGTCGTATTACCTCACAATCTTTTTAGTTTGAATATTAAAATAAAGCTAGAGCTAACAAAATGTTGATTACTTAAGCAACAGCATAGAATTATTATGCTAGATTTCTGCAGCAGTAACTCTAAAGAACTATTATCAGCATCAATGTAGTCACATACAAGATATGACCTAAACAAGGATCTTTAATGTAATCAAGTTTTTATTATCAATACTTAGGCCACAACACCCCTACTTTTAGGGGTTACTTGGTATAGGCATATGTTTGATTTAAGTCAACTTACAACAATTTTTTTCACTGAATAAAGATTTTATGCCTAAGTTAGACCATAATTCTAGCTGAGGGAGAAAAGTATCAAGACTTAACATAAGCTTGCTTGCGATCACTCATTCATCCATATGTTTTTTTTGGCAAAGTGATTACCTTTCTACTCTGAGTTTATTGCCACGAGCATTTCCCTCTAGATCTTTGATCCTCATTGGCTAGGGTTCTTGTGGGCACTTCTCATTCATCCATGTTGTTTGTTGTAAGCGTAGTCCTCTATGATCTTTACCAACTAGGGTTTGCACGAGATGTTCTTCACATGCAAGTAACTAACTAAAGTATATAGCTTTACCAACCAAACAGCCCAACTCATCTTACAGCTTAAGCTCCAAAAGCTTGCAACTTAAATTTGTTTGGCTTATCATAAATAGTCAACTAAACCCAATATTAATCAGAATTCTATCCTATATATATATATATATATATATATATATATATATATATATATATATATATATATATCATTAGTGACATCAATATACTTTTGACACTTTTTTTTTTAAAATATACAACAAATAAATTATCAGTGTTTCATCATATTCTGTCACAAAGTTAATAAAACTATATAAAAATCGACACTAATTCTTTGCAATTTTAGTGGGTGTGATAATAATCATTGTTCAATATTATTGGACAATAAAATGATGCATGCGTATGATATGTTTAAGTATCTAAGATAGAGATATAAATAAGAATATAACTTCAACTGTACAAACTTAATGATCAAAATGGAAAAGAGCATCAAAAGTTTTGTATGGCAATATAATATAGAAAGCTTAAAATTAAATTTTATAAAATTGAAAATAAGCCAAAAATAAAATATAATTAGGCAAATGATTTAGTATGAATCTGAATGGTGAGCTATTAAAAAGCAATTAGTCTCTAATTTAAATGAACTAGAAATTAAAATGTTAAGATAAATATATTGCAAAACTATGAATGATAAATTAAGGAATAATTATGAGAAAATATTAGAGTGTGGCTATTGAAGGTAAGGTGATTGAAAATTGAATTAAGTGGATTGAAAATGTACAGATAGAATTCATTCAAAATTATTTACGAAAAATTGGTCTAGCATCTAAGGAAGCAAAACGGTCAACAAAAATAAATAAAAAATTAGGATCCACAATGCCAATCCTAAATAATTGGGATATGGCTAATGATGATGATTATAATGATACAAAAAAGACTTTCATAATAAATCTTCCTAGAATAAAACCAAGCTATTTCTACAAAATTGATATAATTTTTCTAAATATATATATATTTCATTATTCTATTGGATAAGTTAATTCTATGATTCCATCATAATCACCACTGTCTTGAATATCTTTCTTATTCTTAAATATTAGTATCAAAACTTCTCCAATCAAACAACTGCAATTTCTCATAATTCTTCAATCCCAAAAATTATCTCAAGTAGACTTGAAAGTTTATCTTTGTATATCTTCTTTAGATTCTTTAAAAATATATTATTATCAACAGCGGTACAGAAAAACTAAGCTTTCAAGCCTTGATTGATCATCAATAGGTATTTTTCATGTCCCCGGCAGAAGCAAGCTAAATCAGGTTAGTTGAACATAAGGAAATATACGCCATGTGAAAATGCACAAATAGCATGCGTAGGAGAACAAATATGCACCTTTAATCCTTTTCTTTACCCAAACCTCCAACAGCATTCCTGCGCCAACTCCAGCAACACAACAAGCCCCATAGATGGCTAGGGCAGAAGGTAGAGACCTTTTAGGAAGAAAATAATACTCTGGAACCTGCCTAAGCTTTTTTGGAAGCCTTTTCCTCGTAACTAGTCCACTTGAGTCAGTAGCATCAAGACTACCAACAGTCTTCCAGTCAACATTTTTCAGTAAGTCTTTGGAATCATCCGTTCCCATAACGAATACCAGTGCTAATTATCCAAACTAAAGATCTGCTGCATGTGCAATGCAAAATAAAATATAACATTTAATGAAGCAATAAAAGGAGTATTATTAGTCCAATCACTGCAGATATCTAACAGAACAAGGCACTTTCAAAATAAAAGAAACATGGAATCATGTTTACTATATCATAATTAAAGTAGCTCAAGCAGTTAAATAGTGGCCTGGAAAGCATTTTCATTTGATGTATAGATTGGAGTGCAGGAAGCATAGTTTTCTTGTCCTCACTACATTATCAAAGTTATCATTAAGCCGCTAGCCAAGACCGCAAGGATTTGTGTGCATGTGTATGAAGGTGGGTTGGCTTATGACATGCAGTGTAATAAATGATTCAGTAAAAAACATTAAGAACTTAAAGATGCAATATAAAAATGTGTGAGCACTAAGTGCACTTCACTTAATAATCACGATATGCTTGTTTAATTATAACATTTTCAATCCATAAAATTATTTTATTTTTTTAAGCCATTTATTTTATTTATTATGTCTTCTTAAATTCTCAAAAAACAAAAGAAAATTGTTTCAATACTTTGTTACATAATGTAAATAATATTAGGGCTTATGTGCATCTAAACACATCTAAAACAGTTAATAATGGGAAATACTAAATGAAGCTAAAAAATATTCTGAAATTAGATAAATTGATGTTGTTTTGAAGATTCTAAAACTATAATTTAATTAGAAAGTTATATTTATATATATATATATATATATATATATATCAAGTCATAATTTAAAATGATTAATTTGCTTCAAATATTTAAATGAAAGTTAAATTATATAGGGCATCTCATGGTCTAAAAATTCCTAATGCAAATCAAGGATGAAATACATATAAAAATATACAAAAAATCATAGTTCATAATTTTTCAACTTATAATTTAAGCAAAGATCAATCTCTTTCAATGCAAAATCAAAAACAAGCTTCACTAGTTCCAAACGTTAAAGTTGCCAAAATCTAAAATTCTACAAGAAATTTTAGAACAGATATACAATTCTACAATGTTTAAGATTCATACTACAAAAATGGAAATCAGTATATATCAAACTTGGAAAGAACCCCATCACTCGCAAAAACTGATCATGAAATAGATATCATCAATGGGAAGATCCAGACACCACACCAATGCAAGAAAATTCATTCTCTACATGTTGATGCCAAAACTTAAAACGCTTGAAGAATTCACATCTAATACAAAAAAAATTGTAAGAAAATAAAAAATATATTCAACATTTCAATGCATTTGATATTCAAAGTCATCTTTATAACTAGAAGACATAAAATCAGTATCTTCTCAGAATCCTCAAAAAACTAGTGTCATATTACAAGTTTTCATTTAACAAATTTGGATTCTAATAAGACAATTTCCATTTTGAAAAATAGCCAACAAAATTGCAAGTTCAGGCTGAGCCAATTTCAAAAAATAGACAATTCTCGTGAACTACTTTACTACCATATCTCATGAGGAAATAGAACCACTTTTGATTATGTCTATGTTAAGAGGATCTGAAATTTAAAAAATAAGAAAATATGTATCAAACATAAACAAGGAATCAGCAAGCATAAACAGATGCAGCACCTAACGAAGGGAAGGTGCATCAATGACTAAATGCCATGAAAGAAAACAGTTACCATCAAACTCAACTCCATCACGATCAGAAGAAGTATATGACACATAGGCCTCTGCCAACGGCACCAACAAACAGTAAGATCCAATCTTAGTAATAGTAGCTGGTTACCAAGTTAGTGGCAACAACAGTGAACTCTCAAATCAGTGGATGGATAAATGGAGAACTGGGTATGTGCTGAAACAGGAATCAGAAGCAACTATACAAGAGAAGTTGATATGAAAGTTGAATTGAACACCATGCAAAATTAAACCAAACCCATCAAGATAATCAAAAACATCAGAAAAGATATCTCATTTCAAATATAATCACAATTATAGACATGTTCTACAAGAAAATAAAGCCGGAAAAAAATAAGACATAAAACAACTAAAGCAACATCAGTATGAATTACTTGTGTTTCGAGTCGATAAAAAGTGTCCAATTTGCATTATTCACTCAATTTGAAAAAATTTGGCTTTAGTGAATTGCATATTTGATATCTATCATTCAAATCTAGGCAAGATTGTGGTGCTTCCTACAAGATAATCCATTAATCATCACATATAAATTTGTCATCCGAATGAACAAGAAGCCTAGAATATTCATAATCCCAACATATGAAATAAAGTCTAAAACATGAGGAATAGATCCATCTGTTAAGTTGCTAGAAGTGAATTCGAAGTGAGATGGAAAAAGAAAAGAATCCATATCATTTATAAGAATTTCATGAAATAAAGTCAAATTAGATAATTTAAGTCAAGAATAATACGCAGAACTTCTTGAATTTTCATTTTATGGGAATGTATCCCAATTTGTTGTATGATTTTGTATGCCTTTTGTAATAACCGAAACAAACAAAAGAAAAAAAAAAATAAACCGTCGCGGCGGTTAGCCGTGGAAGGAAAGAAAATAATACGAGGGAGTCAGTTTTCCCAAAACACGCGAGAGAGGGAGAGAGAAAGAGAAGGAGAAAGGGGAGACTCTACCTGTGCGTGCCCTAGCCGAGTGAGACCGTGCGTCGACGTGCGTCGACGACCGAGGGAGAAGAAGGAGAAGCGGCGGCCGGCCCTAGTTACGTCCGTGCCCTAGTCAACGTCGGCGCCGCCGTCGGCCAAGGAGAAGAGGCCTGTGCGCCGACCGAAGAAGCGAGTGCCGACGGGAGGCGGAGAAAGTGAGCCGTGAGCCTGAGCCGTGTGTTAGGCAAAAATCTTGTAAGTATATAATTTATAAAATGATGTTAAATTGAAATTTTTATTGATATTATGATCTCAAATTTTGATTTAAAGTTTATAGTTTTTAATTTAAAATTTATTAATTTCAGTAAATAGATTAAATTAGAAAAATTAATTCTTGAAAAAAGAAGAATATAATATATTATGTATGTACATAATTTAATAATTAAATTACAAAATATGATAATAATAATTATTATTAATTGAAGATTTAATTTTAACCTAGAAAATAATGTAAATATGGCGTTAAATTATAAATTTTAAAATGTAAAAAGTATTGATTAAATTAATATTTGATTATATAGGAATTTCAAGAATGAACGTTAAAAAAAAGGAGATTCAATATAAAACCGCAGTTAACGCGTATGTTCTACATTTATGATAAAAATGTTTAATTTCTGAAACGCATGTTCAAATGATTATGACTTTTCATGCAGTTGTGATAATTTTTCCTATTTCTTTTTTAAACCGCGAAATTTACCGCTTTCTACGTTGGATAATAATCTGAATCGTATCATTCGCTATCATTTTATAAAGTTCACCGATTTAATCTTTAATCGCGAATAGTGGTATATAATTGTATCTTATGAATGCATAGTTAAAACCTGGAGTTCACCCCTTATGGACCGGAGATACTGCACAAAATGATGAAAAAGGCCAATGAAATTGGCAAATGATGAAAAAGGGTCAATGAAATTGGAAAATAGTAATGGTAATGGATACTTGTCCTTTGGATGAGTATTGAGCGTGACTCTGACGGATGATAAATGTAAAAGTAAAAGTTCATATGTTAAATGTTTATGTATACCGACCTTCATATGATAAATGTTTATGTATACCAACCCTCATATGAAAAGTTTATGTATACTTACCTCACATATGTTTGATTGTTTGAGCAAATTTCTTTATGTACATGACAACAAACTACCAATACTAATTCTTTCTTATTTACTATATAGTGTAATAAGATAATTGACCCAATCAATTATATTCATTCTGTTGCTTAAATTTTTTTGGTAACTAAATCCAAATTGTTAATGGGAAAGTCATGTTTACCGAGAGACGGAGATAGATAATTATGCCATGTTGAGTTATATTTAAAGTGTGTTTTCTCTTGAACTTTGTTAGAATTTTTATGTATGGACAATTTGTATAATCATTTATGGATTTTAGTGGCTCTTGTATGATTGAAGATTTTATGTAAGATTGAAAATGTTATATAAGTCTTTCTTTTATCCGTCTAACCATCTGTTCTCGCCTTGGTATTCCAAGCTCCCGGGCCGGGTCGTGACACCTTTTGTCTTTTTTGCAATTAATTTTTTGAAGCTAGTTCTAGAAAGTCAAGTCTTAAGATTTAGACCCACCATCCATTTATCACTAGTTCCATATTTCACGCCTCTTGTTAAAATCAATAATAGACTTCAAATTTTCATAATTAACCATTAATTATTTTCGAGATGTCATCAAGAAGATCATACTGACCATGCAAATCATGCAAATGAAAATAATGAGAATACCAAAAATATAATATACATCATAAGGGGTACATTAAGTAATTAAAACAAAGATGAGAATACAAATTTTGAAAATCGATTAACCACACAAATATTAAATGCCTATATGGGTGAACAACGTAAGCTAACACAAATGTCTTAATATCAAAAGTGATAATTTAAGCACATTTAAAGTCATGAAGATAGATGGAAAAGTTAAATTTCATATTTTCTTTGGGGCAATCACCATCATCACAAACAAATTATTTAAAATAATGAAATAACTAAACTTTCCTTCAATTTCATCAAGAATTTAGTTCAATTAACTTATAAGTACATCAGATGTATTTTGCTCACTTTCATATATAGGACAATGGCTAGATTCAATTAAAATTTAAAATTTAGGTTCATATTCAAGTAGTAGTTTTAAAAGTTTAAGGGTACAATCAAGGCTAAAGGCAGATTGTCACTACAATAGAATTTGAATATGATCATAGATATAATTTCAGTTTTAAATTCAGTGTCTATTTGAAATTTACAGTCAAGATTAATCTCAAAAAAAATTTGAGATCATGCTGGAATTTTGAGTCTTGTTCAGATAAAGGTTTAATTTTGCTTCCAAGAGTAGGCTCAACTTCTTCTAGAGATTAAAGTCCATATATGATTTCAAACTTAATGTCAAATTCCTAATTAAGATGTAATCTCATAATAATATTCAATCCAAATTTGGACCATAGTTTAAGTAAAATGTCCAAGTGAGGCATGAAGGCAGTCAAAAATAATTAAATGAAGGCAGTCAAAAATAATTAAACTCAAAATGCACTAACTTGAGAATAGAAAAACAGAAGGCAAACCGCTTAATGAATTTTGAGTTATCGGGGAACAATGACTAAAATTTTTTGAAATGGGTTTGAAGCTCAATTTTAAGAGGCATTTTTGAGGCGCGCCCTCGGTGGGGTGGGGCCTAATTCCGCCCCAGTTTTAAAAAATAAAGTATAACAAAATAATATAATCTGATGATATTCTAATAGAAGTGTGTAAATATTTAGGAGATCAAGAAATTTTTTAGCTTACAAATCTTTTTCATATTATTTTAAAAATTAAAAAGATGTAAGATGAGTACAGAAAGAGTTTGTTGGTTCCTATATTTAAGAATAAAGGTGATGCACAAAAATGTGCAAATTATAGAGGAATTAAGTTAATGTGTCATATATTAAAATTATGGGAGAGAGTATTTTGGCATAGGTTACGATGTAATTTTAAAAGTTTCTCAAAATCAGTTTGGTTTCATGTCAAGTTGATCTACTATAGATGCTATACATTTGTTAAGAGATTTGATGGATAAGTATAGAGAAAATAAGGAGAATCTACATATGATATTTGTTGATTTAGAGAAAGCTTATGATAAAGTTCCAAGAGAAGTCCCTTGGAGAGTTCTAGAAAAGAAAGTAGTTAATATTGATTATATTCAAGTCATTCAAGATATGTATACTAGAGTTATTACATGTGTCCGAGCATAAAGAGGATTGACAAAATATTTTTCTATTTCAATTGGATTAAATCAAAGATGGGCTTTAAGTCCTTACCTTTTTCTTTAGTTATGGATGTTTTTACTTTTCATTTACAGGAAGATGTATCTTCGTGTATGTTTTTTGCTAATGACATTCTTCTTGTTGATAAGACTAGAGAGGGAGTCAAAGAGAAACTTGAATTATGGAGGTCAACCTTAAAGTTTAAGGGTTTTCATTTGATTAGATCTAAAACTGAATATATGGAGAAGTTCTAGTGGTGATGTTGTGACATTGGGTGATCAAGTCATTAAAAAGAGTGAGCGTTTTAGATATCTAGACTATATTATTCAAAATGATGGTGAAATAGATGGAGATGTTATTAGTAGAATTCAAGTTGGATGGATGAAGTTGAGGAATGCATCTGGCTTGTGTGATAGAAAATTACCGCTTAGACTTAAGGAAAAATTTTATAAGATGGTGGCAAGACCTACAATGATTTATGATGTAAAATGTTGACCAATAAAAGAGAACCATAAGATAAGTTAAGTGTTGCAGAGATGAGGATGCTCAGGTTGATGAGTGGCTTTACTCTTAGAGATAAAATGTGAAATGAGTATGTTTGGAAAAAGATTGGAGTAGCTCCGGTGACAGATAAGATTAGAGAGAGTCACCTTAGATGGTTTGGCCACATAAAGCGTCAGTCATCCATTGACCTGATTAGGAGAGTAGATATTTTAGATTTGTCTTATGTTAAGAAAGGTAGAGTTAGAACTAAAAATACTTGGTTAAGATGTATCGAAATGATCTTAGTTTACTAAAATTAAATGAGAATTTGACACATAATTGGACACAATGGAGAAGGATTCATGTAGCTGACCCCACGTAGTGGGATAAAGGATTGTTGATGTTATTGTTATTGTTATTGTTGAATTTTCAAATTTGAGGGAAATTATGGAGGGATGCTATATGAATTCCATCAAGAAGCGATTATCAAGAATTTTGAATCATCATATAACCAATTCCCTTCTCACATGGCCAGTCACTCCATTGGAAAAAGGAGTTGCATCCTTCAACCATGAGGTACTTCAACCACCTCACACCACTTCATGTGGGTCAACCATAGTTTCCTCTCCCTCATTTTATTTGATGATTAAAATAAGAGTTAAGACCAAAATGGTCCCCTAACTATTGATGGAGGACAAAAATAGTCACAGCTTAAATAAAAGAATCAATTTAGTCCATTGACTATTTGAAAAGAGGCGTATTTGCTTCGATGATGTGGGAGGCATTACAACAGAAGCCAACGAAGGAAATATCAAGCACAACAACTATGATCCAAGCATGGGAATGCGAGCAAGGGCACGACACGTGGTGGATGTGTTGGAGGGCTCATGTGCTAGGGAAAAACATGCAATAGATGCAGCAAAGGGCTCACATGCTAATGCTTGGGCACTGAAGCCTTGTGCGTAAGAGTCTCATGCATGGGTGATGTGCACTTTAAAAGCATGCACACTAGGTTAAGAGAAGGTATTGGAGGCGAGCACGACAGTTATTTCATTTTTTTCCAAGTTAATTAATTATATGTCTTAAAACATATATTAATAGGCTCTTCATCTCATAAATTAATATAACTGATTAAATATTTGAAAATAATTTATTCTAAAATAATTCTAATGAAAGAAAAAAAAATATTATATGATTACACCTACTGAGATAATTCTAAATGAAATAGAAAAAAGTAATGAAATGATTCTAAGAACTAAAGGTAATAATTTTATAATGATTTCAATTTGTGTCATGATTCAACTATAAACCTTAAATTAAGAGCTTGGTTTAAAATATTATGGCAATCAACCAAATTTGTTTTATTCACATGTTAAATTTTTACCTAAATTAATATTCTAATTATTATATTCAACCTAATTTAATATTCCAAATTTTTTTGGCAAATCAAATTTGGTTTAAAATATATTGGCAATCGACAAAATAAATAGTCCAACTACAACTCAATATAAAAAACATAATATTCCAAAAAAACAACCATGCTTTTACACCCAAAATCATTAGTTTGAATAGTAAGACTAAATTGGTCTATTTTCAAATAGTCAAAGAACTAAATTAGTCATTTTATTTAGTATAAGACTATTTTGGTCCTTCAAAAATAAATGTGGGACCAATTTGGTCATTAAGTCAATAAAATAATGAAAATTTTCTATAAATATTATATTCTAAAGTAATGAATGGAATGTAGATATTTAAATAAAAAAATTGATTCTACTCTCAAGAGAAAAGATTAATGGCCGGCCACCCTTATACATTGGAAGTAGCTTAATAACTTTTGCTTATAATTTTAATGGCCACCCTCTATCATCTATCACTAAAATTTTTAAAAAAATTGGATATATGAGCACAATGTGAGTCGACTAATTTGTCCAAACAATGGTTAATACCACCTTAGAACTTACAACAATAAAAAGCCTTTATCCCACTACTACATAAATCTTTATTCTCCATTGTGTCATATTAAGTATCAAATTCTCATGTAATTCTAATTCTAATAAAATAAGATAATCTTTTTTACATTCTAACCAAGTCTTTTTAAGTCTACCTCTATCCTTTATTAACATAGGTCGCGTCTAATACATCTACTCTCCTAACTGGGTCATCAAACGGCCGACCTTTTATGTGACCAAACTATCTAAGGTGAAAGGCGACTCCCTATAGTCTTACTACCACTAGAGTTACTCTAATCCTTTCACATATATATATTCATTTCACATTTTTTTCTCTAAGTCTAAAGCCACACATCCACCAGAGCATCTTCATCTCTACAACACTTAAAATTTAAGCTTCTCTTTTACTAGCCAACATCCTACAGCATAAAGCATTGCACGTCTTACCACCATCTTATAAAATTTTCCCTTAAGTCTAAGTGGCACTTTTCTATCACACAACAAGATCAATGCATTTCTTACTTCAACCATCCAACTTGAATTCTACTAATAACATCCCTATCTATTTCACCATCACTTTGAACAATAGACCTGAGATGTCTAAAACCTTCACTCTTTTTAATGACTGGGTCGCCCATTATCACAACCCCATCACTAAATCTTCTACAACTAAAATTACACTCCACATATTCAATTTTATATCTACTCAAATGAAAACCTTTAGACTCTAAGGTTGACCTCGATAGGCTTAAAGCCGGTCCTTGATGTAATTCAACTAAAATAGAAAAATACTGGATCAATCCTCCTTATATTGAATGCAAATGATAGTTCAAACATACACATCCTTAATGGCTTGAATATAAACAATATTAACACCTTTCTTTTCTAAAACACTCCAAAGCACATCTCTTCGAATTTTATCATATGTTTTCTCTAAATCAATAAAATCATATATAGATTCTCCTTACTCCCTCTCAACAAATGCATAGAATTCATAGTAGACTTGACCGACATGAAACCAATTCAGTTTTGAGAAACTTTTGTATCATGTTGTAACTTATACTCAGTTACTCTCTCTTATAATTTTAATGTATGGCACATTAACTTAATTCCACATACTTAAAGAAATAAAAATTAAGGGGCATTCTAGAAAATTTTGAGATTTTAAGGTAATAATAGCTACTAATCTTCCAAAAAATTAAAATTCTTTATTGCAAGACTTAAAATCTTGAAAACCTATGCACATCAATCTTGGATCTAGTATAATAAAATTTTAAAGACCTCTACCATCAATATTGGGTTTGACAAGAAATAACAATCTCCTTCAATCGATCTTGGGTCTGAAGTTAGAGAAAAGAGTGCACAATTGCACTAAATTTCATAAACATAACACTACTAAGCTATCATACTACAAAAATTTTATTAAATTACATAAATTTCAAATAATTTAAAATTCCAATAAATACAGATAAAGAAGACCCGTGCATGTCGATCTAAAGTTCCGAGATAAAATTTAAAGACCCTCTGGCATCGATCTTGGGTTTGGTAAGAGATGATATACTCTCTACGTCGATCTTGGGCCTACAACAAGGGAGAAGAGTATACAATTGCACTAAATTTTATAAAATACAATACTGCTAAACAGTTATGTTCTTGAAATTTTGTTGAAATAATTAAATATAATCTTTTTTGTATAAAAATCACAAAAATAAGAGATGGAATTATGATATGACAAAATCAGTAATGTAAAATCAAAATAAAAATAAAAAGGGTCAAATTTTGGATTATTAAATGTATTACTAAATCATTCGACCTCCTTTCCTCTCACATCAAAATAACACAATCATAAATTGAGGATTTAAACCTGAATAATTAGTTCTCTAAGTGAATTTAAACACATTAATAAATTTAAAATTAATTCACTCTTGTGACAACTTTTGTAAAATTCACATAGTACAAGAACAAACTCTAAAAAACTTGTGTGAACATGATAAAGCTTAATCATAAATAATTGTCAATCAATGTGCCGGGACTCAAATGCAATCTGATAAGAATCAAGCTGATAGTCTAAGGATTATCTCAATTATAAAAGAAATAAACAAAATTAAATGGCATCATAATTGGCTTAAGTCCAATTCGTAATCATAAGATGAACTTTACACTTAATAATTGACTTATCAATGAATGTAAGCCCAATATGTGTCAGCAAAGCAAACTTCATTCAATTTTGGTATTTCAAAGGAATGTAAGTCAATACATATTCGTAGGATGAATTACATTTAATAGTTGGTTTTCCAATAGATATAAGCTCAATCATTATCCAAGGCAGATATTGCATTTACTAATTGGCATTCCAAAGGGATATAAGTCCAGCATATATTCATAAAATGAATCACAGTTAAAATTTAGCATTACAATGGATGTAATCCCAATCATTTGTTTACGAGGCTAACCCACACCATTAGTCTAAATGTTTCAATGAATATAAGACTAACTCATGTTCATAAAAATAGAATTCATATTAAACATTAGCTTTCTAATGGAATGTAAGTTCAATCTATATTTGCAAAGAAAACATTGCTTACATCTTTGGCTTTCCAATGGATGTAAGCTCAATGTGTTTCTGTAAAGTAGACTTCACTCAAATTCACACTTAATGATTGGAATTCTAATGGATGTAAGTCCAACACAATTAGGTATTCCAATAGATGTAAGCCTAGTTTATTTTTACAAGGTAGATTTCATTTAAGACTGACTCTACATTGGATGCAAACCCTACCTATCTTATAAAATTCTCAAATCATCCCATCTAAAACTAAGTCAAGACTAAATGATTGGCAAACTTAAAAACTAAATTTGGCTAAAATAATTCAATAAATACTTGCACAACAACATATGCATAATAACTTTAGTCTACTTGAGATTCTTAAGATAATATAACCCATGGCTACAAATCAGGATCCCTGAATATTATAGTTAATAGCCCTCTAATATTGATAGATATTGGTAGATCAGAATAATAGTGGGCACGAGTTGACGCAATCATGGGATTTTGATTGGAACCACTTTCCTTTATCATAGATAGTCATCTACACAATAATATTAAACACTAATACACACTAGAGGTCAATATTTAAATCCAACCTTAATCAAGAGTACCCTCCTATCGCGGTGAGAAGAGTAATTAACTATGAATGCTTATATCCATAGGAAGTAAAACTCATATCTAAATAAACTCTAACATAATGTTGGGGGGAATCTATTTCAATAAAAATTAATCTGCCTCATGAAGAATGGATTCTCTAACATATTAAGATGAATGAGATTTTTGATGATTTTTGTGAGCAATAAGTCTTTCACTAATAAATCACAAGCATAAACTTTAATATTCCTCCTATTTTGTTATTTGAAATATAGTACATGATTTTTTAATAAGTTGCTCCAACATTATTCAAGTCGAACGACATGATATTGTAGTAGTACTAAACTAAAAGTAATTTTATCAAAATCAACTGAATGCATTTTTATCTGATGGCAACTAACGAATTCATAAAAAAAAATTTAAAATTAAAAACTAGTTGTCAAGTCGACCAATGCATCTTTAGGACAAGCTAAATTTAAACTGATAAAATCAGCACACATTCTCCACTTTTCTTTTGACTTTTAATCCATGACAACATATGAAATACACTACATATATTATAATTTTCTAATAAATCCAACTTTGAAGAGCGATTAGATTTCAAAGTGTTTCGGTTTGTTTAGTATTGTTGCAAGATGTCAATTTTTTTATTTGATTGGTTTAGCATTCTTCATTACATTAACTATATGATAAGCAATGTTTATATGCATCTACAGCTGGCATCTCAATGGCTGACCAGACAATAACTTCAACATTTTCATTAAGAATATGGATTAAATATTCTCTATGTTCTATGTTGAATGAAAAGTTGATGTGTAGAGTTTGGCCATGATTCTTTTCAAAACTATGTATTTTCCTTTTGCTTCAAATGCCTTAAGTCCAACTCCTCTCTAAACCTTGAATTGTAAAACTTTTTCTACATATTCTCAATGGCCTTTAAATAACATGCTCTTGGTTTTAATAAGTTTCCTTGAAGCATCCACTATAATGAAGGCACTCATGCCTCAAAATTGATATTCTCGTTCTCCTCAAATGACCAACAATGTAATCATTCCTTTTGTCTCCCATGTCAATTAAAACACCGCCAATCTAATAGTTTGTAACTGGGGTGGTGCGACTATAGCATCATTGTATGAATTTCCATTCATTGACTTATCTTCCTCAACAAAGGTGAAAGGTGTGATCTCAACATATGGGGCTCTTACTTTTATTGTTAAGTTCACCTCTCCTAATCAAAGTTATTTAAAGCTTACTTGCATAGATGCCTTTGCTCACACTCCTTTGAGTATAGATAGAACCTCTACAACAAGGTAAATTGTTTGATTTAGAACTAATTCATTGTTTTGTACTTCAATCAAGTCTTATCACTTATCCTTCCAAGCTAAACCATGAGAAATTTCTTAAGGTTTCTAACCTTTGTTAATTATTTAGCTAAATTCTAGATGTACTAACAACTCTCTAAATAATGATAATTATCATCAAAGAACACAATATTTAGAGGGATCCGGAGCATAATGTCACAGAAAAACTTTTCCCAAGTCGCCCGTGTGGCCTTAGCACTCCTTCCTTGATGCTAAGTCAGCCTAACCCTCGCAACGCAGGACTAGAATGCTCAAAACTCTTTTAGAGAGGAGAGGTTAGAAGTAAGGAAAGCACTTCACTATGTAAAGGAACTTTACAATACAAGATTGCTTGGGAACCTTTGATGATTCCAAATGAGGGGTGAAGACATCTATTTATAGTCCTCCCCCTATCCCTAGGAACAATCTAGAAAAGAATATTCTAGAATACAATATTATGTACATGGTTCTAGATCATTCCATGCCACTCTAGCATACATGGGTTCTAGAGTATTCCATATCATTCTAGAGTTCTCCTGAAGCATTCCTTCTCCAAAGCTTTCTAGAATATGGTGGAACCTTCTAGAGTCCTCAAGGTTATTCCCCATCTTTCTATAATTCTCTGAAGCTTCCTTCCTTATGTATGGCTAAGAGAGCATGACTGATCTCCCTTAATATAGCTCTGTGACATTCTCCCCCACCTAAACCCGCGATGCCCTCATGTGTGCCTTCATATGAATTTCCACGAAGTGTCTTCATCTTCAATTGGCCTCACCATCTGGCAACCCTTTCTATTTGATGAGATAATTTCTACAGTTTGACATCCCTCTCTTGCGAACTTCCATTTCTACACTTCTTTGTCAAAATGAGTAGTCATTCTTATCGGAGCTTGCTTGGTTTCTGTTAGGTGTCTCTTTTTTTGATCTCCACATCTTTCTAGCCCTCTTGTTGCCTTGTGTAGTGCAGCCCCAGCTATCTCCCTTTCAGGTGAGAGTTCTTTTGATAACTCTACCAATGAGATATCCTTAAACTCCTCTAGCACCGCTGCCACCTTTCTTAGCATGTCTTCTGAGGCTCTCATTATTGGCACCATGCAAGTTTGATTGCCCTCCATGATGCACATGTTATTGGTAAATGGCATCGGGAATGCTTTTGCCTGATCCAAAAATCTAAATCCAAGGACAACTCTATAGTCATCCATTGGGATGATGGAGAAGTTTAGTGTACCCAACCAATCTCCCACGTTAGTCTTCACTTCTCACGCTATGCCCTGTATTGGCTTTTCCTTTGAGTTGACTACCTTGATGGAGCCTCCTCCTCTAGCTGTTGGTATTCCTAGCCATCTTGCTTCTTCTACAGAGATGAAATTATGAGAAGCCCCTGTGTCTACCATGGCAGTGGTAGTTTTTCCCGCAATAACCATCTCCACGAAGAGCAACCCCCTGGCTTGTGGATTTGGAGCATCCTAAATCCCATTCAAGAGCTGCATGGATCCCATTTGTGCTACTTATCATTTCTCCCGGCTTCCGCTGCCTCATGATGACTTGCTAAGAGGGAGTTCAAGGCATTCTTTTAAGGACACTCCCTTGCCCAATGAGGCCCTCCACAAAGGAAGCAATTATTATATGGTTAACTCTTACCTTCCTTCTGCCTTCCTTTATATTTTTCCCGTGTTGAGGTCAATTATTGGCGAGACTCCTCCCTTTGTTGTCCTTTGTCTCCCCCACCGTTGTCATAAGTACTCCTCTTCTCCTTTGGCTTTGTGGACTCCTTGGCATAATCGACCAAACTTTCTGCAACAACGATGGCGGTTGCAAGATTCTGCACTCCATGCCTCCTAAGCTCAATCCTAGCCCATGGTTGGAGTCCATCCATGAAGTTGAAGAGAGAATCTTTATCGGACATATCAGGAATTTCAAGGACCAAGCTAGTGAAGTCTTTGACAGATTCTCGAATTGACCCTTCCTGTTTGAGCCTTCTTAATTTGGCTATAGCCTCATCCTCTGCATTCTCAGGATAGAACTACCTCTTCAGTTCTTTCTTGAAGTCATCAAAGGTTGATATGGTGCACATACCTTCTCCATATCTCCTCGCCTCCTCCTCCACCACAACATGGCAGTGTCAAAGATAAAGATTTGCAAATTGGACTTTGGAACCTTCATCAATGATGCTCATGGCTCCAAAGTACTGTTCTAGTCCCCATAGGAAGTTGTCCACCTCCTTTGCGTTACAGACTCCCCCGAAGCTCTTTGGTTTTGGCACTTCGATCCTCTTAGCTTCAATGACATGACTACTGGATCCGACTGCTAATGCCCTATTGCATAGAGCGATGTCCTCTCGCATATCCTCTATGCCTACACGTAGACTAGTCATCTCTTCCTCATGAGATCGCTGCATCCCATGGAGCTCCCCCATTAGGTCCTCTCGCATCTTTGCCATATGATCCAGGAGATATTCCTTCAGCTTGGCCAACAGGTCTCTGATTGATGAGTGGATGGTGGCATCCTCCTCCTCGAGGCCATTCACCCTTTCGCCTAGATCCTCCATCTAGGCTTCCATCCCACTCATAGCCTCCTCCACCTGAGCAAGGCATGAATCAAAACTAGAGATGACCTCCTTGGACTTCCCTCGTGGCTTAGATGCAACAGGATCACGCTGCTCCTCACGACCTCAGACTTGTTGAGATGACTCCATATTCGTGGTCTCTGGTCCAACAACTTGTTCCTTGCCATCCTTCGTCATGCCTCCAACCTTAGCTCTGATACCAACTGTCATGGAGAAACTTTTCCAAGTCGCCCGTGTGGCCTTAGCACTCCTTCCTTGATGCTAGGTTAGCTTAACCCTCGCAACACAAGACTAGAATGCTCAAAACTCTTGTAGAGAGGAGATGTTAGAAGTAAGGAAAGCACTTCACTATGTAAAGGAACTTTACAATACAAGATTGCTTAGGAACCTTTGATGATTCCAAATGAAGGGTGAGGACATCTATTTATAATACTCCCCCTATCCCTAGGAATAATTTAGAAAAGAATATTTTAGAATACAATATTATGTACATGATTCTAGATCTTTCCATGCCACTCTAGCATATACAAGAGTTCTAGAGTATTCCATACCATTTTAGAGTTCTCTCGAAGTATTCTTCCTCCAAAGCTTTCTGGAATATGGTAGAACCTTCTAGAGTCCTCAAGGTTATTCCCTATCTTTCTATAATTCTCTAGAAGCTTCCTTCCTTATGTATGGCTAAGAGAGCATGGTGATCTCCCTTAATATAGCTCATGATAATAAGCCCTTACTTTCATTGGTGTAGGTCACTTAAAGAAATTTTATCGCAAATTCTCTCAACTATTTTAGTCATCGATACTCCAAATGGAATAAAAGTTAGATACAGGCAAATTAAGAAAAAATTTCTCTTTATAGCATCAAAATTCTATATATTTTGCTCTCACCACTAAGGATGATATTCTTAATGTTGTGCTCATTAATAATGGTATTCATAAAGCTAATGTTGAACTGGCAAATTCCTATTCACCTTTAAGTTTCTTGGGCATTTTTGATGATCCTTAACAAGCATAAAAAATCCCCAACTGAGTTGGAATTTATTGACCAACTCCTTACTATATCCCTCTGCATTAAAATGGCTATCGACAAGTTCAAATAACATGACCAAAGCATTCGACTACTGCAAGCTAAGCACATATCTAAAAGGTCTCACTTTTAGACCTTGAGAGAGTGTAGCATAAGTTATGACCGTTTCTAAATCTTTTACTTATAGCATTTCTCATTGAAATCTTATTTTGATATTTTTAAAAGACTCTCTTTGGCCATGTCTTATCTTTAATAAGGACTAAGAAATTTTCAGAAGCTTCTAGTGCAGGTAAATTGCATTATGAATTGCCCTTTGAATATGACAAAAAAATTAATAACTCTAAATGAAAGACAAGAAAGCCAAGCAACACTTTAAAATAGTAAAAAATAACCTGCACATATATGCATCATTAACATTCAATAGAAATATAATAATTTGAACTAAGAAACCTGGTCGGATCATGGATGCATCTATTTTTCATTTGTAAGAATATAAATGAGGAATTTTAAACTTCATCAGAAGTCATGCCTTAACAATTTCTCTTGAAAATGCAATTTTTAGTTAGGTTGTTTGCTTCTCATCTTTGCAAGAAGTAGATTCTTCATTGCTTTCAAAAATATAAATTTTTTTTTTTAATGCAAGAGTTAAAGTTATTATTATAATTCAAGTTGGACATTCTTCTTATTGATAATACTAGAGAGGGGGTCCAAGAGAAACTTGAATAATGGAGGTCAACCTAAGAGTCTAAAGGTTTTCATTTAAGTAGATTTAAAACTGAATATATGGAGTGTAATTTTAGTTGTAGAAGTTATAGTCGTAGTGTTGTGACATTGGGTGAATAAATCATTAAAAAGAGTGAGAGATTCAGATATCTAGGCTCTATTGTTCAAAATGATGGTGAAATAGATGGAGATGTCATTAGTAGAATTCAAGTTGGATGGTTGAAGTGGAGGGATGCATCTAGCCTGTTGTGTGATAGAAAAGTACCGCTTAAACTTAAGGGAAAATTTTATAAGATGGTGGTAAGACCTGCAATGATTTACGGTGCAGAATGTTGGCCAATAAAAGAGAAGCATAAGACTAAGTTGGGTGTTGCAGAGATGAGGATGCTCCGGTGGATGAGTGGCTTTACTCTTAGAGATAAAATGCAAAATGAGTATATTTGGGAAAATGTTGGAGTAGCTTCAATGACAGATAAGATTAGAGAGAGTTGCCTTAAATGGTTTGGCCACATAAAACGTTGGTCGTCCGATGACCCGGTTAGGAGAGTAGATGCATTAGATTTTCCTTATGTTAAGAAAGGCAGAGGCAAACCTAAAAAAGACTTGGTTAAGATGTATAAAAAAAGATCTTAGTATACTTGAATTAAATGAGAATTTGACACATAATAGGACATAATGAAGATGAAGCATTCAGATATCTAGGCTCTATTGTTCAAAATGATGGTGAAATAGAAGGAGATGTTATTAGTAGAATTCAAGTTGGATGGTTGAAGTGGAGGAATGCATCTGGTTTGTTGTGTGATAGAAAAGTACCACTTAAACTTAAGAGAAAATTTTATAAGATGGTGGTAAGATCAATGATTTATAGTGCAGGATGTTGGCCAATAAAAGAGAAGCATAAGACTAAGTTGAGTGTTGCAGAGATGAGGATGCTCAAGTGGATGAGTGGTTTTACTATTAGAGATAAAATGCAAAATGAGTATGTTCGGGAAAAAGTTGGAGTAGCTCCAGTGGTAGATAAGATTAGAGAGTCGCCTTAAATAGTTTGGCCACATAAAACGTCGTCGATGACCATTAGGAGAGTAGATGTATTAGATTTGCTTTATGTTAAGAAAGGTAGAGGTAGACCTAAAATGACTTGGTTAAGATGTATAAAAAATGATCTTAGTATACTCAAATTAAATGAGAATTTAACACATAATAGGACACAATGGAGACAAAGGATTCATGTAGCCGACCCCACTTAGTGGGATTAAGGCTTGTTGTTGTTGTTTTTGTTGTTGTTGCAAGAGTTAAAGTTAATGCCATTAAACTTTAAGGCTTTCAAATGGCTAATTAAGTGAAAGTAAAGTACAAAAGGAAAAAGAATCTAGAGTGAGAAGCTCTAAGATTTTTATTATTTTGAAGTCACATATTTGAGAAAAAAATTGTATGTCAAAAGACACCTCCTAACCTCTTATTTATAGACCCTAGTCAAAGCAAAGAGCCATAAGAAAGGCTATATTTGAGCCACGAAAGTAAAAGATGTGCATAGTGAGGCTTAATAAAAAATACATATATGTAAAATAAAAAATGTTGTATGGCCAAAAAATACATAGAGAATACATATTAATTGTATAGTAGGGCCAAAATTATAAAATTCATTTGCCACCTTTACTAATACATCATTGATTACACCATTATTGTTTGGTGGTAGATTCCTCAAACTCAATCAATGCAATCTAGGGCAAATCGTGTGTTTAACGTTAATTGAAGAGCCCACTATCATTGAGTTTATACAAGAACTGACCTTGCATGTACTATTCTCTTTTTTTTACAATTATATAATCCGTGAAAGCTTTTTCTCCATGCAGAAGCTTTTCTAAAACCTCACAGATGCAATTCTCAGTATCACCCCCATGCAGAACTATCTAGTCGGTTATATTTTCAAAACCCTCAAGTCTGCAGAAAAGTAAGGGATCTTCTCATGTTCATCTCAAACGTTTTCCCTAAACACATCGCTTTAATGAATTCTCTTACAAATTCCACTTAGTTAATCTAAGAAGTACCTATTTTTAAAACTTTTTCATGAAAATTATTGCAGACCACCCACTCTCGACCCACCCCCCGCCCCCTGGCTAAAGTAATGGTTGTGATTTGGACAAGTTAAGCTTGAACCACTTCTCGTTGAATAAGAACCAAATACTATATCTCTCCTTGACTCCTCTCATTTTCCCTTCTATTCTCGATCTCCTAGGATAGCAAAAAAAAGGCTGGATTCCGTTGCATGAGTCCACCGAAGGGGAGGAAGATGGGTAAGAGATTTACCTTAATAGAAGGCGTTGTCCCAGAAAATGATGTCAGAGGTGGAAGCATGATGACGTTATCTGCAGCAGATTCATAGAGTAGCTGAATAGGAAGAACCAGCGATGGTGGCTTGGATTTAGGCTTCTCAGTAGAGCGATGTTGCACCGAGAACTTCTGAAATTGAAATGAGAAAGTATCGGACGCAAATGAAGGGTGAGTTTCGGAGAAAATATTCAAGTCCTCACAACTACTGGACTATGACTAATTAGACACATATCCATTTTTTTCCCATTTTAGTGCTTAATGGTGTAGCGGATGGATGGACGACGCCGTTTATCTGCCCACTGCCTACCGCCTTGTTCAAACCTTGGGAGAAGAAGCATCATTGGAATGTGCGAGAGGAATTTAAAAGAAATATATATCTATATTTAGGGTTTAGGGGTGTATTTTTTTCTTGTAAACCGAGCTCAGAGAGAGAAAGAGAAAATCTCATTTCTTTTTTACGAAAGAATCATGAAGATGGAGAATGAATTTGAAAGTTATGGCCTTGAGGACATAGCTGAGGATGTATTAAATAAAAATTCATCGATAATTTTTCTCAACCGTTATATAAATACAATTTTTTTATGATTTGTTAGTATTATTTCTTGAAATTCTTTTATTTAGTGTATATTTCCTACATCTATTTGGAATTCTTTTATTCTTTGGCCTAATCTTTTATTAGTATTTTCTTGTATCTGCATGTTTGTACTCTCATGAGAGTATAGATGATTTTTGGCCATTTTTTCCAATTTTTTGGCTGGTTGAGATTAGGTTCGACATTCCGTAAAGCAATTTGGCTATTTGAATAGTTTCTAGGGGATTTTGCATTTGTACTCTATACTCTCAGAGTATAGATGATTTTGATAATATTTTGCTTTATTTGGCTGTTTGTAGAAATATGTTCATTACAATCCATTAGTAGCAATTTTGTAGGGTGACTTGGTTGGTTTTATGGTTGATTTGCATCGTAATATAATTTCTTGACTTTTCATTTTAAAGTTTACTATGTCGGAAAAGGATAACTTGAGATGCGTACCACCGCCTAACTGTTTGATATCCGCAACACTCTTTAGTAATGAAGTCATTGACATTTTACAGAGACTTCATCTGCATCAATTCATTAGACTCCTTGGAATTTAGCAAGAATCAATTGCTATTACCTCAATCCTGTTTTGCTGGGACATAGAGAAGTAGAATTTCTTTCTGGGTGGACAGTGCATTCCTTTCACCCCCGATGAAGTTGTAGTGATAATAGGGATGCCAAATAGAGGGGAGAATGTCTTATGGCATAGAGGGAATGTGCTATCTGTGAGGTCAACACTTCCAGTGAGGAAGCCCTTAAAGAGCATCTTGAAGATAAAAAATACAAAGCAAAAGAAGCCTTACTGAGTAAGAAGATTGCCCCCTTTGTACTTTCCGCACTCTCTATACTCTCTGTACTCTCTGTACTCTCTGTACTTTCTATACTCTGTACTCTCTGTACTCTTCTGAACTCATGGGTAACTTTATATAATATTGTTTATATTTCATTAGTAATTTTTCTCAACCGTTGTATACGTATAGTTTTTTTTACGATTTGTTAGTGTTATTCTTTGAAATTCTTTTATTTAGTTTATATTTTCTATACTGTTTGGAGTTCTTTGCAAGAGAACTTTGCTTGTTTTAAGGATTTGCTTTGCATGGGTATACTCTCTGTAATCTCATGAGAGTACTGACCAATTTCATATTATTTTTCATGAGTTCTGCCTATCTGGAGAGAATATGTTTATCACTATGAGAATGTTTGGAGAAAATATATTCATTACAAATCCATTAAGAATAATTTAGAGGCTGTTTGGTTACTTTTTAAGTGTTATTTTGCATATATACTCTCTGTACTCTCTGTACCCTCTGTACTCTCTGTACTTTCTGTACTTTCATGATAGTACAGAGCATTTTGGTCATTTTTTTTCCTATTTCTTTGACCTATTTGGAGGAAATATGTTTATTACAATCCATCAGGAATAATTTGAAGGCTGTTTGGTTGATTTTTAGTGTTATTTTATATCTGTACTCTCTGTACTCTCTTGAGAGTACAGATGATTTTGTAGACATTTTTTTTAGTTTCTTTGGCCTGGTTGCTCAGATTATGTTTATTACATTCCAGTGGAAGCAATTTGGTGATTGTTTGGATGATTTTTGAGGGATTTTTGTATTTGTACTCTCTGTACTCATATGAGAGTACATAGCAATTTGGTCATTTTTCCCTATTTCTTTGACCTGTTTGGAGGAAATATGTTCATTACAATCCATCGAGAACAATTTAGAGGATGTTTGGTTAGTTTTTTAGTGTTATTTTGCATTTGTACTCTCTTGAGAGTACATATGATTTTATAGATATTATTTTCCAATTTCTTTGGCCTGGTTGCTCAGATTATGTTCATTACATTCCAGTGGAAGCAATTTGGTGGCTGTTTAGATAGTTTCTGGAGGATTTTTATATCTGTACTCTCTGCACTCTTAGTATTTAGCTCATTTCTCTCACTTTCTTTGGCCAATTTGGAGGGAATATGTTTATTTGTAGAGCTATTTTATATGTCACATTTATGTGGAGCTGTCTGGATAGGTGAATGGTCAATGAGCAGTGCAATGATGAAGTCGTGATGTCTAATGACCCAAATTTAGAAAGACTCCAAGACCACTTTCGTGAACAAATAGAGGCGATGCACTATCCGTGACTACACATCAAACCGCTTACGTGTTGGAAGGACCATACTAGTTATTGGCCAAACTCCAAGAAATTGAAATCAAAAGATTTTTTATGTGCAAAAGCAGGTCGAAAGAAATCTGTTAGTCTAAATGGCTTAGCAAAATTCCATAAAACTGATACAAGGATTGCTTGTCCGGCCATGATTAGATTCTTTGTTGACTTGGAGGGGAACTGGATGGTCAAAAAACATATAGAAAGTCATAATTATTCATTGGCAAAGCTTGCTGACCTACATCTTCTTAGATCACACAGATGCATTAACGATGAAAAGGCTTCCGTGTTGAAGACAATGACAGAGTAAATTAGAGCAACATGCATCTACTATCTAAGTGAGGAAATAGAGAATATTGGATTCATAAAAAGAGATTCTTTCAATTTTATTCAAAAAGAAAAAAGATCAAGGATTGTGAATGGTGACAATAATGCATTAATACATCTGTTCAAGGAAGGACAAGCAGGGGACAAGATGTTTGCATGGGATGTACAAGTTGATGAGTCAGATTGCTTAGTAAGTTTTTTTTTGGAGCAATGGCATGTTTAGGATAGAATATGACTATTTGGGTGATGTGATAGTTTTTGATGAGCTATCAACTCAATAAATATAATCTTATTTGTGCCCCTCTTATTGGAGTGAATCATCACTGGAAAAATGTATTATTTGGAGTAGCCTTTTTATCAGAAGAGTGATTGAGTCATTCTCATTATTCCGCATTTCTTTGGTTGATGAGTGGCGACATCCTACAATAATATTCACCGATCAATATCGAGCCAAAATTATTACTCATCACATAGGTTGTGCCAATGGTATATTTCGAAGAAAGCTCCTTCCAAGGTTCACTGCTTTAATAGTAATAAGAGGGTGCAAGGGCTATTTTATGCATGCATGAGCAAATGTGACTCAGAGGAAGAGTTTGAAGAAGCTTGGTCTTCCATGCTAGAAGAAGGCAATTTGCATGATCATGCTTGGCTGTCTGAGCTTTATAAAATTAGATCCAAGTGGTCCACTGTATTCAGCAAAGACTCATTCTGCATGAGCATCTTGTCAATGCAACATAATGAGTCAATGAACAACATATGTCACAGAATCTCTAAACCAATAAGTTCGCTCACAGATTATTTCTTGGGGTTGGAGAAGGTTATGGAGAAATGGCGCCTGAATGAACATGACAAAAACTTCAAGTGTACCATCGATTATTCTGCATTAAGAGTCAATTCTAAAACTAGCAGCTATATTTTATACAAGAAAGCTTAATACTATATTGAGGAAGAAATTTTACATGGAGTTGGAGGCCTATCAAGAATCGTCGATGATAGCCTCATGGAGTATTTGGTGAGAAACTTAGAGAATAAAAATTCATCCAAAATATAAACTGTCCATTTCAATGGGACTACCCTAGTTGTATGAATTGCTAGGATTACTTTGTGCCCATTGTATCAGATTTCTTAGTCAGGAAGATATAGTGTGCATTCCGGATAAGTATCTTCTCATGCGATGGTCTACCGAAAAGAGGGATATTTACATCGATAGTGCATATAGAAAATTAAGAGATGTGGAAGGCAGATGGAAATGCTCGGCATTATTTTACGGAACCACATTAGATATGCATATCAAATAAGCCAAGGCACGATAATAATAGGGACTATATGCTTCAATCCTTAAAAAAACTATACGACGATGTCGACTCTATAATAAGTGGGAATTCTCTTCCAGCTAACATAGCAGCTAAGAAGAAGTCAACCACATTAGACAAGGGAAAAGACATCTTAAAGGATCTAGTTAAGCAACGTCCAAAGGGTGTTTCCAATGCAAGGCTTAAGGGATATTGGGAGAGATCCAAGAAAGCCAAGAGTAATTCTCTATTTTCCTCTTAATTTTTAGTATTTAAAATATTGCTGCTAATCTTTAAACCATCCTATTTTTCTTGTTACAGAAACCAAAGTACAAACTAATAGTGTCATAGAACGTGTTTTGTCACCCATTACAACACCTTTCTCTATTATGCCAGAGTGTTTTTCAGAGATATGCACAGAATAGCACACATCGATGTCAGAAAAATCATTAACCGATCGATGTTCTACCTTAATTCAACTCGAGCTCAACAATCCTATAATGTTTCAAGGGTACACTAAGTTGATGATGGATATTATTACAAGAAAATATTTCAATTGCATAGAGTTTACCCCCTATTAAGGACTTTGTAATCCTTAGATTATGGAAATAAAATTTCTCATATTTTACCAAATTGTAGTTTCTGATTGATGAGTCTACCTTGCTTACGAGGATGAGCTGATTTTCATTGCAAGCATTACATAGTTTGATATATACTCTATAAAGTACTCTACATTTTATGAAATGATTTTTATTGCATGCATTATAATTTTTGATAAGCCCGTATGTTCCTATCAACAAGTTTAGTAGAAGCCAAAGAAAAAAAATTCTATGATGAAGATGATATTAGTACTGATGATATTAGTTTAGTAATTATTTATAAATTTATCAATAATATTAATTTAATTCAGATGATACTTTGAGTTATTACATTATTTGAAAAAATTCCTCATCTTAAAATATAGAATTTTCTCCACCGCTTCAAAATTTAAATTTCTGAATAAGATGTTGGTAAGCCGCATCATCGACGCTTTATTTGTCTATTTTATGCACATGTTTTAGTAGAAAGTAGGTTTTAAGAAGCATGATTTTGACTGGTAGAAAATAATTTTATGCATTCACAAAATTCTACCACATTTTTAAAGATCATAATTTCCTTTATTAAAGAGTTAAGTTTAATAATCGTACCCACTTATATTACGTTCACATGTTAAGTAGTTCATATTGCTTCTCTTGGATACTTTTAGATTGAGGCATTCTGAATGTGGCTGAGTATAACGTAAATTTTAGATAATGTAAATTTTAACTTCTTTTTCAGTTGATCCGAATTTATAATATGATATAATTTGAATATAAAAATTAAGCTTATTTTCTCCAAACAAGTAAAGAAATCATCATAGAATCGTAAACAATATTATATCAACTACCCATGAGTAGAGAAGAGTACATAGAGAGTCTAGAGAGTATAGAGAGTACAGAGAGTTCAGAGAGTACAGAGAGTACACAGGGTACATAGAGTAGAGAGTACAGAGAGTACAGAGAGTGCAAGAGTATAGAGAGTATAGAGAGGGTTCACATGCAAAATTGCTTAAAACTCATAAAAAAGCAACCTAGGAGCATCCAACTTGCTTTAAGGTTATAGTGAACAATTCCTCTCCCTCCTGCAAAGTAAAAGTGGAAATGGGAAAAAATAGGCAAATAATCTGTATTATGAGGAGAATATCAAAGAGTTAAGCTATAGAACACCTCAAATATTCTTATAGTCAGCCTTCAAACTACTTGCAAAGAAATAGAGAGTATAAATAGTACAAGAAGTACAAAGGGTACAGATAGTACAGAGAGTACATAGAGTATAGAGAGTATAGAGGGTATAGAGAGTATAAAGAGAGTTCATGCAAAATTTAAAACTCATAAAGCATCCAACTTGCTTTAAGGTTATAGTGAACTTCCATCTCAGAAAGCAAAAGTGGAAATGGGAAAAAATAAGCAAATAATTTGTACCATAAGGAGAATATAAAGAGTTAAGCTACATAACATATCAAATATTCTTATAGTTAGCCTTCAAACTACCTATAATGGAATAGAGAGTATAAAGAGTACAAGAAGTACAGAGGGTACATAAAGTACGTATAGAGAAGGAGAGTGCAGTGAGAGCATAGAGAGGGTTCACATGCAAAATTGCTCAAAAAACTCATAAAAAGTAACCCAGGAGCATCCAACTTACTTTAAGGTTATAGAACAATTTCCTCTCCAGAAGCAAAAGTGGAAATGGGAAAAATAAGCAAATAATTTGTACCATGAGGAGAATACAAAGAGTTAAGCTAGAACACCTCAAATATTCTTATACCTTCAAACTACAGTAATAGAATAGAGTATAAAGAGTACAAGAAGTACATGGGGTAAAAAATAGAGAGTACAAAAGTACATAGAGATAAACAAGATAGAGAGAGGGTTCACATGCAAACCGCAAAACTCATAAAAAAGTAACCCAAAAGCATCCAACTTACTTTAAGGTTATAGTGAACAATTCCTCTGCAAGCAAAAAAGTGAAATGGGAAAAATAAGTAAATAATCGTACTATGAGGAGAATACAAAGAGTTAAGCTATAGAACATCTCAAATATTCTTATAATCAGCCTTCAAACTACCTGCAATGAAATAAAGAGTATAAAGAGTACAAGAAGTACAAATGGTACATAAAGTACAGAGAGTATAGAGAGTACATAAAATATAGAGAGTACAGAGAGTACAGAGGGTACATAGAGTAGAGAGTATAGAGAGTATAGAGAGTATAGAGGGTACAGAGAGTTATAGAGAGGGTTCACATGCAAAATTGCTCAGAAAACTCATTAAAAAGTAACCTAGGAGCATCCAAAACTGCCAAGAAAAAAGTAGATGAAATACTCAGATACCCGGAGAGTACAGAGAGTACAGATGAAATACATCCCAGTAAAGCATTCTAGTGCTAACCAAATTGTTATAGATGTTCTTTGCTAATAATAAAAGATCCAAACTACCCAAGGATATTGAAAAAAATAAAAGAAATATCATGTACAATTATATCCTACTTATCAAACTTTAAATGTACGGTTCTTAGCTTGGCTTTTTCATTCCCAAATAAAAGATAGCATAACTCGCCCTAAAATAATTTTCTTCTTAATCTTGGTGGTCGCCCAGATGGGATTTCTAATTGTTTCCATGTACTTGCAGACAAACATCCCGCAGTCAACACTTTTATCTTGGATTGGTAGCCCACTCACCATTTCGATTGGCCATTTTATGGGATCTCTCACAAAAGATTGGCCAACATCTTCAATAAGTAATTTAATTTAAAAAGCAAGAAGTATAGTCAATAAGGTGGTCAAAAATAAAAATAGTTTATGGAAACCAAATTAGAAACAACTGTTACAATCTCAGGAAGAATGAGTTTATGGGTTGGTTTTGATAATGAGTCATAAAAATACCAATCCCCTAGCTTAATATGCCCAACTAGGAGTGTCCAGTGCTGATTATATATAATTGGAAGTAAGAGTAAGCCCTTGATACATGTCGGGGACATGTCGGATGAACATTTTGCTTTTCTTTTGTAGGCCATATTTTGCATCTGAAGAAAAGAAGAGAACGTTTATAAATTATAGTTTCCATCTATACAAACAAGGATTGAATCGTAATACACTACATATCTGTGGGTTAACTTACCCAGTGCAAGCATGAGATGTACAAATAGGGGACATATAGCCCCGAATAGAGCAGTACTCTCTAGTAAGAAGAAGGCATCGACGTGCATCCGAGAGATACGATCATCAACAACTCATCGACCGCCTCCCAATAATGATATTCCTACCGTGAATACAGTATCACCCCGCAAGTGAGAAATATTTTAAAGTGAGCTTAATTAAATAAATAGTTATTTTATGTATGAAGGAGTTGATTGAAGATTGACTTACTTGTCCTTGAATCGGAGCAATGTGTCAATAAGATGGAGCATCTAAAAGTGTAATGTACTGGATGAGAAGTCAACAAAATGATGTGCCTCTGCTGGCTGCAACAAAATTACTGATGATAAAAGTTAGTGATGAAGAGCAAGATTCATTATGAATTAATGATCGATCTACTAAGATGATGCATACCTTCGACTGATGCTCCTCCACCACAATGATAGCAGTCTGTGGGTCATCGAACCTTTATTGGCTCATCTTTGCCAACCTATAAAAAAATTTAGTGAAATCTATTTCTATTATCTCAAATTTAAAAGAAAGTAACTTAATACCTCTGCTGTCAGCTTCTCACCTTGAGTGGAGGATACCATATCACTTATTCTTGCTCGACTTCTCGTGTGTGTGTGAAGGGGAACAAATAACTTTCTTTTCCTTATCGCCAGCCTTCACACCACGCCAATGTCATTAAAGGCTTCAAGCATCTTTATGTGCGGAGGCCTCCACATAGTTCCCCATGGTGGACTCAACTGGGGCTTCCCTAGGCTACCTGGGCTTCCCAAGTGGAAGTATCCACAGGCGGCACAGAAGTTGCCTCCACGTGAGACTCTGCTAACCTCCACGTGGGAAGCTCCTCCAGCCTCCATGTGCCGCATGATGCCTCTCCTCAAGAGTTCCCCATGGTGACCTCCACAGAGCTTTCCCCATAGTAGGACCCCGCCCAAAGAAGAACTTCCTCGATAGCAGTAACCCACAAATCAATCCCATCCATTCTCTCTGTCATTGTTGCTTGAAAAGTAGACACTATATCTTTCAAGTCCCTAAAACTTGTAAGTATCCTCTCCACCGCAAAGCCTTCTATGGGGGTAATAGCAGAGGGTAGGCTAGATACACCCAATGGGGAGAATATCGAGGAGAGACATATGGAGAATCGGGGCTGAACTCATGGACTTAGAATGGGATTGTTATCTCAACAACATGTATTGCATGTCGGGAAAATGATTCAAGGAGCCAAGTCTCCTCTTTTGATATGTCCTCGAATGAAAGGTAGACCTGTGATAAATCGATAAGAAAATGTGATGACTATAACATAAATAAATACATTCTTATATGAACTAAGTGATATTATTATATGTCACATGATGTCCTCCTAAACTAGTGAAGGCTTCATCTGGAAACTTTATTTTTAACCATCGCAGTATACATGGCTTTGCAAATGGAGATGGCAGCCTCATGATGCTTATGTGCTTAGTGGCCCAGATCTACAATTAATATTTATATAAGTTAACTTCAATGCATCAAATAATACATAACTGAAGATATAAAACATACCATAAGAAGAGTGACAAAGCCACTAATGTACCCAGGTGTCTTCTGGGTATGAATCTTTGATGTAATACCATCAAATTGAAACTAGAGCCCAAATGGCCTCCCGCTTGTATTCAAGAAATTTATCTATGTCATCGTAGACAATCAATTCGATGCCACCCTATAGATATATAAAAAAAAAAGATTTGATAGCAAAATATATATACAGACAAACTGCGCCACGTGCAATGAAGCTATCCGCTCAAGCATAGTCTTATAGTCCACCGAATGAATCATAGGGGATTTCCATAAGACCTTTTCCCTTTATTTGGCATCCCTATAATTACTGTAACTTCATCGGGGGTGAAAGGAATGCACTGCCCACCCATAAAGATAGCTTGCTTCTCTATCTCCCAGCAAGATGATTGAGATAATGACTATTGAGTCTTGCTGAATTCCATGGAGTCTAATGAATTGATGTAGATGAAGCCTCTTTAAAATATTAATAACTTCATCAGTAAATCATGCTACAATATTATCGAACATCATTCTAATGGTGGTACATCTTTATCCTTTTCCTGCACGGTAAACTTCAAAATGAAAAGTTAGTTAATGAAAGTATATGCAAATCACAATAAAAATAACCAATCGCCCACAAATTGATGAATGAATATATTTCCAAACCAAAGAAATTGAAAAATGAATCTAATATCTCAGACTCAAGAGAGAGATACAAAAATAATATTAAAAAACTAACCAAATATAGAGTACAGATGCAAAATAACACTAAAAAACTAACCAAATAGCCTCCAAATTATTCCTGATGGATTGTAATGAACATATTTCCTCCAAACATGCCAAATAAACAGGAAAAAAATGACCAAAATGCTCATTCTCTCATGAGAGTACAGAGAGTATAGACAAAAATCATCCAAACAGAGAGTACAGATGCAAAATAATACTAAAAAACTAACCAAATAACCTCCAAATTATTCCTAATGGATTGTAATGAACATATTTCCTCTGAACAGGCCAAAGAAACTGGAAAAAAATGACCAAAATGCTCTATACTCTCATGAAAGTATAGAGAGTACAGATGCAGAAATCTCCCATAAATTATCCAAACATCCCTCCAAATTACTTCCAATGGAATGTAATGAACATATTTCCTCCAAACAAAGCAACTAAACTAATTAGACTCTCGTGAGAGTGAGAGTACAGATGCAAAATAACACTAAAAAACTAACCAATCAGCCTCCAAATTATTTCTAATGGATTGTAATGAACATATTTCCTTCAAACAAGCCAAAGAAATAGGAAAAATGACCAAAATGCTCTATACTCTCATGAGAGCATAGAGAGTATAGATGCAAAAATCTTCTAGAAACCATCCAAACAATCACCAAATTGCTTCCATTGGAATATAATGAACATAATCTGAACAACGAGGCCAAATAAATTGAAAATTAAAATAAAATCATATGTTCTCAAGAAAAGAGTATAAATGCAAAATAACACTAAAAAATTAACCAAATAACCTCCAAATTATTCATGATAGATTGTAATGAACATATTTCTTCCTAACAGGCCAAAACAATAGGAAAAAATGACCAAAATGCTCAGACAGAGTATACAAAATAACACTAAAACCAATCCAAACAGCCTCCAAATTATTCCTAATGGATTGTAATGAACATATTTCTTTCAACAGCCAAAGAAATTAAAAAATGACAAATGCTCAGACCTCTCAGAGAGAGAGTACAAATGTAGAAATCCCCCAAAAATCATCCAAACATCCCTCCAAATTGCTTCCAATAGAATGTAATGAACATATTTCCTCCAAACAGGTCAAAAAAACTAGAAAAAATAGGCTAAAATCATCTGTACTCTTAAGAGAGTATAGAGAGTACAGATGCAAAATAACATTAAAAAACTAACCAATTAGCCTTCAAATTATTCCTAATGGATTGTAATGAACATATTTCCTCCAAATAGGCCAAAGAAATAGGAAAAAAATGACCAAAATGCTCTGTACTCTAATGAGAGTACAGATGCAAAATCTCCCAGAAACCATCCAAACAGCCACCAAATTGCTTCCACTGGAATGTAATGAACATAATCAATGTGCCAAAAGAAACTAGAAAAATATTCCATTAATTATCTCAGTTCTCAAGAGAGTGAGAGTAGATACAAAATAAAAATTCTTGAAACCATCTAAGCGACCACCAAATTCTTGTTGGAATGTAATGAACATAATCTGAACAATTAGGCCAAAAAAACTAGAAAAAAATGTTCACAAAATCATCTGTACTCTCGAGAGTATAGAAATCTGAATGCAAAATAATATAAAAAACTAACCAAACAGCCTCCAAATTGTTCCTGATGGATTGTAATGAACATATTTCCTCCAAACATGCTAAAGAAACAAGAAAAAAATGACCAAAATATTATGTACTCTCATGAGAGCACAGAGAGTACAAATATAAAAATTCCCCAGAAACCATCCAAACATCCCTCTAAATTGCTTCCAATGTAATGTAATGAACATATTTCCTCCAAACAGACCAAAGAAACTGGAAAAAAATGTCCAAAATCGTCTGCACTCTCAAGAGAGTATAGAGAGTACAAATGCAAAATAACACTAAAAATAACCAAATAGCCTCTAAATTATTCTTAATGGATTGTAATGAACATATTTCCTCCAAATAGGCCAAAGAAACTGGAAAAAAATGACCAAAATGCTCTGTACTCTCACGAGAGTATAGAGAGTACAGATGCAGAAATCCCCCAAAAATTATCCAAACATCCCTCCAAATTGCTTCTAATGGAATGTAATGAATATAATCTCAACAACCAGGCCAAAGAAACTAGAAAAAATAGCCACAAAATTGCTTTTAATGGAATGTAATGACCATATTCTCTCCATCCAGGCAAAATAAACTATAAAAAATATTAAGAAAATCATCTATACTCTAATGAGAGTATAGAGAGTACAGATGCAAAAATCTCCCAGAAACTATCCAAATAGCCACCAAATTGCTTCAACTGGAATGTAAAGAATATAATCTAAACAACCAAAATCATATGTACTCTTAAGAGAGTATAGAGAGTATAAATGCAAAATAATACTAAAAACTAACCAATCAGCCTTCAAATTATTCCTAATGGATTGTAATGAACATATTCCTCTAAACAGGCCAAAGAAACTAGAAAAAAATGACCAAAATGCTCTGTACTCTGTACTCTCATGAGAGTACAGATGGAAAAAATCCCTAAAAACCAAATAATGAGCCTTCAATCTGCTTCATAAGCTATGTACTGAGCATTTTGTATCCATACAGGGACAGAAGTATTTTAAAAAAAATGTCAAAATGGGTTGTACTCTTCTAAGAGTACAAAGAGTACACATGCAAAACTAAAAAATAACCAAAAATCAACCTACAAACAAATTTTAATGCCATCGACTGAACATACTATCATCCCTAATTAGGCCACAAAATTCATCTTGAAATATGACCAAACATCCTACCATGTGATATACTAAATATTTTACAAGGCTAATCAATTCAAAAATTTGAAAATAACAGCATGTACCATCTTGATAGTACAGAGAACACACGAAACATCTCCAAAAACTACTAAAATACAACCTGTTCATTTAAAGAACTCAGATATTCTAAAATGTTCACATACTGGATGGTGAGAAGAATAAAGAAAATCCTAAATTCATTAAAGTTTGGGAACATAGGTGTAAATATCTCATGTAATCGCCTACAATACCTCAATGAAAGTTATTCGCAAGATTTGCTAAACCACTGAGCGACGGCTGGACGTTCGTCGATCGAGAGCAAGAGTTGAGCTAGCGGAGAAAGCCCTAAACTGTCATGCACAAGAGGAATGTCGAACGATGTCCGTCTCATTTTTCTTCTCTCGCTGTTTGAACGAGGCGGTGCCGATAAATGGCGTCATCGTCCGTCGATTCTGATGTCGTTAAGCATTAGCGGAAAAAAAACTTGGACACGCAGGGATTGAGTCCACGTAAAGCGTGCGGACTTACGTAATATTTTCTCAGGTTTCAGATAGCTTCCTTCCTTGCCGCATTATGTTTTATTATCAATTTTTTAAACTATTTTTTAGATAATTTTATGATAATATTTTATTTTTAAAATTTAGAATTATTAGAATGTGATGAACATAAGAAAATTATTGTTTAAATTTTTTAAAAGAAAAAATATTTATAACTCATAATAGTTTTTCAAAAAAAATTCTTTCTCCGCAATAATTTTACAATCAATTTTTCATAAAATTACAGCTCCCAAAATAGATCCAAAGTTATTCAAGAGATTTAACATGCCTCATAGTAGTTTTTTTTTCTATTGAACCTTAAAAGTCACACATGGTGACTCAAATCTCACTTGGAAGGGACATGCCACACAAATACACGAGAAGTCCTAATTACTATATTATGAAAAAAAATTCTATTATAGACGCAAACATTCAAATATTTGATTTGCCCATCATTGATAACATTTAATATTTGAAGGTAATTTTTCTCCTCTTCATTTTAATTAAATTGCATTCATTGATCATTTCGTTGTTGGCACTCATCCTAGATTACTATGTTTGAAAAATAAGGAAAAGAATTACTTTCAATAACTATGTAAAAAAAATAGAAATTTAAACATTAATTTAAAATAAAGGTTAAAAAATAAACTTTAAATGATGGTATGATGCTCAAATATAACTATCATGTATTAATTATTTTGCTCTTGTTCAAATAATATGTGAACCTAACTTGAATTAGTTTTGAATGTAAAATTTAAGTCTATAGAAGGTTCCAACTAAGTTCAAATTAGGTTAGTCCATTATTAGTTTGAAATTAAGGTTTCAAAAAATATTTTGAATAAGATTTGAAAAGGTTCAAATAAAGTTTGAAATATTTGAACCATATTTAAAAATTGTTCAAACAACATGAAAACTTTAAGGAGATAACCACAAGCATAGTTTCAGTTAAGAATTACTTGGAATATAACAAGAACTTTAATTTTGAAAAGAAGTTTGTGATCTAATGCATTATTTACTTAGTATCAAATAAAAATACTCTAGAAGTTATAAATGATTACATGCAGTTCTATAAAGTGCTTGTTCTTTGAAAAATTAGACCCTTCGAGCATTATAACTGATGAATTATGTGGCTTATGTTTTATTAATGTTGTTCTTATTATGTTATAATTCGTGTTAGGTTGCTCTTATTATGAATAGAGTCTTATAATTGTTGTTTTTATTTATGTGGTATTGTTATTATGTTATAATGGTGTATATTTATGTTTTTTTTTTATTGTGAATAAGATTACAAATGTTCTAGAATGGCTACTATTAGAGGAATAGTTCTCTATGATTTTCTTAATATGATAAGTTTGCACCTAATTAAAACCTTATTCAAATATATCATTTTAAAATTTTAAAACCTACTTTGAATTATATTTTCTATTGGTTCAAACCATATTATAACCTAGATCAAATCTTATTTAAACCTATTCTGAAACTTTATTCAATTTTAATTTGAACATGGTATGCACCTAATTTTAATTTTTTTTTATACTTACTTGGAACATTATTGGAATTCAGGTTGAACCTTGTTCACACCTAGTTTAAATACTTTTAAAAACTAATTCAAAGCTCGGTCAAACATGAGTCGAAACTTGTTCAAACTTTAAATATATGGTAAATTCTATTTAATCTTCGATCATACCTACTTACATGTAATAGAACTAGTTCTAAACATTGTTCAAACTTTATTCAATATAGAATATAACATTTTGGAGTAGGGGTGTGCGTTTGGTTGATTTGGATGGATTGGATGATAAATTTTTAAAACTGATTGGTTTTGGATTCCTAAAAATATTGAACCAAACCGACCAAATAAAATGCAAAATTAAATAAACCGAATAAAAATTTAGTTCGGTTATTTTGATTTGGTTTTAGATAAACTGAAGTTGGATACATTTAAAAAATATTTGAATAATTTTTTATTGTATAATGAACAAGCAATAACCAAAATAATATAAACATAATCAAAATGCAATTAACTACTTCATAAGCTAAAAAAAATTTTAAAACTAATTTTTACTTACTTGAATGATGTTTTGAACTTAGAAGTTGATGGAACCATATTACCATATTATGAAACCAAAATATTTTAGAAAATTGGATAATGGTCCTCCAAAAAAGCACTTACTAAGTATTCAATAAATAAAAATAAATATAATAGATAAATTAAATTGTATATATAATTACTTTGATTTATTTGGTTTAATCCAAAATTTTATTTAACAAACCGATCCAAAAATCATAAAGTTTTCGTTAATTGAAACCAAAATCTAAGTTACTAAGTTCAAAACCGAACCAAATTACTCAAAAACTTTGGTTCGATTTGATTTTTTGGTTAAAACCAAATAATGCACACCCCTATTTTGGAGGACCAACGAAAAAGCATAACAATATGTAGTACATATGATTGTAAACTAATAAGGATCATTACAAAGTTTCATCAACATTGCACAATTTATCCATTATCTATTACAAGGGCCAAATAATGGATCATTTAGTAGTACATTTGGAATATACTACAAATACCTTATCCATAACACCTTTACAACAAGACAAAGGCTTAATAATCATTAATAACAAACTAAATATACCCCTAATAGCTTATTCAAAATAAATGAATGTACATTCCATGATAGAGTTGTACATTATTATAAATAATTATCTAATAAATATTATATAAATAAATTCAGAAATGTTAATGAAGTAAATAAAATTAAAAAAAATTAAATTGATTACGTCAATTAAGTTGGAGAATGACATTTAGATTTATATATAACATAGATATTTATACTAGTTCAAATCATGTTTATACTTGGTTCAAACCTTATATATATATATATATATATATATATATATATATATATATATATATATATATATATATATATATATATATATATATATATATATATATATATATATATATAATTCTATTTAATCTTAGATCAAACCCTATTCATACCTAGTAGAATTAGTTCTAAACTTTGTTCAAACTTTTATTCAATATAGAATATAGCATTATAGATGATCAACGACAAAGCATAACAATATGTAATAAATATGATTATAAACTATTAAAGACCATTACAAAGGCTCATCAACATTTTACAAAGGCCCAATAATGGATCATTTAATACATTTGGATTATAGTACAAACAACTTATCCCTAACATCATTATTAGAATAAATAATCATCTATTAAATATTATATAGCTAAATTCAAAAATATTAATAAAGTAGATTAAAGAAAAAAAACATCAATTAAGTGGGAGATTGGCATTTTGATTTATACATAACACAATTATGTCTTTTTTTTACTTCACAATGACTGCACTTGCAATGAACTACATATTCTTCTTCTTTTTCATTTTTTGATGGTCTTTTGTTCTGCTTTGGTTGACCATTTTCTAGCTTTAGTAACTATGGTAGAAAAAAATGGTTCTTATTTTTTTTATGAAATCACCAATGTGTTCTCTTAGACCATATGATATATATTTATAGAGTATGAACTCAACCATATTTTTAAGTATAAAAAATGAACTAAAAGTCATAATAGTTAACACTTTAATGACAAGTTATAGCTAAGTGATGTTCATTTAAAAGATTCATTACAGTAAATATTTTATGAGATCAACCTCTTCATCAAGATTACCAACAAATGCACAAAATGATTAACCAATTAAATATTTAAGGCCCGACTCTTTGTTAAGAGCTTGTAAAGTGTGTCTTCTTTCTCCATTAACATAGTGATATTTATGCTCATTATGTCTTTCAAAGATTTATTTCTATGTTTTGCATGTCACGAACTATAACAAAGTAGTTATTAGATGAAAATGGAGATTTTTGATAAGATTATGATAACTCTTTGATATGTTGGTGGCCAATAAATTGTCATTAAATGGCATTAGTTATCAAAAATGAAAGCATGAACTCACATCTCAAAAATCAACTTCAACTTAAGTAAGCAATAATGGTTGGATTCTCATCTTAAACCAAAATGTCACTCTAACTGACCTGCATATAAGCTTTAGAGGCTAAGTGATATTTCTTATGAAAATTATAAATTTTAAACTTTATCATGATATTCATATAATGTAATGAGTATAAGCATAATAATACTCCTTTGGAATACTCTACATATGGAATTAGTAACACTAGTGTATCATTCTAACATAAATATAAGATTACTTACAAAACCTTATTGACTCTCTTAATTTGACCATTAAGTACATTAATGTCATTATTTTTAAAATCAACTACAATAAATGCCACTAAATAAAAATGTATATTCTTTTCTTAAGCCATAATTATGAGGAAAGTACCTCCATATCTAATACTGAGAAATATTTCATTGAAAATTAGCACCAGATGAAATGCACCTTTAAACCCTTACATGTAAGCATCTAAAAAGAAGTAACCATATTTAAATATACTAAAATATCAAGCTACATATTAATTATGGTACTAGGATTTTAATTCTATAACATGGAATAATATGATAGTTTCTTTTTAAAAGGATGTTTCATAGATCTCTATAGTATACATGATATATTGCTCACAACACTATTAAGTCTTCTTATAAAATAAATATTATTTTATTGTCCATCTTAACATTAAATTTTATCACTTTTAATTTCAAATTTGGGTCAAATTCAACAATTATCTCTATAATTTTATGCCTAATAATTCATGTTTGAGCTTATTTATGGTATTTACCTCTAACATTCACAGAATAAGTGTGTTATGGCATATGGCTTTGATTCTCAAACATGTATGCTATGCCAACTACTTAGCTTGTATGCTTTATGTATATATTTTTAGATGTATAATATCTTGCACCAAATATCTATCTTAAATTTCTTCACCTTGAATTCAACATTTTTTTCATCACCTGTAGATGTAACTTTTCCATATCATCAATGTTCACAAATAATTGCCCAACTTCTATATTCTTTGAGGACATGCTTAAACATGAAATTACTATATTAACAACTAGTGAAATGGAGATAATTTCAAGTATTGATCATTATAGGGTAAGAGATATATGTGTTATCTATATTTTTATCTTGAATTTAAAATTTATTCATCGCACATAGATATAACTTCTTTGTATTATCATTGTTCTAAAATATTTGTTCAACTTCTATATGCAATTAAAACAGACTCAAGCATGAGTTCATTAAATAAATAACAATTAAATTGAAGATACTTCTAGGTATTGAATATTGCAAGTCAAAAAGTATCCATGAGTTCTCCATCACATGAATGATTACTTTCAAACCTATGATACTTGAAGCATTAGATGACTTCACTAATTTTTTTAATTTTAGTTTCATCACATGATAATATTGTAATCTCTACTAAATGTTTAATAATGAACTATCCATAGAGCCATTAGTATTTTTATTATGTATATCTTTAACATCATTTTCATCTACATTTAAGTCAATATCTGCTACATTATTTATATGTTCTCATTGAGTTAGAATGCAAGATTATATATTATCATTATTATTATTTTGAGATAAATTAATATGTTATGTTAGGCTTCACCAAAAATGTACATCACATCTATTTTCAAACTAAATTTGTTCTTTAAGTCTCTATAACTATGTATAGAATATTTATAAGTTCTAAGAATATAACATGTCTTCAAACCATTAACCCTTTACTTTGTTTCCCGCGTAATGTTCAACCAATTTTATTGTCTTTTTTCAATGTCTATTATAAAGTATAAAAATATTAATAACTAATTTACCTAAATAAAAATATTATAACAATAAAGATGATATTCACTATGTTTGAAATATTAATTTGTTTAGAAGCATATTTAAATCAAAATTAAATAACTTTGATCAATTGTGGAACCTTGGTTTAATTTTAATAAAACCAAGTTTGAATAGGTTAATAAAGTATTGAACGTTATTTGAATTATGCTAGAATCAAGTTTAAATTAAGTTCAATCTAAGCTAGAATAGAGTTTGAGTTTGGTTTAAATAAATCTTTTTTTTATCTTGGTTCGACCCTGATTAACCCTATTCAAATCTATTTCTTGAAACTTTTTATTTGTTTTTATGATCATATAAATCAAAATAATTTTAATCTTCATAGATTTTGTTCTGCATATTAAGTATAATACATATCAAATAATTTTATGCAAAACATTTTAAATATTAAAAAGCTAACCATTAATGTCCAATCTAACCACCACTTTAATCAATTATAACATCATGATCTTCTTTTAATATTGTGAATAAAAATCTCACTAAGAAGTCAATAATGCCTATGGGACATATGCAAGGTTATATGTGGAGAAAATAGAAGCTAAGGTGACTCTAAGGTTATATTTCAAGTGTAATAACAACAATATTTCAAGCAATATACTCTAAGGGTGCTTTCATCCTAATAAATTTCTAGGAATATTTAGCAAAATAAAAAATAAGAAGGATATCTATCTAAGTAGTATTATGATGTATATAAAGTCAAAAATCATATTTAAAAATAATAGCATAATCAGTATACACATGCTTATAATTTAATTAAACTAAGATTAAAATTATTGCTAAAATTAACTATAAGCCATATCATTTATATAATATATTTAAAATATTTTAGATGACTCCAAAAGTAAAATGTGATAAATTTTTAAATATACTCAATAAATAATAGTACTTAATATTTTATGATGAAGCTAAAAATTGTACTTATGGTCAATGCTCTAGTAAGGTTTTATGTCCCATCCAACATCGCCACCTCTTTAGTCTCTTTTTTTTGTAAACACTTTGTTGCTCCTCACATCTCTCTTTAGAGGTTTCTCTACATATCCCATTACTTTTTATACCTCCCATAAATCTCAATCGTACCTCTTATCTACACAAAGGGCTCCTCTCCAAAACCATCCCACTCTTTATTCTTTCCTTCAATGTGAAAATTGGCTCATTGTTCTTAAAACCTCTCTTTTTTAGCTACCCTTTTATAATCTCCATCATCAACTCTTATACTGGATCACCCCTCATTCCCAATTATAGATTTACTTGAATGTAAGCTTCTCCTTTAGATTTGCTATGTGGATAAACATGCATTGAATTTCTACTCCGAGATTTTTTTTGCCAAGATTTATTTTCTTTATGTACTAGAAAGACTTACTTTCCTCTCACCTTTAGATATTTCAAGATTTATCTCTCACATATATGAAAATCATGATGAAAAGATGTCATTCTATGGTAGCCTCATTAAGTTTGTTAAATGGTTATGGTAGTTAAAACGTACTCCATACTTTTAATCTTTTCTGAACAAATTCTCTTATAAAATTCTCTTAGACTAAAAATATGAGATGGCTTAAAAGGGTGGCATGTTATTTTTCAATGAGAATCCATTTATCTTAAGAAATAGAGTTGAAACTTCAAGCCTATGAAAAATTATTTTGTTGAAATATGACTTTGGATAAAACTTATTAACCTTTTTATCTTAAACTATTGTATTAAAATGGGAATTTCTTTGACTATTAGTTTCTACAAAATTTAGCCTTCATTTGCATATGTTTGTGGTTTTATAAAATGTGCATCACCATTAATAGATCATATAAACATAAATCTTAGTGATATTTATTATTCCTAATAAGTTATCAATGATTTGAGGCCTTCCATTTTTTTTCACTTTTTTTCATAATGATGACCTTTACCCTTTTATTTAGCATCAAAAGTCTTATGGAAGGTTGGACAATATAGTAGAAGTATAAACTTCAAGAGATGACTATGTTTCTCCATATTTATCTCTATCTCTATTATTGTTACTAATGGTGTTCCTTCCATAACTACTAATCATGATCTTATAATGCTTTCTCCAATCATCGTTGTTTTGTCCCTATTGTTAACTCCTTCCCTCTTGCCATTTAGTAACTCCCTTCAACCATTTGTTCGTTTTTGTTATAACTAATTATAAACCATATAACACCACTTAAACCTAGAATTCCTTCTATGTTTTATTTTATCTAGTCATTCCTAATAGGTTAAAATTTACCAAAGCTCCTCCTTTAAATGCTCTCTCTTACCCCTTCTAATTTCTAAAGCTAAATATATTCAAAATATTACCCAACAAAAGGAGGTATTCTCAAGTGTTAATCAATTATGTAAACATTCCATATGCTACATCTAATTATTGTTACTTAAAATGTAAGAGGGCATCTCAAAGGAGGGTCATATCTTAAATTATGGATATGTTCCTATAAGATGACTACTTTAGAGTTCTTTAAACAAAAAATTTTACTAGTAAATTGTTTATCTTTTTTTGGCACATATATCAATCTTTTATTATAAAATCATTTTTAATAATTTAATTATGAATCAAGCTATAATTTTAATAAAATAGAATAACCTTAAAAGAACTTTAATCCTCCCCATGCTTACTCCTAATTCTTTTATGCCTTTATTACTCTCTTTAACTTTAAAGATCTTCTTAGCATCATTGTCTATTCTTTTAAAAATGAAATTGATAAGAAGTTATGAGGGAAGTACTTGCTAAAAGCTTCTTAACAATATCCTTTCACCCCTTGCATTATGATTTAATATTTTAAATAAATCAAATATTTCAATGATGGAATGGGTAGCATTCCCTCATTACAAATAATTTGGTGGATTTCAATTAGTGTATTAGCAGGTCATGTGGGTCTTATGGAACTCCCTATTATTAGTCAAACTTACATCTAGTTTAATAATTAGCTAATTAATCCTATTTTATATAAATTGTATCAAGCTTTTCTTAACTCTCATTGAATGCATATGTTTCAAAATTCTATGGACTTCACTTTCATCAAATCACACCCTAATTTTTATCCATACAACTTTTTTTTCCTGTAAATCACATATTTCTCTTTAAGTATTTCTAGAATTTTAGGAGAACTGTATAAATATCATTAATAATGATTGGAACTTATTTCCAAAGGAGTCATGATTGTTTTCTTTAGAAAATGCTTAAAATGTTAAGCTTGCTATTAAACATTCAACTAGAATGTTATCTCCAACTTAGATCAAAAGTAATTTTTTATAAAATAAATCTTCATGATTCCTCACTTTTTAAATCCCATTAAAATGGTTCAATAAAAGCTTATAAATGGATTTGTTAATTAAGTATGATCATGAACTTAGGTTTATTAATTATAAAATGCATGAGAAATATCCATTGCTTCATTATATTGAAGACTTCACACTCTATTCTTTGGAGTAGGATATTTTTTTAAAACATTTTCAAACTTAAAATTAGGGATGTTATCTTTAATAATGGTTTAAAATCCTCCTAGCTTAATAGTTTTAAATTTAGGATTTTAAGGATACTTGGAATGTTATGAAGAAATTAATTAATGTTGTGTAATTCTTCTTCTCTTTTGCTTCATTTTTAATTTATGAAGCACATTACTATAACCCTAGTTAGAAGATAAAACTTGTACTCACTATCCACTACATGAATGTATTGATTTGTTGTCCAAGAAAAATTCATTGATAATTGAATAAAATATGATAGAAATTACATTACTAGAAACATTTTGGTACATTTTCAGCCATAAAAGATTAGCTAAAAATATATGTTGATGCTTAGAAAATTGTCAAAAGGAATACCATCTTGATTGATTTCTCATGAAGAATTTGATGGAACTCTTAAACCTTATCAATCCTTTTTTCCATCAAAGTAGTCACCAAAAATATTATTGAGAAAAATCATCCATTATGAACTTAGTGGATGCTTTTCATCGGTAATCCCTTTGGTAATAAAGTTTAATAGATTGACCATCAGTTCAGCTCATATCAACAATCTAATAAAAATTATATTTAAAGCACATAATAAAGTTCTTTTAAAAAGAATGGGAAGCACTCTCTTAAATAGTTTAATCATATATATCAATGCATAAATAGTTTTATCCACATGGCATCACAATATAGAAAAATATTCTATATAAATAAATTAATGATAAAATAATTAATCTAATTTGAATCAATCAAATGGTTCATATTAAATAGTTTGGTAGTCATTTAAATTAAACTTAAAAATAAAATCTCCATTTCAACTCATTCATTTTATAACCAAATTCCCACTAATTATTTCCTTATCATTATTTATAGTTTATCTATTGTATCTTGATGATAAAAAAATATGGGAGTATTAGGTGTCATAAGTTATTCCTAAGAATCCAAATCCATAAATTCTTTATTTTATATCTTATTACATTTGCTCAATAGTCTAAAAATTGAATATTGCAACAATCCACCAATGACCCCTCTCCTACAGATATTTGACTCTGCATCCTTGGGATTCATGTACTCATCCTATAAAAAAATAACAATATTAAAATTTATATAATATTAAATAATAAATAATTTGATTATAAGATATTTACTCTAAATGCATAACAATTTGTTATCAACCATTATTAGTCTTCTTATCTTTGATGGGTATGTATGTATAGCTTGATCATAATGGGGCACTTCCTAGCATCATTTTATATAAAAGTACTTATAAAGTCAATGATACACATAAAAATATGATATGTGAATGAACTACATTTTTATCTTCCTTCTATGCTTAATACGTGAAATTATATAACTAATATGAAGAGAGCTGCCCTGGCCCTCATAATTAGAAGCTTAATTTATTTGTTATACCCTCTCTTTCATATACAATTTGAGCTATTATAAACTATGCATATTTTTTCTCACACTCCCTTCCTAATCAATAAAAGCATCTCCCTAGTCATACAATAATCAATACAAATACATTGCAAGTATGTGAAGCTATAACCCTCAAAATTTTTTCTTGTTCTTACATGCTGATGTGACATCTTCTAAAAATATCTTTTTAGAATATATGTAAATGTTGGCATTTAAAACTAGTTGCAATTTTTATTTATAAATCATAAAAATTAATACCCAAAAGTTAGAAAAGCACATATCACAAATTTTCAATGAAATCTTCCTTTATGATAAAATATGCCCATTATATGTTGCTCAAAATACTAAGAGCAAAAATATGAAATCTCTTATGCTAAGCATAATAGAGCCTTTTAAATGAGCTTTATTTTATAAAATTCTTTGTATGTATTTAATACATTATAATAATATTAAGAACATATTAAATATATTTTTATTATATTATGTATGCATACCATTTGCCTTTTTAATAGATATATTCAATGATATTAAGTTACGCTACCAACTATTTCCTTGTATAATAAATGTACTAATTGGTGTTCCAATGAGTTAAGAAATAAGTGAAAATATTCTTTCTAATTTACATAATTTAATTTAAATGCTCAATTTAAGCTACATTAAAAATCTTCATTAAAATCTTTGAAGTATTAATAGTTAAACAACTACCATAATCTAATTAATTAATTCTAATTTTTTCTAATAAAGCAATTAAAATTGGAAATAAACATTCCAATTAGATATGATATTTATGATTTCTCACCTAAACTAATTTTCTTGACTTAATACTAGAATGGTGCCTTTTAACACTTTAATAAACTCACTAAAATATTTCTAAGGCATATTAAATCAGTCTATTTTAATACTAACTGCTCAAACTATAATCAATAATATAATCATTTTAAAATCTTGTATATTCAAATTTTCTTAAATATTCAATAAATTTCTAAAACATTCAAATTACATAAATCATCAATAGTTAATTTTATAAATTAAAATTAAACTTGTTAACTATATTTTAATTTTAATTAAATATTTTTTAACATCACCATTATTATATACATAACTTTACAAATTAATTTTTTTTATCATTGCTCATTTAAAAAATAATATCTTAAAAAAATAAGTTAACATCTCTAAAACTTAATTAAGAAATAATAATATCTTAAAAATTAGTAAACATAGTAACTAAAACATATAAATCAAATAAATGAAAAACAAAACAAAAAAGACATAAAAATCAAATAAATTTATAGATTTAACACAAATTTAACTATATAAATAATAAAATAATCAAAATAAAAAAATTAGAAAAGAAATTGGTGGTAAGATGAAAGAGAACATTTGCGAAGGTCAAAGTCTTGCTCAAATTTTAGATTTATTTAGGAGAACCCTTTATATGTCCTAACTAGGTTAAATGAAAGTCGTTAATAGTGATGAAATGGTATTTCTCAAGAGCTAACTGTAAGATGGACAAAGCAAAATATGTAACTGAAGAAAGGGGAACCAACTTAATAAATTATATTTTAAGACTCTAATAAAAATTTTATTAGAAAATCTACCACTTAAGTCTAGTATTAGTTTAGCTAGAATATCTTTAAAATTTTATAGTAAAATTTTCACAATAAATTCTATCAAATTTCTATTTAAATAAAATAAAGTAATATATTTTAATATTAAAAATAAAAGAAATTGTGTTAAAATATATTTTAATATCTCTATATGTAGTACTTTCAATAAAGTCATTGAAACTTTCTTGCTAATTGACTTATGTTAAATTTTTCCAATATAATTCACCATGCTCAAGTAGCTTTAATGAAAGATAGATATGCTTTGAGAATATTTTTCTGTAGATCTGATTTTCTTGAAGGTTTAACACTACTTTTCTTGGAAGCTCTCATGCGTGAAAGTTGATCATCATAAGGCCTCTGATTACGTTCATAAGAACCCCTCTCTTTTTAGTATAAATATAGAAAGGCATTTCTCAATAGTTTTCCAGATGGATTAAAGATTGCACTTCTATGATCCACTTCTCCATTGTTCTAAAATATGAAATGTTAGGTTATTTTCAATATTTAAATAGCATAAAAATATTATATTTTTTCTCTTTTTTTTTTTACTTTGTTATGGGTTTCTCTTCTTGTTTTATTGGTGGAAAAATACTATTATGAAGAGTAAATTTTTTTTTTTTCTAGCAGTCGATTGTCTATTAGTCAGATGTTCTATACTGATGATCTTCTTTTCTTTAAGTGTGATAAACCCAACACTATTAAGCCATTAATTTTTGTTTAACTTTCTTTGAAATTTTTATGGGTGTTTTGAAGTCAAAATTAATAGATTAGATATTTACTTTATTTAGACTATTAACATCCCAAACATCTTAGTGGATATCATTAGTATTAAAGTGGAGGACTCTTTACCCATTAAGTATTTTGGGATACCTATATTTACTTATAGATTCCTACTTCAGGATTATCAATCCTTAATGAACAAAATTTATTGTCAGCTTGATGATTAGAAAATTATTGAATGTTTTACTTATAAAATTAACTATTGATGATACAATCAAGAGGATTTTTAAACACTTCTTCAAGAAATTACAAGTTTTTCTTAATTGTTTTCCCAAGGATACTATCAAGAGGATTTTTAAACACTTCTTCAAAATTTTTTTTAACAATGGGGCCCTAATAAGCTTCAAATTATTTCATAGGATGAATGTGATAGACCTAAGAATAAGAAGGCGCTTGGCTTCTACTCTCCTACTATTCTCTATAAATTTGGAAAAGAAAGTTTCTCAACATTTTCTCACTTTTTTTCTAAATGGTTGGAAGATAATTATGGCTTTATTTGGGTCCTTTCATTTATCACACTTCTAATTATATGAGGAGATGACTTAATGTTTAGGTGGAGAATGGTGATTATCTCTTACTCTTTTTTGACCCATTGTTAAATATCATTCCTTATTAGGACCAATAACTTTTTCCCATCTTTAATGCCCCCCATAATGTAAAAATATAGTATATCATATTTCTTAACACTTGGTATTTTCCGCCCCTTTAGGAACCTCACCCCACCTTTAAAATCATAAAGAATATTAATATTGCACTTACTTTTGATAGTTTTTGTTGGAATAGTTCATATTGCTCCTCATTAGATGACACAAAAAAAGCATATTTTGTTGATCTTCAACTACTCAATTGGATTGCTTAGATTTTCAAAAAAGCCATTGCTTTGATATTCAATTTTTCTCTGTCAAGCTTGCATTAATTGTTTTAAAACTACTAAAAACTTATTTAAGGGTATTCTTGCAATGTTTTTTCTTCTTATGTAGAATGGAAGATGAGACTAATATGGATGCACCTCACTCCTGCATTTTTAGACCTAACAGGAATAGAGGACCTCATAATTGGCTCAAAAGCTTTTATAATTAAATCTGCATTCTTTTGTAAATCCTAAATTTAGCTATTTTAATAGTTCACCAATTTTTTTGTAATTTAGCTGAAGTCAGCTAAAATGGATAGAATAAATATATACATATGTACATTGTATAAGAAAAAGATGAGAAAAATAAACATCTATTTTTGCATTTCTTTCTTCTTTGTCTCTAATCTTTCCATCTTGTCTTTCCCTCATTGATAGAGTTCTTATCCTATAAATCGATGCACTTGTTCATCCTCAACCTCTGTATTTTTAAATGGTTGATGGTACTCACACTGACTGTCTTTCCCACCTTATCCATCATGATGAACAATTTCAATCCATTAGGGAATTGCTATAAGAAATTAATATTAAGTTAGCTAAACTAGATGCACACCAAAATCAGGTACTCTATCATAATTCTACCACTCCACTTTGGTTTTGCATTTTGTGTCAAGAATCTTGGGCCCAAACTATATCGATTTGCAAAGCTGGGCCAAAATTTTCTAGAGGCAATCTAGAGATATGGATTCTCAAGGTCTAATAATGTTATGGGTTTCATAAACTTTTTGATTTAAAAAAATTATCTCTTGTCTCCATTCATTTATCTAGACCATATGAAGAATGATTTTTGTGGGTAAAGTGAAATCATGGTGTACATACCTAGCATGAATTCTTGCAACTTTTTTGTTCTCATTTTGGTCCATCCTAATATAGAGATTTTAGAGGAAAATTAAAAAAAATTAATTCAACTTTCTCTTCTATTTATGATTAACAACAAAATTTTAAACAATTATCTAATCTTATTTTGGATACAAATATAGGTTTCTTGCAATCTTGCTCTAAATTGGGTCTAAATCCAAGAATTTGAAAGAAGGTATGCCTCCATTAGCCTTCTTCGTTAGCCCAAGCCATGGTCTTAGCCAAGGTCATTGAGGATGAGCTCCCTGATAACCCTTTTCCATCTTTTTTTGCATCATTCATTCCATTGCCAAAAAAATGCTAATGACATTCTTTAAAACCTGATGTTCAAACACTTCATGTAGGCAAATTTTCTTTGCCATTAAAAAAGTTAGTGTCAATAGAAATGACTGAGAAAAGTGAGCAAGGATTATGCTATAATTGTAATGAAGGTTGCCCTTGAAGCCATATTTGTAAATATTGCATGTTAATTTTAATAATTCTTGAAAAAAATGATTCTTCATCGACAATTCACAACTTACTACGCTCAATTCAAATCTTGATACACATGAAATAGATAAACAAACTTCTATTAGTTATCATGCATTATAATCATCACTCATCAACAAATATTCATCTTACGAGAGCATCACTTAACACTTCCATTCAAGTTCTTGTTGACAATGGGTCTACCTATAATTTTATACAAGAATGACTTGTGCACCACCTTGGCTTTCTAGTCACTAAAATTACACGATTTCTAGTTATTGTTGCTAATGGTGAAAATCTTATTTACACTGCAAAATGTTCTTAGGTTAATTTATGAATCCAAGGACATCAACTTCAAGTTAATCTTCAAGTTTTACTCATTCGTGGTGTTGGGTATTCAATGGTTAGAATTCTTAGGTGATGTTTTAATTAATTACAAAACACTTGTTATGAAATTTTGTTATAATGGACAACCTATGGGAATTTTTATTTAGAACACCATGTAGATCTTGGGGGTACTTATTTAAATAATCAAATATGTCATTAAAAGATAAATATATTATCTGGAAAGATAGTCATATTACCCTATAATGGATTCGATTACTTAATAAGGACTCCTAAGGCTGATGGGTCTTCGATGTACTAGAGATTATTCCCCTGAACTACATGGATAGTTAGAACATGATTTATTTTATTACAGAGTTTGTAGTTCCTTATAAGGGCAAGGCCCTATAGTTAATTATATCTTAGAAGAAAAAGAATTCCTCCTAAGAATACTCTCTGTTAAAGAAATTGACCTTCATTTCTATGGATTTTAAAGTATATATTAAAAAGATGGTTAATTTAGAAATTCAAGTAGGAACACTTCAAGAAAGAAGAGTTCTTTTCAGAAGCTAAATGTGATTGAGTAGGAACTACTTTTGGATACAGAGAAACCTAGTAAGCATTTCAACTATCCTATTATTGGGGTTTATATTTTTAAAATTGAAATTATTTAGAATCTTGAGTTATCATTTTATTAAAAATTTAAGACTTATATTGTAACAGCATAAGGCTATATAAATACATAAACTTTGAAGACTTATTCTAATTGGATGCTTTAGAACTTGAGTCTAAAAATACTTCTAACATAAGATAGAGGTTCGACCTAGCCTAATTTTTATAAATTAGGGAATAACTAGTTCTTTTTCTCACTTGAGAAAATAAACCTATCCCGAATCTTCTAGGTTTCTTTCCCTCTATAATGGATTGCTAGCTATCACTACCTAAGTGATTTAAAATCATATAGCTTAGTCTTATGCAATTGCAAGATGACTAGGCTGTTATATTTAGAAAATAAAATCAAGAACTTAAACTCACTCCCTAAAAAACTAGATCATGTGTGGTATGCATTCCATGACTTAGACAACAACAACAACAACAATCCTTAATCCCACTAGGTGGGGTCGGCTACATGAATCCTTCATCTCCATTGTGTCCTATTATGTGTCAAATTCTCATTTAATTCAAGTATACTATGATCATTTTTTATACATCTTAACCAAGTCTTTTTAGGTCTACCTCTACCTTTCTTAACATAAGGTAAATCTAATGCATCTACTCTGCTAATCGGGTCATTGGATGGCTGACACTTTATGTGGCCAAACCATCTAAGGCGACTCTCCCTAATCTTATCTACCACTGGAGGTACTCCAACTTTTTCCCGAACATACTCATTTTGCATTCTATCTCTAAGAGTAAAGCCACTCATCCACCATCATCCTCATCTCTGTAACACTCAACTTAGTCTTGCTTTATTGGCCAACATTCTGCACCATAAGTCATTGTAGGTCTTACCACCATCTTACAAAATTTTCCCTTAAGTTTAAGTGGAACTTTTCTATCACATAATAGGCCAGATGCATTCCTCCCCTTCAACCATCCAACTTGAATTCTACTAATGACATCTCCATCTATTTCACCATCATTTTGAACAATAGAGCCTAAATATCTGAATCGCTCACTCTTATTAATGACTTGATCACCTAAAGTCACAACACTATCACTAAAACTACAACTAAAATTACACTCCATATATTCAGTTTTAAATCTACTTAAACGAAAACCTTTAGACTCTAAAGTTGACCTCCATAATTCAAGTTTCTGTTGGACTCCCTCTTTAGTCTTATCAACAAGAAGAATGTCATTAGCAAAAAGCATACACCAAGGTACATCTTCTTGTAAATGCCTCGTAAGAACATCCATAACTAAAGTAAAAAGACAAGGGCTTAATCCTTGATGTAATCCAATTGAAATAGGAAAATATTTTGTCAATCCTCCTTGTGTTTGGACACAATTAATAGCTCTAGTATACATATCCTTAATGACTTGAATATAACCAATATTAACTCCTTTCTATTCTAGAACTCTCCAAAGAATATCTCTTGAGACTTTATCAAAAGCTTTGTCTAAATCAATAAATATCATATGTAGATCCTTCTTACTTTCTCTATGCTTCTCCATCAAACCTCTTAACAAATGTATAACATCCATAGTAGATCTACCTGGCATGAAACCAAATTGATTGTGAGAAACTTATGTATCATATCGTAACCTATGCTCAATTACTCTCTCCCATAATTTTAATGTATGGCACATTAACTTAATTCCTTTATAATTTGCACACTCTTGTGCATCACCTTTATTCTTAAATATAGGAACCAACAAACTCTTTCTCCACTCATTTGACATCTTTTTAGTCTTTAAAATAACATTAAAAAGATTTGTAATCCAAGAAATTCCTTGATCTCCTAAACATTTCCACACATCTATTGGAATATTATCCGGTCCTACTGCTTTTCTATATTTCATTTTCTTTAAAGCTTCACTAACTTCAGATTTACTAATACGATGATAAAAATGAAATACTCTATTTTTGTTTAGGGTATTAAGGTTTCTAAAATCAATCGTACTTTCAGATCCTTCATTGAAGAGTTTATCAAAATACCTCATCCACCTATTTTCAATATCTTTTTCTAAGAAAAGTACTTTATTATTTTTATTTTTAATACCCCTCACTTTAACTATGTCTTTACTTCTCCTATCTCTTTGGTTGGCTAACTTATACATACATCTTTCACCTTCTTTGGTATCTAATCTATTGTATAAATCACTAAAAGCTAAATTTTTTTGCATTATATATTATTTTCTTAGAATCTCTACAGGCCACTTTATATCTTTTCCAATTCTTTGAGTTTTTACATCTAAACCAATTTTTATAATAATGCTTTTATCTTTTCTTATGATCTTGAGCAACTTGTTTAATTTCAATTTGATATTTTTTCCCCACATAACGTTAGCTTCTTTATGAACATCCCAAATTTAATTTCTTGTAGCTATTATTAAAAATATTTTTATTTGTGTTCTTTAAGTGTCTCCATCTAATCCTATAATAATAATTTAGTTTATTTTTTCTCTTACAACATTCCATGACTTAGACTAATGTTATTAAATTTATTATTTTTTATTTTATTTTGACTCATCAATTTTTGAACTCAGGCTTGGGAGGATTTATATCTAAATGCATAAGAGACTACTGTCATAAGTAAAGCTTGTCTCTTATCATGTAAGAATGGAGACCCCTTATTTGCAAGAGTGAAATAATATGTATGCATGATATTGAAACATACAATCATTCAGCTAAGATGTTACTAAAACTTTTATTTTCTTATTAAGTTCATAGGTTTTAGAGTGAGTTATGAGTTAATTATAATTTAATTAAAATTATTAATTGGGATAAAAACAAATCTAATTTTTCTAAGAGCTTGATGCATCCAGGCTTCATCACAACACATAACCGTCACATAAATAAACTTATGAAAAACATGCACTTCTATTGCACACCCTAAAATAAATCAAGCCAGTTTTAAATAAATAGAACCGGCTGGTGCGGTTGGGAATTGCTATACACCCCAACAAAAGAAAAAAGTTGGCAGTCGAGCTCTGCCATATACTGGCTAGCCTAGAATTATAAGTTTGATCTATGAGGTTTTTATCAACTTCAGGATCATTTCCTTCTTTAGGGACCTCCTTAAGCTCCACCACGGACCATCAAATAGGTACAATCAGCTCTTATTAATCATAAATCCCATATATCCTAACCTATTTCTAGGCACAAATTATAATTTAAAATTCTGAAATAAAATCATAAATCTTGCAAAATAGGTGTTAGGAAAATCATACAACATAATAATAGTTTATATTTTAAACATATAGGCTTAGCATCAGTGATTGCCAAGTCCACATGTCATATTATGCTATGCTTGGGGACTTAAGTAGCACCTGCAAGCAAATAATATTTATGTTATATTTATTACAGTGAGCCCTTTCAAGCATAACCCACCTGTAGAAAATAATGTTAGCCTAAAAGGAACACCCTAATATTCCAAACTAGTGACAAATAATCCTAGCGATCCAATCTAAAATAGTACTCCACAAAATAAGAAAAAGTATCACATCACATCAACACATTAACTTAACCTAATTCTTGGGTTGGTGACCTAGTATTCTAGTGTGTGAAAGAAGGCTTGTGTGGTAAGTCTATTCTAGGCTTTGTTTCATTTTAAATTTTATTTGAATTCATAGTTTGTTTATTTTTTATCATTGGATGGTTTTGATTTAAATAATTTAATTGATTTTGGATTTTATTCTAATTTTAGGTTTAAGTTTATGTTGAAGTTGAGTTTAGATTTTAAAGAATGATGAATAGAATAAATTCTATTGTGAACATAACTAAATCTATTCAACATCTTGATCTTAAAATGAAAATTTCACCCTATGGTGAAAATTTATTCTAAGGGTCGAACTAAACATCTAAGTATCTTAATTAACACATTTGAACTTATGTGAATGATTTAACTAAATCAATTTGATTTGATTTGAATTTTAAAGTTTGAATTTGTTTAACTTAGTTTATTATGATTGATTAATTTTAGATTTATTAGATGCTTGTTTTAATTAAAATTTGATAATTCAATGACCTTTGAAATAATATACAATTCCTTTCCTTTTAGGTTCCAATTTATAATTTTAATTGTATATGATTAACATTGATTAGATTATTTCAATATTGTTTAGATATATTAATATTATCATTTTATTTAAATTTGGTTTGAATTGGTTAATCTATTTTAATTTCATTGACTTATAATTTGATTGAAGTTTAATGTGATCTTTTATTTAAATTCTAATTAAGGGTTTAATTACTTAGCCTATTGAATTTAGTTATTTGATTTGCATATTAATTTTAGTTAGATGATAATTTGATTTAATTTGATCTTTTGATTTCATTTAATTAATTTGTACTTATGTTTTATGTTGATTGATTTATTATAATGTTCTTTTGAATGGATATGTTTTAATGACTTTATATTTAACTTTATATTTACATGATTTGATTTTAGTTTAAAATAAATTTGTTATGATTATTTAATTTCGTGTATTTTAGATTGATTATCATATTTATCATTTCTATTAAATTTAATTTGACTATTTATTAAGTTTAAATATTTTAAGTTAATTAGTTTAGTTCATTTTATTAAAGTAAGGTTTAAAATTAGTTTAATTTTTATATTCATTTTGTAAGACTTATATTAATTTATTTCCTTTATTAAAGTTGATTAAGGATCTTTAGACTTCATTATTCAAATGACTTGTTTTAACCTTTTTTATTTTAATATGGTTATTAAGATTTTATGATTTCAGGTCTTCATTAAGCTTATTTGATTATGTATGTTTATGTTAAATTAATTAACATTAAGCTCAACTAATTTTAAGTTTAGTAGAATAATTAATAACCGAGTAATTATAACTAAAGGTTTATTACTTAATTAAGCCATTTATGATAAGGTCTCATTTATTTATTTATGCAGGGATATTGGTCTCAAGGAACTTAAAGAGATGAAATATTTAAAGTCTTAAACTTAAGATATGTCATTTTAAGTTTCTAAGTTGTTTAATTGCTTATATTATGAATGACTTAATCAATTACTTATTTTATCTATAATTTAATTATTCATTTAATTCAGTTCATTTACATAGGTTTCATTTTAGGGGTTTATCAAATTCTTTATATGAATTTATATAATTAACTAACTTATAATTTGATTAAATTAAGTTTCATTTCAAATTAAGTTGTAATTATATTTTAATTCTATTAAACCCATTCTATTTTGAAATTCATATACTTAGTCTCATATTTAATTAATATCTAATCAATTCAATACTCTCTTCTTTCTTTTTAATTAACTTGTGTGGTTTAAATCGTTTGAGACAATTTCATTATTATTTGATTTGATGAATTCTTATCTTGATTTAATATTTTCATTCATCTATTTTAAAATCTTTAAAAGGATACTATATCTCTTTTCTTTGAGATTTTATTATAAAATTAAATTCTATTAAGTATGGTTTATAATTCATTTATTCTTTTAGTTTATTTTATTTTGGTAATTTATTTTGGTTGATATTGATTAAGTTCAATTTATGATTTGGTTTGATTCAATTAATTAATTTGAATGTCCAATTGAATAATTATGTTTAGTTTAAGTGTATTTGACTTATCATTTTTAAGCGTCTTAATTAAGTTAAAGATTGATTTCTTCAATTTTTATTAAAGATAGATAAAATCAAATTAATTAAGTTGAAGTGTGGTTGAATAATTTACTTAATGATCTGCTTAAAGATTAACTTGGTATGTATTGCTTACATGATTTAGGTTGATTTAATTAATTTGATTTGAATGATGAGATGGATGCTTATATTTGGTTTGTTTAATGTGTATTACTTTGAATTTCAATTGGTTGGTTTGATTAAAGACATGTCTTGATTAATTCAATTAAATGATTAATTGATTTTCTTGATGTTCAATTAGACATGTTTGATTTAAATAAAAATTATGTTTAATTATCAATTCAATCATTCAATTAAATGTTGGTTATTGGTTAATCAAGGTTCAATTTAGTTTGTTGTTTATTGAATTCAAATGGTTGATATGATTGATATTCAACATTTAATTAAGGTTTGATTAGGTTAATTTGATAAATATAATTAACTAAATTGATTGAATGATTTATAGTTGACTTAGTTATCTTATTTATTTAATCAAGATTTGATTTAGATGATTAAATTAATTAGATTTCTTAATTCTATATGATTAACTTAATCAAATTATGATTGTTGATTAATTGAATATTTATGATTAATTTTAGTTAGAATATGGTTAATAATTATCTTAGTTTATCGCAAAAATTAATTTGTTAATATAATACTTGACTTGGATGTTTGGATAATTAAATTAAAGGTTGTTCAAGTTCAATGTGATTAACTTGACTAAAAGGTTTGATTAAATTAATGATTTAATTAATCAAGATTATTTTAATTAAACTTGCTAATAAATATAATTAAATGTTTTATTTGAATTAAGCTTAATTTAGGGATTGATTTTTATATGAATTATTTAATTTAGTTTATTTTAATTAAATGATCGATTAATTTGATTTAGATTTTTTTATTATCAAAATGAACTAAGGGGATCTTAATTAGAAGTTGATGGATTATGTTAAATATGATTAGGTAATTGACTTAATTAACATAAGGTTGATAATTCATTAAGCCTATATTTCATTAAGTAATTAATTGAATTAAAAGTATAATTTATTTAATGATTAATTAAATCAACTTTAATTAAGTGATGGTTCATTGGATAATTAGATGCTTATTTTGATTAATTAACATAACTAATTAAAAATTAATTGATGATTAGTCCTAACCTTTCTTATTTATTCAAATTAAATTTATTTTAGCTATATGTTTAATTGATTAGATTTAATTAAAGGTAATTCACTCTTACATGATCTGATTGATTAAATATTATTTAAATAAATAATAGTAATTACTTAATTATACATATAAGTTTGACTTAATTTAAAGAATGTTTATGATAAAATTAATTAAGTATTTTATTTAAGTTTAGTTGGCTTAAGAATTGTTATTATCATTATCATTATTATTATTTCCATAAGGTTAATTCAATTTAATTCTGGTTTAGTTTAGTGATTAATATATTTACTTTGGAGTTTTATTGTTAAATGAATTAAGGGTTATCTTTAATTAGAGGTTGATGGATTAATTATGTTTAATTTGATTAATTAATTTGATTAATATTAGATTGATTATCAATTAAGCCTTTATTTTATACAATGATTGATTTGATTAAAAGTTTAATCAAGAAATTTTAATTCATTTAATTTAGTGATTATGTAATTTTTCTATCATTAACTCAATCAAATAATTATTGGATTAAAGATTAATTGATTATTGATTTAATTAATTATGATTACTTTGATTCAATAATACATTTGATCAAGATTGGGTTATTGATTTATTATACTTTAGTTTAATTGAATGATTAACTAATTAAATAATTAAAATTTGATTTAATAATTAGCTAACTTCATCTTAAGTAAAGGCTAGCTAAGCGATTCATTTGATCAAAGTGTAACTATTGGTTAAATAAAATATAATTGATTATGCATTGGTTGTGATTGATTAAGCCAATTAAGGGATTTAAGTTAAATATTTAGTTTGGTAGGAGTTTAATTTAATTTTATTTGATGTGATTAGTTTAATTAATATTTTTATTAGTAATTGATGGTTTAAATTCATTTAGTTAAGTTTATTTTAATATTTGATTGAGTTTTATATAATTAATTCAATTGAGTTTAAGTTTAAGTTGATAAGATTTAGGTTTAATTTGGTTTAACTTGAAGGTTACATGACATTTACTTGATTTAATTTAGGATTTTGTTAATGAGGGTTTGAGTATTATTTTATTTCTGATTTTGGCTTATTATTTAATTTATTATTGATTGTTGAAATAAACTCAATTAATATTGCTTTGAATGATTTAGTAATTTATAAGTGTATGATTTAGAGCTTATTACGTTTCAAAGGTCCTATTTTTTAATTTATTATTATTATTATTATTATTATTATTTTACTCTCTAATATTAATTAAAGTGTTTAAAGTTTTTTTTTATGATTTACCATGATTTTTTATAAATTTTAATTATTTATTTTTTTAAAGTAAGCTATTTGAGCTTCAAAATTTAATATCTCTCAATACAGTAATCATTTGCTTTTGAAATTTTTATGGTAGGTAGGTTTTGGCATCAATTTCAATCCCTAATAATTTAAAGTTAATTTGATTATTATTTTAGTATTAATTAGAAAATTTTAATTTTCACTATGACCTAAATTAAGCCAAAAATATCTAATAAAAATTGGGCCTTTTGGATTCATTAGATTCCTCTCAAAATGATGAATCCAATGAGCTTTTATTTGTTATTTTATATTGAGTATTTTATTTTTTATGATTTTGTAAAGTTTTGGTTATTTTAAACATTTTTTAAAAATTTGAAAATCACCTATTTACTTACTTAAACTAGTGAGCGCTACTCAGCTTTGCCTTATATGTGTTGAGTGGCTATTGGCCTAGCCAATGCTAAGGTGGCATTTTTAGTGGGAAATATATTTGAAAGATTGGACGGTCCAGATCAAAACTTTGGATCCAAGGGCTTAAAACAAGTCTTAGTTGGGCTTTAGTCTCAACTGTCCATCCCATCAAATGGGGATCGATAGCTGTTGCTCTTCTTCCTCTCATCTGATGAACTATAGGCAGCGGGCGGACAAAATCCTTCCTATGTCTGTCAGAAACGTCCGAAATGCCCTATTTTTTGGCGATCTTGGCTGAAAAATGTCTTATTTTGATTGGGGAGGCTTATGTGATCAATATACAATAGATTTTGATAAAATAATTCAGAAATAGTGCAAGCATCATCATGAAATATTAATCCTAAGGTTTTTTTTTCTAAGATTTGAAGAAATTACCTTGACGAAGCACACATTCAATAGATTTTTTGTGTCGAAAAGCTTCCTTGAGTTGAAGTGAGTCTCTATTAAGGTTCTCCTCTCTTGCCTCCCTCCAAATCTTCTTCTCCACCAATGGCCTTTGCTTCTTAGCCGGAATCTTGCCGAATTTTATGATTTTATGTGGGAAACAAGTGGGGAAGGGGTTGGTTTTGTTTGGTAGAGCTTTTGGAAGACAACTAATGCCAAAAGAAGGACCCATGAACCTTCTTTTCTCTTCCTTTTAGTGGTAACAAAATTTCACCACTAATGATGAATTGGAGGTTATCATTTTATTTGAAAATGGGATTACAAGTGGTCATGAGCATGCTTGCATTAATGCCAAAGATTGGAGATGAGGATTTGGTGTGCACAAATGTCTTTTTTGGTGGCTTTGGGTTTTTTTATTTGCATGCTTCCATCTTCTTCTTCTTCCTTTTGTTATTTGAATTGGCTAAGATCTTTCTACCATCTTTTACTTGGGAGGTGATATCCAAGTTTGAGAAGGAGGCATGATGGATAGATGAGAGAACGATTGCCTCCAATCCAGGTGTTTGTCCATTTTGGCAACGACAACCTCCCCTTCAAGAGAAAGTCTCTCGATGAGTTCAGAATCAATAAGGCATAGGACTTGTCTATTTTGGATCCTTATTGGAATGGACTCATCTTCCAGACATGCCAATTCTTTGGCAAGTTTTGCCAAGGCATCTTTTTTTTTTTTCATTTCTTCCTATTAATTATTTCTTTTTTGTTGACTTTAATCCCCTCCCCATTCTCATTGAAGTTGAAATTAAAATTTAATCAGGTTTAATCAAGATTTGGGAAGTCTTTAGGTTGACATGACCTCACTTGGTCAATTTTGGGTTAAACCTTAGGTTAGCTCAATTTGACCCATGATAGTTTGGATTAATTTGATCAATTTATATTGGTTATTTGGGTCAAAGTAATGCTTCAATTGTGCTTGATTTGATCATTAAAATTTTTTTTCTTAAGGATCAATTAAATTGATTTATTTTGAATTTAAGTTGATTTAAACTTAATTTGACTCAGTTTGACTAAAATGGGTCAAATTAATTTAAATGGCTCAATTAATCACCTTGAGACTTATTTAACATTAATTACGTTCGATGAAGTTTTTAAAATGATTTGGATTGATAAAAATTAATTAATTTGAGTTTTAATTTTTTAATTTTAATATGATTGATTTTCTTTGATTTTTTAATTTATTTAGGTTATTTTGATTATCGATTCATTTTTATTTTGGATACGTTCAGTTTTAATGTGTTTTGATTTGTTTTAGATTCATTTTTATTTCACCTAGTTTGGTTCGCTTCTAGTTTAAATTAGGCTAGATAAGCTTATTAGGTCCAATATACTATTCTAGACTTCAATTGATTGGATGAAGTCTATATTATATTTATATTTCATTTATTTAGGTTTTAAATTTAATATTTGTTTTAATTTTCTACTCAATTTTTTAGTTAGTTCACCTATTCATTAAGCGTAGTATTTTATGCACCTAATTATGAAGCTCTTAACCTAAGATTAAGGATCCTAATTACTAAGATTATGGATGATATTATCCTCATCCAAAAATGAGGTCAACACAACCTATTTAATTATATGGTGAAACCCATCCTTTTGTTGATTGTATTCAACTTCATCAATTAAAAAAGCTTTAGGCTACCAATATCATTACCTCTTATTTTTAAAAATTATCATTCATTCCATATGCTATTTCTCATTCTTGTGAATATGATTCTATTCCACTTTCTTTATGAGAAATATTAGCTTCCTTTGAATGTTTATTTCAAACTCCTACCAAACCCCCTCCTCCACAAATTGATGACCATCAAATATACACTCTTCCTAATTCTAAACCAATAAATATTAAACCTTATCATTATCCCCATCTCCAAGAAATAAAGATTGAACATATGATCACATATATGTTGTCATTTAGAATATTAGACCAAGTGTTATCCCTTTTATTGTCCCCCGTGGTCTTAGTTGAAAAAAATAATATGAAACATGGCAGTTTCATGTTTATTATCATTCCCATAATCAAATAACGATTCCAATTAGATTTCCAATTCCGACCATCGATGAGATTCATAATGAACTACATGGGGCCACTATAATTTATAAATTAGATTTACATTGAAGTTATCATCAGATTCAAATGGTTGAACCTAATTGTTACAAGATGACTTTTCACACTCATGAGGGTCATTATGAATTCCTCATTATGCCATTTGGCATATCAAACATGCTTGATACCTTCCAAAATATAATGAATAAACTTTTAAAACATTATCTTCTTAAGTTTGTCATTATTTTCTTTGACAATATTCTTGTATATAGTACAAACTTGGATGAACACATTCAACATCTGACCACAAATCTTACACTTCTCAAAAATATTCATTCTTTTTTTAAAAAAAATGTCATAATACATTTTTGGTGGTCATTCCTTCAACTATCTTGGGCATATTGTGAGCAACTATTGTGTTTTTCTTGATAATAATAAAATTAAAGCAAATTTAAATTGACATACTCCTACAACAATTAGACAATTATGCAAGTTTCTAGGACTTGATGGCTATTACCATTATTTTGTTTGCCATTTCACTACCATTGCTTCACGACTTACATCATTGCTTTAAAAATATCAATTTGATTGGACCTCTAAATCCACCACATCTTTTACTTCTTTAAAAAAATGCTCTCTCCAACCCACTGATTTACCATTAGCATAGATAGAAGAAGCATTAGAGAAATGATGAACCAAACTATTGAAACTCTTGAGCAACAATACTTTTTAGTTATATTACTCAGCTTTGATTATTCAATTTAATGTAATCCAAAAGTCTTTAATGGAGTAGTCATGCTTTTTCACGTGTGCACAATGATGCATCTTCTATTTTATCTTTTACTTATTATACAAATAAAAAATATTCTTCTTAGTGATATGTGTCAAGCAACTACATCTGATTCAACACTATCCAACTTGATTAAATAAATTAAAAATTTATGTTGACCACTTCCTAGATTTCTTAGAAAGATTCATTTTCTTAAGGGAAAATTTATGGTGCCACAACAATAAGCCTTATTTTCTACATTATTGCTATCTTTTCATTCTAGCATAATTGGTAGGTATGGTCAAGTAAATAAAACACTTCACCATATACAAAAAACCTTTTTTTGGATACCCAAAAATCTGATATAGAAGAATTTTTTAAGACATGCCCGATTTGTCAAGCTACAAAAGACCAGCCTTCAACCCTCTGTTGGATTGCTTCAACCACTTCCTCTTCCATCTAGCATTTGAGAAGATCTTCTTCATGAATTTCATCACTAGGTTACCCAATTAGGGTGGTAAAATAATTATGGTGGTCATGGATAGACTAACTAAATATGCACATTTCTTTTCTTTACCTACTCATTTTATTATTTTTAAAGTTGCAAACTATTTTTATTACTGCCATTTGTAAACTCCATGGCATTCTCATTCTATCGTCTTCAACAGGGATTCCATTTTTATGAGCCACTTTTGGCGAGAATCATTATGTTTATAAGGAACCAAATAATGATTCAACTCAACTAATCATAATCAAACTAATGGTTAAACAAGGGTTATTAATTGAGCTTTAAAATAATATCTTCATTGCTATACAATGGATGCACCATCTACATGGTTACATGGTTATAGTTTATACCTTTCCTAGTAACCACCCATGTGGTTGGAGAATCCGTCCCGTGGATGTGTAGATTCTCCCTTGGTCTAGTAAATCTGAGATAGGTCAAGGTTGACGTAGCCCCTTATCAGTGTGGTCCCTCGCACACCAACAAAAAATATATATATTTGTTTGTGATTAGGAGGACACCCCTAGCAGTACCTTTTCCCAAGCAAACATCCTATCATTAGGTCAGTGTCAGCAAAACTCCCTATAGGAATCACCTAAGTACTCTTGAGTTGATATAAGTCTCCAGCGATATTCACTCAGTAGTTGCCCTTAGGTTGGGTTCAATTTATTGTGCTACTAACAGGTCACCCCAGCGGTTGTTCCCTATTTTGGAAGATGTAAGTTTGCTACGCGTTCTTCCTAGCAAAGCCATTTTAACTTGTTTATGGAAAACTATCTCCAAAAAATTCCTTCTTACATTCCAACATCCTCATCAGTGGAAGCAATTGACAACTTTTTAATTAATAGGGATTCAGTTATACAACTCAAATAAAATCTTGATGCAACACAAAGTCATATGAAGTAGCAAGTTGACAAACATTGACAAGATCTTCAGTTCAAACCAAGTGATCATTTTTAGTTAAACTATAACCATATAGACAAACCTCAATTAAACAATATCCTTTTCTAAACTTTCTTGCCATTTTTATTGTCCATTTGAGGTTGGATCCATTGCCTATCGTCTCTAGCTCACCTTACATTCATAAATTCATTCAGCCTTTTATGTTTCATTGTTGAAACCATATCATCAACACAAACTTTTTATCCTACAACATTGCCAATGGTAGACATTGAAAATCATCTACTAGCCTTCGTTAGAGGAATGAGTTCGCCAAAGGGTCAAATACCTTTCAATTTCTTCATTTCAGTTATAACATTATGCAACATTCCCCATTACAAATATGCTTTTCTTCTCAGTATTGGTGCTTCAGTTGTTAACTCCATTAAAAATTAAATGGATAGAAATATTGATTATAATATGAAATAGTTAAAGAAAATTGGTCTAATCGAATGCAAGTGTATTTCTTGCATTAATTCTCATTTTTCAAGTACTCTATATAATAGAATACTTGCATACATGTTATTTTTTTATTAAACAAAAAAGTTAAGTATCTTGTCATTTTTATACTTTAATTGAAGAGCTAATTCATTTCTAAAAAAATTTAAGTACAGGTTCCAACAAGGTTCGAATCTCAATAGAACTTGTTTTTATTTATTATTTATTATTTTATTTAAACCACGAGATTCTACCATTATCTTTGAAATAAAAAATCAAAATTATAGTCACATAAAGTTCAAACTTATTTTGAACTTTTGTTATTTGGTTAAAACCTAGTCGAAATACTTTTTTTGAACCTATATTTTGACCACTATCTTTAAAATAGAGATATGTATTAGGTTCAAATTGTGTTTGAATTTAATTTGAACCCATTTTTATTCTAGTTCAAAATCAATGAAAATTTAGTATTTAAAAATTATTTCAGAATAAAGATTTATTAGATTCGAATGACATTTAAACCATAAGATTGAAACACATTTTAACTTATTATCTTTTATAAAAGTGATTCATTGTATCTATTTTTTATGTAAGCAGATGTCTTGACTAAGTATTTTTTAAGGAGATGCATTACCTTGTAAAAATAATATACAGAGTTGGGGGTGATGCAGATGGTGATCACGAAGTTTGAAGCACATGATCTTTTAAGAGAGCCAACTAATGTTCTTTCAATCAACTCTCCATTCTTCTAAATCTAAAGTTTATTAGGGAGTTAATTCATTAGTTTGTTCTAAGAAATGTTGTAGATGCACAAAATGATGATTATTCTATTATATTCAATATTAGAGGTTAGAACTTAAAATTTTAAAACTTTGAATATGCATTTAGTTATTGGGATGGATTTTTGGGTTTTTCTCTTCAAGTAGAAATTTGAGATCACCACAAATCGGAATTCATTGAGAATTACCTTGATAGGAATAATAATATGAAGAATATTAATATTAAGAAGACCTCCGTGGAATGCATAATTAGAGATCATCTAAAAGTTAGATTTATACCTTGTTGTTGATGACTTTCTTGTCATTCATGAGAACAATACTACTATCTTTACTAAAATAGTAGTAATGGTTGAAAGAAATGATAGTTTTTTTTTACATAACTAAGGAGAAGGATGTCATGGGAGAAGACACTCAAGGGAATAAACAAGGATATGATCAATATAGAGAGAAATGTCTTAAAGGGGAAGAGTAGAAGATAGTAAAGAAATTCTGAACTCATTGTAGTTCCAGAAGATTTGTCATTTCATTTTAGTACTTAAGAAGTCATTTCAAATGTGGGGAAGATGTGCAAAATTCTTTAGAGAGAAAGCAACCAATATACTAAGTTAAAGATCTACAAAATTCTAATAAGAAATTTTTAAAAAATATAAGTTATGTACATATCATTGTATTTTAAAATGTAATTTAGGTTAATTAGTAATGATAATTAACTTTTAATGTTATAATAATTTTTTGTGTACATTATTAGAAAATTTATACTATTGCACAGAGATGATGAGAAAGATTTTTAGTTGAATTACTATTCAACCTTTCAATATCCATTCCTAAATTTGAACCAATCTCATTTTGAATTTCTAATCAATCCTTAAAAATAAACTTTGAATAACTCATAAAATTATCCACAACAACTTTTTCTTAAGTGTTCATGCTCTTAAGATGTAATTAATTATGGAGCAAAAGCAAATGATGGGAAAGCATACAAACATACTTTAAAACTTTTTCATCTTAGGGTACAAGTTCTTTAGGTTTGAACTTAGTAATGACAGTTAACTTTTAGGTTCTAAAATTAAGTTCATCTTATTAGGTTCAAACTAATTTTCAATATATATATATATATATTACCATTCATGACATTCAACCTCTTTTAACATGATATAACATCAAGAAAGGAAATGAAATCTTATTGACGAACAAAAATCATATTATTGAAAACTATGCCATTGGACCATACTTTATTTTTAGGCTTATAATAATAATAATAATAATAATAATAATAATAATAATAATAATAATAATAATAATAATAATAATACTAATAATAATAATACTAATAAATATAAATAAAACTAAATTAATGGTTAGATTTGAGCTCTTGTGATTGGTGCATGCCCAACTCCTTTTATTCTAGGGCCTCTTTGGTTTATCAATTTCTTTCTATATGTGTTCCTTATGCTACATCAATATAGGTGCTATAGAATAATAATGTAGATTATAAAAATTTTCTTATCATCAAAGAATATTGTATCCCTATAATCTTCTAATATTGGCATTAAATCATTACTTTAATACCCAACTAAATTATGGGTGTATTTAGCAATTGATATCATGCTACACTGCCAATTTTCACTATAATATTATTTTCTTTTAAATTACTAATAATTCTTACTACATAGGCTTTAAAGTAAGACAATTTTTCTCCATCTATCAGAAGTAGAAGATCAATGGCATATGACTCTACTACTTTGTACCTCTTATTATATGAATATGTAAAAATCTCCAACTAATTATTTCTTATTTCTCTTAGGCTTTCTTTTATATACAACTCTAAATTCTCTCTATTTATAATCTCAAGTTCTTGTGTATCTTTTAAGTTTATTATCTTAATTCCTTATGCATCTTATTTATTATCAATCATAATATATTGAGCAATTGTTTGGTCTCCATGATCACATGACCATTAGTCTTTGTGCAAGTGCTTGATTCATTATCATGACTCACTTCGATAGAAAATTCTCTTATTTTTTAATTATATATAAACTCAATCAAAGAATTCAATTTATGCTTAATTTGAAATTCATTATGCTTAATTTTCTTTAATTCTTTAGATATAACAAAAAAACTCCTATAGTTGACTAAAGGCTTATACGCTAATAAATGCTTTTCTTCATCCACATTTTCATTTGCTCAGGTTTATCATTGCCCTCTTTAGTTAATAAGTGATATGTATGAGTACTACTTAGAGGTGAGGAGTTATGATGTAATCAAGTGGAAATAATCAACCTCCAAACCTAAACTAAGATAAGAATGACTATTAAGTAATTTCTTAGGCCTAGTCTAATGATATGTAATAAGACTATCAGTTTTCAACTTCACTTGAAGTTGAAACTGGTCTTACTCTTCTAAAGTTATAATTATGCTTGAATTAGACTACCAGCCAACCCACCTAATTCATTTTAAATCACCAGATTTTATCACATGCAAATGCAAGATAGGTAAGAGTGTTATTTGCTAAGAAGAACTGTAAAACCAAGATGTAGTCACTAAGTATAAAGTAAGTGGGCTATGCAATAGTCTGAGACTAAATGCTTTTAATTTTATTCTTAGTTTGTTTGTTGATTAGAATACAAATCTAATATGCAATGCAAATGCCATGTCCTAGTAATTTTGTTGGTACCTAATATGTACTTACCTTTAAGTGGATGTTTCCTTTAAAGATCAAGTGACTGCAATGAACATAAATCCTCTTAGAAGAGATATAAAGCAATATGAATGCAAATATGGTGGCATTACCTAGGGGTTCCAACTTTATATAATATTCTTATATTAATTTTTTTTTATTTTAATACTTTTTTTATTATTAACCCTATCTATCTCAGCTAAGCACATAATAATAATCATAGGTAATATATTAAAAACAAATAATTCATTTCTTTCAGATGTGCAAATAACAATAAATACATAATTCAAATAATGTATAAAATAATAAAAAAGGCCATTATAGTTGGATCCTTGAAATACAATCCCAATAAATAAAAATAGTGATAGCTGAGCTTTGTCTTATATAATCCACCCAAGACCCACTGATAGACAAACTCAATTTGCAGCTCTTCTTACTTCATCTTAAGATTCTTCTAGCCCTAAAGTTAGAAGGCTTTTAACCTATAAAAGGGTTTATCTTTGTTTCCTTTTTTCGCTGCTATGAAATCTTATAAGCTTATATAATACTTCCTATCACTCTAAGAATTACATTTGGAAAATTTTAAATTACAATATCATTCCTTAAAATAGAGATTAGTCAAGTAGTTATATTCAAAACATGCGTTCAAACATTCAACCAATCCACATAGTGCCTAGCATATTCAAGTGTCTAGCCACCTATCATGCTTAAGGGACTTTAAATATTTCACAATAATTAAGCACTTGAAAGAAAAATTTATTAATTTTAAGTATACACACGACAATCACATCACAATTATGGCGGTTAATTTTTTAAATTAGGCCAAATTAAGATTTAATTTAGTTAATTAGGCATAAAAAATTATTTTTAGGCCTAGTCCCCCTTTGAATGGCCGACTGGCTCTAAAGTGGCAGCACGTCAGAGCCAATCGCCTGTTCAATGAGCGACTGACTATAGTTTAATTTATTTTAAAATTTTTTTTGATGTAGTACCACTTTTTTGGGCCGTATCAGACTCATATGGTGTCGGAATTTAAGATGCTTAGTATCGTTGGAAAGCTAACAAAATTTTATACAACTTTTATGTTGATAACCTTCAACAAATTTTGCCCGGGTACCGTAGTTTTTGCGTATGCTCGAATTTTCATGGTACAAAATTAAAAAGTTTAACGCAGCCCCACCTTTTTGGTCATATCAGACTCATATATTGTTGTAATTTAGTGTGCTTGGTATCATTGGAAAGCTAACAAAATTTTCTACAACTTTTATGTTGACAACCTTCGACGAATATTGCTCATGTAGCCGTAGTTTTTTGTGTATGCTCAGATTTTCATGGTGCAAAATTCAAAATTTTGACACAGCCTACACTTTTTTTGCCATCTCAGATTCATCTGGTTTCAGAATTTAGCATGCTTAATATCATTACAAAGATAATTAATTTTATATAACTTTCATTTAGACAACCTTCAATGAATCTCTCCTGGCAAGCTGTAATTTTTGCGCATGCTTGAATTTTCAGTGTCCAAAACTGAAAATTTTGATGCAGCCCCACATTTTTGGCCATATTGGACTCATCCGGTGTCATAATTTAGCATACTTGGTATCTTTAAAAATATAATTAAATTTTATACAACTTTTATGTTGACAACCTTTAATGTATCTAGCTCAAAAGCTGCAATTTTTGCGTTTGCTCGAATTTGCATTGTGCAAAATTGAAAATTTTGACGCAGCCCCACTTTTTTAGCTGTATCGAACTCATCCAATGTTAGAATTGAGAGCACTTGGCATCGTTAGAAAGCTAATAAAATTTTCTACAACTTTTACATTAACAACATTTGATGAATTTCACTCAACAAGCTACAATTTTTTCTTTTTATTGGTTTGTCAAGGTGCAAAACATAAGATCCCAAGTTTGATTTGGGTCATTAAGCAAGTGATGTCAAGCACATGCAATAGTGAGAGATTCAACCATTGCTTTTGTAAAAAATTGAATTAACAATTGAGAAAGAAAAAATAACTAGAGTTTCTCATAGATAATCATTTCACCTCTTATTGGTTATATAGATAAATACCATAACCCCCTTCTGATCCTTGCAAACATATACTAAGCTAGCTTATTAATATTATCTTGAGAATTGCTTTAGTTCATACATGGATAAAAATAAAATAATTTTAGTCTACAATAGTAATCATTTAATAGAAATAAATAATAACCAACATCTAAGGATAAATAAATAATAAGCATTGAATAATTAACAATTGAGAAAGAAAAAACAACTAGAGTTTCTCATAGATAATCATTTCACCTTTTGTTGGGTATATAGATAAAGACCATAACCCCCTTATCTTCCTTGCAAACATATGCTAAGCTAGCTTATTAATATTATCTTGAGAATTTCTTTAGTTCATATATGGATAAGAAATAAAATAACCCGAGTCTACAATAGTAATCATTTAATAGAAATAAATAATAACCAACATCAAAGGATAAATAAATAAAAAGCATTGAATAACTCTAATACAAAGTACCACTGCAACTAAATGGTGTCAACTGGCTACAAAACATAATAGTAGAGACGACTATTTTCGTGAGGTATGCATGACAAAATCGCATCACTACCGGGAGTGTAATAGGCTGGTGGTCATTGTGGCCAGTCTCATAGATGATGTTCTTGATGCTGCTTCTCCTATTCAACCTGCTTGACAGGTTATTATGAGTAACCCAGATGTGTAACATTAGGTACATTAGCTAAAGCCTGCATAGGGAGAGAGAAACCATGGTACACTCCATACGAGAATGTCATATGGAATGACGAAGGACCATATTTGAGAGGACTGCATGCCATGAATGGAATTGAGCCCACATAGCTTCCTGATATGAATACTATGGAGGCTCTGTGAATGTATATGTAGAGGGCCCGACCACTGGCATAGAAGATGGACCGACATTCATTGCCAACCCATCTAGCTATCCTGATGATGAAGTTCCTGGAATGTTAGTGCTCTTGTACTTATTATCATAGATATGCATATTGTGTCATAGCTCCCTACACAACTCCTCGTACTTGTTGATAGATTATTAAAATTTTGTATCCTTATATTTTCCAAAATAACGTTGGAATATATCCTCAGTATATGCTCACGTTGCGTTGAAAGAAAGTTAGTTAGTACAGTTTCATTATACAAAGCAATGATTTTAAGGTCAAAATAGGCTTTCCATTAATCGCTCCAGGTGCTCGAGGGTAATAAGTATTTGGGTGAATTGCTGGTGCCTTCAGTATGTAGAGTGAATCTCATGACCGATACCATCTCATGTATCGGTTGATTGCCGGCTCAACATCCTATTGGGATGAATCTACCACCACAATAGATTCTTGTCTATTTTTTTCCACTGTTCAATGTACGTATGGTGGTAATTGATTCAATCAACATCTATTTTTTCTCAACCATCCACTCGCTTGAAGGATGGATCTACTAGTCCTACATTAATCATAGGTGGAAGGCCGAACTGTCTAAGAACATGATTAGGATGGTACCACTCAACTCATTTCTAGCTAATTATTGGTAATCTAGTTAGCCATATCTCATCACCCTATAAGAATATATCTGTGACACGTACACAAATTTGATGTTCATATTGCTCCCAAATCACCTGTGCAGTTTGAAAGAAATATTAGGTTTATTGTGGCTTGGGGCTATCTACATGTACACCTGTAGTCATGATTTTGTAACAACTCAGCCTTGAATGTTCTACTGGATATATTGAAAACTTGATACTCATTAATGTTTATCCTTATTGACTCCAAAAATCTTCTTGCCTTGCATTCATTACTATGTAGAGTACTCTTGACACATGGATAAAATATGGAGTTATGCTGGTTGGTTATATTTGTTGCTGTCTCAAGCCATTTCATAAAAAATGGAGACAATATTATAATATATTGCAATAATTAGTGCCTGAATAGGCATGCCACGTGCCCACTTTAGGACACCGTTAAAGCATTCAGATGTATTTGTGGTCAGCATGCCATATTTTTAGACACCATCATGAGTTAAAGACCACTGTTGCACATCCTTTGAAACTAGCCAATTGTAAATTTCTTATTTTATATTCTTAATATCAGTCATATACCTTTTGAAAATATGAATTTCATCAGTATTATCTGCAACATATATTTTCTAGCATATGAACTCAACATCTCCTATACCAGTTGGCAAACAACTTTTTTAAAATTCTTCCTCAAATGTTAGAAGCAAAAGTGATGTGCTGCCTAAAGAAATATTTCTCTACAGCCATGAACAAGACCTGTGTGACTATTAGATATGATACACAAATCACCTCTTATAGAGACCAATGTGATTAAGTCCTATAGTGTCTGTAGAAACCAAACCCATGACTCAATACATTCAGATTCAACTACTGCAAAGGCTAGTGGAAATAAACTATTATTAACATCAATCCCAACTGTGCTAAGAAGAGTCCCCCTATATTTACCTAGGAGAAATGTCCCATCAAGACATAAAATTGGATGACAATACTGTAAACCTATAATTGAAGGCTCAAATGACTAGAAAATTCATTCGAATTGATTTGAATTTGTCGAGTGTACTCGGTATACTTATCCTGACATAATTAAACATACAACACCCATAAACTTCTTTAATGATCAATATGATTCCTCCCAACTCCCAAAAATAACCTTAATTGCCTTATGATGCATCCCAAGCCTTCATATAAGACACTCTTATATTAAATTTAGACTCCATAAGATCAATTTCTCTGTGTTTTAAATCTAGTTGACGTCTAATTGCAGTTTGAATAAAATAACTGATAAATTATGATGTACATTATTTGTGTCTAGCATTTAGCATTGAATGACTACAATTATGAGGTGAACCAATACTGTCAACCCTCCATGCACCACCCAATATCTTACTTGAGCTTGCATGTAATCGCCACATACAAGTTGTAGTTGGGTGAGCATAATACATGCACAATACAATGAACTTATCTTATTTGAAGCATATATCACAAACTCAACATTATTTAGGATATACCATCCCTGAAGAGTGGACTAAAGCTACTTCTTTTCATAAAAGCATATACCTTCTAACATTTCATCTGGAATGCAATTTCCTTGTTCAAAACTTGATTCTTTTGACATCCCATCAAATGTGATCTCCTCATCCCATTCCCTAGTTGTTTAAGAACTATGCATGTACTCACTGTTAGATAACAAGTGCTATTTAGTATGACTTGTTCTTATTGAGTAGTCTCTAATAAGGTCTTTGACTCTAAAAAATGGCTCTATGGCCCTTAAAGTAGGTCTATCGACATTATTATCATCATCGTCATCAGTCTAGGCATAGTTTCATATCCCTTATTTTCAGAAGATAATGAATTGATGTAATCACTTTGAGGGTCACTTATAAAATCAAAACTTGTCCTTACAAAATAGGCATATTATGCTAGCGCAGAGTCATATTCTTCAACTTGAGTAGTTAATTGTGAAGCTGGTGTAATATACTCAATCCTAACTGGAGCTCTCTGACACTCCTCAATGTTATATACTTCTTTTTCTTCATACATTATTTTCTCAACTTCAACATAAATAATTATAGGTTGCAGGCATGCTACAATGATTATTGACTCATAGACTTCATCATCAATAATGTGAGTTGCAATAAATCTAGCACTAATAGAAAACCTGCTTGAAGACTTATGCGGTACTTTGCTAGATCAAATTTCATTGACCTCATAATTTGCTTTTGTATGTCTATGAAATTAATCTTCCATGGGATCTACATATGATGATTTTTCCCAGTGATATAAGTCGGAATAAAATCTTCACTTATAGTGAGCTTAATGCTATAATATAAAACTATGTAGACTATATTTGAACTCAGTTTCAACTCACACAAGCACGATATAGAGAGTCCTTTATCTCACCTGGTTAAAGAAAATATTCAATTAAAAGGAACGTACACTTTGTGCATTTGACACAAAAAAGTAGAGTATGTGAAGTGTTTGAGTTACTGTATATTTAAATCAACACTTATTACATGCAAATACCTAAATAGAACATACCCTAAATGGTACATGAAAATTGAATATAAAGATTCTTAGATAGAATATATCCTAAACTCAATAAATTGATCTTGTAAACATCATATCAATATTTCTACTAAACAAAAGTTACATGTCCAATAAGAATAATTGTAACCTACAAACAATAATGTTTCAATCTAAACCCTAAATTAAATCTTCATTTCCAAAATACACAAATTTAATGAAATAAAGGTACCAAAATAACAATCTTCCTTAAAACTAAAAAAAGACAAGCATATCATACAAAATAAAACTTTATATAAGAAAATTTAACAAAAAAAAACATTTAGGTTTCAAAATACCCAAATCGATGGCCAAAAAACAAATTTGGATGAAGGGAGGAGGCCATATCGATGGCTGGTGGCTCAAGTGGTATGTGCAATGCGGTTGAAGGGAGCACTGGGAATTGAAATACAAATCTAGGAGCAGCCATTAGTTTAGGTTGAAAATATAGGTAAGAGCAATCGCCCGTTAAATAGGTGATTGGCGAATTGAGCCCACCCAAAAACTTAAACCAGTCAAAATATGCCTAAACCTAAATATAAACAAATCTAAATCTAATAAGGACTTAAATGGGTTAATTAAGTCACTAGACCCAAGTAGACTCAAATTGAGCTTATTAAGTCCAAACTTAAATCAAACTGAAATTAATTCAAATTAAACATCCAAATCATTTAAAATTTATATTTAAAAATAATGAAGTAGATGTTAGATCTAATTTGATCAATTTGGTCAATGGACCCAACTGAATTTAGTTTGATCCATTATTCCCATTTTAAGTCAACATGGATCAAAATCCAAAATAATTGAAATTAATTGCTTTAAATCATCTCAAATGCTTAATCAAACATAATTGAAGTCCAAACAAACTTTAATATTGAGCCAAATTGGTCATTTGACTCAAATAAACTTAGATCAAAATCAAGATTAAATCAATTAAAGCTAATCAAATGAAAAGATAACAAATAAATAATCAAATATAAAGGAATATTAATCTAAATTCAAATTTACCATTTAGGCTATTTAAATCAAATTGACTCATTTGGGTCAAACATGTCAAAATGGCTTAAACCATATCAAATTCATATAAGGCTTTGATGAATTAATCCCTAAAGTACTTAATGAATAATTAAACATCATTCAAATTAAAATCTAATGCCAATTGAGCAACCAAACTTAACCCAAGTCAATTTAAATCATAACAAATTCAACCTATGCTCAAGTGGCATGAATTCAAATTCTAAACACATGCACAACTCATAATTCACTTTGGTTTGATTTAAGAAAATAATTAACAACATAATAGAATGTGAGATGGAGTTAAAGTCGTGAGGTGGAACCATGGAGAGAAGAAGATGCTAAAATTCACATGTATGAGATCAATCCATTAATCCCCATAATCTCTCCATTCTAGCGATCTATTAACTACTCCCATGGGGAGGAGTTCAGCTAAGCATCAAGAGGGAAGAGGAATGCTCCTCTCCCCATGCTAAACACATCTGCAAATCCAAATAGAAAGGAAAGCCCTTCATCTATGTCTCTCACTGTCGATTAGCTGGAAATTGGCCAAAGTTTGCTGCAAAGTGAATGGCCATATATGAAGGTGGGAAAGGAGCAATCCTTCGCCATAATTGGTTCTTCTAACATGTTTTAGGGTGGAGACAAACTCAATTGAGCCTTCATTGGAGTGCCTTGATGATGGAGAGCCAGAGATCGACCAAGGTTGGTGGTAAAGTGGTGAAGCTTGGTCTCCATGATGATTGCCAGGGATGCAATTCAATACCACATCACCAAAGGTTTTTCTCAATGTAGTGAAGATGCTTGAAATGTTAAAGCCATTAAGGATCAATGCCGGTGATGAATCACCTCAAATTACCACCCATTTTACATAGTTTGGTCCTTTGTGAAGTGAACTTAATTTATATCAAGATCAAGACATATTGCTAAGTTGTAAATTGATCCTTAATCTATTTATAATTGAAATCTTAAGATTACCTTGCTTATATCACAAAAAATTAATGTCTAAAGATAAACGAGCTTTAGTTCTCATAAGCAAGTGTAGGGATAAAATTATAATCATTCGTTTCTTTTATTAAAATTGATAGATGTGTTTTAAAAGCATGAGCTGGATTTAATCCCTCAGGAAACAATGGATCATCTCTAGAGCGTTCAATATATTATTGGATGATCCCAAAACATCTTGCATATCCCGCCGCCAACTGAGGTGGATTCATGTGGATCCATTATGGCCTAATAGCATGCTGACATGTAATAAAGTGTGTTCAGTCAATGTCGCATTGACACTAACTGGGTTAGTAGGAAATTAAGAATTATTTGATTTAATAAAAACAAAAGATTCTCTAGAATTTCAAAATTTTAAAGAAACTTAAAATATTTAACCAAAAATGTAAATAAGGATTCTATTGATTGAGCTTTGAGAGAGAATATATTAAAGGAAAAGTCTTAAATTTTATTGGGTAATTTTGATTTAATTTGAGTTTAATTGAAAAAAATTAAATTCTAATTAAACTTAAAATATTAACTCAATTGATTTGAAATTTTCATAGAAAGAAATTGAAGACAAGATACACCTTGCTTAAAAATTTCAATGAGTAATGCTAAGTGAATTAAAAGTTATAAAATATATAAGTTAGAACTCTTAATTTAATAAAAATAATTAATTTAAAATTGAGAAAATTTAAAAGTTTTATTAAATGCTGTAAAACATCTTAAACAATATCATTGAACTTATTAATAAAATATCTTCAAACCCTCTCAAACATAATAAACACTACAATCACTTAACTAGATATTAATTAAATTAATTAATTTTTTAATTGGGCTAAATTTCAATAAATCATAATAAATTAAATAAGAATCCAAAAAATATAAATGAACCCTCTTTGAATTCATATTTAAGAATAAAAAAATTAAAAGCCCTAACTAATGTTCAATAGTTTAGGCTTAATTTGAGTTTTATTGGAAATAATAAAATCCCAATTAATCTTAAAATACACCTCTAAGTCAAATCAAAATTACTTTTGGATCAAAAGTTCTGAATTTTTGAGATCTTAGAGTAATTTAAATTAAATAATAATATAAAAATTATAAAATTTATAAAATTAGTTTAAAACAACACTTCTAATAACATCAAAGGACTTAGGACAATTTTCTCACCATTTTGAACTTAATAAAATTTTAAAATCACACACTTAGGATTAATAAATAATTAAGGAAATATAATTAATTGAAACTTTACACAACCATTAAACTGAATTGATCAACATAAAGTCAAATAAATAATCAAACATAATAAACTTAATAAATCATAAAATTATTAATCAAAATTTTAAAACAAATTAAACATTATTAAATCATAAGCTAATAGAAGTCAAATAAAACATTTAACAACTCAAACTTAATCAAATTTAATTAAAATATAAAACCATTAAGTCTAGATAATTATAAAATCAACTTACTCAATATGAACTTCATCAATCAACAAAATTTATTGAATTTAACAAAGCTTTAAAACACACATGAATGAATTGAACATTTATTGAACTTTATGTTAAAATGAAATCTAAGCAAACTAAATCTAGTAGTCAAACTAAAATTGAACAACAAAAGCTTAATTAACTTCAACAATAAAATTGAACTAAAAGAATAAATGCAACAATATTAATTTGAATTGTTAATAAACTAAATAAATATTAATCAAATTAAACTTAATAATGAAATTAAAAAGAATTAATCAAAACATATAGATCATTTGGTTAGACCTCTTGAAGTGAATTTTCATCTTTGGTGCAAATCCCACTTTATTAGGATGAGGGTGTTAACTGGATTAAGTCTTACCATACACAAGGCTTATTCTTCTTTTCCATTGTTTAATAGCCAAATCTAAATTTAACATAAAAATGGACTAAAATTAGAAAATAAAATTCAAAATCAAACTAAATCACTTAAAGTGAAATCACCTTATGGTAAATTAAACAAATCTTTAATTCAAATCAAAACATAAACTTAAAAAAGCCTAGTACATACTTGCCTTATGTTTGCATCTAAAAAGAAAGAGAAAGATGAAATGAATGAAAAATGATAAAAATTTACACATCCCGGCCTGGAGCATCACGACAAGAAATCACAACGCCAATGTACTTCTTACTACCTTAAAAAATATAGAAGTTGAAACTGCCCTGACAGTTGCCCGATTAAATAGCATAGCGCCACAACACTGTGATACTAACACCAAGGCGCAATCACAAATCCTTAGTTTTTAAAATCAAGAAAGCCATGACCCCACTTCAATAATAATTTTTGGCATGAGAAGGACACCCTCCCTCCTTCGATCATGGATTTGAAACAAGGGAGAAGAGTGCGTTGCACTAAATATGTAAAACCTAGCACTGCTAAGGTATTATGCCACTAAATTTTCATAAAAATCATTAAAAGCTTTAAGAATTTTCTTCAATACAGGTGTTTTTGACCAGCAGTGTTGTGGTGCCAAGGACCAGTGCCGAGGTGCTAAGTTCTCAGGAATGAAATCTTGAACGCTCTATTCAAAACACAGAGGTAGAAAGTCGGTACAATGCTAACTCTTGAGTTTAGATACAATCTTTTAGCATTGAGGCACTGTCAACCATGCTACAATGCTAAGCTTTAGGGTCCACTTTCTCTTATACGACACCATAATGCTATCTCTTCAACATCGAGATACTATCTTCCATGTTGAACTTGGTTCTGGTGTGAAATGAAATTCTCCCTCCATTGATCTTGGATTTGGAACATGGGATAAGAGTGTTTTGCACTAAATTATATAAAAAACTTGCATCTCTGAGGCATTATGCTGTCAAAATTTTAAATTTTTTTAGAGCTGTTAAATTTTAGGCACCAATGAAATAGCTCCTAGGTGCTATGGTTTTAGCGCCAAGGCACTGTGCTCTCAAGTTTTTTTGGTAAAAGTCTTCTCACAGTGCCACAGTGTTGTCCCTCAAGCACCACGATGTTAGAGTAATTTCATGATTTTTAAACACATGGAATACTGAACTTGAAAAATCCTAAGTGTGAGTCATGTCCATTCAACGCTGTAGCGTTGAATATTAAGTGTTGAAGCACTGGTCTCTCGAGTAGAATGACAAAAATGTCTGTCTTAAGAGTTCCACAGTGTCGTATGTCAAGTGCCACAGCGCCGACCTCTTAGGTAAAAAGAACAAAAATGGCTATCTTAAGAGTGCCACAACACCACAGTGCCACATATATAGCGTCGTAGTGCTAGACTCTCAGGTTTTAAGCTTATATATCATGCAAGCTAGAAGCGTCGAGGTGCTACTTCTGTGACATCATTTTTTAAGTTAGAGAAATTCCATTATTTCAATCCCAGAGCTTTCAAATGATAAATAGAAGGACACAAGCACACTAATGTATAAATATGTAAAAAGATCAAAATATTTATTAAAATTAAAAAGCATTACTTAAGCTGTATAAAAAAGGAAAAATATAATAAAAAATTTTCTAGTAGTTGTTGTCATCCTCCTCCTCGTCTTCTTCTGAGACATGCAGGGTGCTAACATAAAGAGGATATTGAGGTGCTGTAAGAAAAAAAGCTTGACCTGGATCCCCAATACCATAATTTTCAAACATAAGGACCAATGCCATATTGAATTGGGTTATTTATGAAAATTATTTTTGATGTTGATCCATATGATAATCAATTTTTTTTTCTTAAGCCTGTTGCCTATGGCTACTCTCACTTACCTCTCTCCTTAAATCTCAAACTTGCTCATTTAAGGGTTTAGAAGATTGAGATAGAGGTTGTGGGGGCGTGTGAGCTATCCCCAACATCATATCTCAAACCAAACTCATCAATAAGACTTTTAAATAAGAATTTCTTCATCAAGCTCCCCTAACGCAACCACCGCAGTGCACAAATCATAGATAAGAGAGGGATGACAATACCTTGTTATAGTTTTTCCCCTAAGTATATTATAAATAAAATTATAAATTATCTTCCCTATATTAATTGTAAAGCTCTTTTGAATTGCAAAATTCAAAATGGTTACCTCACCGATATTACCAGTGAACATCAGCATGACATGAATAAAATAATGCAAAGCTTTCAATTCTATCATTAGGCCGATACAATAAGAAAGTTGATAATTCTTTCCTCACTGTTTCTATTGAATGTTGACATTTATACCAGTGAGAAAATCAAGAATTTCATCAAAATCTGGATGCTCGTTATAATAAGAAAGATATTGATCATATGCAATGTTTGAAAATTCATAATATGCACCTGAATAAGACTTTATTGTCCTGGTGCTCCTTCACTTTGGAGAAGAATTCTCACACCACGGGGATGACATATGAGCTGCTATCGTAGGCTAGCTTCAACTAGCCATGATCATTGATTACCCTTTCTACTCTCCCACCTAGTTTGTAAAAGTTCTTTTCGGGATGAGATGCTTGTGAGTAAGGGTGTGCTGATATCTCTCTTCAGCTTCCATGCTAACAAACATGTTAGCCTCAGTTGATGTAGCCTTCTTCTTGCTAGTGAGTCTCTTGAGTGACATGATTATGTTATTAGTAGGGGAGTAGGTTGAGATAGAAAAAAAAGAAAGAGAGCTGTAAGGAATGGAGAATGCAAAATGGAAAAAAAAAAAGAGAGTAGCCCAATGAGTTTATTTATAATGCCAGCCTAGCCCCACAATGTTACAATGTTATAATGCCAGCCTAGGCTAACCTTTCAAATTCTAAAACAGTAATATTTTGCTACAGCGCTCACATGCATCACCTCGGTGCTGGTCAACTGGTCAAGTCAGTTACTATGCTGGTCAAAAAGAGCATTCATTACTATTAATTTCGTAACTAAAAATGTGTCAGACATTGATGTAGCATCGCATCGCTCTAAATAGCGCTGCAGTGTTAGTAAAAAAATTAGTCCTTTCTTTTAAAGCATCTATCTGCCTGCCAGCTATTTTGAACTGACCATTGACTAGCCCTGCAGTGTAATATGGTTAGTGTCGAAGTGCTAGTCAACCTGTCAACATGAATATACTAAGATAGACAAATTCAATTTTAAATGTTGTAGTGCTGGATTTATAGCACTGAGATGCCGATCTTTCACTTGCCCCATAATGCTATAGTGCTACCCACTAAATGCCAAGGCACTACTATGATAGTATTTTTAGCATCGTGGCGTTATACTAATAATGCTAAGGTGCTCCCCTTCATAGCATCCAGATGTTATATTTTCAACATTGAAGCGGTTAACATAAAATAAATTTGAATTACCTTTATGTTCCTTAACACATATATAAAAATTGAAATTAAAATGATTGAGAATGCTGCATAGGTTAATTTTCCAGTTGGGTCTTATGATTGGCTCCACGTCAACAAAACTTAATCATTCCCCAATGATGGCCATGTTGATTATAAAATTCATCTGAAGGGGATATGTTTAAATTAAATGAAGTTCATCATTCAAAATAACTTAAAAGAAAATAATCATCCACTCATCCATCATTATTTATTAAGAATGATAATCTAAGAAAACCTTTGCTCATAAATAACCAATGTCAAATTAAATATTTCTATGTTCATACTCTTATGCTAGTAAGGATTTGGCTGTGTCTTCTATCTGCATGGTTTTGCCACCGGATGACACCACATGAAATACTGATACGACTAGAACCCTTTGTCCAAGTGGCTTGGCTTCTATATAGCTCCACTATTTTTTAGTAACAACAATAGCCCGTATGCCCCTTAATGGCTTTGCTCCTTGATCCATGAGTTATAGAACATATTTAATAGGAAAAAAAGGCTTCTGTTAGTGTTGACCTCATTTTTAGAATGAGTTTTCAACCCCTCCATCTTAGACATAGGACTTCTCTTAGACTTTAAGAGTTCCTTAGTCTTAAGATACATCTAGTGATTAGGTGGACACTCCATTCCTCACCTTCCTTCCTTCAAGTCAAATTCCAAATCAATCGTATTTGATTTTATCCAAATCAAATCAACTCCATGTGATTGAAATCCATGATTGAAACCCATGAATGAATTTCCTAAGTTCAAATATTCCAAAGTTCTTTAAATTTCCTCTTAAAGACTTAGCCTAAATCATAATCAAACCAAATCAAACCCTTGAGATTTTCTCATGATCAATTTATATTATCATTTATATTCTCATATATAAATGAAATATAAATTCAAACCAATCAATTAAACTCAAAATTCAAAAATCAATTCATGAAATTTTTTTAAGTCCTTTAAGTTTTCCCTTAAAGACTTAACCTAAAACATGATCAAATCAATTCAAATTCATGGGATATTCTCATAACTAATTTATATTCTCATATAAATTCACAAATATAAATGAAATATAACTACATATCAATCAAATCAAATCCAAAAATTAAATTCCAAATCTAAAATCTTTTCCTAAGTCCTTTAAATTTCCTTTAATGGACTTAGCCAAGATCAAATCTAAATCATTTCAAATTCATGGGATTTTCTCAAAACTCATTTATATTTTCATTTATATCCACATATATAAATGAAATATAAATATAAATCAATCAAACCAAATTAAAAAAAATTCAAACTCCAAACTCAAAAATTTTCCTAAGTCCTTTAAATCCCTCTTAATGGACTTAGCATAAATCATGATCAAATCACTTCAAATCCTTGAATTTTTCTTATGATCCATTTATATTCTCATTTATATTCACATATATAAATGAAATATAAATTCAAACAATCAAAATGAATTCTAAAAATCAAACCCAAATCAACTCAAAATCCAACCTAAGCCTTTCAAGTCAAAATCTTGAACTTAGCCTAATCAACTTCAAATCAAGCCAAACTCTTGATTTTCCTTCATGATTCAATCAACCCTACAATCATGAATCCATATATAAATACTAACTTCAATCACCAAATCAAAATCCAATTCAAAAAATCAAAGCCAAAATCCTTTCATGTTCTTCCTTTGAATATGAAATTGTCAAATGAATCAAAATCCATTTGACTTCAAACCACTTGCAATTGGATTTATATTTCAATCATAAGTCCATGTACAAGATCAATCAAACTCAAATCAATCTTTGACCAAGACATTTGACCCACTTAGGCTCACTTGACCCAAAGTGATCTAAAGTGCTCTTATGAGCCAAATTCTAATCCTAACCAAATTTGATTGAGCCAAACTCACCTATGCCTCTCATCAAAATCAACAATCATCATGGGATGATCAATCAATCAAATTGGGTCAAACTAAGTCAAACTAAGGGTTGACCAAGTCAACACTTAGCCCAAAATGAAACCTAACTTAGCCAAAATCCACCATAGGCTAAATTGATTGAAACCATTGATCTAAGTTCATTTATGACCTATGTTTGAACTTGACCAAGCTAAAATTTGAGCCTAACTTAGCCCAAATGGCCACTTGACCCAAGTTGACCCAACTTGACCTAAAAGTCAAAATGTGCCAAAACTTGATCTAAGCCAAATTGATTGAAACCAATGGGTCAAGTTCATTCCAAATCACTTGTTGAACTTGACCAAAGCCTCAATTGGCCAACTAGACCTAACTTAGCCCAATTGACCTTAGAACTAACTTGACCTAAAGGGCCATGTTGAGCCAAATTTGAATATAACCAAAACTGATTGGAAATAAAGATACCAATCTACTCTATATGACTAACCAAACCTAATCCTACCCTTGACCTAGCCTAAATAGGTCAACTTGACCCATTTGACCTAAATGAAGTCATATGAGCCAAATTCAAAACTAAATCAAATTGAACCAAACCAAAGCCACCTAAATATTTCAAATGGTCATATGAACTTGACCCAACCCTTGGTTTGACCCAATTTGACCAATTGGTCAACTTGACCCAAGTTGACCCATTTTGACCTAAATGGGTCAACATGAGCCAAACCTTATCAAATGAATTCCAAATCTCATGAAACTTGGCCAAACCTAGTTTCTCCACATACCCAACATATCCAAATTGAAAAATTAGCAAAATGACCATTCTACTCATAGGCCATAGAGCAAATTTTGGCCTAATCCATGGGTAATTTGGTCATACCCTCTTCATATCCACTTGATGCCTTCCTAATAACTCAAGGGGACCTAATGAAGAGTGGTGCACCCAACCCAATAGATTTGGGTTAGCCCAAATGGACCCAAGGCCAAACCCGACCCCATGGGTCAAATTTGATCATTCCAAATCCCTCTTCCACTCAATTGAATGCACATGGGAGGTTGACAATCCACTCAAGGCCTCAAACCAACCATGTGCAAAGAGCTAACAGCTTAAACAACCTATCCAATATGATCAATTGGATCAAAATGATAAAGAAGCTTGCAGCCGTTTGATCCTTCAAGGGGGAGATATACTACCCCTAATTCAATTCAAATTCATCATTTTCTCAATTTGACTAAGCCCTAGAGAGTGTTAGGAGCCATCAGAGAGCATTCTTAAGCTTCTTAGGAAGGAATTGAAATCAAGCTTTCTCAATTTTCTCCATTGAAAAATAAGGGAGCTCACTTGAACTTCCCACTTTCTCCACACTAAAAACCACCCCCTCTTGCACACTTCCTCAAGCACTCTCAAGCTCATTTGAGTTCCCCAAGGAGAGGCAATTGGATCAAAGCCATGGATTGGAAGTGTGTTGGTAACACCCAACCCCAAGGCCTAAGAATTTCAACAGGGCTTCATCTCCACTAGACGAAGCTACCTCATCGATCTTGAGTGCCAATGATCACCTCCAATGAGGTATGAAATTTTTTGACCACCTAGCATAGGATGTGTTGGTCCTTTGTGAAAGAAATTTTCAATTCATGCAAATTCCACCATTGGATGTGTTCATTATTGGCTTTACATGGTGGGGGTTAAGTTTCATTTCAATGAAATAAATCGATCTTCCCAAGATCATGGAGTCTGAGCCTGGGGAAGAACGGGAGATCTCGCCGTCCATCCATGCATTTTGGATGGACGGTCATATTATTCCCACATTTAGAAGATGATTTATCCCTTTTAAAATTGCAAAGAGATCTCTGACCATCCAATCTTTGATTAGATGACAGAGATCAAAGCACGTTTCATCGCCACGCTGCCTTTTGGATGTGATGTTTAAGTGGGATGCTCACCGCATGATGCGTGTAACGCGCACAGACCGCCGCCTCCACATGTCGCGTTGTGAGCTGAGGGATTTGTTAGGATGTTTAAATAATTCTAATTAATCCATGGATCTTCTAAAAATCATGTCTCCCTCAATAAAATTTAGACAAATATGAAATAAAATCCTATTGAAAGATAATTCAACCTAGAATATTTTAAAATTAATTTCAATGGATTTTGAATTACTCTTTTCTCTGATTTTAGGTTTAATTAGACTTCTAATTTTGCTAATTACTTCTTAATTAAGCCTCTGATTAATGCCAAACTCCTAGGGTATATTTTAAGGGATGACGTCTGCCTCCCCTAATTTTTTTGGGATTTATTGAAGGATTAATTAGAAAAATTGCATATGGGTTTTCTAATTACCCTCCTTATGTAATTAAGGATGATTAAGATATGATTAGTGGTTTTAATCCATGATTAGAGTTGATTAAGGTTAGATCCAGTTGATAGGAGGTTTAGGGAATGATTTTGGGGCATATCCCTTAATCTATTTTCTAAATCCTCTTTTCTCTCCTTAATCTTCTCTTAATTAAGGGTTACTTCACTAATTATCCCCTTAATTAATTTTCTAAAATTTTTAAAAACTTTCAGAACTTAATTAATCTACTTTGGGTAGATGCTTAGGTGTTTAATAACCTAAGTTCAATTAAGAAAATCAAAGCCCAATTCATATGTATGAAATGGTGTTTTGAAATCACTTAAGCTAAATCCCTTAGCTTAATTAACCTTTAAGCATGAGATAAATTGCATTAGGCCTTTTTCTTATTTAGGTGCATTGCAAATTTAAATTTCTTGTGAGTTTTTATGTCCTCTCATTGGCTTATAATTAATTGGTTAACTATACTAAGGTGGTGTAGGTAATGGTTAATTAACTTGCTTAATTCATACCTTAACCTAACTAATGCATAAAAATGGATCTAATCACTTAAAAATTAAACAAAAATATCAAAAATATGTGAGAATGGGTTAGAAATAGCAAACTCAACTCACCTTTTCAAAATTAAATCAAACTTAAAACTAAACAAAAGTTATCTTAAATGAACTTTGATTTTCTTTAAACTTTCTTATTTCATAAGAATATCTTTGGGATTTAATTAAAATGAATGTGTTACATGCTTTCATTGCTTTGATACTATCCCCAACATGTTAAATTTGTATGTCATGTGGTTTCATGCATTCATGTTTTTTCTTCAAATTCAAATTTTAAAAAATGAAATTGTTTACTTTATGTCAAATTTGCATGTGTTGGCTAAAGTAGAAATATGAGTGACTGTTATCACTACTAAATTCAAATTATTTTTAGAACATATAAATCAATTATCAAATCTGAAAGTGTGCTACTTATATTTTAATTATGAGCTTGCATGTGAAAGAATATAAATGTGTGCTTAGCATAGGTCTCCTTCTCTTTTATGTTGCCATAATTTCGAATAGGAGTTGGTAAGATGTATGGTTTATTTGAAAAGAACCTAAGACTTACCTAATTCCATATCCTATTCATCCCTATGCTATCACCTAAGAAGGGTTACCTATACATGCATACATAAATTGCATAAAGAAAATGAAGCAAGTGATACAACTTTTTCATTCTTTCTTTTCCATTCATTTCTTTTATATACATGTTTGTATTTAAGGAAAGTGATATATTAGTCTAGAAAATCCTGAGATTGTGAGGCTTTAAGTAGCCCTAAGTAGGTCTTGTACCTTACACCTCTAGTTAATAATGACGTTGCACTCACATATGCCTTCCCTACTTTCATGTGTGCATGTGAAAAATTGGATAAAGAAACTCTTTTCTACTTAATGAAAATCATGCATCTTAAACTTCTAAATTTCCTTAAATGAATTACTTAGCATGCATCATAAAGTATGTTAAATTTTCTCATTTGTGTGTATAGATATGCTTAGGATTCATTAATGTGCATATTATACATGTTGGGAAAGAAATGAAGTAATGTGTGTTTGTGAATTTGGTTCATTTTCTTTAATCTTAAAATGCCTTTGTTTTTGAATAGGTTTGTTTAGAGTTTATCTAAACTTAAGATTAATTAAAAGACTTAATCAAAACATTCACTAAACAAAACTAAAATGTGAATATACTTTAGAAATTACTTAGGTTAGGGAAGGAAAGAGAGTTCCCTTCTCTTTCCCTCTCTTTACAACTTAGTAATTAATTGTAGGATTCATTTGAACCTAACCAAAACATGAAATAAAATTAATCCAAAATAATTAAGCAACTTAAATGAAATCCTCCCCTAAGTTGAACATATTTTCACTCTTAGAAAATTTGAACCTAAAGCCATAGCTAAGCATACCACAAAAACCTTCAAAGCACACATATTAGGCTAAGTCACCACTTCTAACTTTAGGTTAGGGTGATGCATGGTTTGATGTTTTATTTTATTTGTGATATATGTTTTAGACTGGATGTTAGGATGTATGCTCACAGAATGAATGGTAGGACGCTCTTAGTATAACTATTCTTTTCTGTGGGATTAAAGGGCTTATCATAATAAAAATACAAATGCTTTTGCTTGCAAATGCTTTATACCCCTAAGCATAATCGAATAGGCTAGGTGGACTTAGTCACCCATGTGTGGGGTGATAAGTCCAATATACATGCTTAGGATTTGTGTGATTTATTTTAGCTAACCTTTGTTTTGTAGGTGTTAGTTAGATTTTCATTCTTTTCCTTTTCATATAAATTTGTGCAATTAGGATTTTGGGAATGATTATTATGAGGATTAGGATGAACATTGGTCATAAGATCCTATCTTATGCACTATGTGAAGCCTTGGAGCATCCACCTTCCAACCATCGAAAAGAAGGAACCAAAGAAGAAAGAACAAAAGAAGAATGAATAAATGAAGCTTGAAGACCCCCATAATAATGAATTCTTTGCTTAATTGTAATTTAATTCATTTATAATCTGGGTTGTATAAGGGTAGAGCTCAGGTCTCCACATTTCTCTTTTCGGGTTTGTGTGGTGGTGCTCGACCACAATGACCTTTTATTCTTTTTGTGATTAGCTTTATAAATTGATTGATGATTTGTTTAGCTTTTGCATTAAGTAGCATCTTTTCCTAGTTTCTTCCTTGCTTTATTTATGGCATGGATGTGGATTAGTCTCTTAGGGATAAATAAATCTTTTATCAAACTTAATAACTCAAATATATATATATATATATATAAAGAACTAATAACCTCACCTAAAGCTTAGGTTTAAAATCAAGATAAAAGAATTAGCAACCGCTTAGCTGGATGAGTATTTCTTTTACAACATCATGCATAATAACATCTTATTTCACTCTTGATTGGAGGGCTTCCACCTTTTCCAGAGAAACTTGGCTTGACCTTTGAGTGCCATAGTGGAAACACACCTCTTCCTTTCTTGCTGATTTTGGCCAATAACTTGATTTCTCATGCATTAGTCATATGAATCCTATTAGCCTGAGTCAAAATAATTGCCCAAAAATAAAAATAAAATGAAATTTGAATTATATTAGATTTAGGTCATTTGAAGGATGCCCTTACATGATCTAGTCTCTTTAGGGAGTGAGTTTAAGGACTTAGTCTCTTTCTAAATAAATAAAAGCTTAGCTATCTTGCATAAGCATATTAACTTAACTACATGTATTTAAAATCATAGAAGGAGTTAGTTGGAAGCCACCCCCCAAGCAGTTATAAGTCCAAGCTGTTGGGTGGTTTATCTTCTCTTGTGAAGGCAAACCAAATACCCATTTTTTGCTTTAGATTTAGGTTGTGCTTTCGGTCCTCGCCAAAGCTCCATAGATTTAGGTTTTGAGGTTACTTCTCCCTTTCATGGGCCATAAGCATAATTTCTCATCTTTTAGGCATTTTCATAATCTTGTATTATGGAATCATAATTCTAAATTTCTAATAAAAATTGTAACTCAAACAAACTAAATCAATCTCAAAAATGTAAAGCCTAACCATAGGATAGTTTAAGATGCTCGCTAGGTTTCCTAGCATCATGAGCATCTCCTACTTATCTTCCTTTGGCTTCGTTAATAATTCCCTCTCTTTGATCAATCCCATTTTATCTTCAAAAATGAACTAATCGATTGATAGGCCCTTTCATATTGAAATCTTTGAAGACAACGATCATTTACCTTAATCGAGAGTTTTCCTGAGGAATCCCCATTCCTTAGGATGTAATTAACTATGGGGCTTGCCTTGCTTTCTTTCTAATTTAAAATAAGCACTGCTTTACTTTTTCATGCAAAGTAAGGGAAGAATCTCTAGTACATATGCAGACCCATCGTCCTTAGGAGTCCTTATTGAGGTGGTTAGGTCCATTAAAGGTTAATGACTTCTATCCTTCGAGATAGTACATTATTCTTTGATGACGTACCCGATCACCTGAATAAACACATCTGCGGATCTACGTGGCATCCTAAGAAGATGAATTTCTATATTCTTGCCTTCTCTCTCTCCCCACATATTTTGAAGGCGACTTTATAGAAATTTTATTCACCATAGATTTTTCTAGTGACTTCACTGGGGATGGTTCATCTCTCCATCTTTGGTAAATGATCATTGTCTTTGAGTATCGATAGTGGGTTTGTACTTTGATACAAATCTGAGACTATCTTTCCTTCCATTGGCACTTAGCTTATTTCATTCTTAAGTTGAGTTAGCTAACATCTTTAGGTTTTAGGACCTCACTCTGGGTTAGTCTTAAAACCTCCGTTGGGTTCTCCAATGGGTAAAAATGAAATATCTAAATAAAAAGAAAATATTTAAAGGCTTCCTCATTATCATTTTTATGAAAAGGAAAGGTTCAACCTAAAATAATAAAGACAAAAATAAATTTTTCCATAAATTTTTTTTTGCTTTTCAAAAAGCACTTCTTTCAAAAATGCACTTAATAAAATACTTTCCACAAAAAATTTGATCACCTTCATTTAATAATTCTCATAATTATTACATGTAGGAATTTTCAAAAATAAAACTAAATAATCTTTTCAAAAAGCACAAATGAGCATCTTCCTTCAATTCATTTTGATGAAGATTTCATTTTCAAAATAAAATGAACAATCATCTTTCAAAATCAAAATCAAAATCAAAAATAAAGTTTTCAAAAATCACACATGAACCTTTCCATTCAATACACTCACACCTATTGAATGGAAGTTTTATTTTCAAATAAAATTAAAACTTTTCAAAAAGCACATATGAACATCCTCATTTAATATACTAAAATTGATTAAATGAAGATTTCATTCCCAACTAAAAATAACATCAGTTGGAAATCCCACTTAACTTTATCCCATATATGATTAAGTTGGAGTTCCCTCTTTCAAAAAGCAATAATCACACACAAAACAAAAAATTTCACATTTCAAAAATTGATTCCCATTCCTACATACCCAAATTTCTTGAATGGGAGTCCTATTTTAAAAAAAAAATTAAAACTTAAACAAACATACTTTCAAAACTCAAAACATATTTGGAACTTCATTTAGCATACTCAAATTTTCTAATTGAAGTCTCCAAATTCAAAATCCAAATATTTTGAAACACATTTGGAACTTCATTTAGCATACTCAAATTTGCTAATTGAAGTCTCCAAATTCAAAATCAAAAATTTTCAAACACATTTTTTGGAACTTCATTTAGCATACCAAATTTGCTAAGTAAAGTCTCCAAATTCCAAAATCCAAAAATGTTCAAAGCACCTTTAAAACTTCTTTCTTTAGCATATGAAATTTGCTAAAGAGAAATTTCCATTTTTAAAATGAAACTAAACACAAAAATTTTGAACATATAATTTGAAATTTTATTTAGCATACTCAAATTTGATAAGTAAAATTTCCAATTCACAAAACTAAGTGGGACTTCATTCTTAGCATACTAAATTTGCTAAAGTAAAATTTCCACATTCAAACAAATCAAAACAAAATGACACACTTAGGATTTTTTTAGCATACCTAAATTTGCTAAGAATCCTATTTTCAAAAATCAAACAAAACACACTTGGGTTCTTCACTTAGCATACCTAAATTTGCTAAGTGGAAATTTCAATTTTCTAAAATCAAAATAATAATTCACCAAAATGAAACAAACATTTTCAAACACTTCACTTAGCATACCTAAATTTTTTAAGTAAAATTCCAAAATCATCAAACAAAAGAAAAATCAATTTGACCCTTACTTTAATATACCCAAATTTGTTAAAGGAAAGGGTCCTTAAATCAAAAGAAAATTGAAATTCAAATAAACATGAACCTATGGAAGCATCCTTCTCAAAAAATTTTAATCCATATTTCAACATACCTAAATTTGCTGAAGTTGGATTCATATTCAAAATTCCTCGTTCAATCAAATTCTCAAATCTATTTGAACCCCACTTAACACTTCCAAGTTGTTGGATGTGGGTTCAAATTGTCAAATTCAAATTCAAAAATCTATAAAGACAAAAATCTGATACAAACTCATTTCCTAATGCAGATTCTTACACAAGATAAAGGACAGCTTCAATTTTCAATCTTTAGCTTATTCGAGATGGCCTGATAGTAAGTTCATTTTACCTTCCCCCATGGTATGGATCTAGCTTTGGATCAAGCCAACTTGCTCTGACTGGACCACATGCATTTGATTCACTTTGGTAGGGGATTTAAGGGAGCTAGGATCACTTGTGAGGGCACTCCCCTCACTACAGTTAGTAGGACCATGGTGACCGGGTAGAAGCTAGTCATTAGGATTGACTTACCCCCCGATTCTGATGTCTCCTCACTGAAGAGGAAAGAGGTGGAAGTCCCACAAGCTTCAGTTATAGTAGTACCAGTAGTACCAACCCCAATTTTAGCATGCCCCATGGTTTGTCATGCTACCGTAGTGAGGGCTAGTACCCTCTCATCTATACTTTTTAAGGGTAAGGCTCCCCTAGTCTTAGGGATTGCCTCCCCTACATTTGAGTAGTCTAGCTCGCACTCCTCCCATTCTACTCAAACACAGTGTAGGAATAAGAACCGCATGATCAAGCAGTACCACACTTGGATCACTTAGGAGTTAGAGGCAGCAGCCCGTTCAACTGTTGATGAGTTCCCTGTTGTCACTTTACCACTGGTTGCGAAACCGCCCATAATCTCTGGAAGGAGGATGTTAGGAGGATCCGCTCATCACCTCCTCCGGGTGCGACGTCAACACATTAGGAGCAGGAGGTCGCACGTTGACCTCGATTTGTCTTATGCTAGGTAGGCGGAGCATACAGATACTCAAAGTATGAAACTTAGTTTGATCTTTGCTCCATCATTCCCCATAGCGTGGGGAAGTATATCCTGGGAGAGGGCCCAAGAGGCCCATACAACACATATTACCAACAGGGAGAGGCGAAGGTTCTGCCGTCAGTTGGCAGCATCCACTCTTATTAATTTTCTAGCTCGACGCGCTACCCGTGCTGACCATACTGACAATATCTTTCTTACTAGGAGTAGTCATCATAGGAGGGTAGTTCTTATGCATAGAGAGTCGGTGGTGTCTCCACCCCACCGCTCTACCCCTCATCTTCCATCACCAGTCTAAGTTACAACATCTCCTGTTCCAGCAAAGGCCATGAAGGCCATATCCGGGGAGAAGTGCACCCCCTGGTGATTCAGCTGTGGCCAAGGGATCCTACCCATTCTACATCACCTATTGTGGCAAAGTTGAGCTCTCCTGCTTGACATTCTGCCTCAATAGCGGTGCAGAAGGAGTGGCGACCCTAAAGCATCGTGGTCGTCCCTTCACCAACTCTGCCAATATAGCAGGATGTGGAGATGGTGATAGTTATTTCAGATATTATAGATGATAGTCCAGCTGCACCAGTGATAGTGGAACATCCTAGGATTGTTACCCTTCTCAGAGAAGTCGAATGCCATTCATCCAAAGGAGTACAATCCACATAGGATTGACTCTTCAAAGGTGTGAGGTCCGATGCCTCTCAAGACATGACACACATAATCATCAAAGATAGATCATTTGTTCCCATTCAGATAGATCGTCTCTCGAAGAGATAGTAGCTCATTATGTTATAGAGAAGAAGGAGATTTTGGGGAATAATTGGTCAGACAAAGAGAAGGCCAGCTTTGATCCCAACGAAGATGACTTGTTGGGAGACTCAGCTGGAGTCTGCATGGTTGACACTAGAGGATATCATCTTAGGGAACAATAAGCCATGGAAGGTGATGAGATTGATCAGGAAGACACTGCAGCATCAGCCCAGTACCTCCGACATCAGTTAAGGTAGAAGGATGAGCAGATAGATAGGATGGCATGATAGTTAGAGGACTTATTAGCAGTAGTTTCAATGCTTCAAAAGCAAGCCCCTTTAGTTCATCCTAATACAGTCCACATCAGTCAGCTTGAGTTAGTGCATGTCTTGGACCCAATCAAGACTCTACCTACTATTGAACAAGGTAGCGCTAGCTTGTATAGGAAGGTAGTGGAAAGTATCTCCATACAACAAAAAATATAAAATCCATGGTTGAGCAGCAAGTGAAGAAAGCATTGGCTTAAGCCCGAGAAGGATCATCGGTTCCAAAGGGTAGACCCTACCCAAAGGAATTTGATGCTATCCAATATCCCAAGGGTTTCGTACCTCCTTCCTTCAAAAGCTTTGATGGTAGTGGAAACCCAACGCAACATATAACACACTTCAGGATCAATTATTGCAACACATGTGGTAGCGACGCTTTACTTTTTTGCCTCTTCATTAGTAGCCTAGCGGGTATTGATTTTATATTTGAATGCCCAACAAGAAAGATATTTGAGTTAGAGCAACTCTTCATCAAGAGGTTTGCTAGAGCTCAATAAAGGGTTACTATAGGTGATCTCGTTATAGTACAACAGCACCTCGATGAGTCTTTTATTGATTATATTCTCCGATGGCGTAACCTGAGTATGAAGTGTGAACCACAGCTGTCTGAACAACATGCCATTGAGATTCTCTTGAAGAATATCGGTCTTGAAGAAGAATGTTTTTTTATTAATCTGAGAAGCTTTGGAAGAAGCTGAGAAGCCACAGTGTAAGAGAAGCCAGGCGAGATTAAAGAGGACATCAATCCAAGAGAATTCTTAGCCATTCTACCAATTATTTCTCCATAGCCTACCACCATATATAAGAGCAAAATGCATGGCCACAACTCTTATGGTCCACCTCTTTTAGATAAGTTAAAGATCTTTAAGAATCTCTTAAGAGGAGGTAATAAAGGAGACTAGAGTAGGCAAAAGTCATGATCCAAACATTTTCCCTTAGCACTATATGCTAAGCCATGCTTTGGAGGATTGCTTCACATTCAAGGACTGGCTTGAACATAGTTTCAAGACCGGTGTTGTAGTTATCCCAAAGGAATACCTTGTGGAATAACCTTCTAGTTCCATCACAGTAATCCTTGGGGATACATGTGATTCTACCAAAACTAAAGAAGGTTGGGATATCTCTCTATCCAAAACCTCTAAGAATATCATCCATAAGATCAAGAAGCTTTCCTTGTAAGTGCTTGAATCAGCTCAAACCTCCAACACCAAGGAAGGTTTGTAAGTTGCCAATGCCAACTCTAGGAAAGGGGAGCTCAGTAGCAGCATGTGTCGGCCCAGGATAGCCCTTTAGCATAGCCACTGACCGTGTCCAGCCTCTAGCCTTCAGTTGTAATTTCCACACTGGAAACTTCTTGCATTTCAGCTAGCTCTTCTATTTCTTCTACTAGTAGAACTCTTGTATCAGCGGATAAGAGCATCAAATCCCTTACTCCACTCACTTTACTTGATTTCTACCTTGTACCTCCAAACAATTCTAGAAAGATGAAGGTTTCCCAATCAATGAAGAACAATTAAACCTAAATCTCCAAAATAATGTTGATATCGATCATATGGGAATCAAAGTCATTCGTATGGTCAATGCACATTTACAAAATAATAACGTGGCACTAGAACAACAAAATGAGAAGGAACATCAAGAGAACCCAAATCATCAAGAGCCCAAAGGTGAAACTCTAGTAGAAGTTGAGGTAACCGAAGAGTTAACATACATTATAATAAGGTTAAAATGATAAATGAGTTCTCAACTCCAAAGAAGGGACCAAAAAATCAGCCAACTTAATAATCATATTGATGAAATGAGCAGGTTGATGAAAGAGCTATTTGGTTAGCTTAATCTGATAGCAAATGTAACATAGCGAATACCTCCAAGGAATCCTCGAGAAATGAGTAACCCAATAGCTGAAACTAGGGGCATATAAAATGTTACACCCAACTTTCCAAAAGTTCCAACACAAAGGTAAGAAGCCCTTGGAGAGGCTATAATAAATGTCCATCAAGAAGTTGATATTTTAACTAACTCCTAGGTAGAAGACCTCATTAACCAAATTGCCAAAGCAGTTATCACCTCAAAAGTTGTTAAATAGCTAGTTGGAAAAGGCCGACTACATTCGGTTGAATATGACCAAATACAATTTTCTAAAAGGTACATTGTTAAGAAATTCAACACATTTTTAGGCACAAAAAAATCCACGATAACATTTAGCTTAGTTCAAAGCCAATTATGAACATATTAGAGGAAATAATGCTTTGTTGCTATGATAATTCATTAACAGTTCTACCTATACCACATTTGAATGGTATGCTGAGTTACCCAATGACTCAATAAAAACTTTCACCGAGTTGGAGACACTCTTTGTCAGGAGATTTTTAGGTGCAATTAAAAAGGTAATTATAGCATATCTCGCCTTATAAAATAGAAGGAAAGATAAAAGTGTCATAAAATACATCACTAGATAGAGAAATCTAGGCATGAGATGTGATCAGTAGATCATAGAAAAGCATGCAGTGGAACTCCTCATGGGAAACATTAATGATTGGATGGCCCCATATCTGGCCATGGCCACGATTGATACGTTCCAAGAACTATTAGATTGTGTAGCCAAATTCGAGAGGTTAGCCAAGTAGAAAGGCATTAGTGCAAACTATAATAATAGACTTTTAGAAAAGGAAAGCACCCAAAATCACATGACATAAAAAAAAAAAGAAAAAAGATTGATGAGAATACAAAATTCACTTTCACAGTTGATGAAAAAGGAAATGGATGTGTGGCAACCTCGAGACAAACAACAACTTCGTGACCAACGACAAAGCTTCGTGACTGACATATGATTAGAAAAAAGGGTCAACCCTCCAAGAGAAGATGTTTAAGTAGTACTCATTTAAAAGAGAATGTACTACTAAGATCTTTAGACATGCCCTGAAATTGAGATTATAATTGGTAGAGCCATGATAACTAGACCAAATAGACAAGACTGATGATCTCAACTATTGTTCATTCCATAGGCTCATAAGTCATCCATTTGAAAATTATTTTATCTTCATAGATTTGGTAGAAAAGAGTTATCAGAATGAAGAACTCACCTTATCAGACACTATATTGTTACATTCTAAGAAAGAAAAGGTAAAAGTTATTGCAATGCACCCAATCTAGAATATAAAGGTTAAAAGTGATGAGCTAGCTAGAACTTAAAATATAAATGAGGATAAGAGCAAAGCCCTGCAAATACAAGAAGAAGAAGAAGGTGGTTGAGAGACCTTCATCTAAAAAAAGACCAAACAGATGAATAACATTCTTTTAGCCATAGAAGGCATATGATAGAAGAATTTCTTAGAACATGAAATAGATCCAAAAAAGATTCTTCTTATATGAAGAAGCAAATGAAGAACAATCAGTCTTCTTCGTCAAAGCCCCATAAATCAAAGAAAAAGAAGAAATACAGAAAACCAAAATCTAAAACAAAGAAAATGATTGAATTTTAGAAGAGTATGAGCAACCTCCTTAAAGGCAGGTTAAACTAAAAAATACATGGATCATCTAAAACTTGACACAAAAAAATTCTAAACTAGAAGTTCAGACATAAACATGTTACGTTATAAAGATGGTTGAAACTTCAACTGACTCTTAGGAAGAACTATGCTTTCTGAGAGAAAAGCCTACTAAATGGAAGGTCAAGTCAGGCTTGAAGAAATTACATCATAAACTAGATAGTAATTTTGAGAGTACCAAAAACTTTGAAAATATTAAAGAAACATAGATTTTAGAGACTTCTTCTAATAAAGGAGATTAGATAAAAGAAGTAACCCAAGTCTAGTTGAGGAGTGAAAAAAGAATTCCTCCACCTCCACAATGAAAAGCCAGTGATAAAGGCAAATAAATTCATGTCAGTGAGAATGCCTTACCTCCACCACCAGCTAAGTCACAACAGTCTACCAAAATAGGAGTATACTATATTATTTTGGTGCATTTATGCTAATCTATCTACTTTGCTAAATATTTATGATGCTCTCATGTTGTCAAAAAATATATGTGATATATTAATGAAAGCCTTGCAAAACTTAGAATAATATGAAGAAATTTTCATTGGAGAAAAAAAATAAAAGAAGGCTTAACCTCTCAAAAGTCAGCAACCATCACATTCAGTAAGAATGACCTGCTATTAAAGATGATCAAACACAATCAACCCCTTTATGTTATAGCTGAAACCAATACATTTCGAATAAAAAGGATATTGATTAATCCAGGCACTTCAATCAATCTTATAATAGTTGAAACACTACAAACACTAGTTGTATATGCTTTCTGCTTAGATAAAAGTATAATATTCCTACAAGAATGTAATGAACAAGGACAACAAACCTTGGGGTCTTTTACTTTACCCATACAATTTAATAAAATTATACATAGAAGCTAAATTTCATGTGATCGAAGCTCAAGTTGCTTACAAAGCACTCTTTGGTAGGCCATGGATTCATGAATATGGTATTGTGCCTTTAATTCTGCTGAACTATATTCAAAATAGTGAAGAGCATCAAATTGATGGTGTCATGATTCCATTTTTGATACATGAGATCAAGATCTATGATGATGCTAAGTACTTCATGCCTAAATAGATAAAGAAAGTCAAATCTTAAAAGCAAGTGGCTCCACCTATCAAACTAATTCTAAAAGGTGGTAGTTCAAAGAATAAAAGTACTAATGATACCAATGAATTAAAGCAACCTAAGGTAATTTCCACCTTGGCAGTGATATTGAAGATGAATTAATTCTTTATCAACCTAAGAATTCCTTGGCTAACCAAAGGATAGAGAAAGTTAGTATCACTAAAGTGATAAAGCAAATAGAGGAAATTCATGTTTCTCTAATTAGTGTACCCAAATCCCAAGTCTACAACAAGGCTGTGAAAATAACTATAGTGCTAAAGGAACACATAAAAGCCTTAATAGCTTCAAGAAAAAAAAGGAAATAGAACAACTAAAAACTTTCTATGTTTCTCTTAGAAGAGGTTATAATGAACATGAGATTCTCTTCTACAAGACAGAAGAGCGAACCCCAAATCCCACACAAATGTTGTCGGAAGAAGAAGATTTTAAGGAAGAAGATATTTTAATAATAATTCCTCAACACTTCTCACAAGCTCTAAAGAAACTGATTAAAAATAACATTCAACCTATACAATCAAGCATACAAGATCAATTATTTAAGAGTCTTTGAAAAGAGGATAATGCCCAAAAACCACATATAATATAAAAAAAAATCAATACATGGGGATTAGGATACATTGCTTTGACATTTACCTTACTGAGCTCATGTTATTCCATATCATATAAAGAAGAAGTCCTTTCAAAAACTACAGAGGAACAAAAGAATACCTCAAATGAGAATATACCTAAAGAAGAATTAATCATTGACCTCAAAGAAGCCCCAAAAGAATTTGAGGAAGGCAGCCAAGCTACCATCGATGAACTCCAGGAAATTAACCTGGGTACTAAAGAATGTTAACTTCACTTTTGGAGTGAGGATTGATCCCTCCCATCTTAGATTTAGGAGACATCTAGACACTTAGACTTCCTTAGTGCTATGACACATCTAGTGATTAAGGGAACACTAAACCTAGGCCTAGGGACTTATAGGGAATAACCCTAAGCCTAAAATTCACCTTAATACAAATAGGTTTCACTTACCCTAAGGCGTAAACCAAGGTTCTGTACCCATCAACCCATCCAAACTTAAGTTTGCGTGATTGGAGGTAGACCAACTTAAGCCCATTCAATTAATTTTAATTGAATTTGGTTTTTCAACCCAAGCTCTAAGCCCAATTAACTTGTACCTTAACCTAAGTTAATCTGTCATAATCCTATAACTCCATTCAAACCCATTCAAGAAAACTAAACCCAATTTGATTTTCTCAATCACTCTAATCATTCAATAAATTATTTCAAACCACTCCAACACTTACAATCAAACCAATTGAACCAAGTGAATTTGACCAACCCAAGTTGGCTCGTTTGACCTAAAAGCAAATAATCCAAAACCAAACCAAACCCAAATTATAATCAAAGCCACCAATCAAATTCAAGTTTATCATTGAACACATCCCAACCATCCATGGCTTTAATTGGTCCAAGTTGACTTGACCAAATAATTTAACCCAAAGTGACCTAAAAGGCCTAATAGAAAAAAAAAATCCAATCAAACTCCCATTGGATTTAGTGGAGAAAACCTCTTCTAATTGATAGCCCATGACTTAATTTCATCATGCATGTAGGCATAATTGTTCGAAGCCTTGTCTTAAAAATAAATTTGTCAAATGATTTTAAAAACTTATAAATTTTCAACATTAGTCTAAGTCATGTTTACATACCAAATATTATCTAGTCTCTTATGGAGTGAGTTTAGGATTCTAGCTTCCTTCCTAAATAAATCACCATCTCACTATCTTACATCTACATAAGACCGCCTACATGGTTTTAAAGCATAGAAGGTGTTAGATGGCAACCACTCTAGGTGATTATAAGTCCATAAGAGTCGGGACGTGTTCATTCTCTCTTGTGGAGGTGAACCACTATATTCCAGTTTCCCTGAGTAGGGTTAGGTTGAGCTCTTGGCTTGTGCTATAGTACTTTGGACTTAGGTTCTGAAGCTATTCATTTTTCCTTTGCTATGGGTATAAGTCCTCACTTCTTAGGAATTTTCACAATCTTCTATTGCTGGAATCTAAGTCCTAGCATTATAATGAAATTTCAACTCAAATAAATAATTTTCTCCCTTTAAAAAATATAAAGCCTCACTAGGGTAAATTGAAGCACTCACTAGGCTTCCTAGTATCATGGGTGCTTCCTACTTATTCTCCATTGGAATCTATAAAGATGTCTTTTTATTCGAGCGATCCTATTTGATTTTTCATAATACCCAATTCTTTGATAGTCTAGCCTTGAAATCCTTAGAGATACTCATTAACTACTTTAATTGAGAGTATTTTTTAAAAAATTCTCATCTTTCAGGATATAATTAACTATGGAAGCTTGCTTCCATAGGGAACTAAATAATCTAGCATAAAATAAACCCTATATTTCTTATCAATATATAGTAGGAGAAAGATCTCTAGTATATACGAAGACCCATCTACTTTAAAGGTTTTTATTATTTGATTGAGTTCATCATAGGGCAGTTTTTCTATCTTCCAAGGTAGTATATCACACCTCAATGTCACACTCAATCACTTCAATAAGTTCCCCCTAATATCTGCGTGGTGTCCTTATGACTCCAAATTAAAACACCATAGAGTTTTCTATGACTTTGCTGGAGAAAGTTCCTCTCTTCATCTTTAGTAGTCAATCATTATCTCCAAACATTGATAGTGACTTAAATTTAAGTCTAAGACTATCATTCCTTTTATTGGGCACCTCATCTATTTCACCCTTAAACTAGTGTGACCAACATCCTTTAGATTTTAGGACCTCACTCTAGTAGGTTTTAAAACCCCTATTGGACCTCCAATATAAGAAGAATTGATCAAAGAAGTTGCCCAAAATAAGATAAGTAAACTCAACCAAAAATTTTAAGAACCTCTTGCCACTAGCATGGTAAAGTAAAGTTCATCTACATTTTCAAAATTCATTTGAGCTCACTTTCAATGAAGTTCAAAATGAACAAAACATTCCTCCTCAAAATTACAGATCTCTCCAATGCATATATATAAACCCCATATAACATAACTAAATTTATTAAATGAGGGTTTTAATTCAAGATCAATTCAAAAGAGTACTTACTAAAGCAAAATCTAATCCTATGCCTTTTTTCTCCAACAATAAAGAGGAAAGGCTCAACATTTTTTCTTTCAAGCACACAATCACCATGTCTTCTGGAAAGCTCATTTTCTCATTCTCTTCGGTTGTGGATCTCACCATAGATTAGGCCATAATCACCTCTTCCCCAATCATCAAGTTTGGCCTTGGGTTTGAGTACTTTAAAGTTACTAGTGGTGGTCCTACCATCAGTATAGTGAGTAGGAAGGAGTTGGCCAATAGGAATCCACTTCTGTAGTTTGATCTCTAGTTTGATCTCCAATTAGCCATTGAGTTCCCGTCATTAAAGAGAAAAGCCTTAGAGGTTCCCATGCCATGAGAACAATTTATGCCTACCATAGTTTCTGCTAGAACTAGTACCACCTCTGCCATAGCCTCAGTCCTTAAGGGGAAGGCAGTCTTAGCATCTAAGGTTGTTTCTCCCACCTTTGAGGTCGGTACTAGCTCCATCATGTACCATTGACCAAGACTAGTGCCACAATAAGAATATAAAGATTAAGAAGGTACTATAAGTGCATGGATAAGGAGGTTGAGGAAGCCTCCCATGTAGCAAAAGAGGGATCCATTCGTGAGACCTCTCCCCTTTTTGGTGGAAGTAGGTTTCACCCCCTCTCAATTGCATAGGGAGAGGAGGATGTGAGGAAAATAGTAGCATCACCCCCACGACCCTTAGAGTATGAGACACCAGATAGGGAGAGGAGGAAGCCCTATGCTAGTTAGAGGTCCATACATAAGAGGGTAGGGAGAGTCCATGGACGATCTGAGTTCCCCATCATTCATGATCTGAGATGAATGATCCCTAAGAGTGTGAGGGATCAAATTTATAGAGAGAAAGCCATAGAGGCCAAGGTTGCCACCCAATTAGGCAAGAGAGATAGGAGGAGGTTTGCTAGATAGTAAGCAGCTTTAGCATTAATTGACCACCTTGATCGATGAGCTGATAGAGCTGATCATTTAGATTGGATAATCCATACTGGTTCTAGCCATTGGAGGAGAACTTTGGCGAAGAGGAAGCTAGTGTCATCACTACCGTACTACACCACTCGCTGACCACCATCACCAATTCATGTCCCATCATCGGAAGTTCCCACCAAGTACCATAAGTCAGCATATGGAGAGAAGTCATCCTACTTGGTGATATGATTATGTCCTAAGGACCACACTCCATCCACTTTACCAGTTGATGTGAGGTTGAGCTCTCTAGCTTGACCTCCCTACCCAACGGTAGAGAAGGAGTGGCAGCCCAAAAGTGTCATAGTCGCTCCACCACCATAGTTAGAGGAGGAGGAAGAAGGAAATTTCATGTTGACTCCTATGATTGTTGAACTATTCACAGCTAACACTCCCCCTATCCAAAACATACAGTGCATCACCTCTTCAAGACATAATCTAGCAGTGAGTCATCACTCAACATACATCTCAATAGTCCAGGGTAGAGTAGATGGCCGATCATTGGAAGAGATATTAGAGGATTATGGTACCGCGGTGAGGTAGATAGTTGGAGATGACCATTATAACCAAGCAGAGGACATGATAAACTTTAATGATGATGAGGATAACCTCTTATATGATACCACTGAAGTTTACATGGTTGAAACCCGAGGATCCTTGCATAGAGAGCAGCCTAGCCAAGAAGCTCAAGGCATTGTAGTTGAAGAAGGTGTGGCATCATACTCAACACAATGCCTTCTCCAACAAATAAAACTCAGAATGATTAGATTGATAGAATGGAGAAGAGAGTATAGGAGTTGATGACAGTGGTATTGCCATTATAGAATCAAGCGCCTGTCCCTCAACCCACTCTAATGGAGGCAGATAGACTTGAGTTGGTGCATATCCTAGACCATCCTAATATTACTACTCTGATGGATGAGGATACCAGCAGCATGCATAAAAACACAACCAATATCACCTCCATGCATGAGAAAGACATCAAGTAGATGGTAGAAAAGTAAGTGAAGGAAACATTGGTGCAAGCCCAAGGGAGCTCATCGATTCCAAAGGGTAAACTCTACCCGAAAGAGTTCGATGTAGTTCAATACCCCACGAGCTTTGTGCCACCATCCTTCAAGGTATTTAATGGTAGTGGGAACCCTAAGCAGCATATAACACACTTCTGGGCTAGCTATTGCAATGCTGGTGGTAGTGTTTTCATATAATTTATCAGTAGCATTTCTGGAGTCACATTTGATTGGTAAGACGAATGGCCCAACGGTTCGGTGAAGTCTTTTATGAAGTTAGAACAAATTTTTGTTAAATGATTCATAAGAACTTAGTAGAGAGTGATTATAGGGGACCTTGTTGTAGAAAAATAAAAAGTGCAATGAGTTCTTTATTGATTATATTCCCAAGTGGTGAAACTTGAGTATGAAATGTGAAACACAGCTACATGAGCAGCATTCCATTGAAATTCTTCTTAAGAATATTCATGGCCCAATCACCTTCATGCTCAAGGGCTTTACTATTAAGACATTTGAGAAGTTAATCAGCAAGATGACTAATTTACTAGAAGAGGCAAAACAGTTACCCTTCTTAGACCAATAATCCAAGCCTAAGCCTAAAAAAGTGTTTGAGAAGAAGCCAAGAATTATAACAATAGCGAATAAGGAGAAACAGCCAGTGAGAGCACAATTTGAGAGGCCCAGAGCTCAGCATCCTTCTCTCCCATGTCCTCTCCCACTACCTTGCCCACCACAAAGGCCACCCCAATAGCCTACCTATCAGTGATATCAGTATCCACCACCAGGCTATTATCCACCTACTCTTGCCGATAAACTCAATAACCCATGTTCATTAAAGAGGGAGGCAGTCAGGAAAATCTTTAAGAACCTCCTTAAGAAGCCTGATTTTTAGCTACCCGAGCCTAGAAAGTCAGAGGAAGTGGGTAGAAGTGATGATCCTAACTATTGCCTCTACCACCACATGCTAGGCCATATCTTAAAGGATTGCTTTATATTCAAGGATTGGCTTGAGCATAATTATAAGTCATAAGCCATAGTGATCCCCAAAGAATACCTAGTGGAACATTCCTCTGGTTCCATTAATGTAGTCTTTGGTGAGACATCCGATTCTCTTAAGATAAAAGAAGGTTGAGATATCTCTTTATCTCGTACCTCTAAAAAGATCATCTCTAATGTTAAGAAACTTTCTATACTAGTGCCTAATTCATCTCAGACCTCCAACACTAAGAAAGGTCCATCATTTGTTAGGGACAACTCAGGGAGGGTGGAGCCCAATAGCAGTAGTAGCTACCACAAGCCCAAGATAGTTCCATAGCACTACCACCGTCTAAGTCCAACATTCCCTCTTCCATTATCATTGCCACATCTACTAGCTCTACCACCACCACCACCACCAGGAGTGTTGTATCCATGGATAAGGGCACCAAGTCACTCATATTGCTTACTTTGCTTAACTTTTATCATGTATCCCCAAAAATTAAAGAAATCAATGAAGAAGAATAATTCTGCTTACATCCTATCTACTTTTGAAGATCTCAATGATTTCCTTGCTATTGATATCTCTCTAAATCATAATAATAACGAATTTAAATAATTTTGATCAATTCCATTGGATTCAAAAATAGATTTCCCTTTTATGAATCTCTAGGGTTCACCACTTGAGATAGATTTGGAGTTGTATGACTCTGATGATCCTTTAGGAGAAGCTATAGGTATACCTGATGAGCAGGTAGAACCTTCCACATGCTCTTCATCACAAGAAGTCATCGAAGTCAACCCATGTAATGGCAAAGTTCTACTTCCTAGGATAGTACCTTGAGATAAGAGTAAATAGGTCATTGATTACAACGAGCAGATAGCCCCTCCACAAGATGTTCCACTCTTAGATATGCTCATGGAGGATTAGCCTAAAGTTGACTACAAAATCTTGGTGTATCATAGAAAGTTGCTAGCTAAGCTAAGCATATATGACACTCTCATTTTATTCAAAGAGATGAGGGAGTCACTAATCAAAGCATTGCTTGACCTAGAGATACGCTTAGCTCAGTTGGCTGCTACTAATCCAGCTATAGAAAAGGCATGTTTTTCAAAGGAAGTCCTAGGAGTTACCTTTTCATATGAAGACTTACTACTAAGGATAATAAAGCACAACCGCCCCTATACATTATAGTGGATGTTGGAAAGTACAGGCTATCTAGACTGTTGGTTGATCTGGATCTAAGAACCTTTGCTTACTTGAGGATCGACATCTCTAGACTTCAATCTGAAAAGATGATGTTGAAAGGATTCAATGAACAAGGTGAGAGGGCCTTAGGCTCCATAATGTTACGTAGATGATTGGAAGACTAAGGCCAAGTTTCATATAATTGATTTTGACACATCCTTCAATGCTTTACTAGGGTAACCTTGGATTCATGAGAACAACATAGTTTCATTTTTCCTACATTAGTGCATCAAGTTCATCAGGGATGAGATTAAATATTATGTCAAAGGAGATCTCAAATTGTTTGTAGTACATGAGGTCAAGATTTATGAGGATGCAACCTATTATCTCTATAAAAAATAAAATGTCTTCTCTCATGAACTCAACCAAAATGAAAAAGAAAGAAAGAAAGAACAAGAAAAAATAATAAAAAGAAAATAAAAGAAAATAAAAAGAAAAAGAGAACAAGAAGAATACATTATGGAGGAAATAAAGCCCAAATTAGATTCCACACAGATTGTTACTTCATTCAAGCAAATGGGGAGGATGACCTGACCTCCACTAAGAGGAGGAAGAAGCAAGTCTAGAGGGAGCCCTAGGGGTGGTAGACCTTTATACCTGCCACCTACCAGGAGGTTTGTTCAAGCATCCAAGAGTACAACAGCCATCTACATAGACTTAGAATCTAGTTAAGAGGAGGAGTCCTATGTGGTGAGCACACCAGGTACTTCTCTACATCAGCAAACTTTATTGGAGGTGACACTAGAGCTCGACAGTGATGAAGATTAGGTCTCCAAGTGAAGCATAAGTGTGTCTGAGTCTTCTTTATGTGAAACTATCAGACAACATGTGGGAACTTTAGCTCTAATCCCACTTTTCTCACAAAATGTTAAGGGTTTGGTAGTTAAAGAAGTTCCTAAAACATATACAAATGTTAAGCCTCAAAGGTTTTATCCAGGAACATTATCCGTAACCCAAGAAATTGATGTAAAATTTGAGGATGAGTTATTTAAGGAATTAATAGAATTTCCATTTGATTGGTATTCACCTTGAGTTCTCAGTTTAGCAAAGAAAGGTTTAATTCTACATACATAGTCTAAACACAGGTCAGAATACTTTGAAAAGTTATGGGATAATAAATGTAAGAACTCTCAATCAAGGCCCGAACTAGGCTTTGGAACAGTAGGCCCAGTGGATGATGATAATTACTGCTTAGTCGACACCAATCATTTGGAATTTGATGGGTTCTTCTTAAATCACATTAACTCATATGAGATGGTGTGTTTAAAAAATTTAGATGATCCAGGTGATCTTCAAGTCAAAGATGCATCCCTAGAATTTGAAGAAGTAAGAAAATCAACCATTGACGATCTCAAAGAAATCAACTTGGGCACTAAAGACAATCCACGTCTGACATACATCAATTTTTTATTAAATGAATCTGAACCCAATGACTTAGTTAGGTTACTCATTAAGTTTAAGGATTACTTCATATGGAGTTATGAAGAAATGCCTGAATTAGCTTCTGAAGTAATAGTTCATAAGCTAGCGATACAACTTGACATTAACCACATCAAGCAAGCTCATAGACACGCATGATTGGACATTGAACAACAAGTCATTTTTGAAGTAAAAAAATTGATCTATGCTAGTTTCATTTGGGAGGAAAAAATATCCCACCTGATTGGCTAGCATCGTCCCTGTTAAGAAGAAAATGACCAAATTTGCATATGAGACAATTTTAGGGATCTTAGCAAGGCATGCCCAAAAGATGAATTTTCACTACCAATACGAATTGATGGTGGACATTGCTTCATTTCAAGTAGTTTTCTCCTTCATGGATGGTTCATCTAGGTATAACCAAGTTAAGATGACCCTTGAGGATGAAAAGAACACTGCCTTTAGAACCCCAATCATAATTTATTATTATAAGGTCATGTCTTTCAACCTCAATAATGCTGGTGCCACGTACCAGTGGGCCATGGCTCAGACTTTTGATGAAATCATTCACCACCAAGTTGAATGCTATGTCAACAATCTCATGGTCTAAAGCAAAGAAAAGAAAGACCCCCTCTTTGACTTGAGAGAAGTTTCTGAGCGGTTGAGACAATATAACCTTAAAATGAACCCTCTATAGTACGCATTTGGGGTAACTTCAAGGAAGTTTCTAGGGTTCATTGTTCGACACCATGAAATTGATATCAATCCATAAAAGATCAAAGCCATATTAGAAATGCCACATCCTAAAAGTCTAACCCAACTCAAATCATTCCAAGGGAGGTTGGCATATCGAAGATGCTTTATATCCAACCTTTCAGGCAGATATCAACCATTCTCAATGCTAATAAAAAAAGATGCCAAGTTCAAGTGGGGTGATAAATGCCAACATGCGTTCAAAAGGATAAAGCAGTATTTTATGACATCGCTAGTCCTAGCCGCTCCTATCTCGGGCAAACCCCTCATACTCTATATTGCTACATTAGATGACTCCCTTGGCGCTTTCTTAGCTCAAGCCAATAATGAGAGGAAAGAGAATGCACTCTACTATCTCAGTCATCATCTAATACCTGCTAAGGAGAACTATCCACCCATTAAGATGCATTGCCTAGCCTTGATCTTCATAGCTAAGCTACACCATTATATGCTCTCTCATAAAGTGAACTTGATTTATGGAGTTAATCCACTGTAATATCTCATGACATGGCTAACACTATCCGAACAGTTGGCACAATGGTCCATGATTTTATCATAGTTTGATATCATTCGTACCCCTCCGTACAGTGCAAGGACAAACACCTATAGGTTTTCTAGAAACACATCCTCTTCCTACAGATTGTCCTCTTAATGATGATGTACTCGATGAACAAGTCATGAATCTTGGGGAGGCAAACATCCACCCCTAGGAGATATACTTTGATGGTGCAATTTTTTCTCAAAGAGGAGAATAACATTAATCTACTCTTCCAGGTAAAGTAGGGGTAGGGATAATCCACCTGACACCATACCGTGATATGATGAGATTCTCATATAATTTGTCTGAACCCTACACCAATAATGAAGCTGAAAATGAGGCTTTGATAGCCGATCTGGAGTTAGCCATCTCCTTAGGCATCCAAAGCATCAACATATTTGGAGATTCATAACTAGTAGTCAGCCAAATTGCATGGTCCTACAATGTTCTAAAGCTCAAACTCTATCAGTACCACAAGTACATCATGGAGTTACTAGCTCAAGTTCTATAGGTCACATTCTATAAGATCCCTCGAGGAGAAAATGTCCTACCTGATGCCTTAGCCAAACTTGATAAAGAATTGGAGTATTTGGAAGATGAGTCCATATCAATAGAGGTTCACAATAAATAAGTTTTGCCTATTTGATGTTAAACATATCAACAAATACACCCTTGAAGGGGAGGTTGCTACCTCAAGAGAAATCTCAAGCCCATCAAAAGAGAACACTCCTACGCCCTCATTGATGGTGTCTTATACCAATGATCCTTTGATCATATGTGGTTATGATGCTTAGACAAACATGAACCCTATAAGATCATGACTGAGGTTCACTTAGGACTATGCAGAGCTCATCAATCTGGTCCTAAGATGGAAGCCAAAATCAAGAGACTTGGGTATTATTGGCTGACGATTATCACAGATTTAGTGGATATAGCAAAGTGCTACCACTAATATCAAGTGCATGGAGTAGTTATACTTCAACCACCTAACTTTCTACATCCAAATATAGCCTCGCGACCATTCGAGTGTTGGGGCATCGACATAGTGGGACCAATAGATCCCCCATCAGCCAAGAGTCACCAATTCATTTTAACAGATACCTATTATTTCTCCAAGTGGGTGGAGGCGATTCCACTCAGGTAAGTCAAAGCTCAGTATGTGCTCCATTTTTTTATGAATCATATCGTGTATAGATTTAGAGTACCCCACCGAATTATATCTGATAATGGTATCACTTTCAAAAGTACAAAGATCAATAATTTCACTCGAAGACACAACATAGATTAGATGTACTATACCAACTACTATCCATAGGTGAATGGTTTAGTAGAAGCTTTCAATAAGACTCTCATCCAAATACTCAAGAAGACACTCAATGATAACAATCGATAGTGGCACGGCCAGTTAATTGAAGCTTTATTGGCTTATCGTACTACTTGCAGAAGTCCAACAAAATCTACCCCATTCTCCTTAGTGTATGGGTCCAAAGTCATTCTTCCCTTAGAGGTTCAATTCCCATCATTGAGGATAATTGTGGGTGGTAAAATTACAACCAAGAAAAATGCCAAACTACGGTTGGGAGAACTCGAAGGTTTGGAGGAGAGATGCTTGTGAGCATGTCAGAACCTCAAGTTGTATAAAGCTAGAATGGTTCAAGCTCATAATAAGTTATTCCTCCCTAAAGCTTTTTGAGTTGGAGAGCTCATTTTAGTTCTAAGGAGACCAATTGTGTCCCGTCGTAAGATGGGAGGCAAGTTCAAACCTACTTGGGAAGGCCCTTTTCACCATAGAAAAGGCCTACCAATGTGGCTCCTATCAACTGATCAACCATAAAGGCAAATGTCTAATGTTTGTAATCAATGGGCTTTATTTAAAGAAATGTTATGCATAAATAATGTCCCAAATAATCTTTTAATCAATAAAAATTTCAATTTAACCAAGTTGTTCTCCAAATTAGAATGTTTTGATTGTCGAACTCTTATGTGTTTAGGGTAGGTGTAAGAGAAGTTGAGTGGCATCTTAATCATTATACAATATAAACACAAAATTGCACATAAACATAAATAAATTAACCATAAGTACAATCACCTCAGGCTACTTTAAGTTGAGATAAGACCCCTAAGGTCCCTCACTTAGTAGCTGCTCTAGGTTGGGTTTGATTTGCCACTTGGCCACTGAATCACTCCAGCAGTTGCCCTTGCCTAGAAAGATGTGAGTTATTGTGCTTTCTTCTAGCTTGACCAGTGCAAACTGATGAGCCCCTTCTCAGGATGTCTCATATTGTATGAACAATAGATTACCCTGATGGTTGACTTTGTTTAAGAAGATGTGAGCCCTAAGCTTTCTTCATTAGCTAACCGCCATGCACTAGTGGCTCCTCTTCCTCTTAACTACTTCAAGCTTGGATTTAGTCCTCCTTTGTGAGTCCCCACTTGGTAGTCACCCTAGGTTGGATAGTAACTATTTAGCTGATGTCAGACTATCCTGATGATCAATTCAACATATGATGTTATGAGTCCCCGATGCTTTCTTTCTAGATTGATTATTGCAAATCAATGGGAACCTTAGGTCGGATGGTGTTCACCTTGCTGACGACAACCTACTTGGTGGATAACACCGCTCAAGTAGATGTGAGTTCCCACACTTTCTTTATGAGTTAACCATTGTATACCTACAAGCTTTATATATTTCAGGGATTAGGATAAGACCCTTAGAGGCACCTTCCCTGTGGCCATTCTATTTAGATTATGTCTTCATGTCCCCATCTAGACATAACCTAGGTTACTATCGGATTGGACAGTTCCTCTTTCCTAGTAGCCACCCCTTTGGTTGGAAGCTCCATACAATGGATGTATGGACCATCCTTTGGCACAGTCAATCTAAGATAGGTTGAAGCCCCTGCAGCTCCTTCTTAGTGTGACCCATTACAAACCAACAGGGTCCACACTAAACAAAAAAAAAAACAAATAAATAGATAGCATGAAATCACTTGCGGACTATGATTAGACCCCTAGTGACACCTCTTCTCAAGTAGGCATCCTTTTTGGGCAATGTTAGCAAAAATCCTTATATGATTGGCCTTTACTACTTCAAGCTGAGGTAAACCCCAGAGGCCCTCACTTAGTAGTCGCTCTAGGTCAAATTTGACTTGTTGCACGATCAACAGGTCACCCCAGTGGTCGATTCCACTTTAGAAGATGTGACTCCCCGATCTTTCCTCCTAATTCAACCATCACAAACTGATGGGCAACCCATAGGTTAGATAGTCTCTACTATATGACCGGTAGACTGTTCCTTTGAGTTAGTAAGTCTAAGGTAAGTACAGGCATTTATATCCCTTCCTTAGTGTGACTCATAGTAAACCAACTAAGTCCATTTGTATATGTTTAGGGTTAGGATCATGCCCTCGAGGCCCTTTTCCCTAATGATTATTTTAGGATTCGATCAAGCCATTATAACCCTTCACCTAGTAGTTTCCCCTTTAGGTTGTCATTTTGTGGATAAGTGGGCTACTCCTTTGGGCTACTAAATCTAAGGTAAGTCTAGGCTCTTGTAGCTCCTCCTTAGTATGGTCCATCCCGAACTGATAGGGTCCACACTTATTCAACAAATTAATATAAAATCAAAAGCAACACGAATCACCAAAATTAAATAAAATTAATCAACATAACTAAGTTCAATCAAACATAATTTCATTCAAATCTCATCAATTCATAACAAATTCCCATTCATCCCCTTGGTATAAATCAATCTATAATCCAACCAAATTCATGTGTGATCCTCAGTGGATCCCTCTTCATTAGAGTGAGGATTGATCCCTCCCATATTAGATTTAGGAGACTTCTAGACACTTAGAATTCCTTCGTATTAGGACACTTCTAGTGATTAAGGGAACAATAAACCTAGTCCTAGGGACTTATATGGCATAACCCTAAGCCTAAAATTCGCCTTGGGACAAATAGGTTTCACCTACCCTTAGGCCTAAACTAAGGCTTGTACCCATCAACCCATCCAAACTTAATCTCATTTGATTGGAGCTAAACTAAATTAAACACATTCAATTAATTTTAATTGAATTTGGGTTTCCAACCCAAGCTCCAACCCCAATTAACTTGGACCTTAACCCAAGTTAATCCACCACAATCTTATAACTCCATTCAAACCCATTCAAGCAAACTAAACCCAATTTGATTTTCTTTATCACTCTAATCATTCAATAGATCATTTCAAACCACTCCAACACTTGTAATCAAACCAATTGAACCAAGTAAATTTGACCAACCCAAGTTGGCCCATTTGACCTAAAAGGTTCAAATGAGCCAAAACCCAACCAAATCGAAACCAATTGCAATCAAAGCCACCCATCAACTTAAAATTTATCGTTGAACACATCCCAACCATCCATATCTCTCATTGGTCAAAGTTGACTTGACCAAATCATTAAACCAAAGAGACCTAAAAGGCCTTAAGCAAAACTCCAATCAAACTCCCATTAGATCAAACCAAGCTATCCAAAATTTTCATTGATGATTGTAGGCCATTAATGAATGCTCTACTACAATCAATTGAACCCCATTAAGCTAATTTGGCCCTTTGACCCAAATTGATCTAATTTAACCCAAAGGGACAAATTGAGAAAAATTAAACCTAAACCAAATTGGTTAAAACCAATGCTTCTAACCAATCACCAATTGAATATTAAACATGATCCTACCTTTAATTGGACCTAATTTGGTCAACCCAGCTCAATTGGCCTACTTAGACCAATTTGACCTAAAGGGTCAATTTGAAATAAATCACTCCATAGTTCAAATCAATTCAAATGAACTCTTCCAATCAATTAAAAATGACCAATTGAACATAGACCTAACCCATGCTCAAGTCAATTTGGCCAATTTAGGCAAATTGGTCAACATGACCCATTTGACCCAAATTGAACCATATGAACCAAATCCAAATCTAACCCAAATTGAATCTAACCATTTACATTACCTCATTACAAATGATCAACTAAACTTGCCCAAATTTCTATTTGACCCAATTTGGTCAAAATGGTCAACTTAGCCCAACATGACCCATTTGACATATATGGGTCAAATTGAGCCAAACCTAACCAAACCAAGCCCAAACCCAACAAAACTTGGCATGACTTATCCTTGGGTCACCATGGGCCTCCCCAAGTTGGCCCAACCCACAGTGAGCCCAATTTAGGTCAAACCCATTGAACAAAGTCCTCCAAATGGGATAAAATCTTGATTTGGAAGGGTTCTCCAACTCCCCACCCCTTGACAACCACCTTTGACCTTTCTTAGATAAAGGACCACTAACCCAACCTTTCTTGGATAAAGCCCAAACCCATGATAGGGTGAGTTCTCCAATGGGAAACTGTTGGTCCACCAAAGGAGGAGTGTACACCTCATGGTAGCCCACTACACTCCCTCAGCCTCTCATACTTATCCACCTCAACAGTCCCCTGCCACCCACTCGACTAGATGGCTACTAAAGGTTGAACTAATCTCAGCCCTTATTTCAGTTTGGGAGGAGTGTATACTCCTCCCCATTCATTCAAACTCAACACAGAGCTTCCCTAGAGCATTACATAGTCCTTTACTCTCTCCCGAGCTTCTCGTGCACCCCACCGCCGGCGAGACCACCTCCATATTAGATCTGAGAGCTCTGTTTGTCCAAACTCCTCAAACTTACTCCAAGCTTAAATGAACTCTTCCCACACCTTCACCTCACTCCGGCGAGCCAAATGAATAATTTCCTAAGCGATTTGACCACCAAAAGACAACCCTAGACCAACTTTGAAGAGCTTTATGGTGACGTTTGGTCCACAGATCGATCTACGGGTAAGCAACTTGAGATCTTCTTAGTAGGGCTTCATCTTTTCAAGATGAAGCTACCTCTTTCTATGGATCACGGGTCTATAGCTCCAATGAAGTAAAAATCTAGCAATCATAGTCTTGGCCTCTGTTTTTTTTTTTTTTTTGAAGTGAATCATGTTTTCATGTGATTTCCCAAGAATTATTCTTCGATCATTTTGGAGTCCACCATTGAACGAGCTTCAGTGAGCTCAGATGGAGTAGTGGAAGGAGGGCGGTGTCCATCTTCCGGTGCTCGCAGGATGATGGATCACCGGTCATCCGTTCCACGTCATTAGAATGGATGGCCATGATTAATCACATTAAAATGTCAATTTAACCCCTTAGAAATCACGAGATCAATCTTGACAATCCAATCTAAGATCGAACGATCGAGATGAAACCACATCCATTGCTATTGCGTCAAATAATTTAAGTAGCCAATACCGTGGTGCCATGTGGAAAGCGCTGCAGCGTCAACGTTCATGTGGCACTGATAGTTTAAAAGGATTAATTAAAGTTTAAAATTGTAATTAAATGGCCAGAACTTCAAAAACTTATAACTAATTATAGAAAAATCTTAAAAATACAAATAAACCCATTTTATAAAGCTTAGGCATAGGAGAATTTAAAAAAAATAAAATTCTTAATTAATAGCTAATGAACAATGCTTAATTAAAGTATAAAGCTCAAACAAATTACTTTAATTAAGGCCAAATTACTTGTCTAATTAATTCCAATTTTGGTGGGATGTTTGATGAGATGTCATTTGCCTCCCATAATTTTCTTGGAGTTATTTCTCATGTGATTTAAATATTTTAGAATTTTAAACCTAATTACACACTTTAATTAATTAAATGATTATTAAAATTAGTGAATAGTAAAAATAAACAATTAATATTAATTAATCAATGTAAAGAGTGGGTATAGTAGGATAAATAATCAACCCCCTTTCTTAATTATTTTTTCAAGCATACTTCCTTAAGAGAGTTGATTAATGTGTTTATTAATTAAGAAATAATTAAAAAATAAAAAAGGTTTAGAGAACTCAAGTGTAACCCATTCATCTCTCTATGTGTTTAATAGCAAAAAGTCATAAGAGTATTTAACTTAAATAATTTTCTTCTTTAATTTAATTAACTCCTAAGCATGAGCCTAATTACATTAGCTCCTCTAGTGCATTGCTAATTTTATTTTTCTAAAGCATATCATTGAAGGCTCATGATCAAGTGGTAAATTAAATTAAAGAAGTTTGTGGAAGAGTAATCAAATTGATGTGATTAATGGCTTGAACCTAATCAACTCATAAAATATATTTGATTTCTTCCTTAAATATATTAAATAACCCCAACATGGGATAGAGTGAATCCTGAGTATCATTTCTCCTCTTTAGGCTTTAATAACTTAAACATTAAAATTAAATCTTACAAAAATTTTGTTTAGTATTAAAGAATGTTAATTTGGCTTGATTGTCCTTAGGATTCAATGAAATTTAGTATGTTATATGGTGACATTTAATTACTTCCTTTCAATTATCATAAATGTGCATGCCAATGGTTTCATATGTTCATGTTTTCAAAAAGAAAATTAAAAGAATATGATTATATTCAAATTGCATGAGTTGGATAAAAATTATGATATTGTGTGGCTATTATCACTAATAAATCTCAAATTATTTTGAAATTATAAATTAATAATGAATCAAAGATTATGAAATTTAAATCAATGTTTATTATAAATACTTAATGAAACCTCCATTTAGTGGTAACTTAAAGATAGTAAGGGATTGTTTTATCTTTATGTTTTATGTGTATGTTTACATATATTTGAGTTAGCAAGTATACTCTAGACATCCCAGGAACACAAGGATTTAAGTAGCCTTAAGGAGGTCTTAGATAATCTCACTTCCCTAGTTTAACAATGGCACATACTTGCTTAAATTTATAATACATGTTTACATATGCATAACTATGAGATGAAATCTTTCTCTTCTATCAAATTCATGCATTAACATTCATTAAGTGTGCAAAAATATGGGTATATTACATGTATAAATATGTTAAATCAAACATTAAGAAGACTAAAGATGAAAGAATATGAACATTATTGGTAATGAAAGGAAGTAGTGGAATATTACTTATGTGATATTGACTCAATTTTGTTAATCCTAAGAGGCCTCTCATGTTTAAGTAAGATTTCTTAAAACTAACCCAAACTTATGCTAAAAAAAAAAAGAAAAAAGAACTCATAAGTGTTTCTCTAAGAAAACCAAAGCTATAATAGTTTGCCTTTAAATAATAACCTATGATAGGGATGAAGGGACCAAGTCTCTTTCTTCTCTTCATAATATTTAGATGCTAGGTAAGTATTAAATAAAATGAGAATATGTAAATTAAAATCAACCAATCTACTAAAGAACTTGAAATAAAACCATCCCTAATGATTAATTTAAATAATCCCAAAACTTTAGACAATCATACTTCCAAAGCTTAACCAAGACATACCACAGTAAAACCTCAACACACACATTAGAATGTTAAGTCACTGATTCTAGCACTAAGTTAAGCCGGTGTATGTTATGGTGATATATTTTATTTTATGATGTAATATTTTAGACTGGATGTTAGGATTATTCATGTGTAGACTGGATGTTAAGTCGTTAGTAGTCTAATGATGTTTTATGCAGGAGATTGTGCTAAAGGGGTCGCTGTAATAATAAATGAATATAAATGTTATCAATTGTAAGTGTTATTTATGCTCCTAAGCATAATTCAAGTAGGAGAAGTGGGCTTGGTTACCCAAGTGCAAGGTGTTAAGTTAAAATATATGAAATATAATTATCTAGCTTGTATGCTTATTTAGTTAATGTCTATTTTGTAGGTATAGTTAGATTTCATTTTTCATAAATATGTAATTTTTGTAATAAGATTAGGATTAGTGTTATGGGGTTTAGGATGAGCAGTGGCTAGAAGACAAAGACTTGGGAGGCCCTGTGAAGCTTAGAGCAAACAGATCCAAAGAAAAAAAAGAATTGAAGACCCCTAGAGCATATATTTCATTTATAAAATTTAATTGTAATCTGGGTTGTATAAGGGTAGAGTTTGGCTGCCCAATTTCTTTTTTTTTTTGGGTGTACGACAGTACCCGACTGCACTAGCCTTTTATATTTTATGAAATTCAAATGCTTGATTATTGTGTTTAGTTTGTGCAATAGAAATTACATGTTTTTATTAAGTTTCTTAAAGTTTGATGATTTGATGTGTGGCCTGGATGCGGTAAGCTCTTTAGGATAAAAATTAAAGTTTCTACCCTCACTAAGTAACTCATAACTAAATCTTGATGTAACTCACAACCTCATTTTCAAGCCTAGGCTTTTAATCAAGATAATAAAAGATTTAGTAACCCTTTAGTTGAATAATTATATGCTACAACAACATGCCTATCATATTGTTTCACTCTTGAATAGAGAGGAACTCCACTCTTGCATGATAAATATGCTTGACCTTTGAGAGAGTTCCCTTGTAGTGGAGAACCCCACTTTAAATTGATTTAGGCCATGACTTATTTTCATCATGCATGTAGGTATAATTGTCCCAAGCCTTCTAAAAATAAATTTGTCAAGCGATTTTAAAAACTTGTAAATTTTCAATATTAGTCTAAGTCTTGTTTGTATACTAAACATTATCTAGCCTCTTACGGAGTGAGTTTAGGATTTTAGCTTACTTCCTAACTAAATAATAGTCTAACTATCTTGCATCTATAAAAGATTGGTTTACATGATTTAAAGCGTAGGAGGTGTTAGCTGGCAGCCACTCCAGACGGTTGTAGATCCAGAAGAGTTGGGACATGTTCATCTCTCTTATGGAGGTGAACCACTATATCCCACTTTCCCTGAGTAGAGTTAGGTCAAGATCTTGGCTTGTGCTGTAACACTCTAGATTTAAGTTTTGAGATTATTTGTTTTTCTTTTGCTATAAATCCTCACCTCTTAGGCATTTTCCATAATCTTCTGTTATTGGAATCTAAGTCATATCATTCTAATGAAATTTCAACTCAAATAAATAATTTTCTCTCTTTCAAAAATGTAAAGCCTCACTAAAGGGTAGATTGAAGCACTCAGTAGGCTTCTTAGTATGATGGGTGCTTCATGCTTATTCTCCTTTGAAATATGTGAAGAAGTCTTCTTATTTGAGTGATCCCATTTGAATTCTAATAATACTCAATTCTTTGATAGTCTAGCCTTGAAATCTTTGGAGATACTCATTGACCACTTTAATCAAGAGTATTCTTAGAAAATTCACATTTCCTAATTAGTAATTAACTATGGAAGCTTGCTTCCATAGGGAACTAAAGAACCCAACATAAACTAAACCCTACTTTACTTATCCATGTAGAGTAAGGGAAAGATCTCTAGTATATACAAAGACCTATTTGCTTTAAGAGTCCTTTTTAGGTGATTGAGTCTATTATAGGGTGGTGTTTTATCTTCTAAGGTAGTGCATCACACCTCAATGTTGCACTCAATCACTTCAATAAGTTTCATGTAAGATATGCATGGTGTCCCTATGACTCCAAATTAAAACACTACAAAGAAGAGCCTAGATGCCCTTTGTTAGTGCTAAACTCACATCAGAAAGATTGGATGAATTAAAAGTACTACTCTATAAATACAAGGATTGATTCACATGAAATTATAATAAAATGCCAAGCCTATTACCATGTGTGGCCATACATAAACTTATTATTAAACTTGATGTACAACGTATAAAGAAAACACTAAGAAGAATGCAATTAAAAATCGAAGAGTAAGTGATTGTTGAAACCAAAAACTCATTGAAGAAGGATTCATTTGGAAAGAAATATGCTAATTGGATTGCCAATATTATTTCAGTAAGAAAGAAAAATTGACAAATTTGTGTGTGTATTGATTTGAGGGACTTAAATAAAGTATGCCCAAAAGATGACTTCCTACTGCCTAATGCAGAACTTATGGTTGACAAAACATCCAACTATGACATGTTCCCATTCATGGATGTTTCATCAAGATATAACCAAATTAAAATTGCTCCAGAAGATGAAAAACAAACATCCTTCCACACACCAATCGATATATATTGTTATAAAGTGACATCATTTTGCTTAAAAAATGCCAGTTCTACATACCAAAGAATAATGACTCACATCTTCGACGACCTCATACATAGATATGTGAAATGTTATGTTGATGATTTGGTTGGCAAAATCAATAATCAAAGCGAGCACATAAATGATTTAAGAGTTGTATTCAAAAGATTTTGAAGTTTCAACTTAAAGATGAATCCGTTGAAATGTTCTTTTGGTGTGGCATTTGAAAAATTTTTGGCATCATTATGCATCATAGAGAGGTTAAAATTGACCCTCTAAAATAAAAGTAATAATAGAAATGACAATGCCTAAGACCTTATAGCAACTACACTCACTACAAAGCAAATTGGCCTATATTAGAAGATTTATTTCTAATCTTTCAAGGAGATGTCAATCTTTCTCCTGATTGATGTAAAAAGATACACCTTTGATATGGGGTGATTCTTGTTAAGAAGAATTTCACAGCATAAAATAATATATATTGCATCCTCTAATTATGGTAGCACAAATAACGGGAAAGCTATTGATATTGTATATGACAACTTTAGAAGAGTCATTGGAAACTCTGCTAGCTTAAAACAATGAAGAAGGGAGGAAAAGTGCCCTATACTATATAAGTTGACATTTAATAGAAGCTGAAATAAGATACTCTCCTATTGAGAAGCAATATTTATGTTGATATTTGCTACTCAGAAACTCTGGCACTATATGTTATCACATAAGATAACTCTTATATTTAAAGTCAATCCTCTTAAATTCTTAATGACTAGACCCACCTTAATTGGCCACTTAGCTAAATGGGTAGTCTTGTTACTTCAATTCGACATAACATATGTTCTACAAAAAAACTATAAAAGGAAAAACTCTGGCTGACTTTCTACCTACTCATCCCTTACCCGCAAACTCTCCACTCAATGATGAATTGCCTGATGAACAAATCTTCAAAATGGAAGAAGCTTAACAACTATTAGAATGGGAACTCTACTTTGATGGAGCTTCATCAGTAAAGCCAGTTAATCTACTTGGTTTATTTACAGCACATGTTGGAATTAGTTTAATATTTTTAACACCATAATGAGGAATTATTCAATATTTAGTTTAATGGAATCTCGAACCAACAACAAAGCTGAATATGAAGCATTAATTGTAGGTTTAGAACTAGAAATTAGAATAAAAATTAAGAAACTTTATATTTATAGAGATTTCTAACTCATAATCTGACAAATAATTGAGACTTTCAAGATAAATAAGCCTGAGTTGATGCTTTATCATAAATGTCCTGGAGCTTCTAAAATAAATCCCTGAAGTAACAATTATAAGGTTATCACATGAGATAATGGTCAAGCCAACGCATTAGCTAAATTGGCTAAAGAAATGATAGACCCTCAGGGAGACCTAATTTAAATAATAGTCCAAAGTAAGCTAGCATTGGTACCAACCCTCCTACAAGCCATTTAAGCTAAAGAAAATCAAGAGATCTCAATAATAGTAGAGAAAGATGATTGGTAAGAACCATCCATCACCTATCTTAAGGGTGGTGATTACCAAAAGACAATTCAAAGGCTGATCAAATATCACAAAGAGCTCTACGATATGCTTTTGTAAAGGATACATTATATCGACACTCATTTGACCAAATGTGTTTATGATGCCTAAGACCAGATGAAGCAAACATGGCGATGATTGAGGTTTATGAAGGGTTGTGTGCACACTAATCTAGTCTTAAAATGAAAATTAAAATTAAATGAATGAGATATTATTGGCCCATTATGGTTAAAGATGGCATTAAATATGCCAAAAGATGTCATCAGTGTCAAATATATGCAGACACGTTTTATCGACCATCCGATGCCTTACATTCAATAGTGATTTCTTGGCCATTTGAAAGTTATGGAACTGATATAATTGGGTCAATAGATCCTCCATTATCTGGGGGACATCACTTTATGTTAGCTTCCATTGATTATTTCTCCAAATGGATAGAAACAATTCCATTTTACAATGTTAAACCAAATAATGTGGTGAAATTTTTTGAGCCATCAGAGTTCCTTGAAGAATTTTATCCGATAATGGCACTGCCTTCAAGAACATCAAAGTTTATCATTTCATTGAGAAATACAAGATAGAATGGCAATATACTTCAATATATAATCCAAGAGCCAATGGTCTTGTAGAGCATTCAATAAAATGTTGGTTAAACTTCTCAAAAAATTCTCTCTAAAAGTAAAAGAGAATGACATAAGAAATTAATAGACACTTTATGATCATATCATACCACATACAAAATTGCTACATAAGCAACACTATGCTCCCTAGTCTTTGGAGTAGAAGCAATACTTTCTCTTGAAGTAGAGCTACCTTCACTCCGTAAATATGTTCAAAATGAACTTACAACAGAGAAAAATATATGAATATGCTTTGAAGGGCTAAAAACTCTCGACAAAGTATGATTACAAGCCCAACAAAATCTAGAAATATATAGAGCAAAAATGACCCTACTCACGATCACATGGTTTGCCCAAGACGTTTCAAAGTAGGTGAACTCATGTTGGTACACAAAAGGCCTATCGTTCCATACCAATGAACAGATGGAAAATTTGACCCAAACTAGGAAAGATCCTATATGGCTGAAAAAGTATATGAAGGAGGAGCTTATTAGCTTATTGATGCAAAAGGAATAAGACCTCTTCCCCCCATAAATAGATAATATCCCAAAAAATATTATGCATAACTATTAAAAGCATTATGCTTTACAAATGCAATCGTTGAAATCAACTCTAAAAATGATCAATCGAAGAGGCACTCCTCTTTGAAAGTATGAAAAGAAAGTACTCATCTCAAAGAAAAATCCTCTATCAACAAGGGGTAATTTTATAAACCTTGCAATGCAAAAAAAAAAAAAAAATACTCCATTGAAAAGAAACTCTCTCTATTAAAAAAAAGGTTAAATCATATCTATATTGCCCAAAGAGGTTGGATCAGATCTATCATGCTAAAAGGGGCCAGATCTAAATTAGACTATCCATCATGCTCAAAGGGGTTGGATCTAAATTTAAATCATGTCCATCAAAGCCAAAGGGGTCAGATTAGATCCATCATGTCCAAAGGGGCTCGATCTACATTTAAACTAAGATCCATCATGCTCAAAAGTGGTTAGATCACATCTATCATACCCAAAGGGGTCATATCTAAATTTAAATCAGATCTATCATGCCCAAAGGGGTCAGATCTAAATTTAAATCAGATACATCATGCCCAAAGAGGTCAAATTTGTTTGATCATTCCCAAACAGGCCCGATTTAAATTTAAACTAAGATTCATCATGCCTGAAGGGGTTTGATCAAATCTACCATGCCCAAAGGGGCTAGATTTAAATTTAAACTAAGATCCATTATATCCTAAGGGGTTAGATCATATCCATCATGCATAAAGGGGCCAAGTCTAAATTTAAACTAACATCTATCATGCCCAAAAGGGTTAGATCAGATTCATCATGCCCAAAAGGGGTCGAATTAGATCCATCATACCCAAAAAGGGTTGAATCTAAATTTAAATAAAGAATCCATCATGCCCAAAGGGGACAAATTAGATCCATCCAAAACAGTTAGATCTTAATCAAAATTTAGATTCCATCATGCCAAAAAAGGGTTGGATCTAAATCCAAACTTTAGATTCCATCATGTCCAAAAGGGCTAGATCTAAATCTAAGCTAAAATCCAACATAGGATTTAAGTCTAAATATACCTAAAGGGGTGAGTCTAAATATAAATCTAGATTCAATAAATTTAATTCACACTCTTTGAAACTAGAGAAGATTGAATCAGGGCTTACAAGCGTAACATATTTCTAAATTTAGATATTAATGCTTCTCATAATTCTTGTAAAATTTATATGCTTCTCTTGTCAAAAGTTGTTATAAATTGGCTACGATGTTTACCTGGAGAAGGCCAGATGATATACCTCCTATAAAGCCTACAAAGGCATAGATATGGGCTACTATTGAAGCCATGATCCACATGGCATAGTTAGATTAAAAGATCAACTATTATAACATCAAGCTATATTGATGGGCAGAGATATTTTTGAGGATTCATTTGCTAAATCATCATGCAGTATACCTGTTGATTCAGTGCTTCCATCAGGTCATGATCTAATTGATTGGGTGATCATTCTAAAGTTGAGACATATTCATAATGTTTCTTGAAAGAGGGTGACAGGTCACCTTAGTTTTGTAGATCAAGATGTACTTCAACCAGTTGGATACAACTTATTTTATAGGCATAGCTAAACTTTTGGGTTATCATATACTACACCATGAGGTAGAATATCGAGACCCAAAGTTAGTATTAGGCACACCCTTATTAGCTATCACTAACTAAATATGTCGGTGCATCATCACTTATAGATGTATGTAGTATATTCATCATTTTTTTATTACAGCTACCTCCCATTTACTTGGATTCAGAGCATAAAAGAACATTGGGATAGGATCATTAATACCTGCTAGATCAGCCCATTTGAGATGACAGTCACCTTGGCTGACTTACAAAATATAGCATGCCTCACTATTATAGGCACCCATATCAGGAATGCATGCCTCTAGATCATGAACTCTTTCAGCAGTAGCCAGCTGACCAACGTAGGAGAGGCAGCAATGTATATTCCTCAAGTCTTCATCATGCTCTAGCTCATTATCAAAGACTATACAAAGAGTAGAGATCAAGCTGTAGTTGATGAAGCATAATTACTCTAAACACATGCTCTGAGAGTTTCTTTGAATCGATAATATTTTTACCCCACTTTGTGCGACTGGATGATCCGTTTGATATGAGATTTCATTTAGCTAAGATGTTCTCCAGTGCCAAATTTGAGCCAAAAAAGAAGAGTCAATTCTTGGTGAATCCTAGCATGGGATATTGATGAGGAGCTATCTCTAATGGCCTTCATTGCTACTTGGCTATGTTATTTTGTATTTCTAAGAAATAATATAATATTTCATCTTTCCACTCTCTTGATGGCTAGCTTACTTGCTCATGATAAAAGGATAACACTAGTGCCGACATCATTAGCCTACTTATACCATGGATTAGGTAGAGTAATCATGATGACTGACTCAGGGTGCTACGATGGCACTACTTACATGGATGGATTCATGTATATATATATCAGGAGCTTTTAATGAATCTGAGATGTCATCCTATTTCAGAGAGTAATATTTTTCTATGATCATGCAATTGAGTAGAGCTACAATCACCTTAGATAGAGATCAGATCCAGACATTCATGTTTGCACCATCGTACATGAAGAATCACTCTTAGATCATCCACATATTAGCTTTTCATAGCCTGCCTGATCATAGCTTGGGACAGAGATTCATAGGCTCGCTTACTAATAGAGAGGCACCCCTGCTATTATCAAAGGAAAGATACAAATGCATAGCAGAATATCTCAACTGTTTAAGGCTTTGTATTGCTTTCCTATAAACATCATGATTTTGTCATATTAAAAGGATACAATCCCAATAGAGTGGCTAGTTAGTATGGTTTCACTCAGGTTACACCCATATACAGACTACCAATGATAGTAGATATAGTATGTACTCATTCTCTAGGGATGCTATCACTATTTGTTCGTTTAGTAGTAGCTTCCACAGCATGGGCTTTCTTACTTCACCTAGGGACTAGTTTGGGTTTTTGTATAGCTTCACAAGAGACTTGCATAGGAGTTCATCACCTATGGTTACTGTGAATTCATCACACATCTCTTCCTTTTTGGATCTATCCTTTTGTATATATAATGGCAGATTAGGGAGAGTTAGACTAGTATGACATTTGCATTGCCCCCAACATGTAACACATACTTCTAAGAGATCATAAGATGAGCTGGGAAATAGCAGAAAGCGATGAAAGGATTCATCAGCTCAGGAGAGAGATGATAGAGATATTCATAGCCCCATGATAGGTGGTCATGATATAGGAGTATTAGAGATAGATGAACCTACTTATATTCCCTTTCCACCAGTAGTAGCTAAGCCACCCACAAGATATATGGGCATTCATGTCACACCAATATTATTAACATACACTAGTGTTGCTTCCCCAACGTCTACTCTGCATGTTAGTAATAAGCATATGCATGTTGATGAAGACCAAAACATAGAGGAATATGGTACTACAATGACTGACCATAAGATGCTCTTGTTAGATTTGACTTGGGTGATAGTGAGCGCCACTTAGGATGATTTCTCAGATATTGATTCCTGTGCAGAGAGTCATCATATTCCAAATTTGAAAGATATAGCTCAAAGGTTATCTAGTTTGGTGATCTTATTCTTCATCTCCAAGATATGCCATATACTATAGATTTATTACTTTATGGCTCTTCAAATAGCCTATGCCATATAGTAATGGTATTACGCCATCTAGTTTTGAGTGTTGATCCAAATGTCTTGCCTGAGCTTTCTAGCTTCTGCATGGAAGTAAACTTTATATTGGATTGTGCTACCGCCGTAGGTCATGAAGAAGGAGAGCTACAACTTTGGGAATATTTGTGTAGAGATGTTGAGTTTGAAATATTCTCATTATGCAGTACTGATTAGGAGGTCATGTTTGATACAATTACTATCGCATAGATCTCACTCAGCATGACTTCACATCAAGTCTCTCTGGTTCGCCAAGACTTTGGGAATGGTCTCAATGCTTTGAGATCCTATCAGAGAGAGCTTTTTAGAGCACAAATTGAGCCCTCAACATATCAGTTGAATTGAGAGAGTTACAAATGTGAAGATAGTAGCAATTAGCAAGAAGAACTATGATCAAGTAAGCTGTCACATCTATAGAAGAATACTGCTCACAAATAGACACCCAAGTAACTGAACTTGAGTGGTCCTTTCCTCGTTGGTATGTAACCAGGAGGCTGTCGTTCAGCATCTCCATGAAGCTAGAGATAGACAGTCTATTATGGTTTATAGAACTCATATGACATCTATCTATATTAAAGAAATTCAAGCTAGTCACATGTAGTTGTAACCTCTACTATGTCATTATCTTACATGATAAATGAAAATGATTAAAAATCATATTTTTTTTTCTCTATTTATTATCCTGCATAAATCATAAATAAATAAATAAATAACTAATGAATGAATCATGTTTAATCTACATGACACATTCATTGAGAGCTAATTTTTTTTGCATTTAGAGAGAGAGTGTGTGTGTGTGAAATGAATGAAAATGACAAAAATTTACACATCCTGGACTAGGGTGCCATGACATCATTGTTGCCTTAAAAAAAATCTAGAAGCTCAAACTTCCCTCGATGGTTTCCCAATTAAATGGAATAAACATTGTGACACCAATGTTAAGATGCTGTCATGAATCCTCAATTTTAAAAATTAAGAAAGCCACCATCCCTACACTAGCAATAATAATTTCCTAAAGGAGGATGGCGGGGGGGGCGCAGTTACAGCAGCAAAAAATGACTCCCTTGGAGAGTATTGCCTATAAAAGGTGAGTGTGACCCCTACATACACTCTCTCTCTTTCATCGCACTCACTCTCTCAAGTTTCTTGCAACATTCTTACTTCTAAGGATTTTTGCTTTCTAAAGGCATGCTTTCAACAGCCACATGAGCGGTCTCCCATCTACTCCATATAAATTATTTTTAGAATAATATTTCTTTTAAGTGATTTTCTCCTTGAAAATTAAGTTTAATTAATTTTCCACTATCGATTTTGGATCCGGAGAGGAATAAAAGAGCACATCTCCATCGATCTTGGAACTGAAGTAAAAAAGAATGCTGCCTAAGACTTAAAAATATTACAAAATCTTGAATGTTGATGACCTCCACGATTGAACTTGGTTCCAGTGTAAGAAGAACACCCTCCCTTCGTCGATCTTGGATCCGGAATAAGGGAGAAGAGTGCTTTAGACTAAATATATAAAAATCTCACACTTTTAAGGCATTATTTGCTGAATTTTCATAAAATCTATTAAAATCTTCAAGAATTCGAATCAATACAAGAGTTTTCGTCCCACAGCGCCGTGGCACCAAGACCTAGCACCGAGACTCTAAGCTCTAGGGAATGAAATCTTGAACGCTCTGTCTAGAGTGCTGAGGCACTAAAAATTAGGCATCACAAAATTAATCTCTTGGGTTTAGATGCATTCTTTTAGCATTGATGCCTATCACATCGCGCCACAACGCTAAGCTTTCTAGTCCCCTATCTCTTATATGACGCTGCAACGCTATCTATTCACCATCGAGGCATTAGATCTTCCACCGTTGAACTTGATTCTGGTGTGAAATGAAATCCTCCTTCCATTGATCTTAGATCTAGAACAAGGGAGAAGAGTATTTTACATTAAAATATGTAAAAATTTAGCATCGTTCAGGTGTTATACTGCCTAAATTTTAAAATCTATTAAATTTTAGACACCAATGAAACAATGCTTAGGTGTTTATATTTTAGCATTGAAGCGTCGTGCTCTGAGGTTGTTTGGTAAATGTATTCTCATAGTGCCAGGACGCTAGAGCAATTTCATGATTTTTAAACACCTAGAATATTGAACTTGAAAAATCCTAAGTCTGAGTCTTGCTCATTCATTGCCACTACACTAAATATTAAGCTCCGAAGCACTGGACTCTTGGGTAGAATGACAAAATTGCCTGTCTTAAGAGCATCATAACATCGCATATTAAGCACCATAACACTGACATCTCTGGTAAAAGGGACAAAGATGACTATCTTAAGAGCGCCACAGTGGCACATATATAATGCCGCAGTGCCACATATATAGCTGCAGTGCTAGACTCTGAAGTTTTAAGCTTATGTATTGTAGGCTAAGAGGGCCTAGGCACTACATTCATAGCGATGAGGCATTACTTTTGCAATATCAAATTTTTAGATAAATAAATTCCATTATATCAATCTTGGAACTTTTAATTATAAATATAAGGACACAAACACATTAATGCATGAATATATAAAGAGATCAAATATTTACTAAAAGGGAGGGGGAGCTAGTAGTCGTAATTATCATCCTCTTCTTCTTCTGACACCTGTGGGGTACTCAAATAAGGACGATATTAAGATGCCACAAGAAAAGAAGCCTAACCTGGATACCCATAATCATAATTTTTAAATATATGGAACAGTGTCATATTGAATAGAGCCATATAAGAAAATTATTTTTTGATGTTGATCCTTATGATAATCAAATTTTTTTTTCTAATGCTGGCTACTTGCAGCTACTTTCACCAATCTCTCTCCTTGAATCTGAGAATTACTTATTTAAGGCTTTAGATGATTGAGGTTGAGGTCGTGGGGTGTGTGAGCTCTCCTCCACTTCATACCTCAAACCAAACCCCTCAATAAGCCTTTTTACTAGAGGAGCCATTTGAATAAGGATTTTTTCATCAAGCTCCCCTAATGCATTCACCGTAGTGCACAAACCATAGATAAGAGAGGGATGACCATACCCAAATGTAGTACTACCCCCAAGCATATTACAAATAAAACTATATATTATCTTCATTATATCATTTGTAAATCCCTTTTGAATTGCAAAATTTGAAATGTCCATATTCTTGATTATCTCACTGATATCACTAGTGAGTATCAACTTGGAGGAAATAAAATAATGCCAAGCTTTGGACTCTACTATTAAGCCAATGATAAAAAAGTTGATAATCCTTTCCTCCCATCATTTTCACTAGATGTTGGCATTACAACTAATGAGAAAACAAAGAATTTCACATTTGGAATTTTGAAATATGCATTGATGACAATGCTATCGAAACTTACCAATTTCCCTTGAATGAAGACATTATTGTCCTGGTGCTACTTTGCATTGGTGAAGAATTCTCGCACCACAGGGATGACGCAAGAGGTGCTATCATAAGCCAACTTTTCCCAATCGTGATCATTGATCACCATTTCTACTCTACCACATGGTTTGTAGAAGCTCCTTTTCTAGATGAGATGCTTGTGGGTGAGGCATGCTAATATCTCTCTTTAGCTTTCATGCTAACAAACGGTAGCCTCACTTGAAGTGGTGCTCCTCTAGCTAGAAACTCTCTTAAGAAGCATGGTTACGTTCTTAGTAGGGGAGAAGAGAGAAAGAAAAGAGAGAGAGAGAGAGAGAGAGAGAGAGAGAGAGAGAGAGAGAGAGAGAGAGAGAGAGAGAGCTCTAAGGAATGGAGAATGCATAATAGAAAAATGTGCAGCCCAAGGGGTCTATTTATTAGCCCAGCATAGCATCGCGGTGTTATACTGTTAGGGTCAAGGTGCTACAATGTTAGTGCAAAGGTTCTAATCTCTCAGAAACATAGTGCTGCAGCACCTCGGCACTAGTCAGCTGGTCAAGTCAGTTATTGTGCCAATCAAAAAGAGCAATCATTGCCATTAATTTTATAACTAAAAATGTGTCAAGCATTGATGTAGTACCACAACGGTAGTAAAAAGTTTGTACTTCCATTTAAAGCATCTGTCTATCTGCCAGTTCTTCTAAATCGACCTTTGACTAGCACCATGATGCCATTTGGTTAGCATCGAGGCGCTAGTCTGTCGATCAACATGAGTAAATTAAGATAATCAAATCCAATGTTAAACACTGTAGCACTGGATTTGTAGCACCGAGGGCTAATCTTTCACCTGCCCTACTACCCACTAAATGCCAAGGCGCTACCTTAATAGTGCCTAAGTGTTATAATTTCAACATTGCAACACTATACTAATAATGCCAAGATGCTCCCCTTCATAGCGTCTAGGTGCCATATTTTCAACATTGAAGTGGATTAATATAAAATAAATTTAAATTACCTACATGTGCTCTAACACATGTATAAAAATCTAAATTAAAATGTCTGAGGATGCTGCATGGGTTAATTTCTTGATTGGGTCTTATGATTGGGTCTAGGTCAAAAAAACTTAATCATTCTTTGTTGATGGCCATGTTGATTGTAAAATTTATCCAAAGGGGATATATTTAAATTGAATAAAGTTAATCATTCAAAATAACTTAAAGCAACAAGCATCCACCCATTCATCATTATTTTTCAATGATGATAATTTAAGAAATCCTTTGCTCATAAATAGCTTATGTCAAATTAAATTTATCTATGTTCATACTCAAATAATCTCATGTTAGTAAGGATGTGACCTGTGTCTTCTATCTGTAATTTTGCTGCCAGGTGACACCACATAAAATGCAGATACAACTATAAACCTTTGATCAGGTGACTTGGCTTCAATATATCTCCACTATAATTTGGTCACAACAATAGCCCGTATGTCCCCTAATGGCTTTGCTCCTTAAGCCATGAGTTGTAGAATATATTTAATAGGTGAAAATACTTATGTTAGTTAATGATGACTTAAATTTATCACCTTAGAAAAATATCACTCCATGTATACAAGAACACCTTCGACGACACAACCCATGGCTACTGACAAGGATTCTTCGGTTAGGAATTATTTTCCCTAGCTAAGTAAACTAGGGACCATGATAGCCTAGGATAATAAAACCATGGGATCTTGATTGGGCATGCCATCATTCCCCTAATATAAAATTTAAGTTAAATGATAATCATTTATGTCATATTACACACACTACTAGACGCCAACTCATATTAGAAAGATATGGTTATTTTCAACCTTAATTGAGAGTGTTCTCTTACAGCGGTAAGAGGGGTAATTAACTATGAAGTCTTGAGTTCATAGGAAGGGGAACCCATATCTAAATAAACCCTAACATAATATTAGAAAAAATCTGGTTGAATATATATCAATCTGCCTCATAAAAATATACTCCTACCCATTTCAATAAACATGGCGAAAAGCATCCTTAAAAGTGTTTTCTTATTCGCGATCACCTCACTAACCTTCTTCTCACATGCTAGAATACTAGGTCACAAATCTTAGATTTAGGTTAGTCCAATGTGTTGATTGTGATGAGATACATTTTTTTATTTTATGGTTTGCTATTTTTGTCTAGATGTGTAGGATTATTTGTCCACTAGATTTGGATGTTAGGCCATCTTTTTAGACTAACACAATTTTCTATAAGGGATTGTGCTTATAGAGATTACTGTAATAAATTAAAATAATTAATGTTTTTTGCTTGTAGGTGCTTTGCTTAAGTCCCTCATAACCCATTAGGATAGGTGGGCTTGATAATTGTTGGTGTTAAGCTTGTATGTTTGATATATATATATATATATATATATATATATATATATATATATATATATATATATATATATATATATATATATATATATATTGTTTTCTTTTCCTAACCTTTAATTTGGAGGGCTTAGGATTTTCTTTTTATAAATTTAAAATGTAATTTGAAATTAGAATTGGATTATTTTCTATGGGGTTTAGGATTATCAGGAGTTGACTATGCCAATTTGGTGAACCTAAGGAGGTCCTTGAAGAAGGCAAAGACCTTGAAGTCAAATGATGACCCAAAAATGAAACTTGTAGCTCTAAGTCAGGTTGTATAAGGGTAAAGCTTGACTACCCTTTTTTTTTCTTTTCTATCAGGGTATACAATAATACCAAGCCATACTAGTCTATTTATTTAATTAATTTTGGTGTGATTTATTTTGGTGTAAGCAATATAACTACATGCTTTTATAGGTTTCTTTTATGTTTATTGTGTTGTGATGAAAGTTTGGATTCATATTAGGCTCTAAGACAAAATTATTTTTCTAGACAATTTAATTAAATAACATAAAAATAAATAACTCATAACCTCGCTAACTAAAATCTTAGGAATAAATATTAAAACCAAATAAAAATCTCTAGAATTATGAACCATGATTGCATATTTTTCCCAATTTCTTGAATTGTGACCTTCTCCCATTGCATAATAGGGAGCATCTGACTTGTGAGGATAACCACCCTTCTAGGAAAGTCTGCCTTCACTTTTGATTTAGTCCATGACTCATTTCTAACTATATCTCATTAGATGTATGATTTGCATACCCAAGGCATTTGAATTATTAGTTTAAAAATAGTTTTTAAAAAATAAAATTTTATTGCAATAGTTAGATCCATAACATACCATTCATAAGCTTAGGATTAGAGAGATTGTTTAAGCTCTTAGATACATTTTTGAGATACAACAACCAAATTATCTTGCATTCATAAGACTAAACTCATGGAGTTAAAATCGTCAGGATGTGTTAGCTAGCAACCCCTTCCAGGAAAGATATAAGTCCAAAAGAATTAGGATAGGTTTATATTCTTAAGTAAGGAACAACTAATAATTCTAAAATTCTTATGATCAGGCTAAGTCAAACTTTTGACTTATGTCAAGAACATTTTTTAGACTTAGAGTCTAAAGCATCATATTTCTCCTTTGTTAAAAGAGTAAGTCTTCACCTCCTATACATTTCTATAATCTTGTGCTGTCTGAATTTTAAGTTCTAACTTTTTAATAAAATGTCAAACTCAAAATTTAAATAACTTCATTTTTAAATCTATAAAGCTCAACATTATGATAGATTAATACGACTAGGCTTCCAAGTGTCTAAAGAATTTCTTACTTACTCCCATTTGGACTCTAAAAAGAACTCTTTCCTTCTGAATCAATTCCACTTAATTTTTTGAATTAACATCCTTGAAATAATCTTTAAAATATAGAGATAAATGTTAGTTTATTTAATTGAAAGCCTTCTTAGGAGAAGCTCTCTTTCTTCTAAGATGTAAATAGGGCCTTGCCAACTATGCTTAGTTAGAGTAAGCCCACCTGTCATAATCAATGGCTTAGTTCTGATCTAAACAACTTAAAAGAGGAAAGGGGTCATGATTTTTTAATCTATCTGATAGAAGGCATGAAAGGTGCCATGAAAGGATTACTCCTAACTTGAAAAATATACATAGGAATGGTGTTGTGAAGGCCTACCTATGGAAAGTAGGAATGGTGCCATAAAAAGGCTTTCTCTAAACTTGTAGGAATGGTGCATGATGGTTTACTCCAAACCCAAGATAAATGTATAAGAAGGGTGCCATGAAGGGCTTGTTCCTAACATATGAGAGGCGAGAATGATGCCACAAGGAGCTTGCTCCAAAATTATGAAAATGTTGCACAATGGCTTACTCTAAACCCAAGATAAATTTATAGGAAAGGTGCTATGAATGGCTTGCTTCTAACCTATTAAAGATAGGAATGAGGAAAGGAGCCTTTGGTGGAATAGTTCCTAATCTCCAAGTATTGACTAATAGGTAGTGATCACTTGGACTTAATCCTAACCTAACTAGTCTAATTTGAGAAAAATGTTGCAATGAGCTTCTCCTATCCCCCCCTGATTTTACTAATGCTTCTTACATATGAAGAAGCTTAGTGAAAATATTGAAAAGATTTTAAGCACATTTGAAATATTATAAGAAGTATTTAGATCCAATGTATAATATACTAATACTATATAAATAAGATTTAATTATTTTCAGTCATCTGAAGTCATATACAGCTATGCTAGATGTTTAGTCTACTTTAGGTAAGACATCATATAGTATCAACCTAAGAGATTTATTTTTTGAGCTAGTAGGTGACATTTTAGTTCTTGGGCACCAAAAACTAAAGTTAAATAATACTTCTTAATTGATGAATATTTCATTTTTTTTTTTGGCATAAATCTACAACTTACAAGACATTCTCTTTATTTTCTTCATTTACTTGAGTCAATGAAGCATCAAGAGATTCCTATAAAGCTACAATGTACAAGATTTATAGTTTTCCAAAAATGGGAGTAGTAGAGACAAGAAAACTTATAGATTTATCCTAGAAGTACCATGACACTTGTCAATTTGAATTTTGTATTGTTAAGGCAATTGAACAGTTGACATTTTTCTAGTAATCTTAAATTTTTTTAAAGATATATTAACTTTCTTTAAAAAGACCTTTTTTGAGTGAGACTATTGGGAGGCAAAATTTCAATGATAGCATTAGTCTTTCTTGGATTAATTTTAAATCCCATTATGAATCTTAAGAAGTTCCCTAAAATCACCTCAAGGGCACATTTTAGGGAATAAACTTTTAAATTGTAGTGGCATAATAATTCTCAAGTTATATATTAAAAATAATTTTTTTTCATTATTTTTGATAATAAGATTATTGATGTCACTTGATTATGAGTGAAGCTATTGTAAATCTCAGTCATGGCCTTTTGGTAAGTTTCCCCAACCTTCTTGAGACTGAACAACATAAATGTGTAACAGAATATCCTTGTAAGGATGCTAAACATTATAACCTTCTCATCTTTAAGGGTCATCTCAATCTGATTATATTCAGGCAAGCCATCCCTAAAGGAGTATAATTTCATGGTGAGAAGCTTTATCCACAATGAGTTTTAGTGTGGGTGATAAAAACTCAACTTCAAGACAAGCTTTGTTTAAGTCTCAAGAATTGACACTTATACGGATTTGACCTTTTTTATTTTTTTATTGTGATGATCTTAGCCAACCATGAAGAATATTTTCTTCTCATGAAAGGCCATCATTTGCAAGCTTTTTAACTTTAGTAGCAATAACTTGTTATTTTGAAGTCTAATTGCATACGTTAATGGACTTATTTTATTAGAATAGTATCTATTGACTTCATATGCCCCCATCTCATTTGAGATTGATTTTGATAATAAAAAATATATGTTCAAGTGCTACTAATTAGTTTAAATTCAAGTGACGTAGGAAATTGTTCAAACCCATATTTTTCAATCAAATTTAGAAAGAGACTTAAACTAGTTGAGAATTTTTTAAGACTTACAATACTAAGACAAATAAGAACTCAATAAAATAAATTTAATAGCTTAATCATTTCAAAATATTGTATTTATATTTCTCTATCTTTTTGTACATTTTAAAATTGCATTATTCTTTAACTATTCCTTGAATTCTCCTTTTTTGATAATCTAAATCACTTACATAAGTTTAATCATCATCTATTGTGCTTTCATGTGAGATGAATTAATTTCATACTTCATTTAATCATTTCCATGTTTAATTTCATTATCTATCCATTAAATTTTACATGAGAATAAAAGCATTCAAAAATTATCCTAAATATTCATTTTCTCTTTCTTATTCTTTTATCTTCTCTCTCATATCATCCTTATTATTTTGGAAAAATTTGGCCTAATTTTTTGTAGATTTTTGAATGATAAATCATGTCAGATTTATTCAAATTATTTTTATAATATTTTCCTCATTTATTCAAATATCAAATGTCCCCTTATTTGAATTTTGAATTGAAATTATTTTGAAAATAAATTAAATATACATTTCCATATTAATGCAAATTTGGATTTATTTATTTATGGAATGATTTGGCCGACCCTATCATGCTTGAATTTAGCTAATTTAAGTTTGAATTGAATTACTTTAAGTTAATTCAAATTTGAATTCAAATGAGCCATGATTTTATAAACTTTTATTTTTTTAATGAATTCATTTTTGGAAAATATATGGCGAGCCCTATTTAATTTAGTTTGAATTATTTTAAATTATGTATATTATTCAAAAATTATATTAATTATTGTTCCTTGATTTGAATTAATTGATTGCATTGATTGGAGATCATTTTAATTAAGGGAAGTACCCTTGGCCGAAATTCTCCATGGATTTTCCCTTGAATTATTTTATTGTTTTATTCCATGACTTGCCTTATTGTTTCAAATCTACTTTAATTATTTGATCTCTCATTTGTTGCATTAAATCATGATTGAATCCAAATTTGGAATATTGCTTGGCCGGTTTCCTTCCTTGGAAAATTAAATTCAAAGAAAATTCAAATTAATTCTTTCTTTAATTTAATTATCTAAATAAATTAAGCTTTATATGTTAATTTTTTTAATCCTTCCCTCTCTTTTTACCTTGGTAGACCATTCATGTATAAAATTTAGTTTGGATTTTATTTTAAACCATGTGTTGAATTATTCAAAGTTTAAATTCTTTATAAAACAACTTTTCCCTCTCCTTGTCATACTTAGCTGAAAACCCTAGATTTGATTTAATTATATTTTGATTGGAATGATTGATATTATTCTCTCATCTCTCTCTCTCTCTCTCTCTCTCTCTCTCTGTGTGTGTGTGTGTGTGTGTGTGTGTCTTTCTCTCTCTCTCTCTCTCTCTCTCCCCTCCCATTCCATCATATCTCCTTGGTCAAAATCTTCATCATTGGATTCTTACTTATTTGATTGATTAAAAAATTGAATCATTTCCTTAATTGTGTTTTCCTTCAAGTCTTCTCTTGTTTGACCGATCCCTCCTTCCTCTCTTTTCTATAAAATATGATTTAGAATCAGGTTAATTGCTCTTAGTTCTTCTTCATCTTGGACAAACTCTTGCAATTTGATTCCTTAGTGATCTTAGTGATTCAAAGTGCAAAATTTCTCTCAAATGTCTCTTATTCTCTCTTGGTCAAAATCTTCTTCTCTTCTCAAATTTTTCTCTTGGCCAAATAGCTAGCAAATCAAGAATAGTTTTCCAAGGTTCTTTAGCTCTATTTCTTTTGCACATCTTCTCTTGGATGAAACTTGTTGTGGAGTGAATTAAAGCATTCATGAAGATTTGTGAGAATCTCTCCTTCGTTGACCCTTCTTTTGGGATTACTTGAAGCTTGGTAATAAGAAGTTCTCTCCCTCCTTACAAATCATCTTTAAACATTAAAGAGAGATCCTTCTCATCTTTTTTCAAGTTATTCTCAAGATTTTAAAAGGTGTGGATTCATTAATCACTTTTTAATTTTTATTTATCAAAGGATTTGTGAAAAGGTTTTCAATTTGATTTCATACATAAGAAATCAACTTTAGCTTATTTTTTTTGAATTTATTTATTACATAACATACTTTGATTACACTTTCATACAAGTATTTTAACCATCCTTTTGTTGTGGTTTTATATATCATTTAATGTTGTTTTTATTTCGTTTTAATTAAATCAAGTTATTTTAATATTTGTTTGCTTAGAACATTCGATATAAAGTTCTTATTTTAATTTAACTTTAAATCAATATGAAAATTATTAAATTTGAGCTCTCTGTAATATTTGTCTTAATATTATTTTAGTTGGGTTGTGAGTGCAAAATATTTTAAATTGAGAGTTAGATATTTATATTTTTTTCTTCTTCTCTTCTCTTGTACTTTGTTGAGTTATACTTGCCAGTATAGGAAAGTACTTTGTTGGGTTGTATATGCTCGTGTAAGAAAATATAGTGTTGGTTGTACTTGCCCGTGAAGGAGAGTACGAGTGATTTATTGTAATATCAACTTTGATTTAGTGAATTCCTAGCTTGGGTTCCTAGGCGTGGTCCTAGACTAGTTTTTGGGTTTGGCCAAACCACATAAAAATCTATGTGCTCTCTAGTTTACTTTTTTGCACCTATACTTTTATTTACTTCTATTGATATGCTTTTCTCTCTTAGATATAATCTTTTGACATTAAATTTTTAATAAAGTTTTAAAATTATTTTTTAATCTTTAAATATTTTTGAACAAATTTGTGGCTTAACATCCTTGGGCAGATCACTATGGCACAATTATTTTCTAAGGGAGCACTACTTGAAGGACAATCTACAGAAAGACTACGTTTACTTTATAATGTTCAATTTGATTATTAGAAGGAACATATTAGCACTTTTATTTGTGATCAAGATTCTCATATGTAGCATATATTGACACATCAATTCCACACACCTACTATTGAAACAAATGGCTTGAAAGTTGATAGACCTTTTGATGAATGGTCTTCTTATGAAAGCGAGTTAGATGAACTAAATGCTAAGGCCTATAATATTTTATATTATGCTTTACTTTTTGATGACTACTTGAGAATTTTCATGCTTAATACAACTAAAGAGATTTGGGATAAGTTAATATGACTACATGAGAATTTTCATGCTTAATACAACTAAAGAGATTTCAGATAAGTTAATAATTACTATTAAAGTTAAAGATGCACATATAAACAAATTAGTACATGAATATAAGTTATTTCACATGTTACCAAATGAATGCAACTCTAAAATGTATACTCATTTCATGATAATTAATACATTGCATTTCTTGGAAGAAAATATAAAAATTAAGATTTAGTTTATAAACTTTTAAGACTCCTTCCAAAAGAATGGGATGCAAAATTCATTACAATAAGTGAAGCAAAGGATTTGACTATATATACACTTGATCAGCTTCTTGGTTCATTGATAGCTCATAAAAAGGTCATAGCATAAAGAGATCAGAGTGGCTCATTGCAGATGGAAGACACTTGCGAGGAGAATACTTCATGTTCTAAAGTTGATAGTGATGAGATTGATATGCTTTCAAAGAAATTGGAAAATATGATCAGAAAGAAAAAGCACTGGTATGGTAAACCTAAATTACATAAATTACTTACTAAAAAGTTGAATGCAAGTGAAGGAATAGTATGCTACAACTGTAAGAAGCTTGGACATGTAAGAGGAGATTGCCTCGACATTGCTAAAAAAGAAAAGTAGGATAGGAAAAATAAATAATAAAAATAAAAGGTCTCATAAGAAAACAAAAGAGAGCACTTTGGGCAAATTCAGATCTAGAGAAATCTAGTGATAACTCTACAAAGGAAGTAAATTTGTATCTCATGGAAGATATGGATACTACAAGTAAGGTGTATGAAGAAGGGTTTTTTTTTGAAGAATTAGATGATGCATTTAATGAATTAGCAGATAAATATAAGAAATTGAAAAAAAAATTAATGCTTTAGAAAAAATGAGAAGAAAAATCTAGAAATGCATGCTTTATCCTTTGGAAAAGAACGTAGTGAGTTGAAAGCTAAGAATGTTACTACAGTAGATCAATATTTGCTTATAGAAAACTTTAAAGAGAAAATTTGTTATGACATGCAAGCTTACACTCACATGTTTCATCCATTAGAAATAAATCATCTACTACATCAAAAGTATAAACCCTATGCAAATACAAATGTCATGTGTAATTTTTGCAATAATAATGGTCATATATCTTTTGATTTTCATGCATGTAGATCTCAAGAATTTTCTAGATCACATTTCATTTGGATTCCTAAAAATAATGATCTGAATGCAACACACACTATATAACATTCATCACATATTTTTTTTCTTTAGGATGTGGACCCAAACATGCTTGGGTTCCAAAAGTTGATCATAATTTTCTCTTGTAGGAATGGCTTCAAAGAAAAATCAAAGAAGGTATGCGGTACTTGGACAATGGATGTTCAAGACAAAAACATGTGATAAATCAAAATTTTTCATGATGGAACTTTGTGAAGAAGGGTACGTGGTTTATGGTGATAATGTAAAAATAATAATTGATATTGGTTATGTAGCTAAAAAATTAATTACTTTAGATAAAGTTTATTTTATTGAAGTTTTAAAGCATAATCTTATTTGTATTTGCCAGTTATGTGATAAAAGACTTAATGTTGAATTTCATGCCTCTTTCTATGTTATTAGAAAATAAGAAAAATATTTTACTTGTAAGTCATAGATATAAGAATACTTTTCATATTAATTTTAAAAATGCATGTGATGCTAATCTAAATTTATTTCATTTTAAAAGTTTACTTGATGACATTTGGTTAAGGCATAAACAGTTGTGTAATATTAATATGTATTCTTTAAATAAAATTGTAAAACTTCATCTTGTAGATGGTTTACCTAAAATGAATTTCTATTATGATTATATATGTGATGCATGTATTCATAGAAAAACATTCTAAACATTCTTTCAAAAATAAAAATATTATTTCTACATCTAGATCTTTAAAATTATTGCATATGGATTTGTTTGATCCTAATAGTACTACTAGTTTAGGAGAAAAATTCTATGGATTTATTATTATTAATGATGATTTCTCTAGATTCACATGGGCTATGTTTTAATTCACAAGTATGATGCTTTTGAATCCTTTAGAAAATTTGTTAAACATATTTAGATGGATAGATGTCTCTTAGTTAGTAGAATTCAATCAGATCATGCTGGTAAATTTCAAAATAAATGCTTTGAAATTTTTTGTGATGAGTTTAGTATTAAAACAATTTCTATACCCACTAGAACTCCTCAGCAAAATGGTATCGTAGAAACAAAAAAAATAGGATTTTAATTGAGTTGAGTAGAGCTATGTTAGATGACTATAAGTTGTCTAAATGTTTTTAGGCCGAAGTCATTAACAATGCATGTTATGTGATGAATTGTGTCTATTTGAGACCTATCTTAAACAAGACCTCCTATGAAATTTTTTTTTTTTTGATGAGAAATCTAAGATTAGCTATGTTCATATCTTTGGATGTAAGTGCTTTATTTTGAATAATGGAAAAAACACTTTAGAAAAGTTTGATAGCAAGTCGGACGATGGCATCTTTTTAGGTTATTCATTATTTAGTAGATCTTATAGAGTTCATAACATAAGAAAGATGGTTGTAGAAGATATAATACATGTTATATATGATGAAAACTTTGTAGATTCTTCTAGAAATGATTTGATTAAGGATGAGGTAGATAAGTTTCAGAAAATCAACTTGGAAGAAATGTAGATGATTTTTTACCTAAAGAATGGAAATTTATCAAGAATCATCCCAAGGACTTGATTATAGGACATCCCTCCCAAGGTGTTAGAACTATAAGATATTTTAAGAATGTGATTAATTATTATGTATTTCTATCTGCAACCAAACCTAAATCAGTGGATGATGCTTTGAAAGGTCATTATTATATAGTAACTATGGAAGAAGAATTAAATTACATTGTATAGAATGATGCTTAGGAATTAGTCCGTAGACCTCAACACCAGAATGCCATAGGAACTAAATGGGTCTTTAGAAATAAGTTGGATGACTCTAGACACATTATTAGAAATAAGGCTAGATTGGTTGCATAAGGGTACACTCAGGTTGAGGGTATAAACTTTGAGGAATCTTTTGCCCTCGTAGTTAGACTAGATTATAAGATTGCTCTTTGCTTATGGTTGTCACAAAGACTTTAAAGTTTTTCAAATGGATGTAAAAAGTGCTTTTCTAACTGAGTTTATAGATCAATATGTCTTTATAGAACAATCTCCTAGTTTTGAAAATTTAGATTTTCCTGATCATGTTTTAAATTAAAGAAAGCCTTGTATAGATTAAAACAAGCTCCTATTGCTTGGTATGATAGATTGAGTAGCTTTCTTATTAACCATGGATTTACAAAGGGTGGAGTAGATACCACCCTATTCTTTAAAATTTAGGTGATGACTTAATCATTATGAAAATTTATGTGAATGATCTTTTATTTAGAAGTATAAATGAATCATTGTGTGTTGAGTTATCATCTTTAATGTTTAAAAACTTTGAAATGAGTATAATGGGTGAACTCAATTTTTCCTTGGGTCTTCAAGTAAAGCAATAAGAAAATGGCACCTTCATTTGTCAAACTAAGTATACAAATGACTTGATTGAAAGGTTTGACATGAAGAGATTCAAATCTAGTAAAACTCCCATGAGCCCTTCCACTATGCTTGATTTAAATGAATTTGAGAAACCTGTTGATTAGAAGCTTTATAGAAGTATGATTGGTTTACTTTTTATACCTTGCTGCTAGTAGGCATGATATTATGTTTGTTATTTGCTTGTGTGCTCATTTTTTTCAAGGAATCACATTTAACTTTAGTTAAGTATATCTTTTATTATTTGATAAGCACTTCTAGGTTAGGTTTATGGCATCCTAAAAGTTCACCATCATGTGACTTGATTGCTTATTTCATTGTTGACTTCACTGGTTGTAAAGTAGATAGAAAAAGTACATCAAAACATGCCAATTGTAGGATCATCACTTATATCTTGGTCCTCTAAGAAACAAAACTATGTTGCTCTTTCCATTGTGGAAACTGAATATATAGCTGCTGGAAGCTATGTTGCTTAGGTTCTTTGGTTAAAGTAACAATTAAAAGACTTTGGACTTATGCTAGATGGCATTCCCATTAAATGTGAGAACACTAGTGCAATTAGCTTAACAAAAAATCCTATCCAACATTCTCAGACCAAGCATATACAAATTATGTATTATTTTCTTAGGGATCATGTTAATAAAGGTGATGTTGATGCTGATTTTGTTAGTACGGATTTGCAAATTATTGATATTTTAAAAAAAAATCTTTACCTGAAGAACATTTTTGCACTTTAAAATGCATGTTAGGTACGATAGATCCATCCATTTAATTTACTTACATATTTAAAATCTTTTTGATGTTGCCAAAAAAGAAAAAAAGTATTATGTTGGTCTTTTCATTCATATTGATTCTTTTCATTTTTATACAAAAATTTAAGGGGAGCTTATTGTATCTGTTTTAAGCTTGCCTTATTATATTTTAATGCAATTTTTATTTCAAAAAAATTGATTTAAGGTCAACATAGATTTGTCATCATAAAAAAGGGGAGCTTGTTAACTTCATGAGTCCCATCACATTTGAGATTGATTTTGATGATAACAAACATATGTTCAAGTGCTACTAATTGAATTAAATTCAAGTGATGTAGGAAATTCTTCAAACCTAGATTCTTCAATCAAATTTGGAAAGCTAAAGGTGATTGGGCTTGAACTAGTTGGGAATTTTCTAGGACTTACAATACTAAGGCAAATAAGAGTTCAATAAAATAAAGTTCATGGATTAATCATTTCGAAATATTTTATTTTTATTTCTTTATATTTTTTATTTTAAAATTGCATTATTCTTTAATTATTCCTTGAATTGTCCTTTTTGGATAATCAAATCACTTACATGAGTTTAATCATCATCTATTGTGCTTTCATGTGAGATAAATTAATTCCATACTTCATTTAATTATTTTCATGTTTAATTACATTATTTATCCATTTATTTTTGCATAAAAATACAACTATTAAAAAATTATCATAAATATTTTTTCTCTCACCTATCCTTCTATCTTCTCTCTCAAATCTTCCTTATTATTTTGGAAACATTTTGGCCGAATATTTTTTAGTTGCTTGAAGAATAAATCATGTGAGATTTTTTCAAATTATTTCCATAATATTTCCCTTGTTTATTCAAATTTCAAAAGTCCCTTTATTTGAATTTTGAGTCTAAATTATTTTGAATCTAAATTAAATATACATTGTCATATTAATGCAAAATTGGATTTATTCATTTATGGAATGATTTGGCCAACCTTCTCATGCTTTAATTTAGATAATTTGAGTTTAAATTGAATTACTTTAAGTTAATTTAAATTTGAATTCAAATGAGTCATGATTTTATAAACTTTCCTTTTTTTTAATTAATTCATTTTTGGAAAGTATAGGGCTGGCTCTATTTAATTTAATTTGAATTATTTTAATTTGTGGTTATTATTTAAAAGTTTGTTAATTACTCTTCCTTAATTTGAATTAATTGATTGCATTGATTGGAGATCATTTCAATTAAGGGAAGTACCTTTGGCCAAAATTCTCAATGGATTTTCCCTTGAATTATTTTATTGTTTTATTTCATGATTTTCCTTATTGTTTCAATTATGTATTGATTATTCAATCTTTCATTTGTTGCATTAAATCATGATTGAATCCCAATTTGTAATATTACTTAGTTGGCCACCTTGCTTGAGAAATTAAAGTCAAAGCAAATTCAAATTAATTCCCTCCTTAATTTAATTGCCTTAATAACTTAAGCTTTATATGTTAATTTTATTAATTATTCCCTTTCCTTTTATCCTAGCTAATCATTCATGTCTAAAATTCAGTTTGAATTTCATTTTAAACCATGTGTTGAATTATTCAAACTTCAAATTCATTCTAAAACAACTTTTCCTTCTCCTTGTCATACTTAGCCGAAAATCCTTGATTTGATTTAATTATATTTGAATGGAATAGTTTTTATTATTCTCTCATCTCTCTCTCTCTCTCTCTCTCTCTCTCTCTCTCTCTCTCTCTCTCTCTCTCTCATTCCATCTATCCTTGGTCGAAATCTTCTTCATTGGATTTTTAATTTTTGGATTGATTCAAAAATTGAATCATTTATTTAATTGAGTTTCCCTCCAAGTTTTATCTTGTTTGACCGACTCCTCTTTCCTCTATTTTATATATAATATGGTTTAGAATTAGGTTAATTCTTCTTAGCTCTTCTCCATCTTATCCAAACTCTTGTAATTTGATTACTTAGAGATCTTAGTGATTCAAAGTGCAAAATTTCTCTCAAACCTTTCTTATTCTCTCTTGGCCGAAATCTTCTTCTCTTCTTGACATTTTCTTTTGGCAAAATAGCACTCAAATCAAGAATAGTTTTCCAAGGTTCTTAAGCTCTCTTTATTTTGCACATCTTCTCATGGATGAAACTTGGTGTGGAGTAAATTAAATCATTCTTAAAGATTTGTTAGAATCTCTCCTTGGTCGAACCTTCTTTTGGAATTACTTAAAGCTTGGTGATAAAAAGTTCTCTCCCTCCTTGCAAATCATCTTTAACCATTAAGGGGAGATCCTTCTCATCTTCTTTCAATTTATTCTCAAAATTTTATAAGGTTTTGATTCATTAATGACTCTTTAATTCTTATTCATCAAAGGATTTGTAAAAACATTTTTAATTTGATTTCATACATAAGAAATCAACTTTAGCTTGTTGTTTTGAATTTATTTATTGAATAACATACTTTGATTACACTTTCATGCAAGTATTTTAATCATTCTTTTTGTTGTGGTTTTATATATATTTTGGTTTCTAATTTTCATTTCTTTTAAAGTAAATCAAGTTCTTTTAAGATTTGTTTGCTTACAACATTCCATATAAAGTTCTTATTTTTTTACTTTAAATCAATGTGGTGTTTTAATTTGGAGTCGTATAGACACCACGTAGATCTTAAAAGTGGACCTAATCACATAATAAGGACTCCCAAGGCAGATGAGTCTTAGTATATACTAGAGATCTTTCCCTTACTTTACATGGAGAATTAAAATAGGGTTTATTTTATGTCAGGTTGTTTAAGTCCCTATGGAAGCAAGCATCCATAGTTAATTACATCCTAAGAAATAGGAATTCTCTAAGAAAACTCTTGATTAAAGTAATTAATAAATATCTCCAAAAGTTTCAAGATTAGACTATCAAAGGATTGAGTATTCATGGAAATCAAGTGAAGAAGTTCAATTGGAAAGACTTATTTATGAATTCCAAAGGAGGATAAGTAGGGAGCACTCATGATATTAGGAAGGCTAGTGATCTACCTATAGTGAGGCTTTATATATTTGAAAGCGAGAGTTCACTTTTTGTTTGCGTTGAAATTTTACTAAAATGCTAGGGCTTATAATATATCAACACAAGATCGTGGAAATGCCCAATAGGTGAGGACTTATACTCGTAACCAAAACTTAACAAATAGCCTCAGAACATAAATCTAGGATGCTTTAGCATAAGCTAAAAGCATGACTTAAGTCTAATCAAAAAATGGGATATAGTGGTTTACTCCACAAGCGAGGATAAACCCATCCCGACTCTTCTAGACTCACGTCCACCTAGAGTGGCCACCAGCTAAGACCTTCTACACTTCAAAATCATGTAGGCCAGTCTTATGTAAATGCAAGATAGCTAAGTTGTTATTTAATTAGGAAGGAAAACTAGAGTCCTAAAATCACTCCTTAAGAGACTAGATCATGACTAGCATGAAGACATGACTTAGACTAATGCAAATATTTACCATCTTTTAAATCATTTTTGACATAATCATTTGGATTAAGGCTTGGGATAATTATGCCTAAATGCATGATGAAATAAGGTTGTGGGCTAAATTAGAGGTAGGAGGTGTTCTCCACTACAAGGGATGCCCTCAAAGGTCAAGCATTCTCCTATCGTGCAAGAATGAAGATCCTCCCTATTCAAGAGTGAAATAAGATGATATGGATGATTGTTAAAATAGATATTATTCAACTAAGGTGTTGCTAAATCTTTTATTTATCTTGATTTAAACCTAGACTTTAAAGTGAGGTTATGAGTTATTTTAGAATTTAGTTATGAGTTATTAGTAGGAGTAGAAAATTTATTTTATCCTAAAGAGCCTACCGCATCTACACCACACATTCAATTATCAAACTTTAAGAAACTTATGAAAAATATGTCATTTATACTGCACAAGCTAAACATAACAATAAAATATTCGTAAACTTCGTAAAAGAATAAAAGGCCGGTGCGGCCGAGTACTGCCGTACACCCCAAAAAAGAAAGAAATTGGGTTACCGATCTCTACACTTATACAACCCGAATTACAAAAGAATATTACAATTACAATTAAATAAATGTTATGAGGGTCTTCATTCTTTGCTTTTCCTTCACACTTCTTCCTTGGGCTTGATTTACTCTAGGCTTCATAGGGCCTCCCAGTTTTTTTACTTTCCAGCCACTGCTAATCCTAAACCCCATAGCACTAATCGTAATTCCTATTGCAAAATTATATATTTTTATGAAAAATAAAATCTAACTACACCTACAAAATAGATGTTAGCCAAATAATCATTCAAATCAAGCAATTATATTTCATATATATGGACTTAGCACCCTACACATGGGTAACCAAGCCCACCTGCCTTAATTGAATTATGCTTAGGGGGTATAAACAACCTACAAGCAAGAGCATTTAAATATATTTATCATTTCAGTGGCCCCTTTAGCATAATCTCATTCATAAAACATCATTAGAATATAGACGGCCCAACATCCACTCTACGCATAAATAATCCTAACATCTAGTCTAAAACATTACATCATAAAATAAAATATAATATCATAACATACACCATCCTAACTTAGATCTAGAAGTGGTGACTTAGTATTCTAGTGTGTGTGCTAAAGTTTGGCATGGTATGTCCTAGCCAGGCTTTACGTATATCATTGTCTAAAGGTTTTGGAATGTTCAAGTTACAAATGTGGGGAGGTTTTACTTCAAGTTATTGAAAGGATTGGTAGATTTTAATTTATATTTTCTATTATTTCACTTAATATTTACTTAGCATCTAGTTGTTATAAAAAGAGGAAAGAAGTTTGACCCTCTTCATCCCTACCCTAAGTTATTTTCTAAAGGCATGTTATTATGATTTCTAGTTTCTCTCAGTGAATGATTTATTAAATATTTTATTAATACTAAGTTTGGGTTAATCTTCAAGAATCCTATTCAAACATGAAAGACAACTTAAGATTAATGAGATTGTTATCACATGGATAATATTACATCATTCCTTTTCATCATCAATAACAAGTATATTTCCTTATTTCTTACTTGTACATACAATATATTTTCACATTTTTGCAAACTTGATGATTCTTAATGCATGTATTTTGGTAGAAAAGAAAGATTTCAGTCCTTAGTTAAGCATATATATACATGTATTAAAGATTAAGCAAGTATGTGTCATTGTTAAACCAAAAAATGTGGTAATCTTAAGACCTCCTTGGGGCTACTTAAATCCTCGTATTCTCGGGATGTCCAGACTATATACTTGCTAACTTCAATACACATAAATATATACATAAACATAAGAATGGAAATCATGTAAAGGTTGTATATTAGCAATTATTTACTCATGTAAAGTAAAGCTCTATCCAAATTCTAGCACATGTACACATATGAATAAAATTAAGTAAGTATGTGTCGTTGTTAAACTAGATAAGTGAGGTAATATAAGACCTCCTTGGGCTACTTAAAGTCTCACATTTTCAGGATGTCCAGATTATATACTTACTAACATTCAAACACATGTAAACATACACATGAATCATGAAAATAGAACAATCCTTTAGCATGTTTACACTATAAGTGAACATAAATCACATGTAATATTCATAGCCAACATCACTCTAAATTTCCATGATTAGCTTATGATTTTAAAAATAATTTGAGATTTATTAATGATAATAGCCACACCATATAGTAAGATTAATTCAACACATGTAATTTAGATATGATTATATTCTCTTTTTTCTTTAATTCTTTTTGAAAAGACAGGAATGTATGAAACAAATGACATACAAATTTATAATGATTGAAAAGGAATAATTGAACATTACAGGCATGATATATTCAATCACATTAATTCCTAAGGACAAAAAAGTCTAATAAAACTCTTTAAGATTAACCAAAGTTTTTATGGAACCTTGATTTTGATGTTTAAGTTAATAAAACCTAAAAAGGAGAAAGACATTTGATGTTTTACCCCATCCCATGTTGGTAACTTAATGTATTTAAGGAAAAGTGGTTAAGTGAATTTTATGAATTGATTAAGTTTAAATCATTAATCAACCAATTTAATTACCCTTTCTTAAGCTTCTTTAACTTAATTAGACACTTGATTATGAGCCTCAATGATATTCCAATGAACAATTAAAATTTGCAATGCACTTAGAGGGCCCTAATGCAAATTAGGCTCATGCTTAAGAGCTAATTAGATCAAAGAAGAAAACTATGCTAAGTACTCTTATGATTTTTTCACACCAATGAGTTAACCATAATTCCCTTAATGACTTTATGCTATTAAACACATAAAGGAAAATTTTATAAATTATACTTAGATTATCTGAACCCAATCATTAATTTAAATTGATTTCACTTTAACTATGATTTTTTCTTAATTAATCCTTAATTATTCCATGTTAATTAAACCCTCCTAAGGAATGCATTTAGGAGAACAATTAGGAAGGAGGACCTAATCATTTTCCCTCATCATTCCCACTGCTTATAGTGATTAACCATTATTAATCATCTATTTTACTATTTAGCATTTTTAATAATTATTAAATTGATTAAAGAGGGTGATTAAGATTGAAAATTTTAATTCTTTAAATTACACGACCAATAATTCCAAGAAAATTATGGGAGACAATGGACATCCCACAAAATTAACCCACAAAGTTTGGGATAAATTGGCAAAGTAATTAATCCTTAATTAGGTAATTAGCATAATATTTAAACCCTAATTAGCATTATTCATTAACCAAATATTAGAGATTTTGTTTTTATTAAATTCTCCTATATTTAACCTTTTCAAAATGGGTTTATTCATATTTTTTGAATTTTTTTACAATTAGTTAGAAATTTTCAAAGTTTTGGCCATTTAATTGCACTTTTAACACATAATTAACTCGCCAAACAGTCAACGCCATGTGAAAGCTGACACGGCAGTGCTTTTCACATGGTGCCATGAGATATGTTATTTAAAATGTCCGACGTGATAGCTAAATCAATAGTGGCCTAAGCAATTTCATCCCCACCGTCCAATCTTGGATCGAATGACCAAGATTAATCTCGTGATTTCTTAAGGATTTAATCGAATAATCTAGTAGATTAAATCATGGATGTCCATTCTAATCACGTGGAATGGACAACTAATGATTCATCATCCCCTGAGCACTAGAAGATGGTCGATGTCCACCTTTTGTCGCTTAATTTGAGCTCACCAGAGCTCATGGGATGGTGAGATCGACTCCATAATGTTTGGGGAAGAGATTAAAGAGATCCTATGATGAAAATCGGATAAAATCATAATTCATTTCACAAAAGACCAACACGTAGAGAAAAATCTACAATTTGCTAGATTTTTACCTCGCTAGAGCTAAAGACCGGCAGTCTATCGACTAAGGTAGCTTGGTCTTGAAGAGATGAAGTCCCTGCTGAGAAGATCTTCAGCTGTCTCCCCGCCAATTCTTCTGTGAACCAAGCATCACCACAAAGCTCATCGGAGTTGGTCTTTGAGTGCCTTCCGGTGATCAAATCGATTGGGGATCGATTTATTTTGACTCACAGGAGTGAGGGGAAGGTGTGAGAAGAATTAATTTGAGTTTGGTGGAGTTTTGGTCAGGTTTAATAGACAGAGCTCTCAGTTTTGCTCGTGGATTTGTCACACCAACAATGGAGTGCACAAGGGATTCAGGGAAGGGTCTAGGACTATTCAGAATGCTCTAAGGATGCTCCCTGTTAAGTTTTAATGGATGGGGAGGATTATACTCTCATCTATAAGTGAACTAAAGGCGTTGGCTGATTTTTGGCCGTCTGTAGTAGGCCGAGGTGGCAAGGGACTACTGAGGTGGAGGTGCTTGAGAGGCTGAGATAATGGCGTGGGCTGACATGGGGTGTACCAATGGCATGCCATGGGTGAGTTCACCCTCTATGGCCAAAGGCTAAACCCAACAGCCTTGGGTTAGGGTGGGTCAGTGGTCCTAGTGTCCAAGAATAGCCAAAGGTGGTTGCCAAGGCTTGAGGAGTGGGAGAACCCATCTAAATGGGATTTTATCTTATTTGGGTGGCTTGGTTTAAGGTTTTTCACCCAAACTAGGTTCACCATGGGTTGGGTCCACTTGGGCTGGCCCATGGTGACCCAAGAATGAGTCATGCAAAGTTTAGTTGGGTTTGGACTTGGTTTGATATGGTTTGGCTCAAATTTGACTCATATGGGTCAAATGGGGTTTAATTGGGCTAGGTTGACCAATTGGTCAAATTGGGTCAAACAAGGGTTTGGATATGTTTAATTGGTCATTCAAAATGTATTGGTGCAATTGGTTTGGTTCAATTTGAAGTGGATTTGATTTTGGCTCATATGGGTTCATTTAGGTCAAATGGGCTAAGTTGACCAATTTGGTCAAATTGGCCAAATTAGCTTGGGTGGAGGGTTGGTTTAGGTTCAATTGATTATTTGAGAATGATTGTAGGTATTGGTTTGAATCAATTTGGATTTGGGAAGGATTCAATTCAATTAGACCATTTAGGTCAATTTGGGCTAAAGGGATCAATTGGGTTAGGTTGACCAAATTGGGTTCAATTGAAGGTTGGATCATGTTTAATAATCAATTTATGATTGATCAGAGGCATTGGTTTCAATCAATTAGAGTGGGAATGAGATTTGACCCAATTTGACCCTTAGGTCAAATTGGGTCAACTTGGGTTAATTGGCTAAATTAGTTTGGTTTGATCCAATTGATTGCAATTGGTCTATCCAAGATTACCAACAGTTATTATGGAAGGGATTGGATGGATTGATTAAATCTAATTTGGGTTGAATTGAAGTTTGAGTCAATTTGGTCATTTAGGCCACTTTAGGTCAAGTGGATCAATTGGGTTGATTGAGTTGAATTGGTGGAATCAGGTGTTGAGAAAAGTTCAATGATGGATTTAGTGTTGATTAGTGGCCTTGATTGCAATTGATTTGGGTTTGATTGGATTTTGCTCGTTTGGACCTTTTAGGTCAAATGGGCTAACTTGGGTTGATTGGACTCATTTGATTCAATTAATTTGATTGCAAGTATTGGAAGAGTTTGAAATAGTCTATTGAATGGTTGGAGTGCTTTTATGAAAATCAATTGGATTTGGTTTACTTGAATGAGCTTCAGGTTGGATCATAGGACCACGATGGAATGAACTTAGGTTAGGGCTTAAGTCAATTTGGCTTGGAGCTTAATAGGAAACAAAATATAATTGAGATTGGTTGTGTTGGCTTGAGATTGGTTTTGGATGAGTGGACAAGCATGGGTTGGTTTAGGCCATAGGATAGGTATAACCTATATGTCCTAAGGCATATCTTAAGCTTAGGGTATTGCCTTCCTAAGTCTCCAAGTTTGGGTTTATTGTTCTCTTAGTCACTAGAAGTGTCCTATGACATTGGAAATCCTAGTGCCTAGAGGGTTCCTAAGTCTAGGATAAGGAAAGTCAATCCTCACTCTAAAAGTAAGGTCAATAATCAACAAGAAGTTATTAAACTTAAGCCCTTTTTAATATTTATCTTAATATTATTTTAGTTGGATTGTGAGGGAAAATTATTTTTAAATTGAGAGTTAGATACTTTGTATCTTTTCTCTTATTCTCTTCTCTTGTATTTTATTTGCTCATGTAGAAAGGTACGATGTTGGGTTGTACTTTCCTGAGTAAGAAAGTAGAGTGTTGGGATGTAATTGCCCATGAAGGATAGTATAGGAGATTTGTTGTAATCTTAAGTTTGATTTAGTGAATTTCTAACTTGGGTTGCTAGGCGTGGATGTAGGATAGCTTTCGGTTTGGTCAAACCACATAAAAATCTGTGTTATTTGGTTTACTTTTTCTTGTACCTTTACACTTATTTATTTTTGTTGATCATTACTTTGCTCTCTTAAATATAATATTTTGAAATTAACATTTTTATAAAGTATTAAAATTAAACTTTAATTTAAAAATATTCTGGAACACTCAATTCAGCCCCACTCTTAGGTGTCATAGTGTCATAACAATTGGTATTAAGCCCAAGCTTGAACTTATAGATCGCTATATCTTGAGGAAAAATAAGTATTTCATCTTAACTCCAGGTAAAGTAGTATTTAAATTATATGAATAGTTTGATTAAGTTATCAGTATCCATTTTGCTAAATGGTGAGTTTATGGATCAACTTGTATTCCTAAATTTGTTTTTCTCAACTAGTCAATTATAAATTTAACTTCTTCAAAATCTAGGGATGCATCCTAAACTTGAAGACTTGAATCTTTATACCACTCTTAAATAATACTTATCTATGGAATTAGATTAGCTTCTAAAAAGAAGGTCGAATTGTTTATTGTAAATTATTAAATGATTATCTTGTGATAGAAAATCTTAAAACTTTCACCATTGAATTTTGTACTTTCTTGTTAAAATTGAATTCCTTTCAATTTCTTCAATTAAAGGCTACTTTGACCACTAACTCTGTTTCTTAGTTTTGATGCAAGGGAGTTAGAGCTAAAGTACCCACTTATTTATTAATCCTTTTACACATAAATAGATCAGACTCATATTTCAAGCTCTTGGGCTCGATCATTTTATGCTTTTGAACTCTAATAAAATTTCAAGCTTTGGTAAGGTACTAGGCACATTCAATCTCCATCTGGTCTAGACTCTAAATCATTTATATTATTAGAGGATTATTATCCGCATCTATATATTTTTTTCTCTTTTCTTTCCTTTTTTCATTCCTCTTTTTTTCTTTTTCTTTGTTTTAGTTTTATTTCTTTTATTTTTTAGACCTTACCAACATTGGATTTCATGGAGTCCATAATCTTCCTTTTGGGCAAATATTAGACGACATCCTCAAAAATCCTATCTTCATGAATCATGAATGTTTACACATATCCTTTTATGATGTATTTGACTCCATCATATGTATATTTGAAGGACTAATGGATGAAGGAGAAGACCAATTTATATTCATGACTCTAGAGTTTACATAAGAGACCACTAAAAGACATTTTTAAATCTATGAATTTTGACTTTGATTTTCAAATCATCGACTCCTATTAGCAAAGTGATTCAATATAAGACCTTTTTATTAAACCCACTCAGTATCATCTCATCAGAATTGAGCCTGTGCGTATTCATTATTAAATAAGTTTAACGTGTTAAAATTTATAATGCTAACTAATGCACCCAAGTCAACAAGCATTCTATGGATATCCACATTGACTGTTAAGTCAATTTTTTTTAGCAATTCTTGGTAGTAAATCTTTATTGCAAAAGATAACCCTAGAAACTTCCTTGTAGTGGAATGCCTCATCAGAGAAATCCACTAGTAACTGAGCAAGGCAAATCTCTGAGTCAAGAAATGCCTTAATCAATTATTTCCTTATTTTCTTAAAAAAGTAAGGGTGTACTAGATGCTTAATTTTCCAACAGTATTTTAAGATGGGCTAAGGGGCAATAACCAACTCTTAAAGGAACATATTCTTTATGTTGAGAGCAATATCTTCTTAAATAAGTTCAAGAATCTAGTTACTATAGAAAAATCAATTTAAATTACAATAAATTCAACCTAAGCTCAAGTGGCATGAATTCAAATTCTAAACTCATGTTAACCCATAATTCACCTTGGCTTGATTTAGGCAAAAAACTAACATCCTAAAAGCTTGAGAGGTGGAGCCATGAAGAGCAGAAGATGGAAAAATTCACATGTATGAGATCAATCCATTCTTCCCCGTACTCTTTCCATTCCCTCATCCAATTGACTTGAGCTCACCTTAACTAGTTGACCACCTTTTTTCAGCAAGCTGCCAAGCTTCCCAATCACCAAAGTAGACCATATATTAACTCCTCCCATGAGGAGGAGTTCGGCCAAGCACTAAGAGGAAAGAGGAATTTTCCCCTCCCCATGCTAAGCACATCCACACATTCCAAAGAGAAAGAGAAGCTCAACCGAGCCTTTATCTACGTCTCTCGCCACCGACAAGCTGAAAATTGGTCAAAGCCGATGGCAAAGGAGATGGCCATATATGGAGGTGAGGGAGGACAATTCCTTCCCCACAATTGGCTCTTTCAATATGTTCTAAGGGAACTTGATCTTTATTGAGATAAAGCCATATTAATAAGTTGCAAATCAAACCTTGATCAATTTTAATCAAAATCTCTATATTGTGCCACCTAGATGATTGGAAATCGATGTCCAAAGACAGATGACCTTCGATCTCTCGCCAACAAGTGTAAGGAAAAGCCATTACCTCCCATTCCTTTTATTTGGAATGAACAACCATGATTTAGAAGCATAAGATAGATTTGATCCCTTAAGAAATCGCAAATCATCACTGGATTGTCCGATCTTTGGAATGGATGGCCATGATCAGACGATCTCAAAACATCCCACATATCCTACTATTAGCTGAGGTGGATCCATGTGGATCCACCATGTCCCAATAGTGCACCAACATGTAAAAAAGCATGTCCAATCAGCATCATGCCAACATTAACTAGGTTAAGTAGGAAATTAAAAAATTCTTGAAGTAATAAATACAGTAAATATAGAAAATTATATAGAATTTCAAAAATTCATAGAAAATAAAATATTGGATCAAATATTGTAAATAAGGGTTCTATAGATTCAACTCACTGAGAGCAATCTATTAAGTAAAGAAGTCATAATTTTTCATAGGTAAATTTGGTTTAATTTTAGTTTAATTAAAATAACTTAAATCATAACTAAACTTAAAATATTAATCCAATTGATTTGAAATTTTCATAGAATGAAATTGAAGTCAAGATGAACCTAACATAAAATTTTAATGGTTAATGCTAAGCATATTAACAGATATAAAATTTTGAAGTTAAAATTATTAATTTTATGAAAATAATTAATTTAAAATTAGAAGAATTAAAAAAATTATGAAAATGATTTAAAATATATTAAACAACATCAATGAACTTAAGAAAAATTCCTAAGCCATCTGAAACTCAACAAATAATAAAATCACCTAATTGGAGAAACATTAGAATAATTAAATCATTTAATTTGGCTGAATTTTAATAAATCATAATAGATCAACCAAGAATCCAAAAAGTATAGTGGCCGTTCACTGGATTTATTTTATAAAGGAGAATCAAACAAAATTAAAAACACCAACTAATGTTCAATATTTTAGGCTTAATTTGTATTTTATTAGAAATAATAAAATCATAATTAATCTTAAAGTACACCTCTGATTGAGATGAAAACTTAGAGAATCGAAATTGTTATAGAATCTTACATGTCATAAAAATTCAAATCAAAATAATTTTTGGATTAAAAGTTGTTATATTTGAAATCATAGAGCAATTTATATTTAATAATAAATATAAAATCACCAAAATTATAAAAAAATTATAATCAAATTAAAACACTTCTAATAATATCATAAGATCTAGGAAAATTTTCTTAGTGCTCTAAAGTTAATAAAATCCTAAAATAACACACTTGGATTAAGAAATAATTAAAGAAATAAATTAATTAAAACTTGAAACAATCATTAAATTGAATTAATCAACATAAACTCAAATAAATAATCAAACCTAAAAAACTTAATAAATCATAAAATTATTAATTGAAATTTAAAACAATTTATATATTATTAAATCATAAGCTAATCAAAATTCAAGTAAACATTTAACAACTCAAATTTAACCAAATTTAATGAAAATATAAAACCATTAAATTCAAATAATTATGAAATCAGCTTAGTTAATATAAACTTCATCAATCTACAAAATTTAATGAATTTAACAAAGCTTCAAAACTCATATGAAAGGATTAAAGATTAATTAAACTTTATGTTAAAATGAAATCTAAGCAAACTAATTCTAATAGTTAAACTAAAATTGAACAACACAAACTCAATTGTTAAATAATAAAATTGAACCTAAACAACAAATACTACAAGCTTAATTTAAATTCTTAATCAAATCAAATAAACATTACTCAAATTGAACATAATTAAGAAATTGAAAAGAATTAATCAAAAAATATAGACCATTAGGTTAGACCTCTTGAAGTGAATTTTCATGTTTAGTGAAAATCCTACTTTATTTGGATTAGGGTGTTAAATGGCTTAAACCCTACCATAAGCAAGGCTCAATCATCTTTTCACTCTTTAAAGCCAAAATCTAACATTAACATAAAAAATGGACTAAAATTAGAAATATAAATTTAAAATCAAACTAAATCACTTAAAGTGAAACAACCTTATGATAAATTAAATAAATCTTAAATTTAAATCAAAACTTAAACTTAAAGAAGCTTAGTACAGACTTATCACACCATCCCTCTTCTTATTCATTAGAATACTAGATCATTGACCGTTGAATTAGGTTAGACTGATGTGTTGATTGTGATATGATATTTTTTTGTTGTTTATAGTGTACTATTTTAGTTTAGATGGCTAGGATAATTTTCCTGCTAGATCTAGATATTAGGACATCTTTTTAGACTAACATTATTTTTTTGTAGTGAGCAATGCTTGAGGGGACTGCTATAATAAATAAAAATAATAAATACTTTATGCTTACATGTGTTTTGCTTAAGTCCCTAAGCATAGCCCATTAAGATAGGTAAGATTGTTAACTATGAGTGTTAAGCTCATGTGTTTGATATATAATTGTTGGTGTGTTGTTTGCCTTTTTGAATCTTAGCTTTGTAGGGCTTAAGATTTTCTTTTAGAATTTTATAATAATTTTTTTAGAATTTTAAAATATAATTTGAAGTTAGAATTAAGTAAGGATTTATATGGTTTAGAATTATCAAGAGCTGTTGTATGAGTTTGGTGGTCCCTTGTGGAGCCTAATGAGGTCCTTGAAGAAGGCGAAGATCCTAAAGTCAAATTAACACCTCATTGATCAAACGTGTAGTTTCAGGTTTTGTTGTATAATGATAGAACTTGGCTGCCCACTTTTTTTTTCTTCTTGGGTGTACAATGGTACTCGACCACACCAGCCTGTTTATCTAATTAATTTTTATTGTGATTTATTTTGAGGTGCATCATACAACTACATGCTTTTCATAGGCTTCTTATATGTTTAATGTGAGGTGATAAGAAGCCCAGATTCATATTAGGCTCTTAAAATAAAATTAATTTTTTACCCAACTTAATTAAATAACACAAAGATAAAAACCAAAATAACTCATAATCTCACTAATTAAAAGTTTAGAAATAAATATTAAAAAGAATTAGAAATCTTTAAAGTAATTTTTCTTAATTTCTTGAATTGAACCCTTCTCCCATTATATATAAGGGGGACATCTAACTAGTGAGGATGACCACCCTTCCTAGGGAAGTCTACCTTCTCTTTTGATTTAGACCATAACTCATTTTTAATTGCATCTCATTGTAGGCATGATTTATCTACCAAAGCATTTAAATTATGAGTCTAAAAATATTTTAAAAAATTAAAATTTTTATTGTATTAGTTAGATGAACAACATACCAATCATAATATTAATGTTAGGGAGTGAATTTAAGCTGTTAGCTTCATTTCCTAAATATAATAGCCAAATTATCTTGCATTCATAAAATTAAACTCATGAATTTAAAATCATTAGGAGGTGTTAGCAGACAACCCCTTCCAGGAAGTAGATAAGACTAGAAGAGTCATAATAGGTTTATATTCTCAAGTGAAAAAGAACCAATAATTCCCAAATTTCTATGATAAGATTAACTCAAACTTTTGATTTATTTTAGGAGCATTATTTAGATATAGAGTCTGAAGAATCACATTTCTCCTTTCTTACAAAAGCAAGCCTTCACCTTCTAAGCATTTATATAGTCTTGTCCTATCAAAATTTATATCCTAATTTTTTAATAAAATGTCAAACTTAAAATCTAAATAACTTTATTTTTAAAGTTATAAATCATAATAGTAGGATAGATTAAAATGCATACTAGGATACCCAGTGTCTAAAGCATTTCTTGTTTACTCCCATTTAGACTCTAAATAGAACTCTTTACTTTTGGATAAATCCCACTTGCTTTTTTTGAATTACAATCCTTAAAATAAACTTTAAAATTTTTAGAGATAAAGGTCCGTTTCTTTAATCAAGAGTCTTCTTAGAATGAATTCCATTTCTTCTAAAATGTAATTAACTAGAGCTTACTCTTATAAAAAAAACTATGAACTATACACTAAAATAAACTATGTTCTTCCACTTCATATAGTTCAGAGAAAAATCTTTGGTATATTGAGAACCTGTCAATCATAGGAGTCCTCATCAATCAATTGAATCCATTATAGAGTGATATTTTTCATCTCTTGAGATGGTATATTATCCCTTAAAAGATGTATTTGATTATCTAAATAAGAACTCTCAATATTTGCATGGTGTTCCAATTAAAAACTCTACAAATATTTCTGATGACTATACTAAGGACTAGTTCCTCATTCCATCTTTAAAAATTAACTTTTATCTTTATACATTGGTAGTATACTTGTGCCACTCATGGGTCAAGATTGCTTTTCTATCCATTGGGTGCCTCTCCATTTCATCTTTAATAGGGCCCACCCAACATCCTTCATCAATGTTCTAAAACTCCATGTTTATAGTAGTCAAATGAGTGGGTCTAGAACCTCTCCCTTAATATTTTTATTAAAATTTAAATAATTTAAAATTTAAAGAAAAGCTATTTATGTTAGACTCGATTGTTGGTCCAGACTGACTTAACACCTTTTAAAAATAAATTAATCATTAAAATTTTTTTGAAGATTACAATCTTAGCTCTTCATTATTTTTATTTTTCTAGACTTTGGAAAAAGCAAAAAAAAGTTAGAACAAGTTCTTCAAATTGATACCCCTTTGTTCTAATACATTTTTTGGTAGTATATTCCTAAGATTCCATATTCAAATAAGGGTGTTCTTTCAAGTAAACTAACTTTAAATTTTAAAATCCATTAACTTAATAGATGCTCCTATCACCATACAATGTGTTATATGATTGAAGTTTGATTTACATTCAAAATTAGCTTGAGATAATAATTTATGAGAGGGATATTTGTGATTTCGAGGGATTCTTATTGACTTTAGGCAGGGGTCCATCGAGGAAATCAAAGGTGAGCCTTTTACCCCAACTGAAAGTGTTTCTCATGTTGATGAGTGTAATTTAACTTTAACCTTATTTATTTAAGAATTTTTAAATCATCTCCATATGTCCATCAAGAAACTCAAAAGACAGTTGTCTGATTAGCTAGTTTCAGGAATTGACTCAAAGATGACTCACTTTTACACCCTCCAAAAACCTTGAGTCATTATCAGAGAGAGAGAGAGAGAGAGAGAGAGAGAGAGAGAGAGGTAGGAAAGAGAAGGCAAACATATACTATTGGTAAGGATGGTAGAACTAGACTCCATGTCTCCTTCATTCTTGTCTCTAATTTATAATAAAAGAGACAATGAAAATAAGATTCTATTAACTTCTCCTTATAATAAAAATGATAATAAGAGATTCTAATGATATAATGAAAATTTTGATCTCTCTAAAAGTAATTCTTAAATTTTCATGATTGTAGGGTACTATATAAATCGGGTCCTAATATTGACACTTATATCAACTTTTAGAGTGAGACTCTGAATATTAAGTTATAGTTTTCAAACTCTTATTGTTTAATAGAAGAACACAATGAAACTATTAAGGGTAGAGTTGGCCTTACCCTCCCTCCCTTTGAGTGAGAAAAGATTATTAAAATTAAAATTTGAAATGGTAAGGTCTTACCACTTCTAATGATAATAAAGGGGAATGCTAAATAAGTCATTAATAATAACTAGACTCTTGTACTTCTGTAAGAAGATCTTTATCTTAACATAACAAATCTATTCCTTTAATACTTGGTTATAGTGCCTTAGCCCATCTTAAAAAAATTGCTAGCAAAATTGAGCATTTATGATTCCCTTATATTGGGAATCCTTGATTAAGGCATTACTCAACTAATATTTTTGCCTTGCTCAGTTACCAAAGAATTTCGCTAATGAATCACTCCAATATAAGGAAGTTCTTAGGGTTATCTTTCTGATAAAGATCTACTACTAGAAAATGATAAATAAAATCAAGTTAACAATTAACGTATATAACTTTAAAATATTTAGAATGCTTATTGATTTAGGTGCAATGGACAATTTTATTAATTTTAACACCTTAAATCTATTTAAGAATGAATACACATGGGCTCAACTCTAATGAGATGATACTATGTAGGTTTATAGAAAAAGGTCTTATATTTAAGCATATTACTAATAGAAGTCGGTGATTTAAAAACTAAAGTCAAAATTCATAGATTCAGAAATGTCTTCTAGTGCTATGATAGGTAAACTCTAGAGTCATGAATATAAAATAGTCCTTTCCTTCATCTATCAGTCCATCAAATATGCACAAGATGGAGTCAAATACATCACAAAAGGAGATGCATAACCATTCATGATTTATGAAAATAAAATTTACGAGGATGTCGTCTAATATTTGCTTAAGAGGTAGATTACTTACTCTATGAAAACCAATATTGGTAAGGCCCCAAAAAAAGAGAAATAAAATAAAAAATAACAATAAAAAAAGAGGAAATAAAAGAGAAAAAAAAATATAGATAGTTAAAATAATCCTCCCATAGTATAAATTGATTTGGAGTCTAGTCCAAACAGAGAATCGAATGTGCCTAGCATCTTACCAAGTTTTAAATTTCATTAGAGTCTAATAATAGAAATGGAATATGTCCAAGAGCTAATAAGACAAGTTTGCTAATTTATGTGTGAAAGGCTTAAAATATATGTGAATATTTTAACTCTAACTCCTCTACATCAAAAATAGGTAATAAAGTTGGAAGTTAAAGCAGCCCCTAACTTAAGAAGCTGAATGGAATTCAAATTCTAAGAAAAAAGAGTATAAAATCCAAAGGTGAAAATTTTAACATTATTATTTATCATAGGATAATAATTAAATAATTTATAATAAAAATTTTGAACTTGTCTTTACAAGCTAATCTAATTCTTTGGATAAGTATTGTTTAAGAGAGGTGTAAAGATTCTCATAGTCTTCAAGTTTGGGATGCACCTCCAAAATTTGAAGAAGTTAAATCCATAATTGACAAGTTGAGAAAAATAAATTAAATAATAAGAGTTCATAGTGAAATGGATATTGACAACTTAATCAATCTATTCTTATAGTTTAAGGACTACTTTACCTAGAGTTAAAATGTAATAGTTGTTTTGCCTCCAGATGTAGTGTCTATAAGGTCGAGATTGGGCTTGATATTGTTCCAATAAACTAAGTCCCTTGGCGTATGCTATTAGACTTTAAAAAGTAAGTTATTACTAAAGTTAAAAAGCTGGCCAATGATGGTATTACATGAGAAGAAAATATTCTTCTTAGTTCGCTAACATCGTCTTAGTTAAAAAATAAAAAAAATGTCAAATCCGCATATGTATCAATTCTATTGACTTGAACAAAACTTATATTAAAGATGAGTTTTACTACCCACACAGAAACCCATTATGGCTAAAGCTTGTTCACATGAAATTATGCTCCTTAAGGGATGGTTTGTTTGAATATAATCAGATTAAGATAACCCTTATGGATGAGGACTATACGATGTTCAGAATCCTTACAAAGATTTTCTATTACACATTCATGTCGTTCGGTCTTCAGAAGGTTGGGGCAACTTACCAAGGGTCGTGATTAAGATTTCCTTTAGATTCACTCATAATCAAGTGACATCTATGATCTTATTATCAAAATAAAAAAAAATATTTTTTATATATAATTTGAGAATTATTATGGCACTATAATTTAAAAGTGAATCCCCTGAAATGTGACCTTGAGGTGATTTTAGGGAACTTCTTAAGATTCATAATGAGATTTAACATTAATTCAAGAAAGACTAATGCTATCATTGAAATGCCACCTCCTAAGAGTCTCACTTAAAAAAGTTCTTTTTAAAGAAAGCTAGTCTATCATTTAAAAAAAAATTTAAGATTACTAGGAGAAAGTCAACTTTTCAATTTCTTTTATAATACAAATATCAGGATGACAAGTGTCAAGATGCTTCTAGGAAAAATCTAAGAGTTCAGTTGTATCTGCTACTCTCATTTTTGAAAAATTATAAATCTTGTATGATGTAGCTTTATAGGAATATCTTGATGCTTCATTGATTCAAGTTAATAATAAAAACATAGAATAAAGAGAATGCCTTGTAAGCTGTAGATTCATACCAATAGAATTGAAATATCCATTAATTGAGAAACATTTTTTTACTTTGGTTTTTTCTACCCAAGAACTAAAATGTCACCTACTAGCTCAGAAAAATAAATCTCTCAAGTTGATACCATATGATGTCTTGTTCAAAGTTGACTAGATATCTAGCATGGCTATATATGACTTCAAAATGATTGAAAATAATAAAATATTATTCCTATGATATTAGTATATTATACATCGGGTCCAAATCTTTCTTATAATCTTTCAAACGTGCTTAAAATTTTTCAATCTCCTTTAATAAGCTTCTTCATATGTAAGAAGAATTAGTAAAATCGGGAAGATAAAAGCGAGTCATTGTAACATCTCCCTCAAATTAGATTAATTAGGTTAGGATTAAGTCCAAGAGACCCCTTCCCATTAATCAAAACTTAAGGATTAGAAGCTAAGCCACAAAAGGCTCCTTTCCTTATTCTTGTTTTTCATATGTTAGGAAGAATCCATTCATGCCACGTTTCTTATACATCTTTCTTGGGTTTGGAGTAAGCCATCATGCACCATTCCCATATATTTTAAGCAAACACCCTTATGGCACATTTCTTGTATCTCATAAGTTAGGAGCATGACTTTTGTGGCACTTTTTCTATATATCTCTCTTGGGTTTGGAGTTAATCATTGTGCACCATTCTTACAGGTTGAGAGCAAGCCCATCGTAACACCATTCTTACTTTCCATAGGTAGGCCCTTTGCGGCACCATCCTGTGTATCTTTTTCAAGTTTCGAGCAAGCCCTTCATGGCACTATTCCTTCCTTCCATGGGATAGGATTAAGTCATCATTTCTCCTTTCCTCTTTGAAGCTGTTTAGGTTGGAACTAAGCCATTAAAGGCCTCTCTCTATCAACTAAATCTTTCTAGGTGAGGAACTAAATCATATTGACCCCTTTTAGTTTAAAAGAAAAGAAATTTAGTGATGGAACTAAGCCACTTCAAGGCTCTTTTCCTATAGGAAATTTTTTAAAAAATCAAGTCTAAGCAACAAATACTTATTAATCAAAATTTGAGGATTATGAACTAAGCCATCGAAGGCTCCTTTCCTCATTTTAGCTATTTATAATAGGAACTAAGCTACCTCAAGGACCTTTATAATTGCTAAACCAACTAGTTAGGAGTAAGTACTCTAGCGACATCCTTTCTATAAAAATTTAGGGATAGAATTAAGCCAGTCTAACACCATATTCATATAGACTATTCAGGTTAGGAACTAAGTCTATGTGACCCCTACCTATTAGTCAAAACTTGGGGATTAGGAACTAATCCATTGAAGATCCCTTTCCTCATTTAAGCTACTCAGGTTGGAACTAAGCGATTGAATGCCCCTTCTTGTTAGCTAAATCTTGCTAGGTCAAGAACTAAGCCACTATAAAATCCCTACATATCAACCAAACCTCTAAATATATGTGAGTATCCATAATGGTATCCTTTATAAGAATCAAAAATAAAATCTTTATTACGATGAGGTTAGAACTAAGTCCCTAGTGGCATTCTATTCCTATAGTATGGCAAGATTAGGACTAAGTCCACTAGTGGTATCCTTCTCTGGTTAAAATTAGTGTAGTTTGGCTAAGAATAAGTCCTTTAGTGGCATCTGTGGGGAAATTTTTGTGACACCACATAAATTTTAGGAATTTCTCATTTGGATGATCAAATGCATCATTAAGGAATAAACATATTATCTCAAAAGATAAACATGCTTTCTTATAATGGTTTCGATCATTTAATAAAAGACTATTAAGGCTAATGGGTTTTTCGTGTATCATAGATTTTTCCCTTGAACTATATGGAAGGTAGAACATGGTTTATTTTAAACTGGATTCATGGTTCCCTATAGAGGCAAGCTTCTATAATTAAGAAAGGGTCTCCTCCTAAGAATACTCACGATTAAAAAAATGAGTTGTTATTTTAAAGATTTCAAAGTTGGTTTTCAAAGGATTGAATTTTAGAATTTCAATTGGGATTGGTTCAAATTAGAGAGAGTTATTTTAGAGGACAAACAAGAAGAAGTAGGAAATGCCTATTGATACTAGTATGTCTAGTAGACATCTCAACTATCCTGTAATTGGGCTTTAAATTTTAGAATTTAATTAGATTTTGAGTTGACATTTTCTTAGATGTCTAGGAGTTAGATTCTAGTAGCACAAGGCTACATAAACACCTTGAGTTGAAAACTTATTCTGAAAAGGATTCTTCAGAACCTAGACTACATGTGCTTCTGACACATGTTAGATGCTCAACCTAATTTTATTTTGGAAATTATCAGACATTCCTCTTACTTGAGGGAATTAACCTATCTCTGACTCTTCTGGACATACAACCCGCCTGGAGAGGGCTGCCAGCTAACACCACCTAAGCGCATTTTAAATTCTCGACGCTAAGTCTCATGAATGCAAGATGGATGGGTGGTTGCATTTTTAAGAATAGAATCTATGAACCTAGATTCACTCTTTAGTCCTAGAATCACGTAGGGTATGAAATGCAGCTAACTAATGCACATTTTTTAAGATTTTTAAATATTTTGATTCAAGATTCATTTAAGGTCTTAGTATGCATTTTTATGTCTAATGTCATGCAATTAGAAATGGTTATGGGCCAAATAAATATAGAAGGCAGACTTCCCCAAGAAGATGGTCATCCTCACAAGTTAGATGCCCATATGTGCAACGGAAGAAGTTGCCCAATTCAAGGATTAGAGCAATATGATTTCATGGTTTCAAAACTTGGTTGTTTCTAATTGATTTTATGTTTTACTTAAGGCTTTAGTTTAGGTGAGGTTTCAAGTTTTCTTTAGGTTTTTTTTCAATTATTTAGATTTAAGTTAGGTATAAAATTTAGTTTTTCTTATGAGCCTAATCGTCAATGCATTCAATCATAGGAAAGCACAACACAAAAAGAAACCTAGAAAAATAGATTGATTCTATTTCACACCCAAAATAAATCAAGCCAATTTAATTTAAGAAAAAGGCCAATGCGATCAGGTACTACTGTGCACCCCAAAAAAAAGGTAAATGGGCAGTCGAACTCTGTCCTTATACAGCCCAGCCTAGAATTACAAGTCTAGATATATGGGTCTTCTTTCCAAGATAGTCTCCTTCTTCAGGGACATCCATTAGGCTTCACAGGAGACCTCTGCACCTATCTTCTAGTAGGGTTAGCTCCTGATAATCCTAGACACCATAGATCCTAGCCTAATTTTAAGCTCAAATTTACATTCAAAATTAATTCTTAAGCCCTACAAAATAAATGTTAGCAAAATATAAATATCACCCAATGGTTATATTTCACAAATATATGGGCTTAACATTAGTTGCTTCCTAAGCCCACCTGTCCTATGGGATATGCTTAACGATTAAGCATACCTGGAAGAAATAACATTTTAAAATTTATTTATGATAGCAATCCTTTCTAGCATAGCCCCCTGTAGAAGATAATGTTAGATCTAAAAAGAACGTCCTACCATCTAGTATAGTGGGAAAATAATCTTGGACATGTAGACTAAAATAGTACACTACAAAGACATGTGAAGCACATCATATCAAAACACATCACAAGGAATCATAAATAATCACAAATCGACCTAACCTAAGTCTAGGGTGTGTGGCCTAATGATCTAGTGTGTGAAGAGAATAGGCTTGTGTAGCAAGACTTTGCTAAGCCTCTTTAGTTTAAGTTTCAATTTAGAGTTTGAGTTTGTTTGAATTTTATCTTTAGGTGGTTTTAATTCAAATGATTTAGTAATTTTTTTTTTTTTCACTTTATTTAGTTAAAGTGAAGTTTAGGTTTTCAAGAATGAAGAGTAGAATAAATTCCATTTTTGGATGGAACTCGCCTATTCTACATCCTAACTCCTAATGAAATGAAATCTTCATCCTAAGATGAAGATCAATCCCAAATGTCTAACAAATATCCTTAAGTATAGTAATTAATCCTTTTGATTTCATTTAATTTGTTTGAATTTGGATTGATTTTTCATTTCTTTTCTATGAAAAATTAATTTGATTTTCATTCTTAGTCTAATTTTCAATTTAGTTTGTTTTGAATTATTTCATTTGTTTTTATTTGAATTGGTTCATTTTATTTGATTTATTTCATTTGTTTTATTTGATTTAGTTTGATTTGGTGTTTTGTCTTTGGTTTGTTTCATTTTATTTGTATTAATATTTTTTGTTAAGTTATGTTGGTTTCATTTAGTTTAGTTTGATTCATGTTAACTTAGAGTGTTTAGATTTAGGTTTGATTTCATTTGATTTGATTCAGGTTGTTTAATTATGTATTTATTAACTTAAGGTTTAATTACTCTTAATATGATTTAGTTAATTTCATTAATCTTTAAGTATGTAATTGATTGAGTTCTTTGACTTACAATGTTGGAAAATTTTCCTAAGTGTTTCAGATGTTTGATTAAAATTAATTCAAGTTGTTTCGTGATTTAATGGATTAATGAATTTTTTTTATTCATTATTTGATTAATATTGACATAGAGATTTGGAAAATCAACAATTCTGAATCCAAAGATCAATTGGGTTTGAAATATTTATGGCAAGTGGGGTTACATACCAGTTTCATATTTTCAAAGTTTCATCTTGATTAGATTCATAATTAGAGTGTAATTAAAGTTTTAATCATTTCATTAAAACTCAAATTAAGCCTAATTTAATGAAGGTCATTTGGGGATTTCATTTTTCAATGATTCCTCTCTGAAATATTTATGGCAAGTGGGATTTCATTCATAATTTCTTGTTAATTCATTTAATTACTTAATTAAGCCAATTTGTGATTTATTATGTTTGGATGAGTTTCATTAGTGTTTTAATGTTCATTAAGGTTCATTAAGTTGATTTAAGGTTGTTTGAATCATTTTCATTAATTAATTCATTTTATATTAATTTATTTAATTAAAATGGAGGTTTAAGAGTTGAAATTTCATTTCTCATGAATTACATTGAAATAATTCATGAACAATTTTCCTAAGGAGTGTTTTAACATCAATTTTAGTTCCCCAAAGTTTCATTTCAATTGAATTAATGGTTTGAGATTAATTAAGGTTTAATTGATTTCAATTAAACCCACATTAAGGCTAAAATACCCAAAAATTAATTGGAGATTTTAATTTTTATGAATTCCTCTCATCAAGATGAATCCATGGAGCTCAAGTTTGCATTTTTTTATATTTATTTTTCTATGAATTTTAAATTTGATGTGATTTTTAATTAATTTTTAATCAATTTTAAAGGGTATTACAATTTTTTAAAAGTGGGCTGATGTGGCAGCTCGTGGCGGGAGTGAGCCATGTGGATCCCGCGTGGCATACGTGATAAAAGTAGTGCCACGCGAGATGATCCTCGACTATCTGATCAAAGATCGGATGGTCCAAATTGATCTGCGGCATCCTTAAAGGGTTAAATCGAACCGTCCACCTAAATCACAACCATCTATTCCTAATAAAAGGATTGGATAGCAAAGATTATATCCTGCGATCTACCGGAGGGAGACGGACACTGTCTACCATTTTCACTCAATTTTTGGCGATCACTGGTGATTTTCATTGTGATTTTGATTGCAAAAATGATCAATGATCGATTTACAATCCATCTGTACAATTTGATCCACTTGGGGATCGAATTCCTTTCGAAAAGGACCAAAACTAATGGCCTAGAGGCTTGGTGAGGGAGCATACCTTGATTATGGTGATCACCGGTGATGGGATCAACTTCATTAGCTTTGTTTTGACTTGATGAAGGTGTGGGATGAAGTTTGACGGCTTCCCTCCCCGTGGATTGATCCCTAGACCAACATTAGTTTGATTTTTCAACGGTCTCGGTCATTTTCTGGCTCGCCGACGGTGAGGGGTCGGGGTGGCGATTCATTTGAGGTCGCCCCAACCTCTAGAATGTATTGGAAGCTTCAATTTGATGAGAAACCCTCTCATGGATTTCACCATGATTAGAGCTCAGTTTCCGTCCATTCAGATGTGTTGGTGGCGAGAGGCCTGGGAAGGGTCCCCTCCTTCATCTTTAGCCTTGGTGGACATTTTGGAATGAAAGGGAGAGGGAATAGGCTCCCTCTCCCCTCTTTCCATGGATGCTGAGAGCTTACTTTTTTGGTTTCTTGGTGGCTGGAATCCGGCCTCCGCCGGTGGCAAGGCCGGCCAAGGGGTGGATTCAATCCCCCTTGGCCTTGTGAACATACTTGGATGATCACATGGAAGGGAAGATGACATTTGTTCTCTTTTCTTGCTTTGGTAGATCCCCCCTCCTCTTCTTCTTCTTCCTTATTCTTTTTTTTTCTTGGCTTCATGGCTTCTTCCCTTGGAGAAGGAGAAAACAAAGTTCTCCTTGGCTTGAGGCTTGATGGCCTTCAATTGATAGCAGCCATGCTCTTAAGAGGTGGTCACAGATCCAAGATTATTTGGATAAAGCCAAGCCATTTTCATGATGAAAGGAGGAGGAATTTTCCTTTGGTCAAAGATTTCCACTCCCTCCCTTGGTTTATTTTCTCTTCGCTTTTAGCTTTAGGCATCACTTATTAAAATCCTTAGACTAATATGTGGCTGCCTAGATCAAACTCAATATGAGTTTGAGTTCAAGTTTAAACCCAATTTGACTTGAATTGGGAATTTGAATCCAAACCCGCTATTTGGATTCAAAGTGTTTTGATTTTAATTTAATTCTCTTTAATTTTGGATTCAATCATTTTCAATTGATGATTAATTGAGTTCTAATTTGATTAATTCATTTAATTTTGAATTGATTTTGAATTTCTTTTCATTTTAACCCATTTAAACAAAAATGGGTTAAGTTTGATTCTGATTGGGTTCAATTGACCAATTTGACTCAATTGAATTGGGTTTGGACTCCAGTCATGCTTGATCACATGTGTGACATGATTTGGAGTGATTGATTTCATTTAATTTTAATTGGATGTCAATTTGAACCCATTTGACCCAAAGTGGGCTTAATGGGTTAAGCTTAGTTCAATTGGGTTCAAATGACCAATTTGATCAAATTAGACCCAATGATGGGTTAGATTATCTTGATTATCATTTCTAAATGATTTTTAGCAATCAAATTGAATTAATTTCAATTTGATTTGGGTTTGAATCCAATAAGACCCATTTAGGTTATTTTAGACTAAGTGGTCTAATTAACCTAATTAAGACCTAAATGAATTTTAATTTCTTTACATTTATGATCAAACATGTTTATTTGATCCTTTGAGATATTTGGAATGATTTAATTTGGTCAAATTCTTGGTGGGTTGACCTTTGACTAGGTGGGACCCACCTAAAGTCAAACCTATGTCAAATGAGATGACTAGATTTGACATTGGAATTGGGTTTCTTATCTTAATTTGATTTCATCTTGATTTATATGGATTTGATTTGAGTTAATCAAAATTTCAAAATTGGGTTGAGTCCACCTAAGCCAATTAGGTTAGATCAAAATCTAGGTCACTAAGTATAGCGTCCTAAACACTGAATTACCACCCTTAGATAAGAGTAAGTATCCATATTGGCATCCTTTCTAGGAATCAACAACAAAATATTTAGTATGATGAGGTTAAGACCAATAAAATTATATCCCTCTAATACAGCTAGATTAAGATTAAGTCCTCTAGTGGCATCCTTCTTTGGTTGAAATCAGTATAATTATATTAAGACTAAGTCCTCTAGTATCTTTGTCTCTAACTACCACCCTAAGATAGAAGTAAGAATCTATAGTGGCAACTTTTTTAAGAATTAAAAATAAAATCTTTAGTATAATGAAGTAAGGACTAAGTCCAACAGTGGCATTGTATCCTTCTAGTATGGATAAATTAAATCTAGGTCCTCTAGTGGCATCCTTCTCTGACTGAAATATGTAGTTAGGTTAGGACTAAGTTCCCCAATGACATCCTCTCCAACTACCCCCCTAGATAAGAGTAAGAATCTATAGTGGCATCCTTTCCAGAAAGAAGAAAACTTAATATCTAGTTCATTTTAGTATAAACACTTATAAATTGTCCCCTTAAGTTGGTTAGTCATCTGGGATACCGTAGCTAGTTTCACCTAAGAAGACGCGAGTCCCCGTGCTTTCCTCATAGGTTAGTTATTAAAAATTGACAAGAAAGAAAACTTATGATATAGTCTATCTTAGTATAGACACCTATAGATCCTCCTCTTAAGTTGGTTAGTAATTTGGGCTATCCCCTTAACTAGTTTCATCTAAAATGATGTGAGTTCTCATGCTTTCTTTCAAGGTTGGTCATTGAAAACTAATGAAAACAAATCTTAGGATTTAGTCTATCTTAGTATAGACACCTATATATCTTCCCCTTAGGTTGGTTAGTCATTAAGGCAATCCCTTTGACTAGTTCTACCTATGAAGTTATGAGTCTCTATGCTTTCTTCCTAAATCAATAGGAAAGAAAAACTTAGGATCTAGTCTATGTTAGTGTAGACATCTATAGATCCACTCTTTAGGTTGATTGTCCATTTAGACTACTCCTTTAATAGGCTCATAGAAAGATGTGAGTTCCCATGATTTTTTCTTAAGTTAGCCATTGCAAATCAATAGAAACTAAAGTCTGTTGTGATTAGGAAAATAATTAGTCCAAGGTGACATCGTTATTGACTATCATAACCATGTTAGGATTAGGTTCCCTAGTGAATCTTTTTTAATCAACATATTTACATATTCAATCTAAACCAATCTAAATTCCAAATCAAATCAAATTAAAATCTCTTAGACTCAATTGACCAAATCGACCAATGCCAATATGTGTGGTGTACCCTAGTTAGTCCACCACACATATTTGGGGTCCATTTGTTGACCTCATTTTTGGATGAGGTTGATATCCATCTTAATCTTAGTAATTAAGATCCTAATTTTAGATTTGGAGCTTCTTAATTAGATACTTAAGATAATACAATTAGTAACTAAGTGTGTAACCAAAAAAAAAATCAAAATCAAATAACAAAACTAAATCAAACATAAATTCTAAAATAAAAATCAAAACTAAATCAAAAGTCAACACCTTAAGATGGGAGCTTAGGTCAGCCTAATGGGCCCCACTAAGACTTGACCTGATCCATTTATACTAGGTGAACCCAATCAAATTTAGACTTAATAAATTTCAACAAAAATCAAGAATAAAAAAAATTGAATTGAAATCTAAATTTAATTGAGCCTTAATTAAAGAAATTGGATTAATTAGCTTAATTAGCCATTTTAAGTTCAATCTCACCCAATTCCAAACAAAATAAAATAAAATAAAAATAAATCAAAATTTAATCAAATTAGAAGCACAAAATCAATGAATAAGAATTAATGAACATAAAACTAAATTTAGAAGAGGTTTAAAATGGCTTATTAGGTCATTTGACCAAGTTGACCTCATTTGGGTCCCATCAAGTAAAAAAATCATCCAATCAAAATATGGTCAAATTGAGTCCACCCGGACTCAAAATCATTAAACAAACATGCTTAAACATGAATCCAAATAAATTCATATCTAATAAGGATCTAAGCATTGAATTTATGAGCCCTACCTCATATGAGATTGATTTTGATGATAATAAACATATGTTCAAATGCTACTAATCAAGTTAAATTCAAGTGTGCAGAAAAAATCTTCAACTCTAGGTTCTTCAGTCAATGCAGAATGCTAAAGCTATTGGATATGAATTTGGTGGAAATTTTATATGAATTATTATATTAAGAAAAATGAAAAGCTCACCAAGATAAAATATATGATTCATTCAATGTTAAATTCATCATTATAAAATCATTTATGTTTTATATATCTTAATATTGCAATTATTCATTAAATTATCCATTTTGGATAATATGAACTAAGTGCATGAAATAAGTTCTACTAAATGTGTTCAATCAAAGCAAATCATGTTTAAACTTCATTAAATCATTTTCATGCATATCATAATTTTTATTCATATTTTTATTGCACAGAAATTTAATTACCCTAAAATTATCCTTTTTCTCTTATTCTCTCTCCTATTATTCTTCTTCTCTCGCCTATTATCATTTTCATCTTAACATTATTTTGGCCAAATTTTTTAATGAATTTTGGATAATAAAATGTGTGAATTTCATTCAAAACATTTCTATATAATATTCCATTATTTTTTATATTTGAAAAATTCATTAATTTGAATTTTTGAATTTGAATTATTTTGAATTATTTTTGAAGTCAAATTTCTTCATTCTTGACATATTCTTGTCAAATTAAATCAAATCTTTTATGAAACATTTCGAACGTCCCAAGCATGGTATATTTTGATTATTTAAAGCTTAATTGATTTATTATAAGTTATTTAAATTTAAATTCAAATCAGCACTCCAAAATAATTCATTTTCAATTAAATCCATTTTAAGAAATTGTATTTAGGGGCTAGCCACTTAAATTCAAAATTAAATTAATTTTGATTAATTTAATATTCAAATAATACATAATAGAATCAAATTAGATTCTAATTGATTCATTGCATTAATTTAAGGATTTCCTATTTTTAGAAACTGTTTTGGCCGAAATTGATTTTCCATGAATTTATTTTATTCAAAATTCCTTCATTCATTTATCTTCCATGGATCTCCTTTGGCCGAAATATTCATAGGATTTTCCCTCTTGCTCTAGCCAAAATATTCATAAGATTTTCTTTCCCATTCAAAATACTTCCATATTAGCTTGATTCAATTTTGCAAAAGAGCCTCTTGAATATCTCCTTGACCGATCCAATATCTATTAGATTTGAAATTCAAATTGATGCCTAATCAATTTCCCTCTCACTCTATCATGCTTTGGCTGACCCTAGACTCCTCCCTCTTCTATTTAAAAGCCTTGTTTCAACTTTAAAAGGTTCCCTAGATTTACTATTTACGCTTGCTATCTTGCTCACCTCTCCACCTTGGCCGATTCTTGCTAAAGCAAACTCTTAGAGATTTTTAGTGATTCAAGTGCAAATATTCCTCATCATTCTTCTCTTTCCCTTGGACATTAGTTGGCTTGAAGATTGATTGGGAAAAGTGAAGGATTTGTGTGTTTCCTCCCTTGGCCGAGAGGTTCAACCTTATCTTTGAATTCTTAAGGTGTTAAGTTTTTTATATTTTCTTTATCTCTTCTTGGCTTTGAATTGTATAAGGTTAATTTAATTATATTGTGCTTATTCACTTCATGATTCTTTAGTTTCTTGTTTCGTTAAAAGCTAACATAAGGAAATTGGATTATTGTGTGCTTAATCATTTCATATTCCATTAGTTTTTGTTTGGCCAAAAGCCAACATAAGGATTTTAATTTATTGTGTGCTTAATCATTTCACTATCCACTATTTATGTGTTTGGCCAAAAGATCTTGCAAAGAGTATTGATTTTATAGTGCTTAATCATTGGAATATTTATCATATTGGCTTAAAGTTTCTAATTGATTGGTTAAGTTTGATTGTACTTAACATTACATCTCACTTATTTATCCACTTGGCCAACCACTTCATCATTATTTTTAAATTAATCTGTGCTTGTAGTTAACTTGTTTTCATTTGATTTATATAAAGGTTATGTGATAGTTTTCTTGTGGTATCATTTCAATTCTTATTCAAGTGATTGTTTAGTTATCCTAATTACAAATTCACAGATCATTTGAATAAAAGATAATTTGTGTGAAAAAAAAATCAACTTAAAGTTTTGTGATTTAACATTGCATATTAAGTTGATTCTTATTCCATTTAAGTTTGCAATTCACAATCATATTAGAAAATCATTTAAAACATTTTAAAAATCATTCAAAGCAACATTAAGTTACTTACTTGCATTAAACACATGATTAAAGATCTTATTTCAATTTCAATTTAAAATTAAAGTGAGCTCTCTTTCATTAATATTCACTTGCCTTAATATTGGTATAGTTTGGATTGTGAGTACAAAAATTCTTTTAAATTTGAGAGTTAGATATTTGTATCTTTCTTTTTGCCTTATCTTGATTTATATGGGGGCTATACTTGCCCATTGTAGGAAAGTACATGTTGGGTTGTACTTGCCCGTGTAGGAAACTATGATGTTTGGTTGTACCTACCTGTGAAAAAGAGTATGAGAGATTTGTTGTAATCTCATTTTGATTTAGTAAATTCCTAGCTTGGGTTGCTAGGTGTGGATGTTGGTCGATTTTTGGGGTTTGGCCGAACCTAGTAAAAATCTCTCTGTTCTCTTTTTACTTTTCCTGCCCCTTTACTTTTCTTTATTACTGCTTATCATTGTCGTGGATAATTAAGGAAATCTTATTTGTAGTTAATTTTTATACAAAGCAATCAAATTAAGTTTTAATTTAAAAATATTTTTAAAAACCCAATTCACCCCCCTCCCCTCTTGGGTGCCATAGGTGCATTACACTAAATAATTTAATTGAGTCACTTGACCCAAGTAGACTCAAATAGACCTTGTTCAACCCAAATTGAAATCAAACTAAAATTAATTAAAATTAAACATTTGACCTAAGTGAATTTAATTTGATATGTTATGCCCAATTTAGGTCAACATGGATCAAAATCCAAATCAACTAAAATTAATTGCTCCAATTCATCTCAAACACTTAACCCAATATAATTGAAGTATAAACCCACTTTAATATTTGGTAATATTAATCATTTAGCTCAAATAAACTTGAATTAACCCATTTAAGCCAAAATGGGTTAATTTGAATCAAAGCTAAAATCAATTGAAACTAATCAAATGCAAACATCACAAATAAACAATCAAATATAAATGAACTTTAATATAAATCCAAAATGATCAATTAGACTATTTAAGTCAATTTGACTCATTAGGGTCAAATATGTCAAAATGGCTTAAACCATATCAAATTCATATACAAGGCTTTGATCAATTAATCCCTCAAGTTCTTAATGAATAATTAAACATCATTAAAAATAAAATATCAAACCAATTGTGCAATCAAACTAAACCCAAATCATCTTAAATCACAACAAATTCAACCTAAGCTCATGTGGCATGAATGCAAATTCTAAACTCATCCTTAACCCATAATTCACTTTGGCTTGATTTGGACAAATAACCAACAGCTTAAATCATGTGGGATGGAATTAAGGTAGTGAGGTGGAGCTATGGAGAAGAGAAGATGCCAAAACTCGCATGTATGTGATCAATCCATTCTTCCCCACAGTCTTTCCAAAGAGGAAGAGAAGCTCAACTGATCCTTCATCTATGCCTCTGCCACCGGTGAGCTAAAAACCAACCAAATCTAGTGGCAAAAGCGATGACCATATATGAAGGTTGGGAAGTAGCATTCTTCCCCATAAATAGGTTCTTCCAACACATTATAAGGGTGGAGATGAACTCAATTGAGCCTTCACTAGAGTGCCTTGACACTAGCGAGCTGGAGATCAACCAAGGTTGATGGTAAAAGGGTGGAGCTTGGTCTCCACGATCATTGGAGGGGGGACAATTCAATCTTACTTCACTGGAGGTTCTTCTCAATGTGCTGAAGATGCTCAAAGTGTTATGACTGTCGATGATCAATGTCGGCAAGATATCACTTCACATCGCCACTGTTTCATATAGTTTGGTCCTTTGTGAAGTGAACTTTATCTCTATCAAGATGAAGCCATATTGATAAGTTGCAAATTAATCCTTGATCAATTTCCAATCGAAATCTTGAGATTACGCCGCTTAGATTGCTGAAAATATTTATCCAAAGACAAACAACCTTTGGTTCTCGCAGATGAGTGCAAGTTTGAAATCATTTAGAAGCACGAGATGGATTTAATCTCTTAGGAAACCACAAATCATCTCTGGACTGTCCAATCTTTGATCAGATAGTCCCAAAACATCTAGCGTATCTTCTTGCTAGCTGAGATGGATCCGCATGGATCCATTATGGCCCAACAATGCACTGACATGCAATAAAGCGTATCTAGTCAGTGTCGCATCAGTGTTAACTAATTAAGTAGGAAATTAGGAATTTCTTAATAATAACCTAAAACTTCAAAATTTTGTAAAAAAATAAAATATTCAACAAAAAAATACAAAATGAGAGCTTTATGGATTTAACTCAGTCAAAGGAATCTATTTAAACAAAAAACCTCAATTTTTATGAGATAATTTTGTTTTAGTGTAAGTTTAATTTAAAAAATTCAAACCTTAATTAAACTTAAAATATTAATCCAATTGATTTAAAATTTTCATAGAATGAAATTGAAGTCATGAATCACCAAGCATAAAAACTTCGCGTTAATGATGGATTAAAAGATATTAAATTTCTAAGTTAAAATTATTAATTTAATGAAAATAATTAATTTAAAATTGGAAAAATTAGACAAAAATATGGCAATGGTTTAAACTATATTAAACAACATCAATGAACTTAAGAAAAATCCTCAAACCCTCTGAAATCTAATAAACACCAAAATTACCTAATTGGAGATTAATTAGATTAACTAATTTACTTAATTAGGTTGAATTTCAATAAATCATAATAAATCAACTAATAATCCAAACAATAAATAAATGAACTCTCTAGATTTATATTTTACAGAAAAATCAAAGAAAATTGTAAGTCTTAACTAATGTTCAATATTTTAGGCTTAATTTGAGTATTATTAAAAATAATAAAATCATAATTAATCTTAAAATACACCTATGATTGGAATGAAACTTTAGGGAAGTTAAATTGGCCTAGAATCTTACTTGCCATCAAAATTTCAAATCCAAATAACTTTTGGTTCAAAAGTTATGAATTTTTGAAATCTAGGAAAATTTAAATTAAATAATAAATATGAAAAATCACCAAAATTATAAAAAATTTTAAAACACTTCTAATAACATCAGATTTAGAAAATTTTCCTCACCAACTTAAAGTTAATGAAATCTTAAAAATCACACACTTATGGTTAATAAATAATTAAAACCTCAAACAATCATTAAATTGAATTAATCAACATTAACTCAAATAAACAATCAAACCTAATAAAGTTAACAAACCCTAAAATTATTAATTGAAATTAAAAAAATTTAAACATTATTAAACCACAAGCTAATCATATTTAAGAATAACATTAAATAACTCAAATTTAATCAAATTTAATGAGAGCATAAAACCATTAAATTCAAATAATATTGAAATTAACTTAATTAATATAAAGTTCATCAATCAACAAAATTAAATAAATTAACAAATTTTAAAACCCATATGAAAGGATGATGCATTAATTGAACTTTATGTTGAAATGAAACATAAGCAAACTAAATCTAACAACAAAAGCATTAATTGAACTTTATGTTGAAATGAAACATAAGCAAACTAAATCTAATGACAACATTAAGCCTTTATCCCACTATGTGGGGTCGGCTATATAAATCCTTCTTCTCCATTATGTCCTATTATGTGTCAAATTCACATTTAATTCTAATAAATTAATGTCATTTTCTATACATCTTTACTAAGTCTTTTCATGCCTACTTTTACCTTTCTTATAAGGAAAATCTAGTACATCTACTCTTCTAACCTAGTCATCAAATGGCCGACGCTTTATGTCACCAAACCATCTAAAGTGACTCTCTAATCTTATCTACCACTCAAGCTACTCCAACTTTTTCCCGAACATACTCATTTTACATTTTATCTCTAAGAGTAAAGTCACTCATCCACCTAAGCATCCTCATCTCTACAACACTTAACTTAGTCTTATGCTTCTCTTTTACTGGCAACATTCTATAGCATAAATCATTGCAGGTCTTACCATCATCTTATAAAATTTTTCCTTAAGTCTAAGCAATACTTTTCTATCACACAACAGGCTAGATGTATTCCTCCGCTTCAACCATCCAACTTGAATTATGCTAATAACATCTCCATCTATTTCACCATCATTTTGAGCAATATAGCCTAGATGTCTAAAACATTCACTCCTTTTAATAACTTGATTACCCAATGCACAACACCACCACTAGAACTTCTATAACTAAAATTACACTCCATATTTCAGTTTTAGATCTACTCAAACAAATACCTTTAGACTCTAAGGTTGACCTCTATTATTCAAGTTTCTCTTAGACTCCCTCTCTAATCTTATCAACCAAAAGAATGTCATCAGCAAAAAGCATACACCAAGGTACATCCTCCTATATATGCCTAATAAGAACATACATAACTAAAGCAAAAAAGATAAGAGCTTAAAGCTGATCCTTGATGTAATCCTACTGAAATAAAAAATTATTTTGTCAATCCTCCTTGTGTTTGGACACAAGTAACAACTCTAGTATACATATCCTTAATTGTATGAATATAACCAATATTAAATCCTTTCTTTTGTAAAACTCACCAAAGGACTTCTCTTGGAACTTTATCATAAGCCTTCTCTAAATCAACAAATATCAAATGTAGATATTTCTTACTTTCTCTATACTTCTCCATCAAGCCTGTAAATAAATGTAGAGCATCCATAGTAGATCTACCAGGCATGAAACCAAATTGATTTTGAGAAATATTTATATCACATCATAACCTATGCTCAGTTACTCTCTCCCATAATTTAAAAGTATGACACATCAACTTAGTTCATTTATAATTTGCACACTCTTGTGCATCACCTTTATTCTTGAATATAGAAACCAACTAATTCTTTCTTCACTCATCTGACATCTTTTTAGTCTTTAAAATAACATTAAAAAGATTTGTAAGCCAAGAAATTTCTTGATCTCATAAACATTTTCACACTTCTATTGGAATATCATCATGTCCTACTTTTTTTCACATTTCAATTTCTTTAAAGCTTCTCTAACTTCAAATTTACTAATACGACCATAAAAATAAAATTCTCTATTTTTATTTAGGGCATTAAGGTTACTAAAATCAATCATATTCTTAGATCCTTCATTGAAAAGTTTATCAAAAATAACTCATCCACATATTTTTAATATCATTTCTAAGAAAATCACTTCATGATTTTTATTCTTAATACACCTCACTTGAATTAGATCTTTACTTATCTTATCTCTTTGCTTGGCTAACTTATACATACATCTAAAATTAACAGTTGATGTGCGACTTAAACTTTTACTTGGAATGACCTTACAATCTTTACAATCTAAACGATCGAATTTTCTTATCAAAAAATAAGCAATCTGTGTTTTACTAGATTAATTTTTATAAGTAATAATATGCTCATCTCTTTTCTTAAAAAAAAGTATTAAAAATTATAAAATCATAAGCTAAAATAAAATCTAATATAGTCTTACCTTCTTCATTAGTCACTCTAAATTCATAGCCATCATGATGACTTTAAAAATCTTCTACCACTCTACTAACATGTCCATTTAAATCTCCTCAAATAAATACATTTTTTTCAAGAGATATTTTTTGTATTAATTTTTCTAAGTCATTACGAAAAAAAAATTTTTTATCCTACATCCAAACCTACTTGAGGAGCATAAACACTTATAGCATTGATAATCTTAGTATTAACAACAATCTTTAAAGCTATAATTTTATCTCCAATCCTATTAATATTTATAATATTATCTTTCAAACTTCCATCTATAATCACACCTGCATCATTTCTAATTCGACTCCTACCTGAATACCAAAGTTTAAAGCTTAAACTATCAATCTCCTTGGTCTTCTCCCCAAACCTGTAATTTTCATTGTATTCAGGCCATATAGTGTCACTCTTAGAGAATGTCCTAGCATTAACATAATGTTTTAAAGGATTCATGTCATGATTATTTCAACAAGTTTTACGACAACTGTCGATTACCTATCGCACCTCCACTTTCCACATCCGAGACTTGGGACCCGACAAAGGCAGTGTTAAAGCAAACTAAATCGACCGTCAATTTAAAATTGAACAATAAAAAATTAATTAACTTCAACCATAAAATTGAACTTAATTAATAAACACAACAAGCTTAATTTGAATTCTTAATCTAATCAAATTAACATTAATCAAATTGAACATAATAAGAAAATTGGAAAGAATTAATCAAAACATATAGACCATTAAGTTATACCTCTTGAAGTGAATGTTCATCTTTGGTGAAAATCTCACCTTATTAGGATTATGGTTTTAGTGGATTAAGTCTTGCCCAAAGCAAGACTTATTCTTCTTTTCACTCTTTAATACATAAATCTAACTTTAACATAAAAATGGACTAAAATTAGAAATAAAAATTCAAAATCAAACTAAATCACTTAAAGTGAAACAACTTTATGGTATATTAAATAAATCTTAAATTCAAATAAAAGCTTAAACTTAAAGAAGCCTAGTATATATGTGTCACACTAGCTCTCTTCTCACACACTAAAATACTAGGTCATCAACCCTAAAATTATGTGATGTGATACTTTTTATTATTTTGTGGTGTACTATTTTAGTCTAAATGCCTAGGATTGTTTGTCTGCTAGATTTAGATGTCATGATGTCAATTTAGATTAACATTATTTTCTATAGGGGTTGTGCTTAAAGGGATCACTGTAATAAATAAAAATAATAAATGTTTTATGCTTGCAGGTGCTTTGCTAAAGTTCCTAAGCATAGCCCAGCATGACAGATGAGCTTTGTAACCATTAGTGTTACGCTCGTGTATTTGATATATAATTGTTAGTGTGTTGTTTGTCTTTCTTAACATTTATTTTACATAAATTGAGTTTTTTAAAAAATTTAAAATGTAATTTGAATCTAAAATTTGGTTAGGATCTATTGGATTTAGAATTATCAGGAGTTGACTATACTTGTTTGGTGGTGCTCCTATGGAGCTTAAGGAGATCCCAAAAGAAAGTTACAATCCTAAAGTCAAATTAAGACCTCATAGATCAAACTTGTAGTTCTAGGTTGGGCTATATAACATAGAGCTTGGTTGCCCACTTTTTTTTCTTATGTGGTTTATAGTGGTACTTGGCTACACCGACATATTTATTTAATTAACTTTTTATGTGATTTATTTTGGGGTGTGCAATAGAACTGCATGTTTTTTATATCTTTCTTTCTTATTTGATGTGTTGTGATTAAGCTTAGATTCGTATTAAGTTCTTAGGATAAAATTAATTTTTATACCAAATTTAATTAAGTAACACAAACATAAAAATAAATAACTCATAACATCGCTACTTAAAGCCTAAGAAATAAATATTAAAAGCAACTAAAAATTCCTGTAATTGTGAACCATGATTGCATATATCTTCTCAATTTCTTGAATTAGGTCATCCTCCCATCACACATAAGAAGAAATATGACGTGTGAGGATGCCCACCGTTCCTAAAAAAAGTTTATCTTCTCTTTTGATTTAGCCCATGACTCATTTCAAATAGCATCTCCTTGTAGGCATGATTTGCATACCCAAAGCATTTAAATTATGAGTCTAAAATATTTTTAAAAAATTTTGCATTAATTAAATGCATAACATATCAATCATAATTTTAGTGTGAGTTTTGGCTCTTAGCTTCCTTTCCTAAATACAATAGACAAACTCATGAATTTAAAATCAATAGGAGGGGTTAGATGGCAAATCCTTCCAAGCAAGATATAAGTCTAGCAGAGTCGGAATAGATTTATATTCTCAAGTGAGAAAAAAAATCAATAATTCTTAAACTATAGTGATTAGACTAAATCAAACTTTTGACTTATATTAGAAGCATTGTTTAGACTTAGGATTTGAAGCATTCTATTTATTCTTTGCTACAAGAATAAGTCTTCACCTCCTAGACATTTTTGCACTCTTATGCTATCAAAATTTAAGTCCTAACTTTCTAATAAAATATTAAACTTGAAATATAAATAATTTTTTTTTATTTTCATTGCTATAAGGCTCAATAGTAGGATTGAATGAAATGTGTACTGGGATTCCCAGTGTCTAAAGTAATTCCTACTTACTCTTATTTGGACTCTAAAAAGAACTATTTTCTTTTAGATCAATCATACTTGATTTTCTAAATTAGCCATCCTTAAAATAAATTTTGAAATTCAAAGAGATAAATGTTAGTTTCTTTAGTTGAGAGTCTTTTTAAGAGAAATTTTCTTTCTTTTGAGATGTAATTAACTGGTGCTTGCCCTTATAGGGAACTATGAACCCTACACTAAAAAATTCATGTTTTATCTCTTCATATAGTTCAAAGAAAATATCTTCGATACATTGTAGACTCATCAGCCTTATGAATCTTTATTATGTAGTTGAATCCATTATAATGTGATATTTTTCATCTCTTAAAATGGTATATAATCCTTTAATGATGTATTTGATTGCTTAAATAAGAATCCTCAAGATGTGTATGGCGATCTAAATAAAAACTCCACATTGTGCAAATTCATATTTGTAGTGGAGGAGTATCTCCGAGGGCAAATTCTTGCCAACATAAAATCACCTATTTTATACTTTTTAGTAGACCTATTTTGATGTACTTTAGTTGCATATTTTGTAATGCTCTTCCCTATTTATTCCCCTATCTTAGCATGAAGGCATTGAAAATCTTTAATAAATGAGAATGTAGTATCAAAGAATATATGGATGGAAGATCAACAATATCTATTGGCCATTTAAGAGTGTTATCATAAACTATCACGAATGATATTTTCTTGGTGGTTCTAGAGATAACAAAATTTTAAGAAAACTTGGATGTAGATAGATGTAAATCCTAATTACTTAGGATTTTTTCCTACCAAACATCTAATAAGGTCTCCAATAGTCATATTCACTACTTCAAATTGTCAATGAATTTATGGGTGAATAGTAAAAGAGAGTTTCAATTTAGATCCAAGTAGTTTTCATAAAGTTATCCTAAAATAGAATACAAACTTCACATCTTTATCATATACAATGGTAGAAGATAGGCCATGTAATCTAACAATTGCTTAGAAATATGAGATGCATCATTTGTTTTACTGCAATGTATGAAGTGAGTCATTTTAGAAAATATATCTACTACCACAAAATTGTTATCATGGCTCCCACCCGTCTTAAGAAAACCCAATCCATGGATAAATCCTCCCATGACTTATGAGGGACTAGAAAAGATACATATGCTCCTAACTTTTGTTTAATGGCTTTGGCTTGTGTACGAGTCATGCATTTGACCATTAATCTTTGAACATCCCTCCTTAAAGAAGGCCACTAAAAATGATTTCCATTAAATTAATTAATATATGTCTTAGGATAGCTTTGAGATGTTTATGTTTAGATGGTTTTGTGATGCCTGTAAAACATTACATAAGAGTAGACTAACATTATGATATGGCACAAGATGCAATTCAAATAAGCAAAGGGATCAACCATAAAACCTCAATCCAAGAAGAATGAAGTGATCAAAGATTTATCATTTTATGTGTCATTTATCTATCTAAAAAATGTTATACAATATTGTGTTTTTGTAATATTATTTGTAGAATATTTGTAATTTTGAAAAAAGTGAATTCCAAATTTTAAGTGTTTGAATTTCTAAAATCTATAATTTTAAATTTAATTTTCACATATATAAGAGGAGTATTATGTATATTCATAAAAAATAATTAAATTTTAATTTAAATTATTAATTAATCAGTTTTCACATAAGGGTGGTTAGTTATCAATTTTATATGTTTGAGATCTCATTGTATATTGCTAATCATTTTTATCATCGACATTAATCATATTCCACATTGGCACTTTCATTATTACAATAAATAATGGAATTTAAATATGAAAACTTCATCAAGCACACATGAATTATTTTGCATAAAAAATTAGGCATTTGAAAAAGGGCAAAATTTTAAAATAAGTATGGTTTAAAACATAATTAGTAATTTAAGTATTATTAAAAAAATTTAGAAATAGGTATATCGCTCACTAAGTGGGCGACTAACTTGCCATGTCAACTCTAACGTAGCTGATTAATTGCGGTAGAGTTACGAATGGTAGACTACCAGAATATTTGAGCCTATAAAGAATCAAGCGACCAAATTAAGGTTTAAGCCCAAGAATGGACTAATTAGCTTGCGATAATTTTTTATTTCAATTGAGTTACACCAAGTCATTAAGCATATTCAAATCGAAGGTGAATTAATATTTATAAGTCATTAAGGATATGTACGATAGTTATTACATCAAGGATCTACTTTTCCTTATTTTTTTTGCTTTAGATATGGATGTTCTTACTTGGCATTTATAGAAGACTATTAAGGATCGACAATTTTTTTCCAATCGTTGATGTAAATGACTTGAATATTAAGATCGACATTCAAGTCATTTACATCAAGGATCATCAATTTTTTACCTTGGTGTATGCTTTTTGCTAATGTAATTCTTCTTGTTGATAAGACTATTGAGTGAATCCAAGAGAAGCTTGAATTATAGAGGTCAACCTTAGAGTTTAAAGGTTTTCATTTAAGTAGATCTAAAACTAAATATATAGATTGTAATTTAAGTTGTACAAGTTATAGTATTAGTGTTATGATATTAGGTAAACAAGTCATTAAAAAGAGCAAGTGATTCAGATATTTAGGCTCTACTGTTCAAAATGATGGTGAAATAGATAGTAAAAGAGAAATGAAAAATTTAGTTGTATCCAAACACATAGAAGATTACCAAAATAATACAATACAATAAAATTTCAAGATATATACAAAGAAATAGATCGTCTACTATTGCACAATCCAAAATGAAAAATAAAACATACATGAACTAATGTAGTACATACGCATAGCCACACTATCCTAAACAGTTAACGTCTACGTCAGAGCGTGGAATCGCATTCACCCTAGTGTACTAATCGGTGGACGATCATACAATATGATCCAATGCAAGATCTTCGTAAGTCACGAGGATAATCTAGACGAAAGAAAGGCGGTTGTGACTCATACATAGGCTGATATATAGAAGGACCTGATCAACATATGTAGATAGTCCAACGCTCCAATCATGATGTGGGACATCCTCTATAAGCTCCGATCCATTATGAGGGTCACCGATATGTACCCGCAACCTCAAGTCTCTACATAACACCTCATACTTATCTACAACTCCCTATAACTCGTGCTCATTTGTACGACCGAAGTACGGCTGAAAGATATTCTGAGTCGTCAAGATGTGCTCTGACTACATGAAAAAATAGCATGTGAAATTAACCTCAACTAGGTATATAACATATTGAATTTAATAGAATATTTATGTTAATGGTTACATATCTATGTTCTATAGGTGCTCTGAAATAGTAAGTGGTTAAAGGATCTATCGGGCTTAGAGAAGCTCAAGATAACTGACATATAGACATTAGTTGTCGTTATCATGTTCGTCCAAGCCCTCGACTATGTAATTCCTCCGCCTCTCCAAGCGACAATGTGCACCTGGTGATAATCAACTCAATCTACATCTACTTTACCTCGATCATCGACCCTTTTTAAAGTAGGGTCAACTAGTGTCACATTAACTCTAAGTATGAGTCCAAACTGTCGTAACACTCGATCAGGTAAGTGTCACTCCACCCTCTTCCAACTGATTAGCGGGACTCGTGTCAACCACATATCGGAGCCTGTTGAGCATGCACGTGACAAGCGTTGCGTGATCTGCTCAATATATAGCTCCCAAATCACCTGCACATATTAAAAATTATATTAAATTAGTATACACATTATAGAAATTAGAATTAAAGAGTACTCTACAAGTCTTACATGTATGCAGCAAACCATCCAGCTCATTTCTATATAATATCACGTTCGTCATTGGCATATGGTGAACATATCATTTGTTTCACGTATGCACACAACACATTATAAACAAACAAATAAGTAAAAAATTGATATTGCAAAAATTAAAATATACCTCAATCCAATGTTGAGACCATCGAGATCACTTGAAAATGGCACATACAGGATCGACCTCCCCACATGAAGATGCTCCAAGATCATATTTGCAGAAGATGTAAACAGCCAACCATATTGGCCCTATTGAGCCTAGTAGACTCATACAACTCCCTGTACACGTGCGCCAGAACTGCTCCTCCTATAGAGAATGTACTAAATGAATCTAGGTCCTCAAGTAGTAGAAGATACTCATGAACATCCTCGACATGTCCATGAGAAGCACCCAATAAGTGAATATAGGTACGCAGGTGCAGTTCTCAATGCTCATATATGCATACCTAATTCTCTTTAGAAAGATCACCTGCCACCTCCTGGCATGCACATTACTGCATTGACCCATCCTCAAGATCGATGTGATGTAATCGACGTCATGATACACCACATCTCGACAGAGATGTCACCCAATAACTCATCGATAGCTTTGGCTCACACCTCTTCCCCTCACCAAGCACAATTGGGTCAATAATAGGCGGTCCATCAAAACCCAAGATCATCGCCATATCCTGAAGCATCATTATCATCACATCAACGATAAGGTGAAAGGTATTGATTTGTGGATACCATCTCTCAATCAGGGCAGTAAGTAGATGATGATCCAAGTGAATGAAATGTAACTTGACTAGCACACTATAGGCCTATTGCTTCCAGGCTACTGATGAATCTCCTACAAGTGATGGGCCACTCTTTCAGCATAAGCAAGTGAGAAGCAGCCTCTAGAATAGTGTTCTATAATAAAAAAAAGGATCAACCATTAGTCAAACCAGTACTCATGTGCATGTGTAATATAGAAACTGAAATTAAATAACACTTACAATATCATGGTGGGTGGCTCTATGCCGACCATGTAGGGAGGCTATGCTAGGGTGGACCTCTGTAGGAGGTTGCTCCAACTATGGGGTGTCCTCCAGCATGGATGCCTATGTCCATGTGGGGTGCTCTACCATCATCATACCGAAAAAAATTTATGTAGTAATCAATGTCAGTCAATTATAAATTTTAAATGAAAAACTGTAGCGTAAAGTAAGCCAAAAAAAGAGTACTGCAACCTACATAAAAATTCTAACAAGGAGCATAGAACATATAAACGGGTTGCTATTGTAACTACAACATGCATTCTACTACATATGGTGTTTGACCTGATGGCCAACGCCTTCCATGTGACCATGTGTCTCAAGCACGCTCTATTTTCATCCATCAGACAATCTAATGAGATCTACCGAATTCTATGAAAATTGGGTGAATTTATTAAACCTTCGACTATAAGTTGGCCAATGAACGGCCAAGCAAAGTGTGGAACTCGCCATATGAGCTTATACATACAAAGTGTAATACCATAACACACACGTCAGGTGATTTAATCTTCTGAACCTCAGCGCAATAATAGCATGCGATCATGGCCAATGATATATGAATGTTTTATTGCAACTGCAGCTACACTAACCATTATCTAATAAATAAACTCTAAATGATCAGCTTGACCTATCAAACATCGATCTCCCGGCTTGATGTTCACGACTGAAATGTCCGCTTCCCTTCGACGCAGAATATGGTTGATACCTTTGGGGTGAATATAGATAAATTGGTCTCATGTTACTGAGTTACAGTGACAAGTCTTTTCATGAACAGTACAACTAAATTATAATAAATAACAGTGATTAGCGCTTGAATTGACAAACCACATGCGCGTTTAAGAACATCATTGAAACATTTAGATGTATTGGTCGTCATTATACCATAACGCATTCTATCATCATGCACTAGTAACCATTTAACTAGGTCTCATTCCACAAGCCATTTGTGAGCTTTTTCTTTCACAATTTTTATATCTGTCATATATCGATTAAACTCACGAATGTCATTAGTGTTTCCTGCTATATATATTTTCTAAAAAGAAATTCAACATCACCAATTCCCAATCTACGATCACCTTTTAAAATTCGCGATGACGCAAACATGTCGTGGAGCGCCCATGGAAAAATATCTTTGCATCCAAGTAACAAGACATCATGCTTATCAGATATTATGCACAAATCACGTCTAGCTGACACCATAGGCAACATATCATGTAAACGCATTAAGAACCACAGCTAAGAATCAGTCGACTCAGACTCAACGACCGCAAAGACAAGAAGAAACAAACCATTATTTTCATCTATTCCAACAGCAATAAGTAATGTACAACGGTACTTGTCTAATAAAAATGTACCATCTAAATTGAGGACAAGATGACAACTGCCCCAGCCCAAAATGGAAGGACCAAATGCCCAGAAAAGTCTCTAAAATCGTTGTGTATTGGTAGACTGAATTTTGTAGACTATACCAGGTAAAGTAATACAAACTGCTTCCATGAAAAGGCTGAGAGTCCTATAAGACTCTTTCTAACTACCAAAATTTGCTTTTATTGCCTTACGCCTAACATCCCAGACCTTCATGTAGAAAACTTTTAAATTAAACTTTGATTCCATTCTACATATAATCTCCCTAAGTTTCAGATCAATTTGATGTCTGATTATATGTATAATGAAATAAGCTATGAATTTGAAACTGCACTGCCGATGACCACCAGTGCTCACTATATCGATACATCTGTGGTGATCCTCAATTCTGGAGATTCTCAAGGCACCATAGCACCGCCGCTATTACAATGCAGACGTCAATTACATGCTATGTTAGGACTATCGTGATATACACATATCACAGTATAATTCTTCTAGTTTGAGAATTACTTGGAATTGAATATTATTAACTATACACTATCCAATAACAGCAAACTGAAAGCTCTTTTACTTGTAAAACATATTCCTTCTACAAGATTACCTGAGATTTCAACATCATATATTAAGACATTTTCATCAAATGGGCCGTCAAAGTAAATATCATTGTTCCACTCTCTCGTGGTTTGACACATCCGTACATATTCGTTAGTAAACAATATTTGACTATCACTATTAATATTCAAGAATGAATGATTTTTTAAGAGATCCTGACTGGCTACATTCTCAACCATAGTAGCTTCTAACTCAAGTGAACAATCATCATCACTGATATCCTACAAAGAGTCGCTACTTGAGCCACTGCCCATGGTCTCATACACATCATCGCCTGTAGCACTTTGAGGCACATATGGTTCCTCTAATCAATAAATAACATCATCATTGTCACAACACTCATAAGTACAACGACACACATTGTTATTAAATATTAATAGTATAAGTAGGGAAAGATAAAGAAAGTATTACCTGGAAATTAATTCGTCAAAACTGCTCTGTGTCGCCACAAGAGCAGTTGCGATGAAATCTTGTATATGCGCCTTTGGTATATCTGCTGACCTTAACACCAGATCAACTGATGTGGATGCAACATTAGCATCCTCAACTTCCACATACAACACTAATATATGACGAAAAGCTTCATTCAGTGTAACGTCGCAAACTTCATCATCAAAAATAACAGACGCTTATAAACTGCTACCCACGGATAACACATGTAAGACCGATGTGACGCCTAAATCAATGTGCAAGGATCGCTAATTCTTTATTTCAATTCCATAAGGTGTTAACCTTAACAGACGACACCGCCACATAACTTGGAATAAACGCCATCGACACTTAGTTCACCTCCATAGAATAATCAACTAAACAAACTCTCTACTCATTCCTTAAATAATCGAAAAATAACCAATCATATCGATTCCCTAAATTTAGAAAAATATGGCCCAAATTTATTTATAGATGCACTACATAAATCAAATGATATTTAACTCAATCGACACGTTATACGAACGCATCCATCTAAAGTGACTTGCTCTAAAGGCCACTGGTTCTAATCTTATAGGCCAATTGTAACAACTCAAATCCTACTCATATCATCCCTAAATATTTTAGAATCATTTTAATAATATACCCGACATATATTAAATGTTAAAGACTATATTATCACTCAAAATTACAAATCAAATCCCTGAACCACAACTCTTAAGCCATAAACTGAAATCCTAGTACACAACTCTAAGCCCATAAGCTCTAGTACACACAATCTAATTAATTATAAATGAGAAAAATTAGAAATTTACCATGTGTTTATGAAGAACGACATCAATGTGCGCTAAAAACTACAGAATCCATCACAGGAAACTTCCCTGAAAGGAACGGAGGCGCCAGAATCATTGTTGGAAGCTAATATTGGGTTCCGAGGGTTGTTAGATGGAGAGGAAAGCCGTCAACGCAAATGGACGGACTGTCGGCAAAAAACGTCCGATCCGACAAAGAAGGCGGAGTAATGACAGCAATTGGAGGAAGGCCGGCAACTACCGAAAATGTCGGAGAGGAAGGTGCTCATGCTCAGAAGGGAGGAATGGGATCGACGGCTCGCGTGGATACTTCGAATGGCGTAACGGAGCTCGGATCGACAGAATAGATCGACTCATGAATAGAACCGATTGGTCGATCGACCCAATTTTTGTGCCCTCAGCCACTTAGCAGGACACCATCCACATCGATTTTGACGTGACACACTAATCGCCCAATTCATGAACAACTATACCCATACCTAAATTTTTTTTAACGATACTTAATTTATTAATTACATTTTAAAATATACTTAAATTAAAAAATTATGTTTTTGAAAAACACATGTACCAAAATTAAAACTTGTTCCTGAAAACAAATAAAAAACTCAAGAGTATTTTAGAATCATCTTTACCTTTTATTTTTTTTGTATATTTATATTTTAATTCAAAATAAAATATATTTGATGATGATAATTATTTTTAAAAATAGCATAAAAATAAAAAATTATAAAATAAAATTGATTCCAAATAGGCCCTTAATATTGGAATAATCTTCAATAAATGGAAGAAACATATTCCCACATTTATCCATATCGCAATGCGTAAAAAAAAAAAAAAAAATCAAAGACATATATGATGAGGCAAGTATATAAAAAGTCCTTGTAAATTCAATCCACACTGTAAGGGAAAACAATTGATAAAGGACATCAAACAGGAAACTGAAAGTATATTAATTAAATAAATCATACAAACTAAGTATATCACATCAACAAAGATACTGTTAGAAATGGTAGAGCGGAACATATTCTTCAAAGCAAAGATTTACTTTTTGCAAAAGCTTTGCAGGTTTTGCGCGATAGGTCCATTTTTAAACCACGTAAAATTTCAAATGTTAAAGGGAATTTGCGAATAGAAATAACAACAAAACACAAGTTATAAACTACAAAGATTGCAAAAAGATTTAAGGCACAACATTGCAGCTCATTCTTAATCTTAGAAAAATCACTACGTGCAGAGTCTGAATGTAGCTTCTATATCCGGATTCTAATAACATAATATTATAAAATAATCAATATACAACTGCATCGTATTACTATATATTAATATGTATATAAATGTTGTGTATTATCATATAATTAATATTATATTAATACACAATAATATATAATACTTTACAGCTAATATACAACAACTATATATTAACTGAGCATCACACGATACTATATTATTAGAGTCTGAATGTAGAGCTACATCCAAACTCCACATGTAATAATATCTCTTAATCCTAACCAGATCCATTTGTTAAATTCTATGCTTTTTGAGTAAATTATTATGATAGCCTTGTGATTTGCATATATGATATAAGTGAAGATAGTTATGTTAATTTAAAGATGAGCCCTTATGCGTTCCATGCCTCAACCAATCGATTGAGGCCTTGTTTCGTTTTTTGAGAACCTAGATTTGAATCTTATGAAATACATGGATATGAGTTTGCCATAAAAATGACTCAAATGATCCAAAAAAAATTATTATTATTATTATTATAATAATAAATGAGCCCTCAGTAATCATGACCTTGCTTTGTCTCTCATATTTTTCATCTGATTCTACTCAAATTTAAAATAAACATAATAAAAAATGATTGAATTAAAACTGAAAAATAAAATCTTAAACAATCAAAAATTACTAGAATAATCCATGTCTTGTACTACATTAACACACATGAGAAAGTCCTCTCCTAAAGTGTCATGTCAAAGCCTTTTCTTGGAAGTTTGATCGCAGTGGAATTGGTTCAAAGACATCTCTTCTATCACCATCATATACAAATTAAACATGAAAAGTAAAACATAGTTTGTGGATTCGAATGTTTCCAAGAATTATATATAGTTGCAAGAACAGCATCATAGAAACGAATCCCAATTACATGGCAGTGCTAATGATGGTTAGGAGTGTAAATGAACTAAACATGATTGAGCTGAGCTCCTATTTGTGTTCAGCTCGTTTACAGTAACCTGTGTTTGTATTTGGCTCGTGTTCAAATTTGGATTTTGAAAAGTCTGTTCGAAATTAGCTCGATATTGCTTGCATTTGAATAGACCAAAAAAACTTAAAAAATGTGGAGGCTATAAGATTCAAATTTGTGACTTGTTTTTGTATGAGAAAAGCTCCAATCATCAAGGCAATGCAATTGTGAATATATATATATATATATATATATATATATATATATATATATATATATATATATATATATATAATTTTTTATTTCGAAAACGAAGCAACACAATCAACGAATATTTTTACGTCAACTCATTAATAAATCAAACTTAAAATATTTATTTGTGTTCTGCTCACTTGCTTAACGAACAATTCGAACAATAGCTATTTAACAAACCAAACATGAGCTGTTCGCAAATAAAAAACTTTTTTGACATCCCTAGCAATGGTGGCACAAAAACAACCTATAGTTTTGGTGAACAAACAGCAACATGCTTGGAGCATATGGAATAACTCGAACCATTTGAAGAAGAATTTTTTTTGGAAAAGTATGGATCAACCTATTTCTTCCTCTCAAATAATATAATGGAATTTATCTTATTCTCAACATTAAGTTCAGGTACAAACTCAAATTAGCTTAGGAATAGTCCAAGACACAACCTCAATATTTGGTTTAGCAAGAGGCCTGATTGTTGACAATTGATCATCCTCATCAAGTTTATATGCAGAACATAAAGCATCATAAGAGTAAACTTCACAAACCAACTTAACATAAGATCAAAATTTTGAATTGGTAAAGATGGCACAGATGCCAAAGTTCTAAATTCTACAAAAGTTTCAAACATTTAATGTTTGAAAAACTTGTGTATGATAAGATCTATCATCATGATAATAATATTTTGGATGTGGACTGAATGATCATATGTATAATTACCATAACATATATATTAATAACAATATTTATATTTTTCATAAGACAAATAATCATTATATGATTATTGATGACAATCAAACGTAACAGCATTGGTATCACATAAAGATGATTTTGATACATATAAAACCAATGAAAGTAATCATGGCTGCAAAACGACTTATTGTGATCACAAGACTCATTTTAAAATAACTTAATGTAGCATCTTAAGATGAAGAACTATAATCAAATGTGCCACCATAAGGGCTATGTGCATGACAATTATTAGATCCCTTACATTTCTTACTTTTGAGAAATAATTCTATCATTCATTAACAAATAATGTTCCCAATACATCTTGGTGTAATACGTGAATTTTTTATACCTATTATCATATTTATGAGGAGCAAACCTATCGTTCCAACCTAAAAGTTTATCCATATTAATGTTCTAAACTTAAATTCTTATCATATTGATGAAATAGGTCAATAAATTGGTATTGTTGATTACAAAATTGGAGAATTTTGAATCACCAAAAGCAAGTCTATATACTTGTGCTGTATATGCTGGTCATAATTAATGCATCTTGCCAGATCAATCATAAAAATTCCATAGTTTAATTAAAATAAAATTAAAATTAAAATTAAATACAATAAAAACTGAATTAAATTCCAAGAAATAATAAATAATAGTAGAATAATTCAGAATAACATTAATATAAGCTAGTATTGCATCACATGACCTCCACATCATGTAATCAGATCTTCACAGTATCTCTTTATAAGATGGAGAAGATGAGAAATCTAAAAAGGGGAGAAGAATTGAAAACCAAATCTCACTCACCTGAGCCATCCACTAATTTCCATTGTCGCATGAAATTGGGAAAGTGATCAAGCCATTCTTCACATTGTCTAATTCTCTTGATCTATCACAGTGCAAGCCGTAGAAGCCAGCAGCCTGCTGACAATTAATTCATATGCTTGTTCATTGTTATTGGCATCCATGCTAAGCCAGTACTGAAGTCTTTCTAATCGGAAAGCTGCAAATTGACAGAAGGAGAATAGCAAGAAACTTACAGGATAATCGAACAAGAAAAGAAGGTAAATTAACAGCTGTAATTTTTTAAAACTAAAATCATTATTCTCAATAAGATCTAACATAATAATTAAGATCCATGGAAAAGGAAAAAAAACAATTGCTTTAAGATCTTGTCATGTAAAAAACGTATCAAATGTGCAGCCCACTTATTCTGAACAACAAAATTTTGTAAAACTTACAAGACGATACATTTTTGTCTTAAGAAACTAATGTCTTTGAGTGCTCTATAATATAAAATTTTATCTTGTAACTTTCACATACTTCTTTAAAAAATTATTGAATAAATGTTTGCCACTCCTAAATATTTTTATACGAAGAACTCTCGATGCAATTTTTTTTAATTGAAAAATGACACTTACAAGAAGGAGAAGCTACAAATAATCTTCTCCAGAAGGTACATTATTTTTTACATTATCATCCACTAAGCTTCCTGGTGATTGCTGCTGCTGCTCCTGCTGTAAGTTGTGCATCACATGGTGCTGCAAGCCATTAATTCCACCATCACTTCCTCCAGCACCAGAGCTCGCAGTGGGGGTAAGAAACTGGCAGACAAGACGGACAAGGATGCTGAGCATCTGCATCTGAGCCTGGCATGCTTCGGCATGCATCTGCATCACCTGCTTCTCATGCTCCATCTGCATCCCCAGTATCTTCTCCCTCCACTCCATCTCTTCCTCTTGTCTCATCTCCTCCCTCCGTCTCCAACGCTGCTTACGCGCCTCCTCTTCCTCTGCTGCAACCATCGCTGCCAATGCCTCCATTTCCCTCCGACGCTGACACTCCCTGTCGCAGCCCTCCCTCTCTCTCCGAATTTCCTCTCTACCCACCAGCACCTCCCCAAGTTCCGCCACCATCTTACCCAAATTTTCTACTTTCCCATCATCGGAGGCAGCTGAGGCGTAGGCTGATGCGGGGGAGGATGAAGAGGGGGAGGGATGGAGGTCTATGTCGCCGAAGACAGCCTTGTAGCGGAGGAAGTTGGGCCAGAGGTGGAGAGCATGATTCCAATCAGGACCTTCGGCGGCGGAGGAAGAGGGTAGCTTGAGCTTGACGCCGAGGTATTGATGGCGCATGTTCTGGATCTTGATGGAGACGTCCCGCCATGTCCACCGGAAGGGGAAGGCAGTGGCGTCCCGGAAATGGTGAAGTGAGTTGACACGATCGGCAATTGGTTGGAATTTCTTCTCTCGTGTCCGCAACTGCGAGATTCCACCGCAGGTGGAGACAAGTTCCGAGTAGGCGCTGATTAAGGTTTCCTCCTCCGCCTCCGTCCATTTCTTGCGCTTCATCTTCACAATTATCACGGTCTAGGTAAGAGGTAGGGCGTGGAAGCGGTGGAAGAAAGGTCGAGGCGGAGCTTATTCGCAGATGTTGCCTCCCGATTGCAGCAGAGCGAAAGGGCAACGAGTCGTAGAAAGGCAGAATAGAGCTGGTGCTTTCCTGGTTTTAATTTACAAGCGTTTACTCTGGCTGACTTTTAAGATAAGAATCACTTAATTTGAGTCTTAAGCTAATTTAAATTAAATATCAATAAAACAAGAAGTATTAGAGATTTTTTATATGATATTAAAAATTTAAATATTATTTATTTAAATATTAAAATTTATATGTTGAATGTATAAATATGTAATAATTGTATATAAATCCATCGTTGAATTAGTGAATAAGATTTTTAAAATTGGATGAAATAACAACAACAACAACAATATTAGCAATAACAATAAGCTTTTAACACATTGTGGGTTGGCTATATGAATCATTCTTCTAATGTGTCATATTAAGTGTCAAATTCTCATCTAATTCTAATAAATTAAGGCTATTTTTTATACATGATAACCAAGTCTTTTTAGGTCTACTTTTAACTTTATTACATCTACTCTCCTAATTGGTTCATTGGACAGTCAATGATTTATGTGACCAAACTATCTAAGGTGACTCTCTCTAATCTTATTTGCCACTAGAGCTACTCCAACATTTTCACGAATATATCAATTTTGTAATTTTATCTCTAAGAGTAAAGCCACTCATTCACTTGAGCATCCTCATCTCTGCAACACTTAACTTAATTATATACTTCTCTTTTACTATCCAACATTCTACACCAAAAATCATTGATGATCTTGCCACCATCTTATAAAATATTCCCTTAAGTTTAAGTGGTACTTTTCTACCACACAACAAGCTAGATGCATTCCTCCACTTAAAGCATTCAACTTAAATTCTACAAATAACATCCACATCTATTTCACCATCATTTTGAATAATAGACGAGATATATGAAACATTCACTCTTTTTAATGACTTGATTACCCAATGTCATAACACCACCAATAAAATTTTGTAACTAAAATTATACTTCATATATTCAATTTTAGATCTACTCAAATGAAAACCTTTAGACTCTAAGGTTGACCTCCATAATTCAAGTTTCTCTTAGTCTCTCTCTCTAGTCTTATCAACAAGAAGAATGTCATCAACAAAAAGCATACACCAAGGTACATCCACTTATAAATGCCTAGTAAGAACATCCATAGCTAAAGCAAACAAATATTTGCTTAAAGTTGATCTTTGATGTAATCCAATTGAAATAGAAAAATATTTCGTCAATCCTCATTGTGTTTGGACACAAGTAAGAGTTCTAATATACATATCCTTAATGACTTGAATATAACTAATATTAACTCATTTCTTTTCTAGAACTCTCCAAAGCACTTCTCTTGAAAATTTATCATATGCTTACTCTAAATCAACACATATCATATGTAGATCATCCTTACTTTCTCTGTATTTTTTTCATCAAACCTCTCAACAAATGTATATCATCTATAGTAGATTTATCTGACACGAAACCAAACTGATTTTGAGAAATATTTGCATCACATTGTATATGCTCAATTACTCTCTCCCATAATTTTAATGTATAGTACATTGACTTAATTTCTTTATAATTTGTACACTCTTGAACATCACCTTTATTCTTAAATATAGAAACCAATAAACTCTTTCTCCACTTGTGGTGTTTTAATTTGGAGCTGTAGGAACACCACATAGATCTTAGGGGTACTTATTGAAATGATCAGGTGTTGCATTAAGATATGATTTACCATCTCGAAAGATGAAAATATCACCCTATAATGGACCTAATCACCTAACAAGGACTCTTAAGGTTGATGGGTCTACGTATATACTAGAAATCTTTCTCCTATTTTATATGAAGAAGTAAAGCAGGGTTTATTTTAGGTCAGGTTCTTTAATTCCCTATAGAAGTAAGCTTTCATAGTTAATTTGATCTTAGAAAATAGCAATTTCTTAAGAACACTCTCGATTAAAATAGTCAATAAGTATCTCCAAGGATTTTAAAGCTAGACTATCAAAGGATTAAGTATTCATGGAAATCAAAGGGTAAAGTTCAAATAGAAAAGACCTATTTATAGATTCCAAAAGAGAATAAGTAGGAAGCACCCATGTTACTAGGAATCCTACTGAGTGTTTCAGTCTACCCTATAGTGAGGCTTTGCATATTTGAATGAGAGAATTTACCTTTGTTTAAATTAGAATCTTATTAGAATGCTAGGACTTATAGTCCATCAATACAAGATTTTGGAAATGCCTGAGTGGTGATAACTTATACTTATAGCCCAAAGGAAACAAGTAGCCTCAGAACCTAAATCTAAGATGTTTTAGCATAAGCTAAAAGCATGACCTAAGTCTAATTGGAAAAATGGGACATAATGGTTTACCTCCATATGAGATGATAGACACAACCCAACTCTTATGGGCTTACAATCGCCTGGAGTGATCACCAGCTAACACCTCATATGTTTTAAAACCCTGTAAGCCGGTCTTATGTAGATGCAATATAGTTAGGTTGCGATTTAATTAGAAATGAAGCTAGAATCCTAAACTCACTATCTAAGAGATTAGATCATGATTGGTATGAAAATATGACTTAGATTAATGCAAAAAAATTTACAATCTTTTTACATCATTTGGACACATTCATTTTGGACTAAGGCTTGGGACAATTATGCCTATATGCATTATGAAATAGAGTTGTGGGATAAATCAATGAGAGGAGGTGCTCTCCACTACAAGGGATTGCCCTCAAAGGCTAAGCATATCCTTTATCATGCAAGAGTGGACACCATCTCTATTCATGAGTGACACAAAATGATATGCATGATGTGATAACATATAACATTCAGCAAAGGGATCACTAAATTTTTACTAATCTTGATTATGAACCTAGGCTTTAAGATGAAGTTGTGAGTTGTATTAAAATTTAGTTATGAGTAATTTAGTGATAATAGAAAATTTAATTTTATCTTAAAGAGCCTACCACATCCAGACCACACATCAAGTCATCACAGTTTAAGAAACCTATAAAAGCATGCTATTTCTATTGCATAATCTAAACACAACAAGGAACTCATTGTTATGGGGGTCTTCAAGCTTCATTTCTTCATTCTTCTTTTCTTCTTTCTTATTTTGTTCTTTCTTTTAGATGGTTATAAGGTGGATGCTTCAAAGGCTTCACATGATTCATAAGATGAGATCTTATGACCAATGTTCATTCTAATCCCCATAACAATCATTCTAAAATCATAATTGTAAAATTACATGAAAAGGAAAGTAAATCTAGCTAACACCTGTAAAATAGATATTAGCTAAACAAATCATACAAATTCCAAGCATGTATATTAGACTTATCATCCCACACATGGATGACTAAGTCCACCTAGCCTATTGGATTATGCTTAGGGGTATAAGAACCTGACCAGCAAAAACATTCATATCTTTATTTATTACAGTGCCCCTTAAGCACAATCTCATATAGAAGATAATGGTTAGACTAAGATCGCTCTACCATTCATTCTACGCATATACATCCTAACATCCAGACTAAGTCATATATAATAAAATAAAAGTAAGCATCAAACCATGCACTGCCTTAATTTAAAGCTAGAAGTGGTGACTTAGCCTAATGTGTGTGCTTTAGAGGTTTGTGTGGTATGCTTAGCTATGGCTTTAAGTTAGACTTTTCTAAGTATGAAGAATGTTCAACTTAGAAGAGGGTTTCATTTAAGTGATTTAATTATTTTAGGTTAATTTTATTTTATGTTTTTTTGGGTTTAAGTGAATCCTACAATTAATTACTAGGTCATAAAGAGAGGGAAAGAGAAGAGAACTTCTCTTTTCTTCCCTATTAAGTAATTTCTAAAGTGGATTCATATTTTAGTTTTATTTAGTGAATATTTTAATTAAGTATTTTAATTAATCTTAAGTTTAGATGAATTCTAAATAAACCTATTCAAAAGAAAGACATTTTAAATTTAAGTAAAATGAACTAAATTCACAAAATATACATCACTTCATTTCTTTCCCAACATGTATAACATGCATATGAATGAGTCCTAAGCATATCTAGACATACAAATGAGAATGTTTAACACACTTTATGATGCATGCTAAGTAATTCATTTAAGAAAAATTGAAAGTTTATGATGCATGATTTTCATTAAGTAACAAAGGGGTTTCTTATCCAAATTTCACATGCACATATGAATATATGAAAGACATAAGTGAGTATGATGCCATTGTTAACCAAATGTGTAAGGTAAAAGACCTATTTATGGATACTTAAAGCCTCGTAACCACAGAGTTGTCCAGACTAATATAACACTTTCCTTAAATACAAGCATGTGCACAAAAGAAATGAATGGAAAAGAAAGAATGCAAAAAATTGTGTTGGTTGATTTATTTTTTGTTTATGCAATTTATATGTGCAAGCATATGTATCCTTCTTAAGTGATATTATATGAATGAATAGGATATGGAATTAGGCAAGTGTTAGGTTCTTTTCAAATGAACCATACACTTTGTCAAATCCTATTCAAAATTATACTAAAAGAGAGGAGAAGGAAGACCTACACTAAGTACATCCTTATATTTTACTCACATGCAAACTTATAAGTAAGATATAAGTAACACACTTTCAGTTTTGATAATTGAATCATATATTTTAAAAATAATTTGAATTTAATATTGATAATAGCAACTCATATTTTTACTTTAGCCAACACATGCAATTTGACATAAAAGAAATATTTTCATTTTTAAATTTAATTTTTGAAAAGCATGAATGCAGGAAATCATATGACATACATATTTAACATATTGAGAAAGAACTAAAGCAATGAAAGCATGTAAACATATTCACTTTAATTGATTCCTAAAGACAATCATATGAAATAAGAAAGCTTAAACTAAATCAAAGTTTATTTAACATGATCTTTATTTGATCTTGAATTTGATTTGATTTTGAAAATATGAATTTAGTTTGTTGTTCCTAACCCATTTCCACATGTGTTTGATATTTTTGTTCAGTTTTTAGATGATTAAATTTATTTTATATTTTGATTAGGTTAAGGTATGACTTAAACATGTTAATTATCCCATACCTACACCACCTCAACATAGTTAATCAAATAATTATGAGCAAATGAGATGACATAAAGCCTCACAAGGAATTTAAATTTGCAATGCACCTAGGAAAAAAGGGGTCTAATGCAATTTGGCTCATGATTAATGATTAATTAAGCTAAGGGGTTTAACTTAAGTAATTTCAAAACACCCCTCACACATATGAGTTGAGTTTTGATTTCCTTAATTGAACTTAGGCTCTTGAACACCTAAGCATCTACCCAGTAGGTTTATTAAGTTCTAGGAAGTTTTGAATTTTGAGAAATTAATTAAGAGGGTAATTAATGAATTAACCCTTAATTAAGAGATGATTAAGAAATAAAATGGGGGTTTAAGGAATAGCATAGGGAAATTCCCCAAAATTATTCCCTAAACCTCTTATTCACTTAAATAAACCTTAATCAACTTCAACAAAGGATTAAACCACTAATCAAACTCTTAATTATCCTTAATTTTAAGGGGTACTTAGAAATGAATTAGCAATTTCCCCAATTAAGCCACCAATAAATCCCAAGAAAATTAGAGGAGTGGAAGTCATCCCCCAAAATACACTCAAGAGATTTGAGATTAATCAGTGGATTAATTAGAGAGTAATTAGCAAATTAATATTTCTAATAAAACCCAAAATCAGAGAAAGTCACTATTCAAAATCCATTAAAACTAATTTTAGAATATTCTAGGTTGAATTATCTTTCAGTGGCAATTTATCTCATATTTTTCTGATTTTTCTTCAAAGAGATAAAAACTTTAGAAGTTTAGATAATTAATTAGAATTATTTAAACCTTAATTAATTCCCTAATGCTACGACATGACACCCATGTGGCTGACGTGACTGCACTTTACATGTGTCACTCCCTGAGCAGCCACTTAAACATCACATCATAGTGTCGTGGTGGCGGCATTATGCGATTTTTCCTCTACCGTCCGATCAAGGATCGGACAACTGAGATTAAAGCCACCATTCAGAGGGGATTAAATTAATTCTAAAACATGATTTAATCTCAGTCATCCATCCATAACGAGTGGATGGACGGCTAGAGATCATCCTTGTTCTTCCCTGTGGAGAAATGGAGACCGCCCACTTTCAAACGGAAGATTCAAGCTCGATTGAGCTCAGATTGGAATGAAACTCAATCCACACCATTTAAACCTAATGGCAAGAACATCTAATGATCAAAATTCCAAGGGATCAAAGTTTCTTTCACAAAGCTCCACACCACATTGAGTTTAATGGTCAAAAAATGGCATACCTCGCCGGAGGTGATCACCGGCCTTGGAGAAGCTTCGTCTGGTTGAGATGAATCTTTGGTGAAAGTTTTAGCTCTTGAGGTTGAGTGGATAGCTCTATGGACCAACCCCTCCTTCTAGTAAGCTTGGCTTTGATCTAGGTGAATCCTCCTCTACCTTTGGAGCTTGGGAAAGAGTATGGGTAAGCATGATTGGGTTGTCTGATGGAGTGTGCAAAGGGAATTTGGTTGAATTTGAGTGTAGTGAAAGTTGAGAAATCAATGGAGCTCCCCTATTTTCACTTAAGAAAAACTAAGAAATGGCCAATTCAATCTCTATCTCTTTCTAGAGAGCTTAGGATCACTTGCAATGGCTCCTATTACTCTCCCTTACTCAATCGACAATGAGGCAGTGAAGTTTGTTAGGTTGTTTAGGCTATTCTTGAGTTCATTTTAGGCTAGGGAGTGGATTAGTGGAGTGGCCATGTGCTTAAAACAAGTGGGAAGAGGTTTGCCATGTGCTCAGTTTGGCCATATGGTGGAGTTGAACTGACCCAAACCCATTGGTTTGGGTGCATCACCCTCCATAAGGTTTACTTCACCTATTAGGAGAGTATCAAGTAGGTATGAAGAGGAATTGACCAAATTCCCCATGGATTTGACCAAAATTTGATCTATGGCCTAGGGACAAAATGGTCATTTGGATAATTTTTGAATTTGTATATGTTGGGTATGTTGAGAAAATAGGTTTGGCCAAGTTTCATTGGATTTGGAGTTCATTTGGTATGGTTTGTCTCATGTTGACCCATTTAGGTCAAAATGGGTCAACTTGGGTCAAGTTGACCAATTGGTCAAATTGGGTCAAACTAAGTCAAGTTCATATGACCATTTGAAATATTTTGGTGGCTTTGTTTTGATTCAATTTGGTTTAGGTTTGAATTTGGTTCATATGACTTCATTTAGGTCAAATGGGTCAAGTTGACTCATTAGACCTATTTGAGCTAGGTCATGGGTAGGTTTAGGTTTGGTTAGTTATTTGAAGTGGATTGATATCTTTGTTTCTAATCAATTTTGGTTATGTTTGAATTTGGCTCGATATGACCCTTTAGGTCAAGTTGGGTTCAAGGTCAATTGGGCTAGGTTTGGTCTAGTAGGCCAATTGATGCTTTGGTCAAGTTTAACAAGTGATTTGGAATGAACTTGACCCATTGGTTTCAATCAATTTGGCTTAGATCTAGTTTTGACACATTTTGACTTTTTAGGTAAAGTTGGGTCAACTTGGGTTAAGTGGTCAATTGGGCTAGAAGCTGGTTGACTTGGTCAAGTTCAAACATTGGTCATGAATGAACTTAGATCAATGGTTTCAATCAATTTGACCTATGGTGGATTTTGGCTATGTTAGATTTTATTTTGGCTAAGTGTTGACTTGGTCAACCCTTAGGTTTGACTTAGTTTGACCCAATTTGGGTGATTGATCATCTCATGCTGATTGTTGATCATGATGAGAAGCATATGTGAGTTTGATTCAATCCAATTAAGTTAGGATTAGAATTTGGCTCATAAGGATACTTTACTTTGGGTCAAGTCAGCCTAAGTGTCAAATGGCTTGTTCAAAGCTTGATTTGAGTTTGATTGACTTGTATATGGATCTCTATGATTGAAATATAACCATTTGCAAGATTTGAAGTCAAATGGGTTTTGATTCATTTGACAATTTCAAGCTCAAAGGGTGAACATGAAATAGATTTTGCCTTGATTTTTTGAATTGAGTTTTGACTAAGTGATTGAAGTTTGTATTTATATTTGGATTCAAGATTGTAGGATTGATTGAATCATGAAGGAAAATCAAGAGTTTAGTTTGATTTGAAATTTATTTGACTAAGTTCAAGATTTTAACTTGAAAGGCTTAGGTTAGATTTTGAATGAATTTGAGTTTGATTTTTGGAATTGGTTTTGATTGTTTGAATTTATATTTCATTTATATATGTGAATATAAATGAAAATATAAATGGATTATGAGAAAATTTCATGAATTTGAAGTGATTTGATCATGATCTATGCTAAGTCCTTAAGAGGAAATTTAAAGGACTTGAGAAATTTTGGAGTTTGGAGCTTGAACTTTGAGTTTAGTTTGATTCATTTGAATTTATATTTCATTTATATATGTGAATAAAAATGAGAGTATAGATGAGTTATGAGAAAATCTCATGAATTTGAATTGATTTAGATTTGATTTTGGCTAAGTCCTTAAGAGAGGATTAAGGACTTAAGAATGATTTTGAATTAGGAATTTGAATTTTGGATTTAGTTTGAGTTCAATCATAGATTTCAATCATGTGTTTCAATCATGGATTTCATTCATGTGTTTCAATCATGTGGCATTGATTTGAGTTTGGAGAAAATCAAATAAGATTGATTGAGTTTGACTTTGAAGGAAGGTGGAGTGGTTCAAGCCAAGGCAAATTTTCCTAACAAAGGCATGACCTATTCCTATGGCTAACTCTCTAAGTCTCTGGGGTTAGTGAGTGTCCACCTAATCACTAGATGTGTCTTAAGACTAAGGAACTCTTAAAGTCTAAGAGAAGTCCTATGTCTAAGATGGAGGGGTTGAGAGCTCATTCTAAAAATGAGGTCAACAAAGGGCGTCCAATAGGTGTGGTGTGACTAACAAGGAACATCACACGTATTGGTGTTAACCGAAATGATCAAAAACACCCATCGATCACAAGCACTAATAGAAATATTCTATCCCTAACCTAATGTGTAGAATAAAATCCATAACTTAGTGCAATGTGACTTACTTATGTCAATGACATAAGAGAGGGAAGGAGAAATCCACTAGGAATAGAGTGTGAACCCTTCACTAGGGAAGCAGGCTCAAGTCATCCATAAGGGGATGGAGGTTTGATTTGATTTGAGTCTCACTGAGGAGAAATTTCCACTAGGGAAGAGGGTTGAATTTGTTTCTATTTTTAGATTTGAATTTTGAGATGGACCTTGTTGTTTGGATGGACCGCACCAGTAGGACGAGGCCTGACCTAACTCGATTTACCAATCCAAAGAGGTTCTAAACACATAATAGGACTAGCCAACCAAAGGGATGCCTTTGGTGCAGTGCTTGGGAAGAAAGCATAGTAGACTTACATCCTCCAAAGTAGGGACCGTTGGGTAATCTATTGGGCAACAGATTGAACCCAACCTATCGAATTATTGAGTGAATGCCAGGGGACTTAGATCAACTCAAAGATAGTCAAGATTAATTTCATTTTTAGTTTTATTTTGATGGATTACATTGGTTTGCAATGGATCACACTGAGAAGAAGCTTATATCAGCTTAGACTTATCTCAAATTTACTGAACCAAAAAGAGTAGCTTCTAATGGGGAGAACTATCCACCAAAGGAGTTCCTTTTTTTTAATGATCAATTGAAGGAAGAAAGCTCGAGAACTCACATCTTCCACTACAAAGACCACGGGTGATCGCTTGCTTTGGGCAACAAATCAAACCCTACCAAGTGCTACCATTATATATAATCATGCCATAGTCTTACATCTTCCAATGTGGAATGACTACCAAGGTAACCTACCTTTAATGAAAAATAGATTGAGCCTGACCTAAGGGTGACTATGGAGTGAGTATCGACCCAGGGACTTATCTCAACTCGTAGTCGCAATTCCTGGGAGTTCTGCTGTCACTACCCCTAAGATAGATGCCTACTTGGGAAAAAGGGCCCTTTGGGGCTTGAATTCTAATCCACAAGAATTTTGTTTAGTTTATTTAGTTTGTTTATGGACCCTAGTTTGGGGATCAAACTGAGGAGCTTATATCAACCTGCATATATCGATTTATCAACCAAAGGAGAACAGATCCGCATAAAATTCTCCAACCACGGGTGGTTACTAAAAAAGGGGATTGTCCAATCCAAGAGTAACCCGTAGTGTCTAAATGGGGTCACAAAGGATGTGATCCAAATAGAGTGCCCAAGGGATGGGCCGCTAAGGGCTTAATCCAAAACCCGAGAAGAATGACATGGTCATATATCCAATGATATTGGCCAACTCAAGGAGAAAGCTGGGACTCACATCTACCAAGAGTGGTGTATCCACCGTGAGTCAGATAGAACATCAATTAACCTAAGGTGCCCGTCAATTTGCAACAATAAGCCTATGAAGAAAGCTCGAGGACTGACATCCTATAACAACCGAACGGATAGTCTTCTCTCAACAGATGCTATCCGACCTAGCATTAAAGTGAATGCCACTAGGGACTTATATCATTCAAATAGTCAAGAGGAAAGGAGCCTGGGGACTTATCCTAGACCTAAAATATACTCAACCTAGTTAGATCATGGCGATTAGTTCAAAGCTGGGACTCACATCTTCTTAAATAAAGTCAACATGAGGTAGCTTATTAGGGTGGTGAAGTACCACACTAACAAGGTGCATTGGTTTGCAAATGGTCAAGTTAGGAAGAAAGTGGGGACTCATCATCCAAATAAAAGTGACCATCAGTGACATACTAAAGGTAGCATCTAAACCCAACCTAAAGCAGCTAATGAGTGAGTGCCACAAGGGGCTTGCTCCCACATCAAAATAGCTCAAGATAGAAGATTTATGTTTATTGTAGTGCATGAGTTAAAAGGAATAAGATGTCTCTAGAGGACTCTTACACCTACCTTAAACATGCTAGGGGATTTTGATGAAATGGTGTCATGGATGGAAAATAGGATTCCCACTAAGAAAAGATGTCGCTTGGGTTCTCTTACACCTACTTAGTTATGCTAATCGAGATAAGATGCCTCTCGAGTTCTCTTACACCTATTCTAATAACATAAGGAGATTGTGTTTGTATTGTGAAAAAGGGATAGAATGTCGTAGGGGACTCTTACACCTACCCTAAACACATCACAATTCACAAGACAAGCAAACAACACTTCGAATGAAAAGAGGATTTGATGAATGTAATCCGATTTTGTTCTTTTATTAATAATTATTTTCAAACATGATTTATTTTATGGGTAATATTTTTGTAGATAAAGCCCATTAATTGGAAGCATCGTGTTCCCCTTTACAATCAATAAGGATAAGATCCTCCTTGGTAGGCCTTCTCTATGACATCCTCTGGGTTCAAAACTGCCTCATGCAAAAAAATTGTCTCTAGACTAACACAAGTTCTCCTACTCATAAAGACCTAGGGAGAACCAACTTATTATGAGCTTGAATCATTTTATCCTTGTACAACTCTCGCACTCAGGTGACTTTCCTCCAAACCTCGAGCTCTAACCGAACTTTGCATTCTCTCAGTGATCTTGCTACCCAATGCTATCCTTAGTGATGGGAGTTGAACTTCAAAAAGGAAATTTTTGGACCCATACACTAAGGAAAATGAGGTGATGAGTTGGAGTTCTGTATGTGTGACCACAAGGCTTCAACCAAAATGTTTATTCCAATCGCTTATTGTCATCAAGAGTCTTCTTCATCTGATGAGAGTTTTTTGAATGTTTACTAAGCCATTTTCTCTGGTAGTATGGAGTATCCAATCTATACCATATCTTCAAGCTATTGATCTTCATGCTTTGAATGTAGTATTATCGATATAATTCATCATACCTCAACCTATATATATGGTTCAAAAACTAAAGCACATGAAATGACCTCTCTGAGTGGATGGCTTTGACCCACTTGGAAAAGTAGGTGCCTAAGATGAATCGATGACCCTTAGAAGAATAAGTATCGATCGAATCCACAATGTTGGTACTCCAACACTCGAATGACCATGAGTCCAATTTAGGATGTAGAATGTTGGGTGGTTGGTGGAGTACCACACCGCATGACATGGCATCTCCTAGCTACATCCATGTAGTAATCATCAAGGCTAGTAGTATCCTATCTGATCTTCTGATCATTGATGTGCTACATAGACCAATGTACCGCCATAATGCCACAAGCTTGTTTGTCAAACAAATAACCACATTTGTCAAAGGCCATAGTGGTGCCATCAACGAGCAGAGAGAGCTCTGTTTCACCGATGGGCTTGTGACTTTTCTTGAGGTAGTTGTTCAAATAATCTATGAATGGTCCACCAATCCTCCTTGTCCATTTTGGAAATGACAACCTCCCTTCAAGAGAAAGTCTTGATGAGTTTCAACATCAATAAGGGATGGGACTTATCTATTTTGGATCTTATTGAAATGGACTCATCTTCCTGACATGCCAATTCTTTGCAAGTTTGGCCAAAGGCTACTACGTTTCTCTTTCGGGGAACCTTGTGAATGGTGACTTGGGAATTTGGGCCAACTTCATGGTATACTCATAGTAATGATGAAGCTTGGGTTTGAGAACCTTGTAGGACGACAATGGTTGATGACCAAGAGAATCCCCATGTTGATGCTCTTGACAACGATAGTGATGGCTAACTCGGATAATCAAAGCCTCATACTCGACTTCATTGTTGGTGCAAGGGTTGGAAAGATAGTATGAGAATCTCATCACATCGTGATGCAGAGTTAGAGAACTATTCTTCCCACCTTTCAAGAATAGATCGTGGTGCTTCCCCTTTGTGAAAAGAAGGCGCACCATCAAAATACATCTCCCATGGGTGGTTGTAACCTCCCTAAGTTCATGATTTGTTCATCGGGAGATCATCACTAAGCGAGAATCGGCGGGAAGTGGGTGTCTTGCTAGAAATCTGCTAGTTACTATCCTTTTTACCGGAGGTGAATGTGATATCAAACTATGAGAATCATGGACCATCATGCAAAATGTCCGGATAGCATTGGCCATGTCATGAGGTACTACAATGGATTTGTTATGGAGATCAAGTTCACCTTATGAGAAAGCATGTAGTGTCATAGCTTCTAAGAGGCAAAGATCAAAGCTAGGCAATGCTTTTCAATATGTGGATAGTTCACTTCAGCAGGAATCAGATGACAGCTGAGGTAGTAGAGAGCGCTCTCTTTCCCTTTATTGTTGGCTTGGGCCAATATAGCGCCGAGAGAGTCATCCAATGTAGTGTAGATGAGTGGCCCCGGGATAGGCTAGAAGCTGGCGACTTCACCATATTGCTTGATGTCAAAGGCATCTTGGCACTTATCATCCACTTGAACTTGGCATCCTTTTGACAAGTGTTGAGAATGGCTTGCATCTCCCGATAGGTTGGAAATAAAGCATCTTAGATATGCGACCATCCTTGAAAGGATCTGAGTTGAGTTAAACTCTTAGGAGGTGGCATTTTTAAGATAGCTTTGATCTTTTCAGATCTATTTCTATTCCTCGATTTGAACAACAAACCCAAGGAATTTTCCTAAAATCACGAATGCACACTTAGGATTCATTTTGAGGTTATATTGTCTTAACCATTTGAAAACTCTCAAGTTAAAGAGATGGTCTTCCTTTTCTCTCTTGACTACTAGATCATCAACATAGCACTCAACGATGATGGATGAGTTCATTGAAGATCGAGTCATAGCATTTATGTAGCACCATTTTAAGGTTGAAAGGCATGACCCTATAATGAAGATTGATTGAGGTTGGAAAGTAGTGTTTCTTTCATCTTGGGAGATATCTTGATTTGGTTATAGCGGATGACCCATCCATGAAAGAAAATTATATGAGATGAGGCGTCCACCATTAATTCTAGTATAGGAAGGAAACTCATCCTTAGGACATGCCTTGTTTAAGTCCCTAAAATTGATGAAATGGAATTTGGCCATTCTTCTTCTTAAGGATGACACTAGCTAAGTAGGATATTTTTTTCCGATGAAACCAGCATCGATCAATTTTTTGGCTTCAAAAATGACCTATTGTTAGATTTCTAATCGCATGCGTCTAGGAGCTTGCTTAATAGGGGTAGTGTTAGGATCTATTGCTAGCTTGTGGACTGCTAAGTCAGGAGATAATCTGGGCATCTCTTCATAACTCCATGAAGTAGTCTTTAAACTTAGTCAATAGCCTAACTAAGTCATTGGTTTCTTCTTCATTCAATAATGAGCGATGTATGTGCATGGATTTTCTTCTCGGTTGATTTCTTTAAGCTTGTTATTTGAATGAATCTCCTCTTCAAATTGGTGGTGCCTCTTTGATTTGGAGATCATCTAGATCATCTGAGATTTCTAAACACACATTCTCATAAGAGTTGGTGTTGTGTGAAAGAATCTATCAGACTCCAAATGATTGGTAACAACTAAGCAGTAATCATCATCATCGACTGGACCCACTGTACCAAATCCTAGTCCTGCTCTTGATTGTGCTTCCCTGCATGTATTATTCCATAGCTTTTCAAAGTACTCTAACTGTGCTTGGACCATGTATGAGGAACTAAACTTTTCTGTATAAGATTATGAACACAAGGTGAGTAAAAGTCAAATGGTAATTCCATTAATTCTTTAAATGTATCCTCCTCAAGTTCTACATCAACTTCAAGACTTGAGGATGATGATCCCAAAAGAATCTCTTGACTTCATATCAGAAGACTTAGGGACTTCTTAACTACTAAACCTTCAACTTTGAGATGTAAGTGAGGTTAGAGCTAAGGTTCTAGCCTAATAGTTTCACATAAACTTGATTCAAATACTTTGCTTTGTCTAGAGTCCTAGTCTTTTCTCTATCTTGATTGAAAGTCACCTCCAATGGAACCTGCTAAGAGGGGTTGGCTGGTATACTAATCACATTAGACTCATCCTCCAAGCTAGATTCCAAATCTATGTGAATAGTAGGGGTACTCCTATGAACTAGAACATGACCTCTATTGGCTGATGGCCAACCAGAGGGTCTTCCATCTTTGGAACTACCTCTGTTTCTACCTCTGCACGGTGGAGGTTGAGCCATCTACCCACATGTCCATATGTTGGAATGAACTCTATGTGGAATGTAATATGCAGATCTATTTCTTCCTCATTTCCCCTTTCTTGTTCACTTGGATTTCCATTTTTCTTTTCTTTTTCTTTATTTTTTTTCTTCATTTTCTTTTTCTTTTGCTTTTGAATTTGAATTTTGTCCAAGTTCACAAGAAAGGGTGTTTTGAGGAAGATAGTAGGTCGCATCCTCATAAATCTCAACCTCTCTAACTGAAAATGGCTTTTCATCTCCATTGACATGGTATTCAATCCCATCTTTTCTAAACTTGATGCACTGATGGAGGGAGGATGGAAATATCTTATTCTAATGTATCCAAGGCCTACCAAGCAAAGCAGTGAATGAAGTATTCGAATCAATGATGTAAAACTTTGCTTCAGTCTTCCAGTCACCTATCTCCAAAGGTAGCACTATGGAACCTAAAGCCCACTCACCTTGTTCATTGAATCCTCTCAACATCATCGATCTCCTCAGAGTGTGGAGATGTTGATCCTCAAATAGGCAAGGGTCTTTAGACTCATAATGTTTACCAATGCACGGATCATGAGAACTCGGCAAGTCAACTTGTCCATGTCACTTGTGAAGGGCGGTTGTGCTCCAAGTCCCCAGAAGAAGGTCTTCATCTGTGAAGGTGATCCCAGCTTCTTTTTGTAATGTGCCTCCTCACCTGTCAATTGAGCTAAGCATATCTCAGGATCAAGGATAGCCTTGATTAGTGATTCCCTCATCTCTTTAGATAAGACAAGGGCATCGTATATGCTTAGCTTAGATGATAACTTTTTTAGATGAAAGAGGACATTATAGTCCACCTTAGGCTGATCCTCCATAAGCATATCTAAGGGTAGAGCATCATGTGGCGGGGCTTCTTAATCCTTTGTACCAATGACTTATTTTCCTCTATCTTGAGGTGCTGCCCTTGGGGGGTAGAACCTTGCCACTACGGAGGTTGACTTTGGTGATCTCTTGTGGCAAGGTAATGGAAGGTTCACACATCAGCTCACTTCTTCTATGGGACCCTCAGAATCGAATGATTCCATGTCTATTTCAAGAGGTGAACCAATAGTATTTAGAGTCAGAAAGTCCAACTTTGAATCAGAAAGAGGAAGATTGGAATTATTATAGTTATTTTGACTTGAAGAGTTATCATTAAGAATAGAAGTAGACAACCCATCAGAAGTGACACAGATGTAATTCAAGCTAGCTTTATTCTTCAATTTCTTGGATTTGTTTGGAGGTACAAAGTAGAAATCAAGTAAAGTGAGTGGGTAAGGTATTTGTTGCCCTTATCTGCCGATACAAAAGTTTTACTAAAAGAAGAAGAGCTAGCAGTAAGAGTCCGATGTGAAGGCTGGTGTGAGGCTGGACTTTTGTGGTTGCTAAGCTATCTTGGGCACATGATGTTGCTATTGGTTCTTGTTGAGCTCCCCTTTCCAGTTGGCACTTGCAAACTTCTTGATGTTGGAGGTTTGGTGACTCGGCACAGGAAAGCTTCTTGATCTTAGATGATCTTTTAGAGGTTTTGGATAAAGATATCCCAACCTTCTTTGGTTTTGGAAGGATCACATGTATCCCCAAGGATTACCCTAATGGAGATGGTTATCCACAAGGTATTCCTTTGGGATAAATACAACACTCATCTTGATGTTCAAGCCAATCCTTGAATGTGAAGCAATCCTCCAAACATGGCCTATGGTGGTAGGGGAAAGTTGGATCATGACTTTTGCCTATTTTCTCCGTCTCTAGGCGGGTAGTGAAAATCAAGCTTCTTTAAGAGATTCTTAAAGATCTTCCGATTACCTCCTCTTAAATGAATAAGGTTTGTTAACTTATCTAAAAGAGTAGGTGGACTATTTACAGCGGTGGTATGTGTGCTTCGGTGGTGGTATGGCTAAGGAGGCAATGGTGCTAGTCATGGAGGCTACTATAGAGGCTAGGTGGTGGTAAAGGAGGTGGAAGCGAGAGGCTCGAGGTTGTGGTCTCTCGATCTCTAGCTGGTTCTTCCCCTTATCTACCATTATCTTGTTGGCTTCTTCTCATAGACCTTTTATGGCTTTGCTTTAGGCAATTGGTCTTGAAAAGGCAACTATTTGGCCTCACCTTGTAGACTAGCTTGTTGATTAGCTTCTCAAATATTTTGATAGTGAAGCCCTTAAGCATGGCGGGCCATGGATATTCTTTAGAAGAATCTCAATGGCATGTTTTCAGATAGCTTGGCTCACATTTCATACGGTTACCATCAAAGAATATAGTCAACAAGGGACTCACGGTATTGTTGTGCTATGAGATCACACTATACCCTTTGGAACAAACCTCTTGATAAAGAGTTGGTCTAACTCAAAATATCTTTCTTGAACTGTTGAAGTTGCATACCAATCAAAAGCAATCTCTAGGTACTAATGAGAGGAAAACAAAGTTCACTACCAGCATTACAAAGCCAAGTGTATGTATCTTGGTTTCACTACCATCAAAGCTTTTGAAGGAAGGTGGCATGAAACCCTTGGGATATTGGATTGCATAGAATTCCTCCGGGTATGGTCTACCCTTTAGAACCGATGCCCGAGCTTGAGCCAACACTTTCTTCACTTGCATCTCAACCATGGATATGTCTTTTCTATGGAGGTACTTTCACTACCTTCCTATGCTACTAGTTTATCTTGCTCAATGGGAGGTAAAGTCTTGGCGGGTCCAAGACATGCACTAACTTTCGACTAATGTAGTAGGATGAACTCGGGGCTTATTTTTACTAAACTTCTAACAAGTCCTCAAGCCTCTTCCCATCTATCTATCTTTCATCTTTTACTTTAAGTGTCAGTGTTGGTGATTGGTCTTCCATCAACCTCATCACCTTCCATGGCTTGTTGCTCCGAGGAGAGATCCTCAGGTATCACCATATAAATCAGAGTCTCCCAATAAATCATCTTCATTGGGATCAAGCTAACCTTCTCTCATCGACCAATCATACCTCGATCTCCTTCTTCTTTTGATAATGTGCTACTATCTTTCAGAGAATGATCCAATCAAAATGATTTTTTTGGGTGATGATCACATGCAGAGGCACCAAACCTCGTCATTGGAGAGTCAATCATATGAGGATGTACTCACTAGAAGACACTCACTATCACTAGCTATGAAAGGGGTGACATTCCTAGGATGTTCCTCTATCATCTTTGTACTATCATCTGCTACCTCAATACTACCATCTCATGTATGGTGGTGGAGTTGGTGAAGGGAACCACTATGCTTGGTCACCACTCTCTCGCACCACCACTAGGGGTAGAAGGTCAGTGAGAGAGCTCGCCATAAGTAGATGGTGTAGTAGGATCCCTTGGCCATAGCGGATCACCACGTGCAGCTTCCGATATGGCCTTCATGGCCTTTTGTGAATGGAGAATCTTGTGACATGAGCGGTGATGGTGGATGGGGTAGAGTGTGGTGGAGACACCATCGACTCTCTATTAATGGAGCTATCCTCCATGATGGTCCAGTAAGTAGATGTTATCTGTATGGTGAGATGCACGTCGAGCTAGAAAATCAATGCAAAAGCCTGCGGCGAACCTCCCTCTCCCTAGTGATGTGAGCTATAGGGCCTCTCTGGCCCTCTTCTATCAAATATGTTTCCCCATGCTGCGGAGGATGATGGATCTCAAATCAGATTGAGCTCCAGACTTTGAATGTTCATAAGATTCGCCAACTGGCAAAAGGCGTGGAGGCCATATGACCTCCCTCACAAGGGGTATGTTGAACCACGGTGGAGGTGATGAATATTCTAGCATCCTCTTTGTCTAACCCAGATGGAGGTTATGTGTGGGGTGATCAGTAAGTACCTCCTCTACTACAGCAGCATGCGCTCCATATCCCAATTGTATGATTTTGATCATGCAATTTTTTATTTCTCTGTTGTAAGATGGAGTAAGAAGCTAGACCCAACTCAAAGTTGGGGAGGCAATCTCTGGAATCAGAGGAGCCTTACCCTTAGAGAGTGCCAAAGAGTGGGTGCTAGCCCTTACTGGGGTAGCACGGGAAACTATGGGACGTGTAGGTGCTGTCAATGTCACTATTGAAGTCGGTGGGACTGCCATTTCTTTCCTCTTTAATGAGAAGATGTCAAATCAAGGTAGGTCATCGATGTCCGACTTACGACCACGGTCTACTAAAGTTATGAGTGCCCTCACATAGATCATCCTCCCTCAAATCCCTGTTGAAATGGATAAGGTGGGCATGATCCACTGGGAAATTGGCTGATCAAGCCAGTCCATGTTGTGGGGAAAGTGAACAAACTTTTGTGAGCCATTTCAAATCAATTACAAAATTGAAAAAAATTGTAATTACATGGTATGTTGAGAATGCAATATATAAAATGAGCTTGGATCAAATTTTTTATTTTTTTTTTGAATTTGAATTTGAATTTGAACCCACATCCAACATCTTGGAAGTGTTAAGTGGGGTTTTAATGGATTAAAGATATAAATTTGATTGAAGAGGAATTTTGAATATGAATCCAACTTCAACAAATTTGGGTATGTTGAAAAATGGATTCAAATATTTTTTGAAGGATGCTTCCATAGGTTCATGTTTGTTTGAATTTAGATTTTGATTTGTGGACCATTTTCTTTAAAAAATTTGGGTATGTTAAAGTAAGGGTCAATTGGTTTTGTTTTTTTATTTAGAATTTTACTTAGCAAATTTGGGTATGCTAAGTGAAGTGTTTGAAAATAATTGCTTCTTTTTGTGAATTAGTTGTTTATTTTGAAAATTGGAATTCCCACATACCAAATTTAGGAATGCTAAGTGAAGAATCCAAGTGTGTTTTTGAAAGATTTTTTGAAAATAGGATTCTTAACAAATTTGAGTATGCTAAGAAGATCCTAAAGTGTTTCATTTGTTTTGGATATTTTGATTTTTGCAAAAGTAGGATCCTTAGCAAATTTGGTATGCTAAGGAAATCTAATGTGTTTTTTTTTGATTTGTTTTGATTGAAAGTGGAGACTTTTTGCAAATATGGTATGCTAAAGATGAAGTTCCACTTTGATTTCACTTAGCAAATTTGAGTATGCTAAATGAAATTCCAAGATGTGTTTAAAATTTTGTTTTGGTTTGTTTTGAAAATGGAAACTTCTAGCAAATTTGGTATGCTAAAGAATGAAGTTCCAAAAGTGCTTGAAAATTTTGGTTTTGAATTTGAGACTTCACTTAGCAAATTTGAGTATGCTAAATGAAGTTCAAATGTGTTTGTAAAATTTTAATTTTGAATTTGAGACTTTTAGCAAATTTGAGTATGCTAAATGAAGTTCAAATGTGTTTGAAAATTTTTTGGTTTTGAATTTGGAGACTTCACTTAGCAAATTTGAGTATGCTAAATGAAGTTCCTAATGTGTTTGAAAATTTTTGGTTTTTTAAATTTGGAGACTTTACTTAGCAAATTTGAGTATGTTAAATGAAATTCCAAATGTGTTTAAAATTTTTTTGGTTTTTTAAATTTGGAGACTTAACTTAGCAAATTGTAGTATACTAAATGAAGTTCCAAATGTGTTTGAAATTTTTTGATTTTGAATTTGGAGACTTCACTTAGAAATTTGAGTATGCTAAATGAAGTTCCAAATGTGTTTGAAAATTTTTGGTTTTGAATTTGGAGACTTCATTTAGCAAATTTGAGTATGCTAAATGAAGTTCCAAATGTGTTTGAAAATTTTTGGTTTTTTAAATTTGGAGACTTCACTTAGCAAATTTGAGTATGCTAAATGAACCTCCAAATGTATTTTGAATTTTGAAAATATGATTATTAAGTTTTATTTTGTTTGAAAAGAAGACTTCCATTTCACAATTTTGGGTATGTAGGATTGGAAATCAATCTTATCTTTGCAAATGTAAAAATTTTATTTTTTGTGTGATTATTGCTTTGCTTTTTTTTTTTATGAAAGAGGGAATTCCAACTTAATTATGTATGGGATATGTTTAAGTGGGATTTCCAAATGATATTATTTTTTGTTTGGGAATGAAATCTTCATTCAATAAATTTGGGCATATTGAATGAAGATGTTCATATGTGCTTTTGAAAAATTTATTTTTATTTGAAAATGAAACTTCCACTCAATATATATGAGTGTATTGAATGGAAAGGTTCATATGTGCTTTTTGAAAATCTTATTTTTGATTTTGATTTTGACTTTTGGAAAGATGATTGTTCATTTTATTTTGAGAATGAAATCTTCATCAAAATGAGTTGAAGGAAGATGTTCATTTGTGCTTTTGGAAAATGTTGTTAGTTTTATTGAAATCTACATATAATTATGATATTAGATGAGGGTGATTTAAAATTTTGTGGAAAATATTTTATTATGTGCATTTTTTAAAGAGTGCATTTTTGAGAAGAAAGATTTTTATGGAAATTTTATTTTGTCTTTATTATTTTAGAATGAACCTTTCCTTATCATAAAAATGATAAGGAGGAAGTCTTTAAATGTTTTCTTTTTTATTTTTATCTTTTTTTTTACCCATTGGAGAAAGCGGTTTTAAGACCAACAAGTGAGGTCCTAAAACTTAAGATGTTGGCTAGCTTAACTTAAAATGAAATAAGCTAAGTGCCAAAGAAAGATAGTCTTGGATTCATACCAAAGTACATACCCACTATCGATACAAGACAATCATTTATCAAAGATGGAGAGAGGAACCATCCCAATGAATCAAAAAAATGGTGAAAATTTTTTTATATGAGATTTCTAAAGAATAAGATATATACTTCAAATGGATAAAATGAGGATAAATATCTCTTTTTTATGCATTTTGGCACCACGTAGATCCTCAAATGTTCTTATTGAGGGGTGGTATGACATCAAGGAGAGGTACTATCTTGAAAGATAAGTCCACCTACAATGGACTAATCACCTCCATGGACTCTAAAATAATGGTCTTTATGTGAGATTCTTCCACTTTACATGAAAAGTAAAGTAGGGTTTATTTTTGTTTAGTTAAGTTCTAGGGGAAAGCTCATAGTTAATTACATCTAAGGAATGGGATCCCTTAGAATACTCTAGATTAAGATAAATGATCATTTATCTCCAAAATTTCAATAGGTGGACTATCAATTGATTAATTTATTTGAAGATCAAATGGGATTGATCAAGAGGGAGTTATTATTGAAGCCAAGATAAGTAGGATGCCATGATGCTAGAAACCTAGTGAGCATCTTAAACTATCTTATGGTTAGGCTTTACATTTTGAAATTGATTTAATTTATTTGAGTTGAATTTTCATTAGAAATTTAGGCTTATGATTCCAAAACAAGATTAATGCCTAAGAGGTGAGGAATTATGCTTATGGAACGGGAGAAGTAACCTCGAACCTAAATCTATGGAGCTTTGGTGAGGGAAAGCACAACCTAAATCTAAAAAAATGAGTATTTGTTTACCTGAGAGGACAAACCAACACTTGGACTTGCTGGGGGGTGAGCAACTAACTCTCTGATTTTAAATTTATGAAGGCAAGTCATATGCTTTATGCGAGATAGTTAGGCTGTTATTTATTTAGAAAGAAATTAAGTCCTTAAACTCACTCCCTAAAGAGTAGATCATGTAAGGGTGCTTAATCTAATGTAAATAAGATTTCATTTTATTTTTATTTTGATAATTATTTTGAGCTAATAGGATTCATATGCCTAATGCATGAGAAATGAGATTATTGGCCAAAATCAACAAGAATGGAGGAGGTGTGTTTCCACCATGGCTCTCAAAGGTCAAGCCAAGTTTCTATGGCAAAAGGTGGAAGCCCTCCAATCAAGATTGAAAATAATATGCATTTATGCATGATATTATAAATGAAGTACTCATCCAGGTAAGGGGTTACTAATTCTTTTATCTTGATTTTAGCCTAAGCTTTATGTGAGGTTATGAGTTCTTTATTTTTAGTTTTGAATTATTAAATTTGGTAAAAGATTTATTTTTCTAGAGCCTAATCCACATCGGCCAAATATAAAGAAGGAAGAAAATAGAAAATCCACTTATGCAAAGCTAAACAAATCATCAATCAATTTATAAAGCTAATCTCAAAAATAATAAGGGCCATTGTGGTGGGTACCACGCACAAATCAAAATAAATTTGGCCAGTTCTACCCTTATACAACCCTATTACAAATGAATTAAATTACAATTAAGCAGGAACTCATTTTCTTCTTTTCTTCTTCTTTTCTTCTTTCTTCTTTGGTTCCTTCTTTTGATGGTTGAAGGTGGATGCTCCAAAGGCTTCACATGGTGCATAAGATGAGATCTTATGACCAATGTTCAAATCCCCATAACAAATTCAAAATTCATTGCAAAAATTACATGAAAAGGAAAAGTAAATCTAGCTAACACACAAAATGATTAGCTAAACAAACCACACAAATCCCAAGCATGTATATTGGACTTATCCACACATGGTGATTAAGTCCACTAACCTATTATTATGCTTTAATAAGCGCACAAAAAGTATTTATATCTTTATTTATTACAGCACCCCTTAAGCACAATCCCTATAGAAATAATGTTAGACTAGATTGTCTACCATTCATTTTATTTCAAAACACCCCTCACACATATATTGATGATTTCCTTAATATGAACTTAGGCTATTGAACCAGCATCTACTTGCTTGTAATAGTTTTGAAGTTTTTTTTTGTTAATTAGAGGGTTTAAGTTGAATTATCTAAGTGAGAAGATTATGAAGAGGGGTTTAAGTTATTTGGGAAATGATTATTTTATTTTTTGATTTCATTTCAATAATGGATTAAATCACTAATCAAATTATCCTTAATTATATTAAGGGGATTAGGAAATGAATTAACTTTCTTAACCCAATAAATCCCAAGAAAATTATGAAGTCTTAAATTAAAGTTTTTTAGTTTTAATAGAGTAATTAGCAAATTAATATTTCCAAAAAACCCAAATTAGAAAATAGATTCAAAATTCATTTCCATTTTTTAGATATTCTAGGTTGAATTATCTTTATGGCAATTTACCTCATATTGTTTGATTTTCTTTAAGAATTATAAATTTTAAAGTTTCAATTAATTGAATTATTTAACCTTAATTTATTCCATCTACACATGACAGCTTATAGTGATGGTTTACATAGTTAAGAAAGACCACTTAAATATCACATATTTGTATGTTTTACCTTATTGATCATACAAAGATTAAAAATCATTTAGATTAAATTGCAAACATGATTTAATCTCATTTGTATAATGCATGAATGTACAGATCATCCTGTTCTTAAATGGAGAAATGGAAATGACTTTTAAGGAATATTATCAAGTCATTGATTGAAATTGATTAAGCTCAACCCTTTTCTAAACCCAATGACAAGACATATAATGATCAAATTCCATGGGATCAAGTTTCTTTCACAAAGCTCCACACATTGAGTTTAATGGTTGAAAAAATGGCATACCTCAGTGATCCTTTTCGATTTTGGAAAATTCTTTTTTTGAGATAAAGCTTTTATTTTTATTTTGAGTGATAATCACATTGATATTTATGAGCTCAACTTTGATCTTGAATCCTCCTCATTTGAGCTTAAAATGAATTTTGATTCTTTTTATAATTAGGAATTTGGTTTAATTTGAGTGTAGTGGAATGAGAAATCAATGGATCCCTAACACTTAAAATAAATGAAATATCTCTAGAGATCTTAGATCACTTGAAATTATGTGCATTACTCTTGATAATGAGGCTGAAGTTTATTAGGTTGTTTAGGTTTTGATTTGTTTTCTAAGATTGATTTAGAGTGGCCATGTGCTTAAAGTGGATAATTGTGTGCCCATTTAAACCATGTGCTTTTAATTATTCTGACAACCCATTGGGTTTTTAATCACCCTATATTACTTGACCTATTAGAGTGTCAAGTTATGAGATTGAAATTATGGATTTGACCAAAAAGTTTATTTATGGCTAGTGTTAAATAGTCATTTTGAAATTTTTGATTTGATATGTTGGGTATGTTGAAAATGTTTCAAGTTTCATTATATTTGAGTTCATTTATGGTTTGGCTCATGTTACCCATTTAGGTCAAATAGGTCAACTTGGGTCAATTGACCAATTCAAATTTCAACATTTATTCATATAACCATTTTGAAATATTTTTGGTAGCTTGGTTTGATTTTTGGTTTATTTGAATTTGGTTAATGATCATTTATCAAATTCAATTATTGAATTTGACCATTTAAAATTGATTCATTTTTAGGTTTGGTTAGTCATATGAATGGATTGGTTCTTTCTTCCATCAATTTTGGTTAAATTTGAATTTCTCAATATGACCCTTCAAAATTCAATCATTATATCATTATCAATCATTTTCAATTCAAATGATTTAAATGATTGACCCATTGGTTTCAATTAATTTCTTAGATCTATTTTCACAGACTTTTAGGTCAAGTTTCAACTTTTGATCAAGTCAATTTTATTATGCTAAATTTTTATTTCAATTCAAAATTTAATAAATGAACTAGATCAATTTCAATCAATTTCCTTAATTTTTTTTATTTTTTTTTATTGACTATGTTGTTGGTCAACTTATTTATTTTATTGATCATCTCATATGATTTTATCATATGAAAAAAATATATTTGATTCAATCCAATTTATTATTAAATTGAAATTTTAGAATGGATTTCACCTCCATCTTGACAGATTCTCAAACTTTAAATATCTTAACACATCTATTTTCACTCTCATATAGAAGACTTAGAAAAAATAGCCATAAAATTCATCATTTAAAATCTCATCAAATTCTCCTTTCCTTCTCAAGTCAAACTCAAATCAATTCTTGATTTTCTCAAACTCAAATCAATTCATGATTCATGATTGAAATCATGATTGAAACCATAATCAAATTCATCAAATTCTTAATCAAAATTTCCTAATCCACCTTCAAACCTCAATCAAACAATCAAACCCAAATCAAAATCAAACCAAAATTCATATTCTTCCTTTTATGAAATTTTCAAATGGATCAAAATCCATTTGACTTCAAACTTGTAAATGGATTTATATTTCAATCATAAGTCCATATACAAATCAATCAACTTCAAATCAAGCTTTGAAACCATTTGACCCACTTAGGCTCATGACCCAAAGTGACCTAAAGTATATGAGCCAACTTTTGATCCTAACCAAATTGGATTGAACCAAACTCATATTTTCTCTCATCATGGGATGATCAATCAATCAAATTGATTCCAAGTCAAACTGGGTTGACCAAGTCAACACTTAAAAAATGAAACCTAATATAGCCAAAATCTACCATAGGCCAAATTGATTGAAACCATTGATCTAAGTTCACTCATGACCATGTTTGAACTTGACCAAACCAACATTTGAGCCTAACCTACCCCATTTGGCCCACTTGACTAGTTGACCCATTTTGACCTAAAGGTCAAAATGTGTCAAAACTTGAACTAAGCCAAATTGATTGAAACCAATGGGTCAAGTCCATCCCAAATCACTTGTGGAACTTGACCAAAATCAATTGGCCCACTAGCTTGACCTTGACCCAACATGACTAAAGGGGTCATGTTGAGCCAAAATTGAACCTAACTAAAATTGATTGGAAAAAAGATACCAATCCACTCCATATGACTAACCAAACCTAAACCTACCCTTGACCTAGCCCAAATAGGTTAAATGGGTCAAATAGGTCAACTTGACCCATTTGACCTAAATGAGTCCTTTGAACCAAAACCAAATCTATACCAAATTGAACAAAACCAAAGGGACCAAAACATTTCAAATGGTCATATGAACTTGACCCAACCCTTGGTTTGACCTAATTTGACCTATTGGTCAACTTGACTCAAGTTGACCCATTTTGACCTATGGGTCATGAGTCAAACCTATCAAATGGATTCCAAATCCATGAAACTTGAACCTATTTCTCAACATACCAAACATACCCAAATTAAAAAATAGCAAAATTACCATTATGCCTTACCATAGAACAAATTTTTTTGGCTTGTGGTATTTTGGTCATGCACTCATCACAATTCTTGAGGCTCTCCAAAGCTCAAGGGGAATGATGAGTGATGCACCCAATGGGTTTGGGTCCCATTTGGCCCATGGACCAAACCGACCATAGCCAAATTGAAACTCCCCAAAGCTCTTGGATGCACATGGGAGTTATCCTTCCCTTACTCTAGCCGACCATGTGCATACTATTATCAAAATAACTCATCCATATGGTTAATTGGATCAAAATGCAGTTGAGGCCATTTGATTGTCATGGAGATATACTCCCCAATCAAAAAATTTTCATTCACTTATCATTGGAGCCTAAGAGAGTTCGAGCATTAGAGAGCTTTCCCAAGCCCCAGAGGATTTGGATCTTATCTTTTCAATTTTTGCATAAAGGAGCTCAGATTAATTTTCTCTACACTGATCACTTAAATTCCTCTTGCACTTGGTCAGGAGCTCAATCAGCATCCAATTGAGTTCTAGAGCAGAGATCAATTTATCAAAACAAGTGAAAAGGAGTTGGTCATAGATCACTCAACCTCAAGGCCAGAACTTCAATTTTCTTCTCCACGATGAAACTACCTCATCAATCTGCATGTGATCACCTCCTGAGGTTTTTACCACTTAGGCTAAGAGGTGTTGGTTGTGAAAAAAATTTTTCATTAAATCCATATTGGATTGGCCACTTTGGTCCTTAGATGGTGTGGGTTGAGTTGAATGGATCCATGAAGATCAGCTTCATCTCCCTTGATCATGGAATGGTTCACATTCATCCTTAGGGAAGAACTTGGCCCTCTATCCATCCATGAATTTTAGATGGATACTGAGATTATTTCATTTTATATCTTTATTTTTTAAACCACGGTGTATCATCCACCGATTGATGGATAAAAAGTGCATGGTACGCCATTCCTTTGACAAGTTATGCAGTACTCATGTGCATGTAAAGCACCTGCCCCACCGCGTCATGTGTGAGGGATTAGATTAGGATTAGTTAGATTATTATTAATTCTAATTAATTAGATAACTTCAAAATCATAACTCAAGAAAAATCAAAAATATGAGAAAAATGTTATGGAAGATAATTTCATCTAGAATATTTTAAAAAATGTTTTCAATGGATTTTCTTTTCTCTAAATTTGGGTTTCTTTAGAATCTTAATTAGCTAATTATTCCTAATTAAGTTTCAATTAATCTCAAATTCTGGGGTTTATTTTGGGGATGACCTGCCTCCCTAATTTTCTTGAGATTTATTGAGGCTTGATTGGAAATTGCTAGCTTTTCCTAATTACCTTCTTCATGTAATTAAGGGTAATTAAGGTATAATCAGTGGATTTTCCCTATATTTAGATTGTATTAAGGTTAGATCCGGTGAGTAGGAGTTTTATGGAATAATTTTGGGGTATTTCCCCTAAGCTATTCCCTAAACCCCTTTTCTTTCCTTAATCCTTTCTTAATTAAGGGTTAATTCATTAATTATCCCTTTAAACAATTTTCAAAAATTATAAAATTTTTAGAACTTAATTAATCTACCTTGGGTAGATGCTTAGGTGTTAATAGCCTAAGTCAATTAAATAAAACCCCTTTCATAAGTGTGAAGGGGTGTTTTAAAGTACTTGCTAAAACCCCTTAGCTTAATTAACTTTTAATTGAGCCAAATTATTAGGCCTTTTCATTACTAGGTGCATTACAAATTTAAATTACCTTGTGGGTTTTATGTCATCTCATTGGCTCATAATTATTTAGTTAATTTTTCTAAGTGGTGTAGGTAAGGGTTAATTAAGCCACTTAATTCATACCTTAACCTAATCAATTAAAATGGATTTAATTATCTAAAAATTAAACAAAATACAAAAACATGTGTGGGAATGGGTTAGGAATAGCAACTCATCTCACCTTTTCAAAATTAAATCAAACTTCAAACTAAACAAAAATCATTTTGAAATTCACTTTGATTTATTTTAAGTTTCTTATTCTTTAAGAATGTCTTTAGGATTTAAGTAAAGTGAGTTTCTTACATGATTTCATTGCTTTGATCTTCCAACATGTTAAATTGTATGCCATGTGACATGCATCCATGATTTCATGTTTTCAAAGTTTTAAAAATTATTTACTTTATGTCAAATATGCATGTGTTGGCTAAAGTAAAATATGTGTACTATTATCACTAAATAAATCTAAAGTATTTTCAAAAATAAATGAAATCAAATCTTAAAGTGTGTTATTCATATAATTATTAGCTTGCATGTGATGAATTATAAATTGTGTTTAGTGTAGCCTTTCCTTTCTTTCTTAGCATATTTTGAATAGGGTTGGTAAGATGTAGGGTTCATTTGAAAAGAACCCAACACTTATATTCTAAACCATCATCACTATGCTCTCATCTAAGAAGGATTACCTTTCACTTGAATAAATTGCATAAATAAAAATAAAATTATTAAACAACTTTTGCATATTCTTTTCCATTTCATTTCTTTTATATACATGTTGTACTTAAGGAAAGTGGTATATTAGTGGACAAAGGTTGAGGCTTTAAGTAGCCCTAAGTGGTCTTGTACCTTACACCTATGGTTAACAATGGCATTGTACTCACTTATGCCTTTCTTACTTTCATGTCATGTATATGAAATTTTGGATAAGAAAACCTTTTCTACTTAAGAAAAATCATGCATCAATCTAAATTTTCTTAAATGGATTACTTATACATCATAAATGTGTTAATTATCTCATTTTTTATGTATAGATAGGCTTAGGGTCCATCCATATGCATGTTATATATGTTGGGAAAGAATTGAAGTAATGTATGTTATGTGAAATTTGATTCATTTTTCTTAATCTTAAAATGCCTTTCTTTTTGAATAGGTTTGTGCAGAGTTTATCTAAGCTTAGGATTAATTAAAAGATTTAATCAAAACATTCACCTAAATGAAACTAAAAATGTGAACTTAATTACTTAAGTTAGGGAAGGAAAGAGAAGTTCTCTTCTCTTTCCCTCTCTAATTTAATTAATTATAGATTTCACTCAAATCAAATTAAAACATGAAATAAAATAACCCAAATCACTAAACAACTTAAATGAAATCCTCCTAAGTTGAACATGTCTTCACACTTAGAAAATTCAAACCTAAGTCTTAAGCTAAGCATACCACAAACCTTTAAAGCACACACATTAGCGTAAGTCACCACTTCTAACTTTAGGTTAGGTCGGTGCATAACTTGATGTTATATTTTATTTTATGATAATATTTTAGACTAGATGTTAGGGTGTATGCTCGTAGAATGAATGGTAGGATGTGCTTAGTCTAACTATTCTTTTCTATAGGAGATTATGCTAAAGGGGCGGTATTATAAATAAAAATAAAAATGTTTCTTACTTATATATACCCATAATCCATAGGCGGTGGACTTAGTCACCCATGTGGGGGTGATAAGTCCAATATACATGCTTGGGATTTATGTGGTGTGATTTACCTTTATTTTTTTTGTTAGTTAGATTTATGATTTCTCTTTTCATGTAAATTTATATATTTTGATTTTGGAATGATGATTTGTTATGGGGATTAGGATGAACATTGGTCATAAGATCATCTTATGCACCATGTGAAGCCTTGGAGCATCACCATTCAACCATCAAGGAAGATCAAGAAAGAAAAGAAAGAAAGAAGAAGAAAGCTTGAAGACCCCATAATAATGAATTCCTTTGCTTAAATTGTAATTTAATTCATTTGTAATCGGGTTGTATAAGGGTAGAGCTCATTTCACATTTGATATTTTGGTTTGTGCGTGGTGCCCAACCCAAATGACCATTTATTGATTAGTTTTATAAATTGATTGATGATTTGTTTAACTTGCATTAAGTGGCATGCTTTTCCTAGTTTCTTCCTTGCTTTTTATGTATGGCAGGATGTGGATTAGGCTCTTTGGGAAAAATAAATCTTTACCCAACTTAAAATAAAATTAAACAAATTCATAACCTCATCTAAAGCTTAGGATTAAAATCAAGATAAAAGAATTAGAAACCACAGGATGAGTTATTTTCTTTATAATATCATGCATAAATGCATCTTATTTCACTCTTGATTGGAGGGCTTCCATCTTTAAAGATCTTTGAGAGCATGGTGGAAACTCACCTCCTAAACTTCTCTAATTTTGGCAATAATCTATTTCTCATGCATTAGTCATAAAAAATTCTATCACAGTCAAAATAATTGTCCAAAAAAAAAATAAAATGAAATTTGAAATGCATTAGATTTAGGTCATTTGAAGCATGTCCCTTTACATGATCTAGTCTCTTTAGAGTGAGTTTAAGGACTTAGTCTCTTTCTAAATAATAACTAGCTATCTTGCATAAGCATAAAGACTTGCCTACATGTATTTAAAATCATAGGAGGAGTTAGTTGGGCCACCCCAGGTTGTAAGTCCAAGCTGTCGGTGGTTTGTCCTCTCTTTGGGAGAAAAATATTACCCATTTTCACCTTAGATTTAGGTTGTGCTTCATCATGAAGCTCCCTAGATTTAGGTTCTAAGGTTGCTTTTCCCCTTTGTGCCATAAGCATAATTCCTCACCTCTTAGGCATTTCCTTAATCTTGTGTTAGAATCTTAAGTCCTAAATTTCTAATGAAAATTACAAAACTAAATCAATTTCTAAAATGTAAAGCCCAATTTTAGGATAGTTTGAGATGCTCGCTAGGTTTCCTAGCATGTATCTCTACTTCCCATTTTGTTTTGATAATAATTCTCTTTTGATCAATCCCATTTGATCTTCAAAAATAAACTAATCGATTGATAGTCCTTCCTATTGAAATCTTCAAAATGATCATTTACCTTAATCGAGAGTTTTCCTAAGGATCTCGTCCTTGATGTAACTATGGGGCTTGCCCTGTAGGGAAACTCGATTTAAAATAAATCCACCTTTACTTTTTTTCCATGTAAAGTAGGGAAGAATCTCAGTATATTTACAAACCCATCATCCTTGGGGTCCTTATTGGTGGTTCCATTAAAGGGTAGTGACTTACGTCTTTTGAGATAGTACAATTTTCTTGATGACTGTCGATCACCTAATAGTATGGATGCATGACATCTTACTAGATGAATTTCACATATAATTTTGCCTCTCCATTCACCATTTGAAGGTGACTCATATAAATTTTCTTAAAAGATTTTTTTGGTGACTCCACTGGGGATGGTTCCTCTCTCCATCTTTGGTAAATGATCGTTGTCTTTGAGTATCGATAGTGTGTTTGTACTTTGGTATGAATTCAAGACTATCCTTCTTTCCTTTGGCACTTAGCTCATTTCATTCTTGAGTTAAGTTAGCCAACATCTTTAGGTTTTCGGACCACATTCTTTGTTGGCCTTAAAACCCCCATTGGGTTCCTCCAATGGGTAAAATGAAAAGATTTAAAATAAAGAAAGAAACATCTCTAAAAACTTCCTTGTTACATGTAGGGATTTTCAAAATAAAACTAATAACATTTTCTAAAAGCATAAATGAACATCTTCTTTCAATTCACTTTGATGAAGATTTCAATTTCAAAACAAAAAGAACAATCATGTTTTCCAAAAATCATAATCACAATCAAAATTTTCAAAAAAGCACATATGAATTCTTCTATTCAATACATTCACACTTGAATGTAAAGTTCTTTTGTAAACAAAATCAAAATTTTCAAAAAGCACACATGAATACCTTCATTTAATAAACTTAAATTTATTAAATGAAGATTTCATTCCCAACTAAAATAAAATATCATTTAGGAAATCCTACTTAAACATATCTCACATATGTTTTAAGTTGGAATTCCTCTCTTTCAAAAAGCAACAATCACACATAAAATAAAATTTTCATATTTCAAAAATAAAATTGATCTCCACACTACATACTTAAATTTGTTGAATGGTGGTCCTCTTTTCAAAACATCAAAATCAGCAATCATATTTAAAAACTTTTCAAACACACATTTGGAATTTCACTTAACATAATGAAATTTGCTAAGTAAAGTTTTAAAATCCAAAGTCAAAATCCAAAAAATTTTCAAAATTTTAAACACATTTTGGAACTTCATTTAACATACACAAATTTGTTATGTAAGGTTTCCAAAATCAAAATCCAAAAAAATTCAAAATTCTAAACACATTTTGGAAGTTCATTTAACATACACAAATTTGTTAAGTAGTTTCCAAATCAAAATCAAAAAATTTTCAAAATTCTAAACATTTGGAACTTCATTTAACATATCCAAATTTGTTAAGTGAAGTCTCCAAATCCAAAAATTTCAAAATTTTCAAACAATATTTGGAACTTCATTTAACATACCCAAATTTGTTAAGTAAAGTTTCCAAATGAAAACAAAAATTCAAAACTTTTCGAAACATATTTTGGAACTTCACCTAGCACATTCGAATTTGCTAAGTAAAGTTTCCAAACTCAAAACAAAAATTTCTCACTCCTTTGGAACTTCTTCCCTTAGCATACCAAATTTGCTAAGGAGAAGTTTCCATTTTCAAAAACCAAAATAAATCAAAATTTCAAACACACCATTTGGAATTTCATTTAGCATACTCAAATTTGTTAAGTGAAATTTCCATTTCATAAAACCAAGTGGGATTTCAACTTTAGCATACCAAATTTGCTAAAGTTGAATCTCCACTTTCAATCATTTCAAAAAAAACAAAACACTTAGGATCCCTTAGCAAATTTGCTAAGGATCTTACCCTTTTTAAAAATCAAAATTTTCCAAACAAATGAAACACTTAGGATTTTCATAGCATACCTAAATTTGCTAAGAATCCTATTTTTCAAAATCAAACAAACTACTCTTGGGTTCTTCACTAATAAAACCTAAATTTTCCAAGTAAGAATTCCAAAATTTTCCAAACTCAAATCAAAACAAAATTCTTAAAAGAAACAATCACTTTCACTTTACCTAGCATACCTAAATTTGCTAAGTAAGTGAAAAATTCCAAAATATTCAAACAACACAAAATCATTTGACCCTTTAACATACCCAAATTTTTAAAGGAAGGGTCCTCAAATCAAATCAAAATTCAAAACAAAATGAACCTATGGAAGCATCTTATCAAAATCTTGAATCCATATTTCAACATACTAAATTTGTTGAAGTTTGGATTCATACTCAAATTCCTCTTTTTCAATCTTTCCAAATTCATTTGAACCCCACTTAACACTTCCAAGTTGTTGGATGTGGGTTCAAATTTTCAAAATTCAAAAAATTTAAAATCTATAGAGATAAAAAATTGACGCAAGTTTGTTTCTCATTGCAGATCTTTTTCAGTTAGTGCAGTTTTTAGTTTCAATTTCAGTTAGTACAATGGTAGGATCACAGAAATTTGTCTTTACCTTCCCTCATGGCATGGATCTAGCATTGGATGAGGCTGACTTACCTTGTTTGCATTACACCCATTTGATCCACTTTAGCCATGTATTTGAGAGGGCCAAGATTACTTGTGAGGGCATTCCCTCCATAGTCGGCCGAAGTGGTGGGGCGGCGATCATCGAGTACACTTACCATTCATATCTCCTCAGAGAGGAAAGTTGTGGTGTACCACACTTGATGGTTTGCAAAGATTTAGCGGTGGTAGTTTATCCTAGAGTTTCCCATATTGCCCCGGTGTGAGCTAGCACCCTATCATTTGTACCCTCCAAGGGTAAGGCTCCCCTGGTTCCAGGGCTTGCCTCCCCTACATTTTAGTATGGGTCTAGCTCACACTCCTCTCATCCTACCAGCACTCAGCAGAAATAAGAACTGTATGGTCAAATGGTTCCATACTAGGATAGTTAGAGGGCTTGAGGCAGCTGCCGGGTCAACTATGGATGAGTCTACTATGATCAAAACACCACTGGTTATGGAAAACCAATTTCATCCACTCTCAAGATTAGATAGAGAGGATGCTAGGAGGATTCGTTCATCACCTCCTCCAATGGTGCATCTGCAAGACACAGTTTCTCAGAGTAGGAGGTCGTACACCGGCCTTCATTCTATTCTACATGGGTAGGCGAGCTCTGGATGCTCGGCGTTCGATACTCAGTTCGATTTATGATATGTTATCTCTCACCTGATAGGAGAGGCGGTCAGAGAGGGCATGAGGCCCATACATCACATCACCAGGGGATGGAGGTTCGGCCATCACTCTACTTTTAGTTGACTTTCCGGCTCGGCCTTGCATCGATCATCGATAGCATCCTCCTCCGGGACTAGCCATGAGGCGCTCAGACATAGAGAGTCGGTGGTGTCTCCACCCACTTCTTTACCCCTGCCATAGCTGCTTCAGCATCTACTCCATCAAAGGCCATGAAGGCCACATCAGAGAAACATACCGTTGGTGATGGCTATGGCCAAGGATCCCACTCTCCTACACCACCCATTGTGGTAGGGGAGCTCTCCCTCGCTACGCCCCTGGTGTGCGGAGGTACCTGAGCATCTGGTTGTTCCTTCACCAACTCCACCCATTTAGCCGGATGCGAAGATGGTGACTACTATTAGAGATATTCTAGATGACAGTTCAGTGACAGCAGTGGTAGAGGATCATCTCAAGATTGTTACCCTATTACCTGATGATAGATTATCATTCTTGGTGATGAGTCCGCAGATTGACTCTCCAGTGAAGTGTGCCTCTTAGTTCATGATAGATCACTCAAAATTATTTGTACTATAGAGTTAGATCAATCCTTATGAGATAGTTGCACTATTTTATGAGAAAAGGAGATCTTAGATGCATGGTCGATGAAGAAAGAGTTAGCTTTGATCCCTGAAGATGACTTGATGGGGATTCACCGTGTATGCATGGTCGATACTAGAGGTTCTCTTCTTAGGGAGCAACAAGCCATGGAAGGTGATGAGGGTGATCAAGGAGACACCAATCAGCCCATCACCTCTGACTTTAGTTAAGGCAAAAATATGAATAGATTGATAGGATGGCACAGCAGTTATAGGACTTGTTGGCAGCAGTGTCAGTGCTTCAGAAGCAAGCCCTTCCAGTTCATCCTAGCATAGTCGATGTCAGTCAGCCTGAATTAGTGCATGTCTTAGATCCAGTTAAGACTCTACCTCCCATTAAGCAAGGTAGCACCAGTCTGTATAGGAAGGTAGTGGATAATACCTCCATATAAAAAAGAGATCTAAAATCCATGGTTGAATAGCAGGAGAAGGAAGCCTTGGCTCATTCCCGGGGAGGATCATCGGTTCTATTAGGTATACCCTACCTAGAGGAATTCATTGTTATCCAGTATCCCAAGGGTTTTGTGCCTCCTTCCTTCAAGAGCTTTGATGGCGTGGGAATGAGGTAGCATATAGCTCACTTGGGGCCAATTGTTGCACGGTGCGATGCTTTACTCTTTAAACTCTTTGTCGTAATGGGTATTGCCTTTGATTGGTATGTTGAACTCCAGTAAGTTACATTTGGTGAGTTAGAGCAACTCTTTATCAAGAGATTTGTTGAGCTCGCAAGGGTTACTTATAGGTGATCTCATTGTAGCCATACACAGTGAGTCACTTGATTATATTCTCGATGGCAAAGTATGAAGTGTGAACCACGGTTGTCTGAATAGCATGCCATCAAGATTTTCTTGAAGAATATCCATGGCCCAGTCGCCTTCATGCTTAAGGGCTTCACCATAAAGATATTTGAGAAGCTAATCAATAAAGCAGATAGTCTACAAGGAGAGGCCAAATAGTTACCTTTTCGGATCGGCCAAGTAGAAATCCCAAAAGGTTTATGAGAAGAAACGCGATATGGCGGTTGACAAGGAAGCGAGCTTGAAATCAATCGGCATGACCTCTTGACACCTCCTTTGCCACCAGGCACCATCAGCCTCCCTCGGCCTCCACGCGGCACCACCACACCTCGACCATACCACCACCAGTGGTATATATATCACCCCGTGTATGGTCCTACTCTTTTAGATAACTTAAACAAACCTTATTCTTTTAAGAGGGATGTAATCAAAAAATCTTAAAGAAACCTAATTTTTTTTGCTAGCCTAGGAGAGGAGGAAGTAGGCAAAGTCATGATCCAAACTTTTGCCCTTACCATATGCTAGGCCACATTTTGGAGGATTGCTTACATTCAAGGATTGGCTTGAACATAGTTTCAAGGCGGTGTATGGTTATCCCAAAGGAATACCTTGTGGAACAACCTTCCAGTTCCATTAGGGTAATCCTTGGGGATACAAGATCCTACCAAAACCAAAGAAGGTTGGGACATTTCTTTGTCTAAAACCTCTAAGAAAATAATTCAAAATCAAGAAGCTTTCTGTGCAGTCCTGACCTCAACACCAAGAAGGTTTGCAAGTTGCCGTGCCAACTCTAAGAGTGGGAGCTCAAGTGGCAACAACAACATGTGTCGATAGCCCTTTATCACCACCATGTGTCAGACCCACTTTAGCTTCCACACCGGTGACTTTCCATTTCATAGTTCTTATTTCTTCTACTAGTAGAACTCTTGTATAGCGGATAAGGGCATCAAATCCCTTACTCCACTCACTACTTGACTGTACCTCCAAATACTTCCAAGAAATTGAAGAATAAAGCTGATTTGAATTACATTTGTGTCTCTTCTGATGAGTTGTCTTCTTCTATTCCTAATGATAACTCTTCAAGTCTAATAAACTATAACAATTTTGATCTTCCTCTTTCTGATTTAGAGTTGGATCTTCCAACTCTGAATACTATGGGTTCACCTCTTAAGATAGACTTGGAATCATCTGATTCTGAGAGTCCCATAGGTGAAGCTGTAGGTGAGCCTAAAGTGCAGGTAGAACTTGCCACCACCTTGCCTCGAGATTCGCAGTCAACCTCCATAGTGGCAAGGTTCTACCTCAGGCACCTCTAGATAGAGGAAATAAGTCATTGGTATTGAAGATCAGAAGCCCTTCCACGGATGCTCCACCCTTGGATATGCTTGTGGAAGAAGGTGGACTACAACATCCTTTCTCAAAGTTGCCATCTAAGCTAAGCATACCCTTGTCTTATCCAAAGAGATGAAATCATCAAGGCCTCCTTGATCTTGAATATATGCTTAGCTTTCTATAGGTGAGGAAGCACTATGCAAAAGAAGCCCAAGGGATCACCTTCGATGAAGACCTTCTTGGGGACTTGGAGCACAACTATCCCTTATACATTACATGGACATGTTGGACTTCAGAGTTCTCATGGATTTAGGTGCATTAAACATTATGAGTCTAAAGACCCTTGCCTATTTGAATCGGCATCTCTACTCAGGAGATAGGATGATGTTGAGAGGATTCAATCAAGGCGGGCTTTAGGTTCCATAGTGTTACCATTGGAGATAGGTGATTGGAAGACTGCCAAGTTCTACATCATTGATTTAAATACTTCATTCACTACTTTGCTTGGTAGGCCTTATACAAGATTGTTCCATCCTCCCATCAATGCATCAAGTTCAAAAGATGGAATTGAGTAGTGTTAATGGGGAAAAAGCATTCTCAGTTAGAAGGTTGAGATTTATGAGGATGACCTATTATCTTCCTCAAAAACCCTTTCTCGTGAACTTGGACAAAATTAAATGCAAATACAAAAGAAAAAGAAAATGAAGCAAAGAAAAATAAAAGAAAATGAAAAGAAAAGAAAAGTCTAAGTGAACAAGAAAGAATTGAGGAAGAAGTGGATCCACATTCCACCCAGTTCATTCCATCATATGGACATGTGGGTAGAAACCTCCACCGTAGAGGCAGAGGTAGAAATAGAGATCCGGTGGGAGACCTCTAGTTTAAACATAGAGGTCATGTTCTTCATGAGTACCCTACTATTCACATATAGACTTGGAATCCAGCTTTAGAGGATGAGTCTAATGTGATTAGTATACCATAACCCTCTCGGTTCCATTGGAGGTGACTTTTGATCCGACGAGATGAAGACCAGCCCCAAGCAAAGTAAAGTATTATCTAGTTTATGTGAAACTATCAGCGTTGGGAACCTTAACTCTTACCTCACTTACATCTCAGAAAGTTGAAGGTTTGATAGTTAAGGAAGTCCCTAAGTCTTCCAGTGACACAAAGTAGAAAAGGTTCTTTTTTGGTTCATCATCCTCAAGTCCAAAGCTCGATGTAGGACTTAAGGATGATACTTTTAAAGAATTAATGGAATTACATTTTGACTTTTACTCGCCTTGTGTTCAAAATCTTGTGCATAAAGGTTTAATTCCTCACACTTGGTCCAAGTACAAGTCAAAATATTTTGAAAATTATGGACAATACGTGGAAGCATAATCAAGGGGGATTAGGTATGGTTCGATGATGAGATTATTATCTAGTTGTTACCAACCATTTGGAATCGATAGGTTCTTCTCACACATACTCTTAGAATGTGTGTTTAGAAACTTCAGATGATCTAGATGATCTCCAAGTCAAAGAGGCACCGAATTTGAAGAAGAAATCATTCAATAATCGACAAGCTAAAGAAATCAACCTCGATAGAAGAAAATTCGCGACATACATGGTTCATTCTTTGAATGAAGAAGAAACCAATGACTTAGTTAGGCTATTGAGTTTAAAGACTATTTCACATGGAGTTATGAAGAAATGCTGAATTATCTCGACTGCATTAATAAGTCCATGCCTTGTGTTTAAAATCTTGTGCATAAATTAACTCATTGGTCCAAGTACAAATTAGAAATTGAAAAATATGGGATATTTAAAGCATATCAACTGATTCATTTCAAGATTATTTCAGTTGAAAAATAATCGATAGTTCTTCTCATCCTAGCTCATGAGAATGTGTGTTTAAAGAATGATCTAGATGATCTTATCAAGAGATCAGATTTGATGGAAATCATTCAATAATAGACATTAATCGGATGGTTCTCCTCATCATTCTGAATGAAAGAAACCAATGACTTAGTTAGGATTGAGTTTAAAACTCATATATGAAGAAATCTATCTCGTAGCGATCACATAATTAATAGAAACATTACCCTTTTCTTCAATCTTAATTTACTCATTTCAAGTTAAGAAATGCTTTATCGAAGAAAATATCTACAGTTAGGTGTTATCCCAATTAAAGAAGAATGGCCAAATTCATCATTTTGACTTAATAAGGCATGAATGAGTTTCTACAGTTAATGGTGGACATCACCTCATCTCATGCGTTTCTCTTTCATGGATGGATCTTCTAAATCAAGATGTCTCAAGATGAAAACACTACTTTCCAAATAGATCAAATCTTCTTTTCATGCCTCTAAATGGCTACATCCCATGTCTTTGATTTTCAATGAACTCATCCATCATTGGGTTTTGTTATGTTGATGATCTAGTAGTCAATAGAAAAGCCCATCAACTTGAGAGTAGTTTTGAAGTGTTAGATAAATAACCTCAGATGAATCGAAGATGCTTAGTCCAAAAATTTCTTGGGTTTGTTATTTAAATCGGATGATGATCTAAAAATATCTTAGAAATTCCACTCAAGAGTTTAACTTGTGAAAAGGATCATATCAAGCTTTATCTCAAACTTATCAGGAGATGCAAGCCCTCCGACTTGAAAAGGATGCTAAGTTCGTGGGATAACAAGTGCCGACAAGCATTCAAGATAGCAAGAATACTTGGTGAAGCTCTTTCACCAGCCTATCATATGATCCTTTACTCTCTACATTAGACATCTCTCTCTCTATTGGCAACATGATGGGGAAGAAAAGTGCACTCTACCTCGCCATCATCGATTCTTCAAGCAAACTATCCACTTTTGAGAAATATTGTAGCATTGATCTTTGCATCTCAAGCTGCACTACATGCTTTCTCATAAGGTGAACTTGATCTATAGAATAAATCATGGTACCTCATGACATGACCGCGCATTTTGGATGTTTGGCTCATTGGTCCATGATACTCTCCTTTGACATCACATTTACCCTCATGCGGTAAAGGTCATAGCGATTTCTTAGCACCCACTTCCGATTCTCCGTGATGATCTCCCGATGAACAAATCATGAACTTAGGGAGGCGACCAGATGGAGATGTATTTTGATGGTGTCGCTTATTTTCTTAAAGGGGAAGCACCACGATCTATTCTGCCAGGAAAGGTAGGGGTAGGAATAGTTCCTCTAACTCCAAACTATGATGTGATGAGATTCTCATACTATTTTTCCAACCCTTGCACTAACAATGAAGTTGAGTATGAGGCTTTGATTATTGGTCTGGAGTTAGATATCATTTCTGTCAGAGCATCAATAAGGATTCTTAGTTGGTCATCAACAGTTGTTGGGTCCTAGTCCTCAAACCCAAACTTCATCATTACTCAGTATACCATGAGTTGTTGGCCCATTCCAGTTACATATCAAGGTTCCCAGTAGAAAAGCATGAAGATGCCTTGGAAACTTGCCAAAGAGTTGGCATGTCTGGAAGATGAGTCCATTTCAATAAGGGTCCAAAATAGATAAGTCTTATCCTTTATTGATTCAGAACTCATTGAGAGACTTTCTCTTGAAGGGGAGGTTGTCGTTGCCAAAATGGACAAGGAGCTGGATTGGAGGCAACCATTCATAGATTACTTAACATCGGCAAACTACCTTAAGAGAAATCTCAAGCCCATTAGGTGAAACAAAGGGCTCTTTCCTATACTCTTGTTGATGGAACCCTGTACCGACAATCCTTTAACCAGATGTGGTTATGTTGTTTAGACAAAAATAAAGCCCGTGGAATTATAATGTTACATGTGGTGTGCATCAGTCGAAGATGAAGTTGAAGATCAAAAGACTTGGATACTACTGCCTTCTATGATCACAGATTGCATGGATGTAGCTAGAAGATGCCATCAATGTCAGGTGCACAGTGTGGTCCTCCACCAACCACCCAACATTTACACCCTACTTTGGCTTCGTGTCCATTTGAGTGTTGGGGTACCAACATTATAGGTCCGATCGATCCTCCTTCTTCCAAGGTGCATCGGTTCATCTTAGCTGCAACCAACTATTTTTCCAAGTGGGCGGAAGACATCCCACTCAGAGAGGTCACAACTCACAATGTGATTTAGTTTTTTAAGAATCATACCGTATATAGATTTGGGGTGCCTCGATGAATTATATTTGATAATGGTATTGCATTAAAGAGCATGGAGATCAATAGCTTGCTAGAAAATATGGTATAGATTGGAGATACTCCACCATCTACTTCCCCTGAGCTAATGGTTTAGCAAAAGCATTCAACAAAACTCTCATCCAGATACTGAAGAAGACTCTTGATGACAACAAATGATAGTGGAACGAGCAGTTGGTTGAAGCCTTGTGGGCCTACCGTACAACATACCAAACTCCAACTCAGTCTACTCCATTTTTCTTAGTGTATGGGTCTGTAGCCGTTCTTCCTTTAGAAGTTCAATTCCCTTCACTAAGGATAACATTGGGTAACAAGATCACTACAGAGTAGAATGCAAAGTTGCGGTTAGAAGAGCTCGAAGGTTTGGAGGAGAGTCACCTACAGGCATGCCAGAACCTCGAGTTTGTATAAGGCCAAAATGATTCAAGCTCACAATAAGATGGTCCACCCTAGGTCTTTCTGAGTAGAAGAACTTGTGTTAGTCCTAAGGAGATCGATTATTACCCATCGAAAGATGGGAGGCAAGTTTGAACCCACTTGGGAAGGCTCCTATGTCATAGAGAAGGCTTGCCAAGGAGGATCTTATCAGCTGATTAATTGTAATGGGGAACACCCGATGCTTCCAACTAATGGGCTCTATCTAAAGAAATATTACTCATGAAAAAAACTTATTTGAAAACAATCATTAATAAAAAGAACAAAATATGATTTCATTCATCAAATCTTTTCTTCTTTCGAAGTGATTGTTTGCTTGTCTTGCGAATCCACCGTGACGTATTTAGGGTAGGTGTAAGAGTCCCCAGAAACATCCTATCCTTTTTTCAAAACACAAGCACAATCTTCTGATGCTTTTAGAATAGGTGTAAGAGAACTCGAGAGACATCCTATTTTGATTAGCATAACTAAGTTAGGTGTATGAGAACCCAAGATGCATCCTTTCTTAGTGGGAATTTTTGTTATCATTTGTGGCATCATTTCACAATTCCCCAACATTTTTTAAGGTAGGTGTAAGAGTCCCCAGTGGAATCCTATTCCTTTTAGCACATGCACACAACAAACATAATTTTTTTATCTCAAGCTATTTGATGTGGGAGCAAGCCCCCTATGGCACTCACTCTTTAGCTACTCTGGTCTACATGCTATCTCACTAGTATGTCACCCCAGTGATCATTTTTTGGAGAATGTGAGTCCCTGCACTTTCTTCCTAGCTTGATCAATGCAAACCAAAGAGTGTCTTGTTAGTATGGTAGTTTTCACTGCCCAGCTAGTAAGATACCTCATGATTGACTTTATTTAAGAAGAAGTGAGTCTCTGTGCTTTCTTCTTGAGCTAGCCATCATGTTCTAACTAGGTTGAGTATATTTGAGGTTTAGGATAAGTCCCCAGAGGCTCCTTTCCTCTTGACTACATTTGAGTCGATATAAGTCCCAGTGGCATTCACTCTAGTCCTAGTCGGATAGCACATGTCAAGCGAAGATAGACTATCAGCGGTCAAATTCGCTATGGAAGGATGTGAGTCCCGAGCTTTCTTCCAGCGGTGTTACCGATGGGCCTTAGGTTGGTTGGTTGCTAAGGACGATGACTCACCCGGTGAGTACACCACTCTTAGCAGATATGAGTCCCTGTGCTTTCTCTTGAGTTGGACACCAAATACCTATTGCTATATAACTAGCCATGTCATTTTCTCCAGAGTGTTGGATTAAGCCCTTACTGGCCCCATCCTCTGTGGGCGCTCTATTTGGATCAAGTGCTTTGCGACCCCATTTAAATACTATCCGGGTTACTTTTGGATTGGACAGTTCCCTTTTCCTAGTAGCCACCCTTATGGTTGGAAAATTTGTTCAGTGGATGTACAAATTCTCCCTTGGTTTAATAAATCTGAGATAGGTCTAGGCTAATATAAGCTCCTTCTTAGTTTGGTACCTCACACACTAACACAGTCCATGATAAAACATGCAACTAAAATAAATAAACAAACAAAAATTAATTCACTTGTGGATTAGAATTCAAGCCCCAAAGGCCCCTTCCCTCAAGCAAGCATCCTATCTTTAGGGTAGTGTCAGTAGAACTCCCTATAAGAATTGCTGACTACTTGAGTTGAGATGAATCCTTGAGTTGATACTCACTCTATAGTCGCCCTTAGGTAAGGTTCAATCTGTTTTCCACAAACAGGTTACCCCAGTAGTCATTCTGCTTTGAAAGATATAAAGCTAAGACGCATTCTTTCTAGCATGATTGTCGCAAATCGATGGCCCTAGGTCGGGTTCAATTTGTTGCCCAAAGTAACCGATCACCCTAGTGATCTTTTCTAGTGGAAGATGTGAATCCCTGAACTTTCTTCCTTTAATTGATCATTACAAACTGAAAGGCACTCCTTTGATCAGATAGTTCTCCCATCAGCCAGGAAGTGACTCCCTTTGGTTCAGTAAATTTGAGATAGGTCTAGGCTTCTATAAGCTCCTTCTCAGTGTGATCCATTGCAAATTAATGGAATCCATCAAACAAACAAATCTAAAAATGAAATTAATTCTTGACTATCTTTGAGTTGATTTAAGTCCCCAGTGGCATTCACTCAATAAATTGACCTTAGTTGGGTTTTATTTGTTTCCCCAACTTCTCACTCCGGTAGATAAATTGATAAACTAGCTTCTCAATATATTCCTCATAAAATAGGATCCATCATAATCAAAATAAACAAATCTAAAATGAAATCAATCTTGACTATCTTTGAGCTAATCTAAGTCCCCAGGTGGCATTCACTCAATAGTGCCCAGGATGGGTTTTGCATGCCTTGCCAATAGATTACCCCAACAACTATACTTGGAGGATGTAAGTCTACCATGCTTTCTTCCTAGTACAATTGTTGCATACCGAAAGACATCCCTCTTGTTGGCTAGCTATACTATGTGTTTAGTAGACTACCCCTTTGGATTGATAAATTTGAATTATGTCTTAGCCTCCATGGCTCCTATTCAGTACAACCCATTACAAACCAACAGGGTTCTTTCTAAATTCAAACCTAACAAAAATTTAAAACAAATCCAATCCTCTCCCCCAGTGGAGATCTCTCCTTAGTGAGATTCAAATCAAATCAAACCTTTCATCTCCTTGTAGATGACTTGAACCTACGTCCCTAGTGGAAGGTTCACACTCTATCCCTTAGTGGGTTTCTTCCCTCTCTAATGTGTTAGACATAAGTAGAGCCACATTGCACTATACTTTGGATTCCTTCTTTTCCTTAGGTCAAGGATAGATAGTTTTTATTAGTGCTTGTGATATTTCGATGTTGTTGATCATTTCGATCAACACCAATACATGTGATGTTCCGGTGGTCCACACACCTATTGGGCCTTTGTTGACCTCATTTTAGAATGAGCTCTCACACCTCCATCTTAGACATAGGACTTCTCTTAGACTTTAAGAGTTCCTTAGTCTTAATACACATCCAGTGATTAGGTGGACACTCTCACCTAGCCCTAGAAGACTTAGAAGAACTAGCCATAGGAATAGGTCATGCCTTAGGGGTGTTAGGAAAATCTCCTACCCTTTAAGTTAAACCATTCCTCACTTTCTTCTTTCAAGTTAAACTCCAAATCATTTATATTTGATTTTCTCAAACTCAAATCAATTCATGATTGAAATCATGATCAAATTCCATCAAAATTCCTAAATCAAAATTTCTTAAGTCCTTAAATCTTTCTTAAGGACTTAGCCAAAATCATGATTCAAACTTATTCAAATCTTTGAGATTTTTTCATGATCCATTTATATTCTTATTTATATTCTCATATATAAATGAAATATAAATTCAAACCCATCAAATTAAATTCAAAATTCCAAAATAATTCATGAAATTTCCTTAAGTCCCTTTAATTTTTCATTAAAGGACTTAGCCAAAATCGACTCTAAACTTTGATCAAATCAATTCAAACCCTTGGGATTTTCTCAAAATCAATTTATATCCTCATTTATATTCTCTTATTTAAATAAAATATAAATATAAATCAATCAATCCAATCAAAGGCAAAAATTAAATTCCAAATTTAAAATCCTTGAAATTCCCTTAAATCCCTTAATTTTCCATTAATGGATTTAACCAAAACTTTGATCAAACCTTTTCAAACTCATGGGATTTTCTCAAAATCAATTTATATTCTCATTTATGTTCTCATATATAAATGAAATATAAATATAAATCAATCAAATCCAATTCAAAATTAAATTTCTAATTAAAAGTTCCATTAAATCCTTTAAATTCCTTTAATGGATTTAACCCAAATCATGATTAAACTCTTTCAAATTCTTGAAATTTTCTCATAATCAATTTATATTCTCATTTATATTCATATATATAAATGAAATATAAATTCAAACAATCAAAATCACTTCAAAAATCAAACTCAAATCAACTCAAAATCAAATCTAAGCCTTTCAAGCCCAAAATCTTGAAGTTAGCCAAAATCAATTCAAATCAAGCCAAACTCTTGATTTTCTCTCATGGTTCAATCAATCCTACAATCATGTGCTCATATATAAATCCAAACCTCAATCAAACAATCAAAACCCAAATAAAAAATCAAACTCAAAATTCCTTCATATTCTTCCTTTGAATATGAAATTTTCAAATGGATCAAAATCCATTTGACTTCAAATCTCTTGTAAATGGATTTATATTTCAATCATAAGTCCATATACAAGATCAATCAACTTCAAATCAAGCTTTGACCAAACCATTTGACCCACTTAGGCTCACTTGACCCAAAGTGACCTAAAGTACCCATATGAGCCAACTTTTGATCCTGACCAAATTGGATTGAACCAAACTCATATTTGCCTCTCATCATGGGATGATCAATCAATCAAATTGGGTCAAACAAAGTCAAACCTAAGGGTTGACCAAGTCAACACTTAGCCCATAATGAAACTTAATATAGCCAAAATCCATCATAGGCCAAATTGATTGAAACCATTGATCTAAGTTCACTCATTACCTATGTTTGAACTTGACCAAGCCAACATTTGAGCCTAACCTAGCCCATTTGGCCCACTTGACCCAAGTTGACCCATTTTGACCTAAAAGGCCAAAATGTGTCAAACTTTGAACTAAGCCAAATTGATTGAAATGTAAGTCCATCCCAAATCACTTGTGGAACTTGACCAAAGCCTCAATTGGCCAACTAGACCTAGCCTAATTGACCTTAGACCCAATATGACCTAAAGGGGTCACGTTGAGCCAAAATTGAACTCAAAATTGATTGGATACAAAGATACCAATCCACTCATATGACTAACCACTAAACCTACCCTTGACCTCCCAAATAGGTCAAATGGGTCAAATAGGTCAACTTGACCCATTTGAATTAAATGAGTCATATGAGCCAATACCAAATTGAACCAAACCAGAGGCACCAAAATATTTCAAATGGTCATATGAACTTGACCCAACCCTTGGTTTGACCCAATTTGACCTATTGGTCAACTTGACTCAGTTGACCCATCTAAATGGGTCAACATGAGCCAAACCCTATCAAATGGATTCCAAATCCATTGAAACTTGGCCAAACATATTTTCTCAACATACCAAACATACCCAAATTGAAAAAATTGCAAAATAACCATTATACCACTAGGCCATAGAACAAATTTTGGCTAGCCCGTGGATATTTTGGTCATGCACTCATCACAAGTACTTGAGGCTCTCCTAAAACCTCAAGGGGACTTAGTGATGAGTGATGCACCCAACCCAATGGGTGTGGGTCAACCCATTTGGCCCATGGACCAAACCTGACCACCTATGGCCAAATTGAAAATTCAAACTCCCCCCAAAGCTCAATTGGATGCCCATGAGAGTTGGTCTTCCACTACTCTGGCCAAATCGACCATATGCACCTCTAACAGCCAAAATAACTCATCCCATATGGTCAATTGGATCAAAACAACAAGCTTATTATCGGTCGGCTGATTGTCATAGGGGAGATATGCTCCTCCTAATCCTCTAAAACTTTCATTGCCACTTGATCAATTGGAGCCTAGAGAGAGTTGCAAACATCATAGAGCTTTCCTAAGGCTCCTAGAGAGGATTTGGGTCTTGTCTTCTTCAATTTTGCACAGTGCAAAATAAGGGAGCTCACCTTGATTCCCAATTTTCTCTACACTTGATCCCACTTAAATTCCTCTTACACACTTGGTCTTGGAGCTCTCAGAGCTTGCATCAATTGAGTTCTAGAGGCAAGGAGAGATCAATTTAATCAAAGCTCAAGGGGAGTAAAGAGGAGTTGGTAGCCAACCTCCCCCTATGAACTTCAAAGGCTTTGTCCACTAGGCGAAGCTTCCTCATCGATCTCAGTGCGTGATCACCTCAAAGGTTAGTATTTTGACCACTTAGGGTAAGAGGTGTTGGTCCTTTGTGAAAGAAATTCATATTTCATGTGAAATCCACCGTTGGATTGGCCACTTTGGTCCTTTAGATGGTGTGGGTTGAGTCTTGAATGGATCCATGAAGGATCAGGCTCGGATCTCCCCTTGGATTGTGAACGGTTCACATTCATCCTCAGGGAAGAGCTCAGCCCATCTCAGCCATCCATCCGCATATTTTTAGATGGATGACGAGATTATTTTCCACATTTTTATACCCTTTATCTCATATAAAATCATGGATGTATCCTCGTCCGATCTTTGATCGAATGGCTAAAGATGAAAGTGTGTGCGTCGTCGCTATTCCCTTCACTTGACAAGTTAAGTAGGTCACTCGGCGTGACATGTAAAACCGTGATAGCCACGCGCGGTGGCGTATTAGCTTAGGATTAGTGATTATTAATTCTTAATTAAATCAGATAACTTTAAAAAAAAATCATAACTCAACTTAGAAAAATTAGAAAAATATGAGGAAAATGCTATGGATAGATAATTCCATTTAAAATATTTTTAAAATATTTTCAATGTATTTTGATTTTTCTTTTTCTCTAAATTTGGGTTTCTTTGGGAATATTAATTAGCTAATTATTCCCTAATTAAGTTACCAATTAATCTCAAACATCTTGGATTTATTTTAGGGGATGACCTCAACCTCCCCTAATTTTTTAGAGATTTATTGAGGCCATAATTATGGAAATTGCTAGTTCATTCCCTAATTACCCCTTTATATAATTAAGATAATTAAGATATAATTAGTGGATTTTCTTGATGATTAGGTTGGATTAAGGTTAGATCTAATGAGTAGGGTTTTTATGGAATAATTTTGGGGCATTTCCCCTAAGTTATTCCCTAAACCCCCCTTTTATTTCCTTAATCCCTTCTTAATTAAAGGTTAATTCATTAATTATCCTTGAAATAATTTTCAAAATTCTAAAACTTTCCAGAACTCAATTAGTATACCTTGAGTAGATGCTTAGGTGTTTGCTAGCTTAAGTCTAATTAAGAAAATTAAAACTCCTTTCATAAGTGTGAAGGGGTGTTTTAAAAGTACTTAAGCTAAAATCCCTTAGCTTAATTAACTTTTAATTGTGAGCCAAATTGCATTAGGCCTTTTCATTACTAGGTGCATTACAAATTTAAATACCTTGTGGATTTTATGTCATCTCATTAGCTCATAATTACTTAGTTAATTTTTCTAAGGTGGTGTAGGTAAGGGTTAATTAAGCCATTTAATGCATACCTTAACCTAATCAACATTTAAAAATGATTTAATTATCTAAAAATTAAACAAAAATACAAAACACATGTGGAAATGAGTTAGAAATATCAAACTCATCTCACCTTTTAAAATTAAATCAAACTTCAAACTAAACAAAATCATTTTGAAATTCACTTTGATTTATTCTAAGTTCTCTTATTCTTTAAGAATGTCTTTAGGAATTAAGCAAAGTGAGTTTGCTTACATGATTACACTACTTTAGATCTTTCCCAACATGTTAAATTGTATTCCATGTGACTTATGCATCCATGATTTCATGTTTTCAAAGTTTTAAAATGAAATTGTTTACTTTATGTCAAATGTGCATGTGTTGGATAAAGTAAAATACGAGTGGCTATTACCACTACTAAATCTAAATTATTTTCAAAACCTATAAATGAAACATCAAATCTGAAAGTGTGCTATTCATATCTTAATTATTAGCTTGCATGTGATGAATTATAAATTCATGTTTAGTGTAGCCTTTCCGTTCTTTCTTATGTCAGCATAGTTTTAAATATGGGTTGGTAAGAAGTAGGGTTCATTTGAAAAGAACCCAACACTTACTTATTTCTAAACCCTATACATCCCTATGCTATCATCTAAGAAGGATTTCTTACACTTACATGAATAAATTCATAAATAAAAATGGAATTATTAAGCAAACTTTTGCATATTCTTTATCATTTCATTTCTTTTATATGCATGTTAGTACTTAAGGAAAGTGGTATATTAGTCTGGACAACCTCAAGATTGTGAGGCTTTAAATAGCCCTAAGTAGGTCTTGTACCTCACACCTCTGGTTAACAATGGTGTTGTACTCACTTATGCCTTTCTTACTTTCATGCATGTATATGAAATTTTGGAGAAAGAAAACCTTTTCTACTTAAGAAAAATCATGCATCTAAATCTTCTAAATTTTCTTAAATGAATTACTTAGCATACATCATAAAGTGTGTTAATTATCTTCATTTGCATGTATATATATGCTTAGGGTCCATCCATATGAATGTTATATATGTTGGGAAAGAATTGAAGTAATGTATGTTATGTGAATTTTGATTCATTTTTCTTAATCTTAAAATGCCTTTCTTTTTGGATAGGTTTGTTTAGAGTTTGTCCAAACTTAGGATTAATTAAAAAGATTTAATCAAAACATCCACCTAAATGAAACTAAAATGTGAACTTACTTTAGAAATTACTTAAGGATTGGGGAAGGAAAGAGAAGTCCTCTTCTCTTTCCCTCTCTTTATAACTTTGTAATTAATTGTAGGTTTCACTCAAATCAAATTAAAACATGAAATAAAAATAACTCGAAGTCACTAAACAACTTAAATGAAACCCTCCTCTAAGTTGAACATGTCTTTCACACTTAGAAAATTCAAACCTAATCTCCTAAGCTAAGCATGCCACACAAACCTTTAAAGCACACACATTAGCCTAAGTCACCACTTCTATCTTTAGGTTAGGTCGGTGCATGGCTTGGAGTTATGTTTTATTTTGTGATGAATGTTTTAGACTAGATGTTAGGGTGTATGCTCGTAGAATGAATGGTAAGATGTGATTAATCTAATTATTCTTTTCTGTAGGAGATTGTGCTAAAGGGGCGCTATCATAAATAAAAATATAAATGCTTCTTACTTGCAGGTGCTTTTACCCTTTAGCCTAATCCATAGGCCAGGTGGACTTATTCACCCATGTGTGGGGTGAAAAGGCCAATATACATGCTTGGGATTTGTGTGGTGTGATTTTACTAACCTTTATTTTGCAGGTGTTAGTTAGATTTATGCTTTTCCTTTGCATGTAATAATTTGTATATTTAGGATTTTGGAATGATTTGTTATGGGGGATTAGGATGAGCATTGATCATAAGATCTTATTTTATGAACCATGTGAAGCCTTGGAGCACCTACCATTCAACCATCCAAAGGAAGATCCGAAGAAGAAAGAAAGAAAGAAAGAAAAGAAAGAAAGAAGAAAGAAGAAAAAAGAACAAAGCTTGAAGACCCCCATAATAATGAATTCTTTCTTAAATTGTAAATTTAATTTATTTATAATTCAAGTATAAGGGTGCTACCGTTTGATATTTTGGTTTTTTTTGTGGTGCCCGACCACAAATGGCCATTTATTCTTTTTGCACTAGTTTTATAAATTAATTGATGTTTGTTTAACTTGCACATTAAGTGGCATGCTTTTCCTAATTTCTTCCTTGCTTTATGTATGGCCTGGATGTGGATTAGGCTCTTTAGGAAAAATAAATTTTTTTACCCAACTTAAAAATTTAAATTAAAGTTAAACAATTCATAACCTCATCTAAAGCTTAGGATTAAAATCAAGATAAAAGAATTAGAAACCCCTTAGCTGGATGAGTTCTTTTCTTTATATAAAAAATGCATCTTATTTCACTCTTGATTGGAGGGCTTCCATCTTTTAGAACTTGACGACCTTTGAGGGTCGTGGTGGAAACTCACCTCCTAAACTTCTCGCTGATTTTGGCTAATAATTTATTTTCTCATGCATTATCATAAAAATCCTATTAGCCTGAGTCAAAATTTATTGTCCAAAAATAAAATAAAATGAAATTTGAAATGCATTAGATTTAGGTCATTTGAAGCATGTCCCTTTACATGATTTAGTCTCTTTAGGGAGTGAGTTTAAGGACTTAGTCTCTTTCTAATTAATAATAGCCTAGCTATCTTGCATTAGCATAAAGACTTGCCTACATGTATTTAAAATTATAGAAGGAGTTAGTTGGAGGCCACCCCCAGGCAGTTGTAAGTCCAAGCTGTTGGGTTGTTTGTTCTCTCTTATGGAGACAAACCAATTACCCACTTTTCTCCTTAGATTTAGGTTGTGCTTCCGACCCTCATCGAAGCTCCCTAGATTTAGGTTCTGAGGTTACTTTTCTCTTTATGAGCCATAAGTATAATTCCTCACCTCTTAGACATTTCTTAATCTTGTGTTAAGGAATCTTAAGTCCTAAATTTTTAATGAAAAATACAACTCAAACAAACTAAATCAATTTCTAAAATATAAAGCCCAATTTTAAGATAGTTTGAGATGCTCTCTAGGTCTCCTAGCATCATGAGCATCTCTACTTATTCCCATTTTGTTTTCAATAATAACTCTCTCTTTGATTCAATCCCATTTGATCTTCAAAAATAAATCAATCAATTGATAGTCCTTCCTATTGAAATATTCAAAGATAATGATCATTTACCTTAATCGAGAGTTTTCCTAAGGGATCCTGTCCATTAGGATGTAATTAACTATGAGGGCTTGACCCTGTAGGAAATTAATGAACTTAATTTAAAATAAACCCTGCTTTACTTTTCCATGTAGAGTAGGGAAAGAATCTCTGGTACATATGTAGACCCATCATCTTTAGAAATCTTTATTGAGGTGATTGGTTCCATTAAAGGGTAGTGACTTCTATCTTTGAGATAGTACATTATTTCCTTGATGACGTATCCATTCACCAAAATAAGTACATCTATGAATTTGTGTGGCATCTTACCAAGATGAATTTCCCATATAATTTTGCCTCTCCTTTTACCACAGATTTGAAGGCGACTCTATATGTGTGTGAGAATTTTTCTCCATAGGTTGATAAGGGTACTTTGGCCACTTTGGTTCAAGTGAGCCTAAGTGGGTCAAATGGCTTGGTCAAACCTTAATTTGAGTTTGATTGAACTTGTATATGGACTTATGATTGAAATATAAATCCATTTCCAAGTGGTTTGAAGTCAAATGGGTTTTGATAATTTGATAATTTCAAGTTCAAAGGGTGAACATGAAATGGATTTTGTCTTATTTTTTGAATTGAGTTTTGACTAAGTGATTAATGTTTGAATTTATATTTGGATTCATGATTGTAGAATTGATTTAATCATGAAAGAAAATCAAAGTTTGGCTTGATTTGAAATTGATTTAGCTAAGTTCAAAATTTTGACTTGAAAGGCTTAGGTAAGATTTTGAATGAATTTGAGTTTGATTTTTGGAATTGGTTTTGATTGTTTAAATTTATATTTCATTTATATATGTGAATATAAATGATAATATAAATGTATTATGAGAAAATTTCATGAATTTGAAGTGATTTGTTCATGATCTAGGCTAAGTCCTTAAGAGGAAATTTAAAGGACTTAGGAAATTTTAGAGTTTGGAACTTGAATTTTGAGTTTAGTTTGATTGAATTGAATTTATATTTCATTTATATATGTGAATATAAATGAGAATATAAATGAGTTGTGAGAAAATATCATGAATTTGAATTTATTTAGATTTGATTTTGGCTAAGTCTTATTTGTATCATTAATTCTTCTAAGGTGGGTTTCTTTTTCTTAGTTGATTTTGTGGAGGATTTCTGGTGGAATGATAAGTCTAAAGTTAGAGTTTTTAGGGTTATAATTCTTATTATTCTAACTTCCCATATTTTTATTTTGATTATAGTTTGCATTATTATTCCAAGAAAGGTTTTGGTGATTCCTCTAACCTTGATTGAATGTATTTAGTAAAGATCACTTGATTTATTTAAGATATGATTAAGCAATTTCAATCATTTATTAGATTGATCTTATAATACTCTAATTTAACCATTATCTCCCCTTGATTTATATTGTTATTAATTTGATTAATTCCTAAACTATCTAATTACTTAGATAGGAAAGCTACTTCTAAAGTCAACATTATAATCATATAATTATTGGTAACATTATATACTTTCTTCAGATTTAATTTATTAGAGGGCCATTGAAAGTTATTAGTCATCATTTCTTCTATTAAAGCATAAGCTTCCTCCTCAAATAGTTTTTTACATTAGGCTACCTCATGCTGCTGTATATATGATAGTACTTAAAAATCCTACTAAGCCATTATAAAATGATTGAATTATAGGTCAACCAGATAAAGAATGATGAGGGAATTTTCTTAATAAGTCTTTATATCTTTTTTAGGTCTCATATATATATTTATTATCTAATTGTATAAATGATGTAATATTATTTCTTAACTTAGCAATTTGAGGTGGTGGAAAATACTTACCTAGAAAATTTTGAGCTAATTTGTTCTAAGTTGTTATGGATCCTTGAGGTAATGAATTTAGCCATTTTAGCCTTATCTCTAAGTGAGAAAGAAAATTATATTAATCTAATAGCATTATCACTTACCTAATGCTTAGTTAATATACACCATACTAAGCCTAAGCACACACATTAGAATACTAAGCCACTATTTCTAGCTCTAAGTTAAGATGGTGTATGTGTGATGTTGTATTTTATTTTGTGATGTAATATTTTAGAATAGATGTTAGGATTATTCATGCATAGACTGGATGTTAGGCCACTATTAGCTTAATGATATTTTATATAGGGGATTGTACTAAAGGGGCCGCTAAAATGATTAATAAATATAAATGCTTTTCCTTGCATGTTGTTTATTCCCCTTGCATAATCGTTATTAGGACAGGTGAATTTGGTTACCCATGTGCAAGGTGCTAAGTTCAAATTTATAGAATATAAATGATTGGTTTGTATGGTTGTTTAGCTAACATCTATTTTGCAAGTGTAGTTAGATTTCATTTTCCATAAATATGTAATTTTACAATAAGAATTATGATTAATATTATGGGGATTATGATGAGTAGTGGCTAGAAGGTAAAGACCTACGAGGCCCTGTGAAGCCTGGATCAAAACCAAATTAAAAAGAGAAAGGAAAGATGAAGAATGAAGAACCCCATAACATTCATTCAATTTTAATTGTAATAATCTTTCATAATCCATGTTGTATCTGGCGTGCAAATACCCAACTTATTTTATTTTTAGGTGTATTGCAACCACATCGACCCACTTATTCTTTACAAAATCCATAAAATGTTTGATTGTCATGTTAAGTTTGTGCAATATAAATACACATTTTCATAGGTTTCTTAAGTTTGAAGGTTGAATGAACGACCAAGATACAGTAGACTCTTTAGAATAAAATTATTTTTTCTACCTTCATTAACAACTCATAACTAAATTTTAGATATAACTCATAACCTCACTTTAAAGCTTAGGTTGCAATCTAGATAATTAAAAGATTTAGTAACCCTTTAGCTGAATGATATATGTGACAACAATCATGCATATCATCTTATCTTAGTTTTTGAATAGGGAGGGTCACTCTTACATTATAGGGGAATGCTTGACTTGTGCGGGCATTCCTTATAGTAGAGAACATCTCCTCCCGCTGATTTATCCAATAATCATATTTCATCATGCATTTATGCATAATTATTCTAAGCCTTTGTCCAAATGAATGTGTCAAAAATGGTATAAAAATTTATAAAATTTTACATTTAGCCTAAGTTGTGTCTTCATGCTAGTCATGATCTAATCTCTTTCTTAATTAAATAATAGCTTAGCTATCTTGCACTTACATAATATTATCTTACATGGTTTTGAAGCATAGGAGGTGTTAGCTGGAGACCACTCCAGGCGATTATAAGTCTAGAAGAGTCGGGATGGGTTTGTCATCTCTTATGGAGGTAAACCATAATATCTCATTTTTCATTTAGACTTAGGTCGAGCTTTTAGCTTGTGCTAAAGCATCCTAGATTTAGAATCCAAGATTGTTTATTTCCTTGGACTATGAGTATAAGTACTTACCTCTTAGGCATTTCCACAACCTTGTGTTGATGGATTATAAGCCCTAGCCTTCTAATAAAATTTCAACTCAAATTAAAATAAACTATCTCTTTTCAAATATATAAAGCCTCATTATAGGGTAGAGCACTTACTAGGCTTCTTAGTATCATGATTGTTCCCTAGTTATCTTCTCTTAGAATCTAAACTAAGTTATTCCAAATTAAACCTTCCCACTTGATTTCTAAAAATACATCATCCTTTTATAGTCTAACTTTGAAATCTTTGGAGATATGTATTGACTACTTTAACCAAGAGTTTTCTTAGAAATTCCCATTTCCAAGGATGTAATTAACTATGGGAGCTTGCTCTCATAGGGAACTAAAGAACCCGAAATAAAATAAACCTTGCTTTACTTTTAATCTAAAGTAGGGAAAAGATCTCTAGTATATGCAAAGACCCATCTTAGGAATCCTTATTAGATAATAGGTCCATTATAGAGTGATGTTTCCATCTTTCAAGATGGTACATCATACCTTAATATCGGACCCGATCACTTTGATAAGTACCTCCTAAGATCTGCATGGTGTCTAATGATTCAAATTAAAACACCACATTTTTTTTGGCGACTCCGTTGGGGTGAGTTCCTCTCTCCATCTTTTGTAGTCAATCATCATCTCAAGTATCAATAGTGGACTTATGTTTTATATAAGTTCAAGGCTATCATTCTTTGCATTGGACACCTTCCTTATTTTATCCTTAAGCAAAAGTGGCCAACATCCTTTAGATTTTAAAACCTCACTACAAGTAGGTCTTAAAACCCCTATTGGACCTCTAATAGGTAAAAGAAATTAACTAAATAAATGACCCAAAAATAAATCTAACAAAATCAAGAACCTCTTACCACTAGCTTGGTGAAGTAAGGTTCATCCAACATTTTCCACATTCCATTGAAGTTCAAAAGAAAGTAAAAGATTCTTCTCCAAAATTTTTCAATCTCTCCAAAACACATGAACCCCATTTAACATAACCAAATTTATTAAATGAGGTTCCAATTCAAAGTCAAAGTTAAATCAAACAACAACAATTAAAAGCAAAGTCTAATATACATCATTCTTTTCCAATAGTGAAGAAGAAGCCCCAATTTTCTTTTCCTCCAAGCAACTAATCACAATGTTTGCCAAGAAACTCATATTTTCATTTGCCTCTAGTGTGGATTTGGCCCTGAATCAGGCCATACTCATCTTGGCCCCTGTCATGAAGTTTGGCCTTGGCTTTGAGGACTTCAAAGTCACCTATGAGAGACTTTCCCTCACCACTATTAGTAGAGAGGAGGTGGCTGACAAAAATCCACTTCTGTAGTTTGACCTTTATTCAGATACTGAGTTTCCTTCTTTAGAAAGACCTTAGAGCTTCCCTTGCCATGAGTGCTATATGTACCTACCATAGCTTCAGTCAGGACTAACACCACCTCTATTTGCCCCAATTTTTAAGGGTAAGTATGTCTTAACTTCTTAGATAGTTTCCCCACATTTGAAGTCAGTTCTTGCTCCCGTCCTGCACCATTGACTAAGACCCAACACTATAACAAGAACAGAAAGATTAAGAGACATTACAAGTGCATGGATAAGAAGGTTGAGGAAACCTCTCATGTAGCTAAGGAGGGATCCCCCTGTGAGATCTCTCCCCTTCTTGGTAGTAGTAGGTTCCACCCCTTTTAACTGTAATGGTAAAGGAGGACATCAGGAAGATTGATGCATCACTCCCACAATCTATAGAGTATGAGACACCATAGAGGGAGAGGAAGAAACCTTATGCTGGTCTATGGTCCATGCTCAAGAGTGTGGGGAGAGCCCGTGGATGCTTTGAACTCGCCACCTAACATGATTTGAGGAGATGATCCCTAGGAGAGTTAGAGGTAAATTTTATAGAGAAAGGACCATGGAGTCCAAGGTTTCAACCCAAGCATGTAAGAGGGACAAAAGGGGGTTTTCCATATAGTCGCCTCAACTTTGATAGACCATTCTAATTGGCAGGCTGATAGAGCTAATCATTCTGGTAGAATAATACTCACCAGTTCCAGCCGTAGGAGGAGATCTTTAATAGAGAGACAGCCTGTGTCACCACTTTTACACCACTCCATTCACCGACTACCATCACCCATCCACGTTCTATCAATTGAGGTTCAGTACCACAAGTCCACATCTAGAGAGAGGGCATCCCCTTTGGTGATACAGCTATGTCCCAAGGACACTTCATCTACTCCACCCATTAAAGTGAGACTGAGCTCCCCCGCTCGACCTTCCATCCCAAAAATGGAGAGGAAGGAGTGGCAGCCCAAGAGCATCGTAGTCACTCCACTGCCACAACTAGAGGAGAAGGAAGGAAGAATACCGAGTTAGCCCCCATGATTATTGAGCCAATCAGAGCTAACACTCCACTTGTCCAGAACATCTAGTGCATCACCTCATCAGATCACAATCTAGTTGTGAGTCACCATTCATCATATGTCCTAGTAGCACCAGGTTGAGTGGATGATCTTTAAATGAGAATTTGGAAGACTATCATGCTGCAGTGAGGCAGATAGTAGGGGATGATCAATCCAACCAAGAGGAGGGTATGGTAGACTTTAATATCAATGAAGATGACCTGTTAAATTACATTGTTGAAGTCCACATGATATATACATGAGGATTCTTGCATAGCATCCTAATCAGGACACCCAATGTATTATGGTTGAGGAAGTTGATGCATCATACTCAACTTAATGCCTCCTCCAACAAATCAAGCTTAAATATGGTCAAATTGATATGATGGAGAGAAGAGTGGAAGAGTTGATGGTAGTGGTTTTAATATTACAGAACCAAGCCCCTATTTCACAACCCACTCTTATGGAGGCCGATAGACCTAAACTAGTGCACTTTCTAGATCATCCCAAGAGGACTACTTATATGGATGAGGATGTTGGTAGCTTGCATAAGAAGGTAACTAATAGTACCACCTTGCATAAAATGGATATCAAGCAGATGGTGAAACAATAAGTGAAGGAAGTGTTAGCACAAGCCCAAGGGAGCTCATCGGTTCCAAAGGGTAGACCCTACCCAAAGGAATTTGATGTAGTTCAATACCTCAAGAGTTTATGCCACCATCTTCAAGGTATTTTATGATAGTGTGAATCTTAGGAAGCATATACATACTTCGGGGAAAGTTGTTGCAATGTCGGTGGTAGTGACTTAGTACTTTTTCAGTAGTTTGTCAATAGCCTTTCTAAAGTTGCATTTGATTGGTATGTTGAACTTTCTAATAGTTTGATAAAGTATTTTGCAAAGTTAGAAAACTCTTCATCAAGAGATTTGTAAGAGCTCGATAGAGGGTAATGGTAGGAGACCTCATTGTAAAACATAAAGCCTAACGAGTCCCTTATTGATTACATTCTTAGATAGGGCAACCTAAGCATAAAATACGAACCACAATAGCATGCCATTGAGATTTTTCTCAAGAATATACATGGCTTGGTTGCCTTCATGATCAAAGATTTTACCATAAAGATATTTGAGAAATTAATCAATAAGGTGACTAACCTACAAGAGGAAGCCACATAGTTACCCACTCATACCAGCCATCTAAGCTCAAGCCTCAAGATATTTGAGAAGAAGCTAGGGATAATAATGATAGTAGATAAGGGAAGCATCCAGTGAGTGCATAGTTTAAGAGGCCTAGAGTTCATCAGCCTCTACTCCTACCTCCTCTTCCACTATCTGTCCGCCACAACAGCCTACATAGCAATGCTATCAGTATCCATCGCTAGGTAGCTATTTTCCACCTTCTCTTGCCAACAAACTCAACAAGTCATATTCATTCAAGAGGGAGGTAGTCAGGAAGATCTTTAAGAACCTTCTCAAGAAGCTTGATTTCTAGCTACCCGAGCCTAGAAAGTTAGAGGAAGTGGGTAAAAGTGATGATCCTAACTACTACCACCATATACTAGGCCATGTCTTAGAGGATTACTTTACCTTCAAGGATTGGCTTGAGCATAGCTACAAATTATGAGCCATAGTTATCCCCAAAGAATACATAGTAGAATAACCTTCTCTATTAAAGTAATCTTTAGAGATACATCTGATCCTCTTAAGATAAAAGTAAGTTGAGATATCTCTTTATCTCGTCCCTCTAAAAAGATAATTTTTAAAATCAAGAAACATTCTTTGTAGGTGCCTAACTCAGCTCAAACCTCCAACATCATGGAAAGTCCACTAGTTATGAGGGACAACTCAAGGAGGGTGGAAGCCCATTAGTAGTAGCAACCATCACATGCCCAAAATAGTTTCATAGCGCAACCACTGTCTGAGGTCCAGCATTTCCCCTTCCATAGTTGTAGCTACCACATCTACTAGCTCCTCCACCACCACCACTAAAAGCATTGTATTTGTAGATGAGGGTACCAAGCTGCTCACACCACTCACTTTACTTAATTTCTATTATGTACCACCACCAAAATTAAAGAAATCAATGAAGAAAAATAATTTTGCATACATCTTATCTATATTTGATGATCTTAGTAATTTTATTCTAATTTATAGCTCTCTAAGTCATAATAATAATAATAATAATAATCTAAATAATTTTGATCAATCCCACTCTAATTCAAAATAGATTTTTCTTTTGAATCATCAAGGTTCACACTTGAGATTGATTAGAAATCATCTAACTCTGATAATCCTTTAGGAGAAGTTGTAGGCATACCTGATGAGCAAGTATATCTTTTCACAAGCTCCTCATCATAAGAAGTCACTGAAGTCAACCTCCACAGTGGCAAAGTTCTCCAGGGTAGCATCTTAAGATAAGGGTAAAAAGTTCATTAGTTCCAGTGAGCAGATAACCCCTTGACAAGATGCTTCACCCTTGAATATGCTTGTGGAGGACCAACCCAAAGTCAACTACAAATTATTGGCACATCTTAGAAAGTTACCAGCTAAGTTAAGCATATATGATGTTCTTATCTTATCCAAAGATATGAGGGAGTCACTAGTGAAAGAAATGATTGACCCTGAAATATGCTTAGCTCAATTGGCTGGTACTGATCCAATTGGAAAGGAGGCATGTTTATCTAAGGAAGTCCAAGGAGTCACATTCACAGATGAAGACTTACTTCTAGGGACAATAGAGCACAACCGCCCCCTCTACATCACTGTGGATGTTGGCAAATTCAGTTATCCGAGTTTTGGTTGATCCAAGTGCATCAGTAAATATTATGAGTTCAAGAACTCATGCCTACTTGAGAATCGACATCTCTAAACTTAAAGCAGAGAAGATGATGTTGAAAGGATTTAATAAACTCTTAGGCTCCATAGTGTTACCTTTGGAGATAGAGGATTGGAAGAAAGAAGCCAAGTTTAACATAATAAATTTTGATACATCCTTTAAATTCTTTTCTTGGGTTACTTTGGATACATGAGAACAACATGGTTCCATCCTCCTTACATCAATGCATCAAGTTCATAAGGGATGGAATCGAATATTGTGTCAAAGAGATCTCAAGTCATTTGTAGTTCATGAGGTCAAGATTTATGAGGATGAAGCCTATTACCTCCCTAAGAAACAAACTGTATTCTATCATAAACTTAGTCAAAATGAGAAGGAAAAAGAAAAAGAAAAGAAACATAAAATGAAAATGAAAAATAAAAGAAAAGGAATGAGAAGAAGATCTTAAGGAGAATATAGAGCATGAGATTATATTCAACCCATAGTTCATTACTCCATTCAAATAAGTGGGGAGGATGACCTGACCTTTACCAAGATGAGGAAGAGACAAGTCTATAGGGAATCCTTGAGGTGGAAGACCTCCATACTTACCACCTACCACCTACCATGAGATTCATTCCAGCATCCAGGAGTACACCTGCTACCTACATAGACTTAGAATCTAGTTCAGAAGATGTGTCCTATGTAGTTAGCAAGCCAACCAGCCTTTCTTGATAGCATATTAAAGGTGACACTAGAGCCCGACAATAATGAAGACCGGGTCCCCAAGCAAAGTATGAATGTATCCAAGTCTTCTTTATGTGAAAATGTCAGGCGACAGATGGGTAATTCATCTCTAACCCACTTTCCTCACAAAAAGTTAAGGGTTTGGTAGTTAAGGAAGCTCCCAAAGCATGTGCAAACACTAAGATCCAAAGATTCTATCCACGGCGTATCCTCAAGTCAAGAAGTTGATGTAGAACTTGAGCATGAATCTTTTAAATAATTAATAGAATTACCTTTCAATTTGTACTCGCCTTGTGTTTTTAACTTGCAAAGAAATGTCTAATTCCACATACATGGTCTAAGCATAAGGTAGAGTATTTTGAAAATTATGGGACATCAAATGCAAGATCTCTCAATTAAGACTAGGACTAGGCTTCAGTACAGTGGGCCTAGTCGATGATGATGATTGCTGCCTAGTTATCACCAATCATTTGGAATCTGATAAGTTCTTCTCAAACCACATCAACTCATATGACGAGGCATGCTTAGAAACTTTAGATGATTCAGATGATCTTTAAAGCAAAGATGCACCTAGAATTCAAAGAATAATTCAAGTCAACCATCGATTAGCTCAAAGAAATCAACTTGGGAACTAACTACAACCCATGCCTAACGTTCATTAGTTTCTTGTTGAATGAATCTAAAATCAATGACTTAGTTAGGTTATTTAGTGAGTTTAAGGATTATTTTGCATGGAGTTATAAAGATATGCTCAGATTAGCTCCTGAAATAGTGGTTCATAAGCAATATAGCCTGAGGCTAACACCATCAAGCGAGCTCATAGACACATATGATTGGACATTGAACAACAGATCATTTCAAAGTTAATAAATTGATTGATGTTGGTTTCATCCGGGAAGACAAATACCCCACCTGGTTGGCCAGCGTCATTCTAGTTAAGAAGAAGAATGGTCAAATTTGTATATGCGTCAATTTTAGGGATCTTAATAAGGCATGTCCAAAAAAATAAATTTCCACTACCAATACCATAACTGATGGTGGAAATTGCCTCATCCCATGTGGTCTTCTCTTTCATAGATGGTTCATCTAGATATAACCAAATAAAGATGGCACCTGAAGGTGAAATGAACAATGCTTTTAGAACCCCGATCAGAATATATTATTATAAAGCCATGCCTTTCGGTCTTAAAAATGCTAGCGCCACATACCAGCAGGCCATGACTCAAATCTTCAATGAACTCATTCATCACCAAGTTGAATGCTATGTTGATGACCTCATGGTCAAAAGTAAAGAAAAGGAAGAACACCTCTTTTACTTGAGAGTAGTTTTTGATCAAGCGATAACAATCAAATATAGTCAAGTGTGCATTTAGAGTATCTTCAAGAAGCTTCTTAGGTTCATTGAAACCTGAAATTGAAATTGACCCGGAGAAGATTAAAGCGATATTGGAAATATCACCCCATAAAAGTATAACCCAACTCTAATCATTTCAAGGTTAGTTGGAATATCTAAGATGTTTATTTCTAACCTATCAAACAGATGTTAACCATTTTTGGTGCTATTCAAGAAGTATGCCAAGTTCAAGTGGGATGAAAAGTGCCAACATGCCTTTGAGAGCAATCAAGCAGACATGTGGCGGTCTTAGTTGCTCTATTAGAAAACCTCGATACTTACACTACTACATTAGATGACTCTCTTGACACTTTGTTGGCCCAAGCTAATGATAAGAGAAAAGAGAGTGCACTCTACTATCTTAGCCATTATCTAATATTTGCTGAGATGAATTATCCACCCATTGAGAAGCATTGCTTAGCTTTAATCTTCACAGCCCAAAAGCTATGACACTATATGTGCTCTCATAAAGTAAACTTGATTTCTAAAATCAATCCACTACAATATCTCATGACACAGCCTACACTATCCGAACGGTTGGCACGATGGTCCATGATTTTATTGCAGTTTGACATCATATTTGTATCCCTTTGTGCGATGAAAGGAAAAGCACTCATGGATTTCTCAGTAGCACATCCACTCCTTGTAGATTCTCTGCTTAGTGATGATCTCCCCGAAGAACAAATTATGAACTTAGGGGATTTAAGCATTCACCACTAAGAGATGTATTTTGATGGTGCAGTTTCCTCTTAAAGAGGAGAAGAACCATAATCTACTCTCCCAAGCAAGGCTTAGGTAGAGATAGTTCTCCTAACACCAGATCACTATATGATGTGATTCTCATATCATCTATCTGAGCTTTACACCAACAACGAAGCTGAATATGAGGATCCAATTGTCGATCTGGAGTTAGCCATTTCACTAGGCATTCAGAATATTAACATCTTTAGGGATTCTCTAGTTGTCAATCAGATCGTTGGGTCCTATAAGGTCTTGAAGCCCGAACTCCATCACTACTACAAGTGCACCATGGAGTTGCTAGCTTAAATCTCAATAATCAACAAGATTCTTTGAGGAGAAAATATCATAGCTAATGCTTTAGCCAAGCTTGCTAAAGAATTGACATGTCTGAAAGATGAGTCCATATCAATAGATATCCATAATAGACAAGTTATGCCTCTTATTAACATTAAACTCTTCAATAAATGCTCTCTTGAAGGGAATGTTGTCATTGCCAAAAAAGGTGAAGAACTAGATTGAAGGCAACCTTTCATTGATTGCCTAAACAAAGGCAAACTACCTCAAGAGAAGTCTCAAGCACATTAGGTGAAGCGAAGGGCACTCTCCTATGCCCTCGTGGATGGTGTCTTATACTGATGGTCTTTAGATCATATGTGGTTATGTTATTTAGACAAATATGAATCCCATAAGATCATGACCAATGTACACTTAAGACTATGTGGAGCTCATCAATTTGGTCCTAAGATGAAAGACAAAATCAAGAGACTTGGATACTATTGGTCATCGTATTCTCTGCCAGAATGCTTTGTAGCCAAATCATCTCTTTGAGTCATAATAGAATACCTAGATTCTATGGTAAATAGTGCAATAATCTTCTACAACCTGGAAACATAACTCACCACTTTGCTTCCTAATGTGAAAATATAACCTATTGTACACCTTCTCCTATTAGATCTCCTGCTAAGTTTGAATTTACTTAACTTTGTATTTTAGTTCTTAACCTCTAAAGCATAATGACATGTTGGCCATTCCCTTTAGATATCTTAGAATCCACTTCACTGCCTCCCAAAAATATTTGTCAAGATTACTCATGTACCTACTAATCACTCCCACTATGTGCAATATCTGTTCTAGTACATATCATGGCATACATCAAGCTCCCAACTATTGAAGCATATGGAGTTCTTCTCATAAGATTTTGCTTCAATTCAATTCTTGGCAATTAATCCTTCGATAATCTGAAGTGACTAGCCAAACTTTTCCTTATTCATGTTGAACTTTTATAGAACCTTTTCAATATACTCAGGCTGAGACAACTTTAGTTTGTTTACACTCTTGTCCATATTGATTCTCATACCTAAAATCTTCTTTGTTAGACCCAAATCATTCATCTCAAATTCTTTTAAGAGCTACTCTTTTTGGCTCTTAATCTTCTCCAAGTCTGATCCTACAATCAGCATATCATCTATATATAGAAGAAGAAGAATATAGTAATCTTCATACATTTTGAAGTAGCAATAGTAATCAGCCTGACACCTTGTGTACCCACTATCAACATGAACCTATTAAACCTTCTATTCCACATATTGGTGTTTGCTTAAAGCCATAAAAATTTTTCTTGAGTCTACACATCATGGCTTCTTTTCTTCTAAACACATAGTCTGTAGTTGCTCCATGTATATCTTATCTTCCAAATCTCATGCAAGAAAGTTGTCTTCACATCTATTTTCTCTAGATGTAGATTTTCCACTTCTACTATGCTCAGTACTACCCTAATGATTATCATTTTGACTACTTGAAAGAAGATCTTCAATAAGTCAACTTTTTCTTCTATTGGAATCCCTTCACAACTAGTCTAGCCTTATAGTGGTTGCTACCATTGGGTTCTTCCTTCAGTTTGTAAACTCACTTATTATGTTGTGCTTTCTTATCATCTGGCAACCTTCTCAAATCTCATGTTTGGTTTAACATGAGCAATTGCATTTCATCATCTATAGCATGCTCTCACTTCTTTGAGTCTTCTACTTGAATAACTTTCTCATAACACTTTGGTTCACCACCATCAGTTTGTAATAAATAGTACAAGGAAGGAGAGTAATTTTGTATCAGTCGAGAGATTCTACTAGATCTCCTAACTTGATGTGTTTGAGGTATATCCTATGCTTCTTCAGCCTGAGCAAACCCCGAGTATCCTTTTATTTTTCTACACCTTCTCTATTAAAGTATTTGGATGATTCTTCTAGGATAACTAAAGAATCTTCTTGGGTCTCATTTATGCCCTTATACATTTCCCTCTCATTGCAATATGACATCCATATTCCCAATGAACTTCAAATTTTGAAAACCCTAAAATTTATACCCAAATTCATCAGATCCATATCAAATGAATATTTCAAGGACATTAGATCTAATATGCTCATTGATCCAACATCAACATGAACTTACAATGAACAACCAAATACATTTAAATGAGATAGAGATACCTTTATGGCACTCCATGCTTCTTTAGTAGGTCTTCATTCAATGGTAATGAAGGGCTTTAATTGATCTAGTACACTATAGTATTAACTACTTTATCCCAAAACCATTTGGAAAACTTAGTATATAACATCATACTTCTTGCATGCTCTGTGATGGTTCTATTCATGGGTTCAACCATACCATTCTGCTATGAAGTTCCAGAAACAGTTAACTCACGCCTGATGTTATTTGACGCATAATAATCCCTGAACCTCCTATCATGATACCTTTTGCTGTTATCTGATCTAAGACATTTCACCTTTTTCCCTATCTCATTTTCTACCAGAACTTTTCACTTATTAAACACTTCAAACACCTCAGATATGTATTTCAAGAAGCTTACTCATACCTTCATTGTATGATCATCAATGAAAGTAACAAAGTATGATGATCCATCAATTGATTGAATTGGGGTGGGACCCTATACATATGTGTGTACTAACTCTAATTTCCTTGGCTTTAACCTTACACCACTGTTAGAGAAGCTCACTCTCTTTTACTTGTCATACATGCAATCTTCACAAAAATTTAAATCTATAGATTTTAAATCATTAAGTTTATTTTTAAAAAGTAAAGACTTCATACCTTCACTATAGAGAAATTGCAGCTTTCTAGTGGCATTTTTGATAGCCTTTTTCATTAGAAATTATTGGCTGAATAATTTACATAAATGTCAATTAGAAATATTTTTGATAAAATTTTTGACTAAGGAGGACGTCGGGCTTGAATTATTTAAACTCAATTGAATTTTTGAAATATTATGACATTGTAATGGTTTTCAACGGATTTCCCACTAGAAAAACCATAAAAACCATTATTATAGGGGCGACGAAACCTACCATCCCCCCTCCGCCCCACCCAAGCCATTTCCCTCAATTCCTCTCTCTCTCTCTCTCTCTCTCTCTCTCTCTCTCCAATGGAATGAAACTTAAGACATGCCGATTCACGTCTGACATATGTCTATTTTTTCATTTTCTTGTAGAATCAAAAATATATCTCGATCTCTTCCTTTTATTCTAATTTTTTTATGATTTCATTCCATTGGTTTGTAAGAAATAGGGATTTAATGTTTTGAGATATTTTAATGGATTTTAAGTTAAATATTCCCCAAATTTATTTGGATTTGTTAAATAGTACATTGAAATGTCTATTTATGTATAAATCTTTAGTTGCACATGTTGGTTTTTGTATATTATGTAAAATTAGAATTTAAGAATTTAAGCTAACTTAATCATCAAAGTCATTTAATGTATAAAATTTTTTATTTAATGATTTTTAAATTTTTGATGCAATTATTTATATTTTATAATATGTGTTAGTTTTAGTTTTGTTAAAAAAAGTATTTTGTGATTATGGGCTACAATGGTTTCAATTGTAAAAAATTTTATTCATTGTGAATTACTTAAACACTTAGAATGTTAGAGGAAATTAGTCATTTATTATACAATCTACTCATGTTCCTGAGATAGAATGCTAATTGAATTCTCACATTTTTTTTAATTTACCCAAATTATGGATATCGTAGTGAGTGGTTATAGATGTATAATAGATTTCATCCATACAGGAAAGAATTAACTAATGAATTCTTGAGTGGTGTTTAGCACTTCATACACGTGGCATCTTAACTTTCATCTTACATTTCAAAAGGAAATTTCCAATGTCCATGTGTGAAGAACATTAATCAAGCTTTTTTAATGCTAGATGAAGTCAAAGTAGGCTTGTATCGTGGGTTTCCAACCAAATTATTAGTTATAGACTTTACATGGTGAGTTCAAGCCATATGTTGATGCTGATAGTATTGTCTCGATGAATTATGCATGCCCTTCATGCAAATATGTTTCTATGGTAAAACATTATATACATTCCCTTCATCTACCCCCATTTTGGAAAAGAGGATAAATGAAAATAGAAATATATAAAATATGCCTTATTGGGACACCACGTAGATCTGTAGATATTCTTATTAAAATGATCGGGTATGACATTGAGGAGAGATATACTATCTTGAAAGATAGAAGTTACCACCCTATAATGGACCTAATCACCCGAATAAAGACTCTAAGGACAATGAGTCTCCATATGTACCAAAGATTCTTCCCCTACTTTACATGGAAAAGTAAAGTAGGGTTTATTTTAAACTGGGTTCGTTAAGTTCCTTATAGGGGCAAGCTCCCATAGTTAATTATATCTTAAGAGATGAGATCCTTTAAGAATACTCTCAATTAAGATTAATGATCATTGTCCCAAAGATTTCAATAGGAAAGGACTATCAATCGATTAGCTTATTCTTAAATATCAAATGGAATTGATCAAAGAGAGGGAGTTATTATCGAAGCCAAAAGAAAGATAAGTAGGAGATGCCCACAATGTTAGAAAACCTAGTGGGCATCTTAAACTACCCTATAGTTGGGCTTTACATTTTTGAAATTGATTTAATTTGTTTGAGTTGCATTTTTCATTATAAATTTAGGACTTATGATTCCATAACACAAGATTAAGAAATGCACAGAGGTGAGGATTTATTCTTATGGCCCACAAAGCAACCTTAGAAACTAAATCTAGGAGCTTTGGCGGTAGAAAGCATAACCTAAATCTAAGGTGAAAATGGATAATTGGTTTGCCTCTACAAGAGAGGACAAACCACCCGACTGCTTAGACTTACAACCACTTGGGGGTGGCCGCCAACTAACTCCTCCTATGATTTTAAATTCATGTAAGCAAGTCATATGCTTTATGCAAGATAGTTAGGCTATTATTTATTTAGAAAGAGACTAAGTCCTCAAACTCACTCCTTAAAGAGACTAGATCATGTAAGGACATACTTCAAATGACCTAAATTTAATGCAATTCATATTTCATTTTATTTTTATTTTTGGATAATTATTTTGACTCAGGCTAATAGGATTCATATGTCTAATGCATGAGAAATGAGATTATTGGCCATAATTAGTGAGAAGGGAGGAGGCGTATTTCAACATAGCTTTCAAAGGTCAAGCCAAGTTTCTCTGGAAAAGGTGGAAGCCCTCTAATCATGAGTGAAAATAATATGCATTTGTGCATGATGTTATAAAAAAAGTACTCATCCAGCTAAGGGGTTGCTAATTCTTTTATCTTGATTTTAGCCTATGCTTTAGGTGAGGTTATGAGTTCTTTATTTTTAATTTTGAATTGTTAAATTTGGTAAAAGATTTACTTTTTTCTAAGAGCCTAATTCACATCCAGGCCATACATAAAGCAAGGAAGAAACTAGGAAAAGGATGTCACTTAATGCACAAGCTAAACAAATCATCAATCAATTTATAAAATTAATCATAAAAGAATAAGAGGCCATTATGGTCGGGTACCATCGCACAAACCCGAAAATAAATTGGGTAGCTGAGTTCTATCATTATACAACCCAGATTACAAATGAGTTAAATATAATTAAGCAAGGAACTCATTATTATGAGGGTCTTCAAGCTTCATTTCTTCATTCTTCTTTTCTACTTTCTTCTTCTTTTCTTCTTTCTTCTTTGGTTCCTTCTTTTGCATGGTTGGAAGGTGGATGCTCTAAAGGCTTACATTGTGCATAAGATGAGATCTTATGACCAATCTTCATCTTAATCCCCATAACAATCATTCCAAAATTCTAATTACAAAAATTACATGAAAAGGAAAAGTAAATCTAGCTAACACCTGTAAAATTGAGATTAGCTAAACAAATCACACAAATCCCAAGCATGTATATTGAACTTATCACCCACACATGGATGACTAAGTCCACCTGGCCTATTGGATTATGCTTACAGGTATAAACACCTGCACAGTAAAAGCATTTATATCTTTATTTATTACAGCATCCCTTAAGCATAATCTCCTACATAAGACAATGGTTAGACTAAGATTGCCCTACCATTCATTCTATGCACATACATCCTAACATTCAATCTAAAACATATATCACAAAACAAAAGCAAGCATCAAACCATGCACCGCCTTAACCTAAAGCTAGAAGTGGTGACTTAGTCTAATGTGTGTGCTTTAAAGGTTTGTGTGGTATGCTTAGCTATGACTCTAAGTTAAAATTTTCTAAGTGTGAAGCATGTTCATCTTAGAGGATGGCTTCATTTAAGTGATTTAATTATTTTGGGTTGATTTTATTTCATGTTTTTATTAGGTTCAACTGAACCCTATAATTAATTATCAAGTTATGAAGAGAGGAAAAGAGAAGCGAACTTCTCTTTCCTTCCCTAACCTAAGTAATTTCTAAAGTAGATTCTATTTTAGTTTTGTTTAGTAAATGTTTTAATTAGGTGCTTTAATTAATCTTAAGTTTAGATGAGCTCTAAACAAACCTATTCAAAAAGAAAGGCATTTTAAGATTAAATAAAATGAACCAAATTCAAAACATACATCACTTCATTCCTTTCCCAACATGTATAACATGCATATGAATGAGTCTTATGCATATCTATACATACAAATGAGAATGTTTAACACACTTTATGATGCATGCTAAGTAATTCATTTAAGAAAATTTGAAAGTTTATAATGCATGATTTTCATTAAGTAGAAAAGGGATTTCTTATCCAATTTTCACATGAACACATGAAAGTACTAAAGGCGTAAGTGAGTATAGTGACATTGCTAACCAGAGGTGTAAGGTACAAGACCTACTTATGGCTACTTAAAGCCTCACAATCTCAGGATTGTCCAGACTAATATACCACTTTTCTTAAATACAAGCATGTGTACAAAAGAAATGAATGGAAAAGAAAGAATGCAAAAGTTGATGTTAATTGATTTATTCTGTTTATGCAATTTATATGTGTAAGTATAGGTATACTTCTTAAGTGATAGTATAGGAATAAATACGATATGGAATTAGGCAAGTGTTAGGTTCTTTTCAAATGAACCACACACCTTGCCAAATCCTATTCAAAACCATACTAAAGGAGGAGAGAAGGAAAACCTACACTAAGCACATCCTTATAATTTACTCTCATGCAAGCTTATAATTAAGATATAAGTAGCACACTTTCAGTTTTGATAATTGATTCATATATTTTGAAAATAATTTGAACTTAATAGTGATAATAGCCACTCATATTTTTACTTTAACCAACACATGCAATTTTGACATAAAGGAAACACTTCATTTTAAATTTGATTTTGAGAAACATGGATGCATGAAACCATATGACACACATATTTAATATATTGGTGAAAGAACTAAATCAATGAACATATTTAACATATTGGTGAAAGAACTAAATCAATGAAAGCATGTAAACACATTCACTTTAATTAAATCCTAAAGATAATCTTATGAAATAAGAAAGCTTAAAGTAAATCAAATTTTATTTAGTATGATTTTTGTTTGATTTAGAATTTGACTTAATTTTGAAAATGTGAGTTGAGTTTGCTGTTCTTAACCCATTCTCACATGTGTTTGACATTTTGTTTAATTTTTAGATGATTAGATTCATTTTAGATTTTGATTAGGTTTAGGTATGAATTAAACATATTAAGTAACCCTTACCTACACCACCTTAGCATAGTTAACCAAGTAATTATGAGCCAATGAGATGACATAAAACCTAACAAGGAATTTAAATTTGTAATGCACTTAGGAAGAAAAGGCCCTAATGCAATTTGGCTCATGATTAATGGTTAATTAAGCTAATGGGTTTAACTTAAGTAATTTCAAAACACCCCTCACACATATGAGTTGGGTTTTGATTTCCTTAATTAAACTTAGGCTCTTGAACACCTAAGCATCTATCCAAAGTAGATTAATTAATTTTTGAAAAGTTTTAGAAATTTTAAGAAATTAATTAAGAGGGTAATTAATGAATTAGCCCTTAATTAAAAGAGGATTATGAAAGAAAAATGGGGTTTAGGGAATAACTTAGGGGAAATACCCCAAAATTATTTGCTAAACCTTCTATTCACTGGATCAAAGCTTAATCAACTTCAATAAGGAATTAAAACACTAATCAAACTCTTAATTATCCTTAATTACATAAAGGGGATAATTGGAAAATGAATTTGCAATTCCACTAATTAAGCCATCAATAAATCCTAAGAAAATTAGGGGAGGTAGAAGTCATCCCCTAAAATATACCCAAGAAGTTTGAGATTAATCAGTGGATTAATTAGAGTAATAAGCAAATTAATATTTCTATTAAAACCCAAAATTAGAGAAAGATATAATTCAAAATCCATTAAAACTTATTTTAGAATATTCTAGATTGAATTATCTTTTAGTGGAAATTTACCTCATATTTTTTTTTATTTTTTTGAAGAGATATGAATTTTTGAAGTTTAGAGGGTTAATTAAAATGATTTAAAACCTAATTAAATCTCTTAATCCACTGCATAACACATGGTGGTTGAGTTAAATGCAGTTTCCATGCATCGACCACAGAGCGGCCACTTAAACGTCTTGTCATGGCATGAGTGGTGACGGTAGTACGTAGTTTTATATCCGCTGTTCGATCAAAGATTGAATGGCTAGGAATTAACCCACAAATTTAAAAGGATAAATAGTTTTAAAACTTGCATTTAATCTCGTCCATCCAAAACACGCGGATGGACGGCCAGAGATCCACCTCTACCAAGCTCTGTGAACCATGGAGGCCATCCATGTTCTAGAACAAGATCCGAGCTTCGATTGAGCTCGAATTAGGCTAAAATTTTGTACACACCATCATCAGGCAATGTAGATCACATCCAATGGTTGAAACTTCATGCCATTAAACTTTCTTCATAAAGGACCAACACACCTTAAGTCTAGTGATTGAAAAATGTCATACCTCATCAGAGGTGATCACCGGCGCTCGATTCCCTTGGAGGTTTCGTCTGGTTGAAACGAAGATGTAGTGAAAGATTTAACTCTTGAGGTTGAGTAGATTGCTCTATGGACCAACCCCTCCTTACCTCCTTTGCGGTTTTGATTTAGGTGAGCCTTTCCTTGCCTTTGGAACTTGAGAGAGAGCCTTGACTTAGCCCTTCGGTGGAGTGTGCAAAGGCAATTGCCTTGATTTGGTGTGTGGAGAAATTTTGAAAATCAATGGAGCTCCCCTATTTTCTCTTGAAGAAAATCGAGAATGACAATTTCCAAATCCCTCTAGAAAGCTTAGAAACACTCAAGAATGCTTCCTATGACTCTCTAACACTTAATCGATAGTGAGCATCTAAGAATTCAAGTGAATTAGGGGGAGTATATCTCCCATATGGCAATTAGACGGTTGAAGCTCTCTTTGCCATTTTGATCCAATTGCCAAGATTGGAGGGTTTTTTGAGCTATTAGAAGTTATCACATGGTCGGTTTGGGCTAAGGAGTGGAGTGGTAACCTCCCATGTGTTTCAAATTGAGTGGAGGGAAGTTTTCTATTTGGCCAATGTGAGCCATGTGCTCAGTTTTGGCCCTGGGTCTAGTTGGGATGACCCAAACCCATTGGGTTGGGTGCACCACCTCCATAGCATCTACTTGACCTACTAGGAAGGTATCAAGTTCATATGAAGAGGGCTTGACCAAATTCCCCATGGATTTGACAAAATTTTGTTCTATATACTAGGGGCAGAATGGTCATTTAGCTAATTTTTGAATTTGAATATGTTGGGTAATGTTGAGAAAATAGGTTTGGCCAAGTTTCATTGGATTTGGAGTTCATTTGATATGGTTTGGCTCATGTTGACCCATTTAGGTCAAAATGGGTCAATTTGGGTCAAATTGACCAATTGGTCAAATTAGGTCAAACCAAGGGTTGAGTCAAGTTCATATGACCATTTGAAATGTTTTGGTGGCTTTGGTTTGATTCATTTTGGTTTAGGTTTGAATTTGGCTCATATGACTTCATTTAGGGCAAATGGGTCAAGTTGACCAATTTGACCCATTTGACCTATTTGAGCTAGGTCATGGGTAGGATTAGGTTTGGTTAGTCATATGAACTGGATTGGTATCTTTGTTTCTAATCAATTTTGGTTAAGTTTGAATTTGGCTCAACATGACCCTTAAGGTCAAGTTGGGTTCAAGGTCAATTGGGCTAGGTTAGGTCTAGTTGGCCAATTGAGGCTTTGGTCAAGTTCAACAAGTGATTTGGAATGAACTTGACCCATTGATTTCAATCAATTTGGCTTAGATCAAGTTTTGACACATTTTGACTTTTTAGGTCAAGTTGGGTCAAGTGGCCAATTGGGCTTGGTTAGGCTCAAATGTTGACTTGGTCAAGTTCAAACATAGGTCATGAATGAACTTAGATCAATGATTTCAATCAATTTATTCTATGGAGGATTTTGGCTATATTAGGTTTTATTTTGGCTAAGTGTTGACTTGGTCAACCCTTAGATTTGATTTGGTTTGACCCAATTTGATTGATTGATCATCCCATGATGTTTGTTGATCATGATGAGACATAGGTGAATTTGATTCAATCCAATTTGGTTAGGATTGGAATTTTGCTCATAAGGGTACTTTAGGTGACTTTGGGTCAAGTGAGCCTACATGGGTCAAATAGCTTGGTCAAAACTTAATTTGAGTTTGATTGAACTTGTATATGGACTTATGATTGAAATATAAATCCATTTGCAAGTGGATTGAAGTCAAATGGGTTTTGATTCATTTGACAATTTCATATTCAAAGGAAGAATATGAATGTATTTGGGGTTTGATTTTTGAATTGGATTTTGATTTAGTGATTGAAGTTTGTATTTATATTTTGATTCATGATTGTAGGGTTGATTGAATCATGAAGGAAAATCAAGAGTTTGATGAGTTGATTTGGCTAAGTTCAAGATTTTGACTTGAAAGACTTAGGTTGGATTTTTAGTGGATTTGAGTTTGATTTTTGGAATTAGTTTTGATTGTTTGAATTTATATTTTATTTATATATGTAAATATAAATGAGAATATAAATGGGTCATAAGAAAATTTCAAGGATTTGAAGCGATTTGATCTTGATCTAGGCTAAGTCTTTTAAGAGGGAATTTTAAAGGACTTTAGAAATTTTTAGAGTTTGGAACTTGAATTTTTGAGATTAGTTTGATTGATATATATATATATATATATATGAATATAAATGAGAATATAAATGAGTTATGAGAAAATCCCATGAATTTGAATTCATTTGAATATGATTTAGGCTATGTCCTTAAGGTGGAAATTAAGGACTTAAGAAGGATTTTAATTTTTGGAATTGATTTGATTGATTTGTATTTATATTTCATTTATATATGTGAATATAAATGAGAATATAAATAAGTTATAAGAAAATATCATGAGTTTGAATTGATTTAGATTTGATTTTGGATAAGTCCTTAAGAGAAGATTAAGGACTTAAGAAAGATTTGGACTTAGGAATTTCATTCATGGATTTCAATCATGTGGCATTGATTTGAGTTTGGAGAAAATCAAATAAGATTGATTTGGAGTTTGACTTGAAGGAAGGAAGGTGAGGAATGGTTCAAGCCAAGGGTAGGCAAATTTTCCTAACACCCCTAAGGCATGACCTATTTCTATGGTTAACTCTTCTAAGTCTCTAGGGCTAGGTTGAGTGTCCACCTAATCACTAGATGTGTCTTAAGACCAAGGAACTCTTAAAGTCTAAGAGAAGCCCTATGTTTAAGATGGAGGGGTTGAGAGCTCATTCTAAAAATGAGATCAACAGTTTCTAGCCGAACTTATGAAGAAATGGCTTTAGATGATGCTAGAGCAGAGTACCCTACGGAGGAGAAGCCACCTAATAAAGAAGCTCAAAATTTATAATAAAGGCAGCACAATGATTATTGTGGGAAGGATGCACGAATCATATGGAGCTATCTATGACCGTAAGAATGCTAAGTATCCACATGAATGCTTTAACCAATTTGCACGTCAGCTAAAAGAAACAAACCCATAAGAAAATTTATTTCCTGAAGACCTATATAAAATAAATAAGTTGGTGTAAAAGTTAAGACTAAGTTCAAAAAAATTTGTCTGCTACGTGAATTATTGTATGCTTTATTATAGGGACAATATACAAAATATTGAATGTAAATCTTGTGGAGCACCAAGATTCTAGCCACATAGTAAAAAATAACACAAGCAGAAAGATATATTGCACAAGCGTCTATTCTATTTATTACTAACTCCACATTTGCAAAGATTGTACACTTTCATGCATTCAGCCTAGTACATTTAATGGCATCACAGCAGAGTGAGTGCATCACATATCTTGAGTCATCCATTAGATGGAGAAGCATAGAAGCATTACAATTACACTTACCTAGATTTTGTAGCTGAACCATGAAACATTAGACTTGGTCTTTGTATTAATGGTTTCATATCATTTAGTCAGTCTGTATCACCCTATTTATGTTAGCCCATGATAGTTATACTATATAAGTTACCATAAGAGTTGTGCATGATAACTTCTTATATGTTCTTAATTTTGATCATTCTTTGGCCATATAGCCCTAAGGTAGAGATTGATGTCTACTTGCAACCATTGATAGATGAGCTTAGAATTTTATGGGACGTTGGTGTACTGACATATGACATAGATGCAAAGCAAAACTTTTAACTGAAAGCAACACTTGGACTATCAATAACTTTTTTTCATATTGAATGCTATTAGGGTGAAGCATTATTGGAAAATTAGCTTGTCCATACTACATGAACCTATCAAAGGCATTCATTCTTAAAAATAATTTAAAAAAATGTTGGTTTGACTATTATAATATGTTTCTCCCTACTGATCATCCATTTAGAAGAAATAAGAATGCAATAAAAACAACAACAACAACAACAACAACAATCATTTATCCTACTAAGTGGGATCAGCTACATGAATCCTTTGTCTCCGTTGTGTCATATTATGTGTCAAATTCTCATTTAATTCAAGTATACTAAGGTCATTTTTTATACATCTTAACAATGTATTTTTAGGTATACCTCTACCTTTCTTAACATAAGAAAAATCTAATGCATCTACTCTTTTAACTGGGTCATTGGACGGCCGACACTTTATGTGGCCAAACCATCTAAGGTGACTCTCTCTAATCTTATCTACATTCGAGCTACTCTAACTTTTTCTCGAACATACTCATTTTGTATTTTATCGTATGAGGAAAACCACTCATCCATATGAGCATCCTCATCTCTGCAACACTTAACTTAGTCTCATGCTTCTCTTTTATTGGCCAACATTCTGCACCATAAATCATTGTAGGTCTTACCACCATCTTATAAAATTTTCCCTTAAGTTTAAGCAGTACTTTTCTATCACATAGGCGGATGCATTCCTCAAATCCAACTTAAATTCTACTAATAACATCTCCATCAATTTCACCATCATTTTGAACAATATAGCTTAAATATCTAAATCACTCACTCTTTTTAATGACTTGTTCACCTAATATCACAATACTATAACTTCTACAACTAAAATTACACTCCATATATTGGGTTTAGATCTACATAAAAAAACCTTTAGACTCGAAGGTTGACCTCCATAATTCAAGTTTCTCTTGGACTCCCTCTCTAGTCTTATCAACAAGAAGAAAGTCATCAGCAAAAAGCATACACCATGGTACATCTTCTTGTAATAAGAAGAATGTCATCAGAAGAAATATGAATGCATTCACAAAAAATCGAGTTCAAAAGGCAAATCCACCTCTAAGATTGAGTGAGGATGATTTATGGCATATTATTAGTCCTATCTTGACTATATTTGATTATCCTATTTTAGATAAAAGTCATGTACTAGGTTATAGTGTCACATATAACTAGACAAATAGGAGTATTTTCTGAGATCTACCCTACTAGAAATCTAATTTGATGAGACATAACCTTGACGTGATACACATAAAAAAATTCTTAACAATGTTTTCAACATAGTGATGAATGTTAAGGGAAAAAACTAAAAATAATGCTAACTAGCTTGGACTTGAAGAAATATTACAATAGAAGAGAGTTAGAGTTGAGAGAGACTAGTTGGTACATTTAAGAAGCCTAAAGCTAAATACTTCCTCACATTGGAATAATAAAGAATAGTATGTGAGTGGGTATAGTCATTAAAGTTACCATATGTGTATACATCCAATTTGAGCAAATGTGTTAATTTGACAATAGAGAAATTATTTGGAATGAAGAGCTATGACTGCCACATTTTTCTGCAATGCTTACTTCCACTTGCATTTAGTGTTTTACAAATACTAAATCCTTTGATTGAGCTTAGTCTCTAATTTAAAGAACTATCCTCAATTCGATTAAATATAAAAGTTGTAAAACAACTACAAGTAAATATTTCAGTCAATATCTGTAAGCTCGAGAAGATGTTCCCAACTTCCTTTGACTCTATGGAGCACATACCAATACATCAATGATTTGAAACTAGAGTGGGAAGTCCAATGCAATATCGTTGGATGCACACATTTAAGAGGCACTATCTATTGGTAGTATTAATATCAACTACATTCAATTTAAACCTAATTATTTTATAAAATTTATGTAGATTCTTGAATATTTTAATGCATTAATTGATCTTGAAGAATTACTAATTAGCATGTATTTTTTTGATGTTATAAAAGGATGTCAGCTAGTTGCCAGAGCACAACCAGAAGATTAGAAGAAACTTTAAGTCTAAAGTGGCTACTCATTCATGCAATATGTTCAATGTTGACCTCATTTTTGAATGAGTTTAATATCATTCTGAAATTAATAATTAGGATGTCCTAATCTCAAATAGAAATCTCTTAATTCAATGCTTAGGACACTATACCTAGTGACTTAAGACACCTTCCTTGGATTTGATCTAACCTAATTGGCTTAGGTGGAATCAACCCAAATTTCAAATTTTGATTAACTCAAATAAAATGCAAATAAATCAAAATGAAATGAAATTATAATAAAGAAACCAAATCAAAGTTAAAACTAGTCAACCTATTTGGCATAGGTTTGACTTAGGTGGGTCCCACCTAGTCAAAGGTCAACCCTCCAAGAATTTGACCAAACTAAATCATTACAAATATCTTAAATGATCAAATAAACATGTTTGATCATGAATCTAAAGAAATTCAAATTTATTTAGACCTTAATTGTGTTCATTAGACCATTTAGTCTAAATGAACCCAAATAGATCTTATTGGGTTCAAACCCAAACCAAATTGAAATAAACTCAATTTGATTATTCAAAATCATTTTGAAATGATACTTAAATAATCCAACACACCATTAAGTATAATTTTGTCAAATTGGTCATTTGACCCAAATGAAACCGAGCTTAGCCCATTAAACCCACTTTGGGTCAAATGGGTTCAAATTAAAATCCAATTAAAATTAAATGAAAGAAATCACTTCAAATCATCTCACACATGTGATCAAACATGATTGGAGTCCAAACCTAATCCAATTGGGTAAAATTAGTCATTTGAACCCCAGAACCTAGGTTGGAAATCAATTTAAAATGATGATCCAAATCAAAATTTAAAACCAATTAATGGTGGTTAAAGCATTTGAAATTGAAATTAATTCCAATGCCAAGATTAATCACCAATTGGATTCATTTTGAAATGAAACTTATGGAACTTATTAAAATTTAAAAGGAGGTTGTTAAGTAACCTTAGTAAAATCTATATCAAGCAAAAATAATAAACTTATCTAATGGTAAAGAGAGAACATGTGAGGCAAAGTCTACTTTGGTTTCTTTGATGTTTTATCCCATTTAAATCTCCTCTCTTGGCTTAAAAGACAAGAGAGAGATGGTTGCCATTAATTGAAGGCCACCAAGCAAAATAAATTTGAACTCTCTCTGGAAGAAGCCAAGGAGAAGGATGAAAAAAAAGGAAGAAGAAGAAGAAGAAGGAAAAGAAAAGTGGCTTGGCCAAAGGGGAAAACAAGCCTAAGGCCATCCACTTCTTCCAATACACATCCAAGAATATTCACAAAACTAAGGGAGATTTAACCCACCCCTTGGCCAACATTGTAGTGGCTGGATTCTGGCCACTTAAAAAGCTCAAAAAGTGGCTCTTGGACATCCATGGAAAGAGGGGAGGGAGAGCCTATTCCCTCCCCCTTTTCATTCCAAAATGTCCACCAAGTCAAAAGATGAAGGAGGGGACCCTTCCCCCAGCCTCTCGCCACCGGCACGCCGATGAACGGATGGAAACCGAGCTCCAATCATGGTGAAATCCAAGGGAGTGGTTTTCTCATCAAATTAAAGGTTCCAATATGTTCTAAAGATTGAGGCGACCTTAAATGAATCGCCACCTCGACCCTTTGCCACTAACAACCCAGAAAACGGTCGAGATTGTCAAAAAAATTGAATTGGAATTGGTCTAAGGATCAATCCATGGGGAGGCAAGCTCAAACTTCACCCACACCTTCATCAAGTTGAAATGAAGCTAATGGAGTTGATCCCATCGCTAGTGATCACCGTAATCAAGGTATGCTCCCTCGCCACCTCCCTAGGCCATCAATTTTGGTCCTTTTCAAAAGGAATTTGATCCTCAAATGGATCAAACCGTATAGATAGGTCATAAATTGATCACTGGTTGATTTTCAATCAAAATTGTGATTCAAATTGCCGACATTCATTGGAGATTAGGAAAAAAAGACGATGACCTTGATTTAGTCGAACATGCCGATTTAAACCCCATAAGAAACCGCAAAATGAATCGAGATTGTCCGATCTTCGATCAAACTATATCGGACATTCCATGTTGCACCACTTTAACATGATACCAGGATCTACATGGCCAAATGGCGCCATGTGCAATGCCCGAGGCACCACGTCATCCAATAGTTACCAAATAGTAATTCCCTCTTTAAAATTGATTAAAAATTAACTAGAAATCACATAAAGATAAAAAATTCATAACAAAATAAATAGAAATAAAAAAATTGCAAATTTAGGCTCTATGGATTCATCTTGATGAGAAAAATCCATGAAAATTAAAATATCAATTAATTTTGGGTATTTGAGCCTTAATTTAGGTTTAATTGAAATCAATTCATCCTTAATTAATCACTAACCATTAATTAAATTGAAATAAAACTTTAGGGAACTCAAATTAATTTTAAAACACACCTCAGAAAAATTTTCATGAATTATTGCAATGTATTTCATGAGAAATGAAATTTCAAATCATAAACCTCCATTTTAATTAAATAAATTAATATTAAATAAAATAATTAAGAAAATGTTTTAAACTACCTTAAATCAACTTAATGAACCTTAATAAACATTAAAACACTAATGAAACTCATTTAAACTTAATAGATCATAAATTGGCTTAATTAAGCAATTAAATTCATTAAATAATTTAAATAATTAACTAGAAATTAATTAAATAATAATAAGAAAATCAAATGTCCAAAAATTATGAATGAACCCTCTTTGGAAACATCATTCAAAGAGGAATCAATGAAAAATAAATGATTTGCATTAAATTAAGCATAATTTGAGTTTTAAAAATAATTAAAACCTTAATTACACCCTAATTATGAATATAATAAAGATGAAACTTTGGAAACATAAAATTGGCATGTAGCCTCACTTGCCAAAAACATTTCAAACCCTATTGACCTTTGGATTGGGAATTGTTGATTTTCCAAATCTCTAAGTCAATATTAATCAAATAATGAATAAAGAAAATTTCTTAATTCATTAAATCATGAAAAAAAAATTGAAATAATCTTCATCAAACATTAGAAATATTTAAGGTAATTCTCTAAACATCTTAAGTTAGAGAACTTAGTCAATTGCATATCTAAAGATTAATGAAATTAAAAAATCATATTAAGAGTAATTAAACCTTAAGTTAATCATATTAATGCAAACACTTAATAAATCCTTACATTTTCAATCAATCCAATCTAAGAATGAATGCAAAACTTAACCTAAGAGTCTCAGGTTAACCTATACTAAACTAAATGAAATCAACATAACTTAATCCAAAAGATTAGTGTAAACCAAATGAACTAATTCAAATAAATAAATGAAACAAATCAAATCAAATCTAAATTTCAAAGAAAAGAAATGAAGCATCAATCCAAATTCAAACAAAATAAATGAAATCAAAAGGATTAATTAAGATACTTAAGGATCTTAGTTAGACTTTTGGGATGGATTTTCATCTTAGGATGAAGATTTCATTTCATTAAGAGTTATAATGTAGAATAGGGTGAGTTCCATCCCAAAATGGAATCCATTCTACTCTTCATTCTTGAAAATCTAAACAAAACTCTAACCAATTAAATTGGAAATAAAAATAGAAAATAAATCACTAAAGTATTTGAATTGAAACCATCCAAAGGTAAAATTCAAACAAACCTAGAAACTCAAAATTGAAATCTAAACTAAAGAGGCATAACAAAGTTTTGCTACACAAGCCTGTTTGCTTCACATACTATATCATTAGGTCATGGACCCTATACTTAAATTAGGTCGTTCTGTGATTATTTTATGATTCCTTGTTATGTGTTGTGATATGATGTGCTTCACATATGTCTTTGTCGTATACTAGTTTTAGACTTCATGTCTAGGATTATTTTCTTGCTAGATTGGATAGTAGGATTCTTTCTAGAGCTAACTTTGTTTTATGTAGGGGGTTATGTTAGAAAAGATTATCATAAATAAATTTAAAAATTTTGTTTTCTTACAGTTATGCTTAAATCCTTAAGCATAGCCCATAGGACAGTGGGCTTCACAAGCAACAAATGCTAATCCCATATATTTATGAAATATAATTATTGTATGTATTTGTTTGAAATTTGTTTTGTAGGGCTTAGGATTTAGTTTTAAATTTAAAACTATAAATTTGAGCTTAAAATTAGGTTATGATCTATGGGGTCTAGGATTAGCAGGAGCTGACCCAACTAGAAGATAAGTGTAGTGGTATCATGTGAAGCCCAATGGATGTCCCTGAAGAAAGAGTCTATCCTAGAAAGAAGACCCGTAGATATAGACTTGTAGTTCTAGACTGGGCTATATAAGGGTAAAGCTCAACTACCCATTTGTTTTTTCTTTCAAGGTATACAATGGTACCCAACTACATTGGACTTTTTCTTAAATTAAATTAGCTTGATTTATTTTGGATGCACAATAGAATCAACCTACTTTTTTAAGTTTCTTTATTTGTTGTACTTTCCTGTGAAACTAAATTTGATACCCAACTTAAATCTAAACAACTGAAATAAAATAAAATAAAATTTGAAATCTCATATAAACTAAAGCCTTATCAAAACATAAAATCAATTAGAAACAATCAGATTTTGAAACCATGAAATCATATTGCCCTAATCTTTGAATTGGGCAACTTCTCCTATTATACATAAGGGGCATCTAACCTATGAGGATTACCACCTTCTTGGGGAAGCTTGACTTTTATATTGATTTTTCCCACAATCATTTCTAATTGCATGGCATTAAGCATAAAAATGCATACCCAATACCTCAAATAAATCTTGAGTCAAAATATTTAAAAACCTGAAATATGTGCATTAGTTAGATGCATTACATGATCTTAGGGATTAGGAAGTGAGTCTAGGTTCATAGATTTCTTGCCTAAAAATCTAATAGTCCAGCCATCTTGCATTCATAAGATTTGGCATCATGAATTTAAAATATGCTTACATGGTGTTAGCTGACAACCCTCTCCAGGCGGGTTGTAAGTCCAAAAGAGTCAGGGATAGGTTAATCCCCTTAAGTGTGAGGAGTGACCGATAATTCCCAAAAATGAAACTAGGTCGAGCATTTGTCATATGTCAAAAGAATATAGATTAAGTTCTGAAGTATCCTTTTCAGGAATAAGTCTTCAACTCTAGGCCTTTCTATATGCTACTAGAATATGAGTCCTAGTCTTCTAAGAAATGTGAACTCAAAATCTAAATTAACTTTCAAAATTTAAAACCTAATTATGGGATAGTTGAAATGTCTACTAAGAATCCGAGTATCAATAAACACTTCCTACTTCATCTTGTTTGGTTTCCAAAAGAACTCTCTCCAATTTGGATCAATCCCAACTGAAATTTTAAAATCAAGCCTTTGAGAACCAACTTAGAAATCTTTAGAAATAATAACTTATTTCTTTAATTGATAGTATTCTTAGAAAGATACACTTCTTAAGATGTAATTAACTATAGAGGCTTGCCTCATAGGTAACCATGAACCTATTTTAAATTAAACTTGTTCTACTTTTCATATAGTTCATGGGAAAATCTCTAGTATACGAAAGACCTATTATCCTTAGGAGTCTTATTAAATGATTAAATCCATTATAGAAAAGTATATTTATCTTCCGAGATAATATGTTTATTCCTTAGTGATGCATTTGATCATCCAAATAAGAAATTCCTAATTTATATGTGGTATCACAAATTTTCTCCACATTTACAAACATACACAAGTCTGGGTGACGACTTCTTTGGATTGGAGAGAAAGTGTGGGTTGACCTCTACAGAGTATGGGCCTCCCTAGATTATGTTCACAAGAGGGAGCAGGCAAAGCAGAATTGTGCTTCAGATTATGGGGGCATGAGCACCTTTCTACACACCGAGGTTTAGCACCGAACACCGAGTACCGATGGAGGATATTAAGTCATTTGTTAGTTTTATTAATTGAACCTATAATTACGATTAATTAATTTCAAGGTTAGTGGTATAAATTTTTTGCATAAATAAATAATAAAAAGTACATTTATTGAGTTATATGTAGCAAACTAATATAATTTATGGGTATCCTTTAAAAAAAAAGAACTTAAAACAAGTTGGAAGTTGAGGGCAAGTACCATGGGAAAATTCTTCACTTGTTGATTTAATGAGCACTCTAGATCCAAATTAGGTTATGTATGAATATCTTGGGCAAGTAAGCAAGATCTAATCATGGGAGAATTGGTTTATGGTGTACAAAATAATCATAATTCAATTTTATATAGTCACTTGATCAATCAAACCCAAAAGCACACAAGTGTACAAAATAACCCAATATTAATTATGAATTGATTCTTATTGATTTTAATTTTGATTTTAATTTGGGGTGTTATTCTTCTAACTTAAATAATACTCAAAATGCCTTGCAATGTTTAAGAGAGTATAAGTATTTTTTTTTTTTTTTTGTAATGGCCAACTAATGTACTATGACTATTGGGTATACATCATACAAAAATTTAAAGAAGGTAAAAATTTAGAGAAATTTTTGGGGATTACTACTTTTGTAGAGGTATAAAATAATAGAGGTAAATAATGAAAATTGTTTCAAGACAAAAAAAGAAAAAAAATTCACAGGTAAAAAAAAAGACCAACTAAAAAAGAATTATTTAATTTTGTTCTTATGTAATTAAGCATAGTATTTATCGGTGGAGTGAGGGAATTTTTTTATTATTTTTTATTTTTTATTTTTTTTTTTTTTGTGGAGGGCACCATTTGGCAATTTAAAAAGTAATTCCCATATTTTTCATCGAGACTTGGATCACCATTTTGCGATTTTAAATTATTTTGAATATATTTACAAGAATATATATATATATATATATATATATATATATATATATATATATATATATATATATATATATATATATATATATATATATATAATTACAATTGATTATATTTTTTTCTTCATATTTTAAAAGTGTTCAATAAGTTTAATAATATCTACTATATCTTTCTACAAAAAGATAATTCATCTATTCAATTTTAATTAAATATAATTTTTTATTGTTTATTATGAATAAATAAAAAATGATAAATAAAAATAAATAATTTTTTAATAATCTTAATAAATAAATCCTGAAATTATAGATGGGATATAATATGAAATTTTTGTAAATAAAAACAAAATTAAAAAGAATAATACAATATTTAAATTTTTATTTTTGAGGGTTGTCATCCCCACCCCTTAAATCCGCTCGTGCTACTGTCCATTGAAGGTTTTCTACAACACCTATATCATATTACACACTATATAATAATTTAAAAATATTATTTTATTCTCATGTTTACTACATGAGGTCATTATAGAAGGATAAAATTACTAACTCATTCGGCAATTTTGATAACATGATATATTTAAATTATTAATATTTATAATATATATATAACTAATAAGTTTTTTACTTGACTAAAAGTTTTATCATTTTTTGAAGTTAGATCAATAATCAAAATCACATTATATTTTAATATCAATAATAGTTAAAAATTAGTTTTAGCGTTAATTTAAGTCTTTTAATAATTAGCGAAGTGATAGTTTATTTAATTTGATTATTTATTTATTTAATTATAATGCAAACTAGTTAATTAACTATAACAATATTAATTAATTAATTACAAATTATCAGATACACGAAAGTGCCATATTTTGCAGTTGATTTATTTAATCTTATGTATTTTCTTTAATTAATTTCTCAATCTCCCGCCTCGTCCCAACGGCCGAGTCCTTGCCACATAGATAAGAGGGATGAGATGCGGGGGGCGAAGAAATGCTATTTTTAAAGGAAAGCGGGCGTATCGTTGTAGCTTCGCTGGCGTTCAAAGCTATAGCATTATTTTGTCTTTCCTCGTAAATTTTAACTGCTTGATCTTTCCTTTCTCCAATTCCATCTGTCGAGACCCGCTCTCTCCTCCAATTCCTTTCCTTCTGGACTTAGAAAACTAACCCTAGAGGCAGGAAGGGAATTTCTTCATTTCTTGGGAGTAATTGCAGGTGAGATCCTCGCCGCTTCTTTCATTGTTGATGTTTTCCGACGGTTTTCTTGACTTGCGTTTGTTCATATTTTTTGTGTTTTCTGATCGCTCTGCTGTTTTAGTTTGTCTTCTGTGCCTATTTGGCGGATCGGATTCTTCTGGATTGGTGTATAGTAGGAAATATATTGTTTTTTTAAACGTTTTTTTTTTTTGGTCCGAAATATTTCGCTTCAATTTTGAGAATGAGCTTAGATTTTTTTGATATTCTTTATCTCTGGCTGAACGGATGAATTCGAGTGTATGGTAGCCGTGTATTTATCGTTTTGAGTTTTTGCTAGTTTGAATAGTGCCTTAGATCGTTTTCTTTTTCTCATCTGCTTCCTTTATTTTGATGAATGATATGACTCTAGGAAATTTATCTGCCTCACACAAATCCTGATGTAAATTTCAGATTTTAATTTACCCAAATGTTTCAAATCAGGGCTTTCTGAATCAACGTTGAGACCTTCTGAATTTCTTTTTCAATAAATGAGTCAATACCGGAAGTGTCTTATTTGAGCCTAAATTGATCTGAATCAAGACTTAGAAGTATAATTGAAATGAGATCATATAAACGGCCAAATAAACCTCCAAATCTTGTATGCTTATAATTGAAATGAGTGTCTCGATGTGATTATTCCTGTTACCCAATGTTACTTCATTCTTAGTTTAATAATCAAAGGCAACAATGTTGATCATTTGATGAAGGGTATTGATTTTTTGTTGAAATAGTTAAGATGCCCTTATCAAATTTTTATAAATAGAATTGGTTGCTACAAATTCAAGATGGATTGTGGAGGGGAGAGTTATATGACTTGCTTTCTAGTACTTTACATCTAGCATTGATCACTGGCAATGTTTGATATCAATGCCACCAAGACCCACCTTCGATTGTTGACTGTTGATGGTCGTCGACATCTATCATTGACGTGTAATGTTGACATCCAGCATTTGTCATCATCAACTTTTGAATTATCTCAACTATTATCATCTGTCATCATTGTCATTGATTGGCATCAACATTCATTATCTTACTTTATAATCCATCCTTCTCTAGTGACAATAAGGGCAAACCATTGTAACTTTTCAACCATTCTTAAAAAATTATTTTAATTAGCTTAGATCTTATAGTTTTTCTCTTTCAAATATTTTTTTTGTAAAGGATCTTATGCCTCATATGAGTCATAATTTATGCATTTATGTGCATGTTGAATGCCAAGGATAAGTTCACCCTTTGTCATTATAAATATTTTATCTACAATAGTTTGATGTCACATGCATTAACTAATCACACCATTGCAGGCTCTACGAATGCTTGCTTAATAGTCCTTAGGCATAACACTTGCAATAATGGAGCATTCTGCTCTTACTGGCATTACATTATGAGTTAGCCTTTTAAATAAAGATGTTGTATTCTATTCCTTTCTTGCTTGATAGGGTTAACGTCATGGCGGAGGCCCTTTTTGCTTATCCTTGGAAGATTGAATTCATTACATGATGAATCTTAAGATAAGCATTTAGCTCTTGCATGAGATGCACCAACCAACACCAATACAATATGATTTTGCTGTGGATTGCTCCTTTTAGGATCAACCACATATTGGGGATCATCAAATTGAGGAGACATGTACAATGCTTACTTATCTCCAATATGGAATTTAACCCCTTTCAATTATCGACGACCTTCATGATACAACCAACTCAACTAACTTGGCCCTTTGGCCCATAATTCATTAGTTTTCACGACGAATTTACTCTTTTATTCTTCAATGTTGTCTTTTGTGACACCCTTCGTAATAAACTCCAACATCTTGTTTAGAAAAAGTTCCCCAATAGGAGGCAAATTTTAGACAACCCTCTTAAAACTCCTCTCCTCTCACCAATTCTATTATATGGTACCCCATTCTTGAAGTGACTCAAATCACTAGCTATAAACTCCTATGATGGGTCATTTGACTTGTATGGCCATGTGGATTATTGTAGAATTATCATGCATGTCAGTGGATCTTTGATGAACTCTCCTATTAGGTCTTTATGGCTATTTATAAGTGTTAGGCTTGCACTTTATTCTATACTCTCGTTAGATGACCATCTATACTTTCATTGAGCTTGCTAGACTATTTGCTAAAAAGTTCATCCCAAGCCAAATAATCATAATAATTCCTTCTACCTCTTTGAGGTAGGCTAGCAAGAAATAGAATCCTTTAAGAAATATTTTCAATGGTTCTTCTCAAAAGTTCACTAAAATAATATTATCACTCTTAAATTATTGTGGCGTCTTTCTTGGCAGTCATTTCTTTGGTCCATGATACTAATTTGTGACATGGTACAATGTTTTGTAGACCTTACTCATCATTTTATTGTCATATTATGATTGACAAGCTAAGTAATGCTCACCATAAATAGCTTTAGCAACTCTTAAACAAATGTAACAACTTTAAATAAGAAATAATGGCCCTCCTAGCTTTGAAAACAGAGCTTTTCAAGAGATCAACTACACTTTTCTCATCAAACTCATTAATCCTAATAGTAGCATCTCTAAAGCTATTGCTATCTTGAAAATATAGAATGCTAAGCACGTTAAATCTCAAAAAGGATATTCAACATAAAAGAAATTCTTCATCTAAAGAAATATGTTGAATTTTTGATTAGCCAAGAATACATGGGCTATTATTTGCAAGATTAATTTGTAGACTATCGATATCATGGAAAAGGAGATCATTAAACCCAAGGTAAGTAAGTCATTAGGACCATTGATATTATCATATGCGTACTTGTAATGATGAATACCACACTATAGTGCAATGGTCCTATGGAGCTAAAGTGCATGGCGTAGCTCATGGTATTTTAATAATAACACAAAAAATTAAAAAATTTTGGATCATGATATAGCTAAATTTATATGAAAATTTAGGAAATATAGTTAGATCAGAAATAAACAATCATGATAATAAAAGCAACTAAATTTATGAATAAAACCTCCACTTTTATTATGTTAATTGTTGATGTTATGCTCAAGTGTCAACCACGTAAGTGCAAAACATTATTTTTTTTAATCATCAGTTTTTTTTTTTTTTTGTCAAAATAACCAACTTGATGATCATCATCATCACCATAAACTTAAATATCCACGTACCATCATCATCATTAGCCTTATTTCTTAAATCATAATATTTTTGATCATCATCATTATCTTCATGTTCAATTGAGGAGCACTAAGCTTAGATTTATATAAATTTTTTTCTTTGGATCACCTAAGATATTGCTGTTTCTTTTATAAATATCAGTAGCTTGAGCATCCATGCTCTAGGTTAAATCATCCCCGCTAGTAACTGATTTGTCATCATCTTCTTACTTTCAATTGTTTTTCTTATTAACCAATAACCACTCATCAACATCACCTATTTCATTTAAAGAGCTGAGATTAATAATATCATGATGGTTATATCTTTGAATGAAGACTCTATTATACTTCACATGAGCTACATCTTTGAGGTGATCATGATGATATTTAGCATATTTTTTTGCTACGAAGATGCAACAAAAATTATTACTAAATATTAAAATTTCATGTTCATAATTAATTGGCAATTTTATTTTATTTTTACATATTCAAATACACTCCAATTACATTCAAATCCACATGAACTTCATGTAGGATAAAGCATCTTGATCATGGAACTTTGCAAATATGAGTTCTTTGGCCATATTCTAGCCAACAATTAATTGAAAGTATTTAAAATTTTCTTTATTATTTAAAAACTATTATTAAATACTAATTTAAAAATCCTATTATCTAGAGCTTTGGAAGTCCTTTGTCTCACAACAAGAAAAATCCCATCAAGTTTGTCACCCATATTATATGCATTTAATTCATTACTAATTTTATCTTCTTTATTAACATCCTCAATCAATCTTTTTAAGTATCCATATAAACCATAACCTACTTGCCTTTTGTAATTTTTGGGTGATTTAAATAATATTCAAGATTTAAGAAATTGATAGTCACATGCAAAAGTCAATGGATTATGTCCAATCTTATATAAATAGTTTTAGGGATTTATTCATATGTATTATTGTTGGTAAATAATGCAATTATCGTTCCCTTTACCTATCTTTTACCTTATACTTGTAATCAATTAGAGGCTTTTTATTGTAGGTACCAAATGAAGGACCTTTAACGAAGGGAAGCCTATTTTTAGTATCCCAAAAATGTTATTTTAAGATGGTTGTAGTGTTTATTTTACCTTTACTTCCTTCAAATAAGGACCCATAAAAAATTTTTCATTTATTATTTAGGAAAATATTTTAAAGTTGAAAAGGAACTAGCAAATCAAGTTTGAAGAAGTTTAATAAGTGATTTATGATTTGTGCATCTTCTCAGTAAATCAAATAATTATAGACTTAAGTTCACAACTCTCAAATCATCTTCATAGTTTTTAGATCATAAATATATTTTTTACAAGCAGATCCAAAAATAAGCATCATATGGAGTCTAATATACTTGTGGATATTTATCCATCAATGACTTTTCAATGATAATATTACAAAAGATTCAACAAAAATTACTAAACTATTAGAAATAAATATGCAAATTTCAAAATAATTATAACATAATATAATAATTTAGTGAGCCACTTACCCATGAGAATATTCTTAGATGCATTATCAGTGACCACTTGAATGACAATATCTTTCAATCTTTACGATATATTTGCTCAACAATTAAAATATTTTTATGATAATATATTTAAGTAAGATTCAACGTCAAGCAACTTTATAAATGATGTTCCTCTTGGACAGTTAACCAAAAGTTCACTACATGTTTTTCATTAAGAAATGTTTACCCTTCCAACTATAAAAGAACAACTATATTTGAAACAATCTTTTATATGACATCAAAAAAATGGTTGTATATGTTATAATTCTTTATTTAGATATGGAATCCGCATCTTTTGATAGCTTGGTGATTTTGTTCCATGATCTTCTTGCTCAAATGCTTTTACCAATATTGAAAAGCTATCATACTTAACTGCTTTGAAGGGAATGCCAACATCATAAATCCATTAATAAAAAACATGAATCGCCTTTTTGCTCATCAATGGTTGTTTAACTTTTGGTTCTTTAAATATAAAAATTATTGTTGCATTTTAACTCAAAGTAATTGATTTTGATTTATAAAATCTCTCTGATGGTCCAACACATGAAATGTTTTTATCCATCATTTTAAAATCATCTCCATTATCTACATTTATAAATAACATTTGATTAGTTTAATCTTTCAATTTATCTTTTCATGACTGCTCATATTTAGATTCTCTCATCATTTCAATTGGAATTGGGACCCCTTCCACTAGTACTACAACTAATTTTGCTAGCACAAATAGTTTAATGGATGTTACCTTCAACAAAATAGCATGATAATCCTATCATGGAAAATGACTCTAGTAAAGATTTATTTTTCCATGATCAACTCTAATAAATCAAGCAAACTCAAACAGCTATCTTGGAGGAATTATCTAGCCTTCATGGCTTTTTGATCAACTTGCATCCTTCTCCATTAAATATATGAGATTATAGAATTCTAGTTATTTAGAATTAGATATTTATTAGTAGCATTTTTGGTTTTCTATTCAATCAAAAATTTATTCTAAAACTGAATTGAAAATCATAATGCAAATAACCCTTAGTTCAAAACAAAAAAATGAGGCACCCTTTAATAGACCAAACAATATTAACTAAATATGCTTGGTTTAGTTTGATTTTTCAGTTTAAATTGATTAATACACACCTATATTCTAAAATTATCGGGTCTATACATACTTAAAGATATTAGAAGTGCATACAGATTCATGAGAATAATATAATCCTTATAGAGACTCTTTAGAGTGTTGACCTCCATGTATGCACCATGAGTCGAGTTGAGCTTACAAGACAAGCCGATCGACTTTGGATGCAATAATGCGCCAAATAAGTCGATGGCGCCGAAAATCAGTCGAAACGATCTCTGATCAATGAACGGATTTGGCCATCACGTTTAGAATGTTGAAATTGATCAGAATATGCATATTGCACAATTCAACGGTTGAACGATCAATAAAGTGAACCGACGCGCTCGCATCAGTCGGAAAATGGAAGCGATGCGACCTCTATTTGCGAAATTGATTGTCATTAGCGTCAAAACGTCGAAACATTTCAAATGAGACTGTCCGCACTCAATTCGGACGAGTCTACACGAATGTCAAGCGGTCGAAAGCGATAACGCACAAATTTGAATTGAAATTGAACTGATTCGACGCCGACTTGAACCAAACAGTCTTCGATTGCGAAACGGATTGCGCCGTTGCATTCGGGACATCAGAATAACCTAAAATTGATATATATTGTCTATGTAACAATGTCGGTGCAAAAATTCTAATTACGGTTAATTTTCACTTAAATGAAAAAAGTTCCTATACACTTATCCCTAACCCCCCCCCCAAAACCCTACCTAGCTCTCCCGAGTTTCTAGGCGGTGAAGATCGTCAGTCCGTTTAGACCACGCGTGAGCAACACCGCGCAATGATCCCTCCGTCTCCTCCATCCGCAGTGAAGCAGGAACCCTCCCTGTTCCACGCCAACACTGGCGTGACACTCGTCGGACGCCGAAGCGCCGAGCGACACCCCCAGCGGTTCGCGCAGCATGCCATCGTGTGCCCGCTGGCCAGCGTGCCCCCGTGCCCCCAGTGCCCCAGCGCGTGCCGCAGGGAGTCAGTGTTGAAATATAAGTACTTGTCGCATTTTTCTTGTCGTGAGAAAAGGCTGCTTGCTTTAGGTGTATATAAGTCTGCGCCTTTCTTGGGAAATATGTGTTTCACGCAGGTACCTTAGAGCCCATAAATGTCTTTCTTAGTATGGTGGGATGGCGCATTCAGGCCATAGTTTATACCACCCATACACGTCTTTCTTGGCGTGGTGGGTAGACCCAGCATACTTGAGGCAACCCCCCTACAAGGGGACAATGTCAGGATGTTGCCAAAATATTGGCAAATTTTCACTCTGTCAAAAGACTTAAACAGCTTAACATAAATTCAACTATAATTATAAAATTACTGTTTAAACTGATATTGCAGGTGTATAAGTATCCGTACACGTCCTTCTTGGCGTGACAGGAAAATGTGTTTCACGCAGGTGCCTTAGATCCCCATACATGCCTTTCTTGGCGTGGTGGTACACCTAAAATTGATGTTTAAATTAACATTGCAAGTATATAAGTACCGGCACACGCCTTTCTTGGCGTGGCGGGAAAATCTGTGTTACATGCAGGTGCATTAGAGACCCATACATGTCTTTCTTGGCATAGTGAGATGACGTATTCGGCCGTGGTGTTTACACCACCCATACATGTCTTTCTTGGCATGGTGGGCAGGCCCAGCCCCCATTATATCCTCCTATGTGGGGACGACGCCGGGAGGTTGCCGAATACTGTCAAAATTTTATCTAAAATCTTAAACTTGTAATGAAACTCAATCAAAATAAGCAACAATATTCAAATCCCCTAAAGTTAAATCAATATTAATATGAATAACTCGCATGGGCCCTATCTTTGAATGCTTAAACTTAGTATCGAGAATCTTTGCAGTTGATTCCGAGGGTCTTAAGACCGGCTTAACAAAATCTAAAAATCCAATAATAATATTATAAGAATTTAACTTATTAAAATATCTAAGAAGATAATTCTATCATATGATAGTAGATCTGATCCTCTATTATTAAATTAATAGAGTCGATAGGATCTGGAATAGCAAAATAAAACATACACTCCGATGATGGCTACGTTGAATGGAGATTTCAACCGGAGGAGATACTTTCATCAAAATACAATCATAATTTTAGATCAAATTGACTTAAATAAAATATCAATTCAAATGTAAAATCTAATATGTCATTAAGCTATAAATAACAAATGAAAATCATCAACATTTAAAAAACTTAAAAGCTAAAATCCAACCCACTCTCCATAATTTTTTGTTAAAGTTGGCGAATCAAGAAACCTCTAGCTCACAAAGGAGTTAATGTCAAGTCAAGTGTATTTCTATATTCAATAAGGATGTGATCCATGTCCTCTGACTGCGTGGTTTGGCCAGTAGGCTCCACATATGATGCAATTATGATCAAAGTCCTCTAATCGGGTGGTTTGCCGCCAAATAACACTATTATATTACGGTCACGATTGTAGCCCGTATACTCTCCAATGACTCTGCCCTTTGAGATGTGAATCATAGAGTGCACCTGATAGGGTAAATAGCCATCTGTCAACTAAGGTGAACTTAAGCATGTCTCATTAGACAAGCACCATCTCAGGTCTACAAGGTTCCCTTGAACGACGCAACCCATGACCGCTGACAAGGATCCTTCGGTCAGGTTGGATCGACTACCTCCTCTTACTAAGTAGACTAGGGACCACGACAGCCCGGGATGACAGAACAATAAGATCTTGATCGGGCATGTCATCGTTCCCCCAACCATCCGCTTTAAGTTAATATGATGAATTTCATAAGCTTAAATTTCAAAACTCTACATGCTGCTATTATACGTTATGCATTTAGCGATCTAACGACTAGCCTTAATCGAAAGTTCTCTCTCAGCATTGGGAGGGGAATTAACTATAGGTGCTTACGCCTATAGAAAACCTGGAACCAGATCTAAAGTCCTCACAAAATGAGGGTAAAATCTCTGGGTAGTGTCTTCTCTACTATTCCATCTGCCTTCTGAAAATTTGACCGTCACATAAATCATGCTATCTTCTTCGAGAGGTTGGTGGTGAATTTTTGGAACCCACATAGAGATTACTATTGCAATGCATAAATAGTGAATTTAGGACTACTTAGCATAATCTTTGGAAGGATATTCATTTTAAGTGGAGCATTCATAAAACAAAAATTCAACTAATTCTAATAACTATACAAGTTTTAGAAAACTATTTTTTAAAGTCATAATTCTTGAATTTTCTCTCCAATAAATTGACATGAAAAAATTGATGCAAACAACTTGTGTTAACAATATACATGAAAAAAGAAATAAATCTTAAGATAGTCCCCAGGATATTTTTATATAGCCAATTTAGTCTCAGAGTATCACGCCTTTAATTTAGTCACTCGATTTTACAAAATTAATTCAAAATAGTCCTTTATATATAAATCATAATACAAAATTGATCTCATTTTATTATCTCGAATGTAATCAATTTTAATTTAGTCCAAGAGGGGACCATTATGAATCAATTATATATAGTTGAGGGACTAAATTGGAGAAATGTAATACTCCGGTATTAAATTATTCATACATGAATAATTAAGGGACTATTTTGGGATTTAACCCCATAAAAAATTTTTGGCTACTAATTCGATCACAAAATTTAATAAATTTAGAATTATTGCAAGTCATGGATTAAAAAAAATCAAAAAATAAAATTTATTCTAAAAATTAAAATGATAGAATACCATGTCAAATATTTTTGAAAGGGGTATACACCCATAAAAAATCTTACAATGAAAAGGTATGGCAAGGAAGATAATGAAAAATAGAAAAACTAGCAAAGCTGGATAAAAATTAGTCAATTCCTAATCGAAGAATAGGATTTCTTGGAGGGGGATCTCCCTTTGCCATCTTCTTCACATGAACCTTAGAAACCTTTCCTTAGATCTAATATATCCAATCCAAACATGGATAATCAATTACACTTTTTGAGTATTGGAGCATTGCTTTAAGAATTGTAAATCTTGACACCTATTATTTGATCTAATTGTCTAAATATAGATAATTCAACCCATTTTCCAAAGGAAGGTCAAAGGAGCCTGCTATAAGAATTATGAACATTGTACACTCCTTATTAGATCTAATTTGTCCAATCAAGGAAAATCAAACCCCCACAATGTAGGGAATATGAGTCTTAGATGCTTTTTTCATAGATCTACGTCATTCAAATAAAAGGAGCCAACTCTATTTTTAGATAAATTGGGAGCCTAACCATAGGGATTATAAACATAGAGTGTCTTCTCAAATTTAATCTATCGAAATAGAGACAAACAACCTTATTTTAAGAGGATTAAAGGTTCACTATAAGGATTATGAACCTTAAACACTACTTAAATCTAATTCATCCAAAGGAGGACACTGAACCTCTTTTTCAAAGGAAGATTGGAGCATCATAAGATGAATTACGAATTACAAACATCTTTTGGATCTAATTTATCCAAATGAGGACATCTCAATCCCATTTTTAAAGGAAGATTAAAGCTGTAATAGGGATTGTGAATATTTAGATATTTTTTTGATCTAATCTATCTAGATGAGGATAATTAACTCTATTTTTAGTTGAACATTGAAGCCTCAATGTTAGGAAGAATTATAGTCATCTTTTGTTCACAGTTCTAATCAAACATGGTAGTTTTTTATCTCTCTTTATGGAAAAATTAATATTTGAAAAGGAAAATTTTGGTCTTTCCTAAGCCTCCTAGTAGAGTTTATATGAATTAAAGGAGGAAAGAAAATTTTCTAAATTGTTTAGTTGTTTTTAAATTATTTAAACTATAAATTGGTTGTTTTCCTTTTATAAAGATTTAAGAAAGGAAATATCAAATAACAAATTAAAAAAATTTCAATTCAAGATGTATGTAGGGGTGAGGTTGCATGGGCTCTCTAAAAGCAATGCCACTAGCATTGGGAGGCAACATGACTCAACCATGGTCTTTCGAGCATGCTTCCAAGCACAAACAAGTCTTTTGACTATTTTTAAATTTTTTTGGATCATATTTTGATATTCCTGATTCAATTTTGATACTTTTGGGCCCAATGAGGCCTTTATTAGAAGTTTTAGACAATTACGAAGAATTTGAGTTGAATTTTTTCACATTTCCTATCAAAAACTTCCCCTTGACTTCATGAAGAGTGAAATTATATTTGTGTTAGATTTACTTAGTTCAAAGTTTTGAATGGAAGTCTTTGTTAATGATGGAGCATTTGCTTCTTATTTTAATTTTTTTTCAAAATAAAAATTCTATGTTTTAAAATTATGGGCTCCAAAAATTTGAGTTGGGATTCTCGCATGAGAGGTTTTTTGTAGTTCTTGGTCAAATATTTACAAAGCAGCTTACTTTTTTAAATAAAGTTTACCCAGAGATTTTGCCTCCATTTTATGAAAACTTTAAATTCAATTTTAAGTTTTTCATAGGTGCGAACACCAATGGTTAATTGCCCCTTACAATGATGAGAGAACTTTTAATTAAGGTTAGTTGTTAGATTGTTAATTGCTTAGTATATAATAATAATAATTTTAATTTTAGATTAAAAAATCTATCATCTAAAATTTAGCAAATATTGGAGGAATGATGACAAACTCGATTAAGATTCTATGATTCTATCATCTTGAATTATCATGGTCCCTAGTCTGCTTAGCCAGAGTAAGTCAAAAATCTAATTTGATCAAATGATCTTTGTTAACAATCATGAGTTACATCATTTAAAGAGATCTTGTAAAGTTGAAGTGGATTCTTGTTTAAGAGAGTAATTTTAGGTCGACTATTTACTAATAGAAGGCTTTATATCATATTAACACACCTTATGATTCACAACTTAAAGGATTAAGCCATTGGGAACTTGTGAGCTATAGTTGTTATCATAACTTAATGGCGTTATTTCACGACATATCATCCCATCAGAGGGCTCTAGTTGTAATCATTATTTTTTGGTGTCATTTTGCAATAAAACCATGTAAATAAAGAATATGAGTCATGTTCTTATTAACATGAGATGATTTAAGTGTGGCCATAAATAGACACTTGATATGGCATTAATTTTTTATGAGCTAGACTACTATGAAAGGTAGATGAATAAAAATGCATAAGTTCCTTTTTTTGTTTTTTTTGTGAGTGGTATTTTAGGCAAAATTTTGGTAGTCTTCGAGCATCTCTCCCACATAGGGAGCATAATTAGGTATGCTTGGTGTCATAAGATATCATGTAGAGGTTTTTAAATCCACCGTGCTTAAAAAAAATATGCATAAGCCTCAAATTGTTTGGATGAAAATACAATTTTTTTCGTCCATTGAAATTACATGTACAAGTATTTAATTTCAACAATTTCTTCATTATGTTGGAACTGTATGCTACATTTTTACTTTTGTGCAAGAGTTGACAATGATTGTACGACAGGACGATGGGACCAAACACAAGATAGACAGAGGGGATAGATTTTTCTTTTTCTCTACTTTTGTTTTATGGTTTTTAGAGAAAGAAATTAAGGGAGAGATAAAGAGAAAGAATGAGAGAAAATTTTATTTTCTACCTCTCTGTTTGGAGAGAGTGAGAGGAGAGATAGTAAGAGAGAGTAAGACGAGAGGGGGAATGTTTAAGCTTGGTAATAAGAGAGAGAGAGAGAGATGTAAGGGGGAGAGCTACTGATAAGGATGGCATATGAAGATGAAAGTGGTAGGATTGATAATAGTAGCAGAGGGGGGAGGTGCAGTGGGAGCTTGGCATGAGGAATTAAAAGGAGAGTGGGCTAGAGAGAGAAGGGACGATCAATGCGAACAAAGGAGGTGAAGACTATGGGAGGGAATGCGGTGGCCTGGAGCTGGTGTGCAAGCTAGGGTCTTTGATTAGTTGAGATGGTAGAGACGAATATGAAGTGGGAGATGAGGACAGAGTTTTTGGGTTGTCGGCATAAGAAGAACAGGGGGATGGTTGGTGTGCTCGATGGGGAAAGAGACAAGATTGTGTAAGGGTTTTGCTATGGCTTTTGTATAGAGGAGGCTCTTGCATGCAGTTCTGGGAGAAAACAAGTGAGGTACGAATCTAGGTAGTGAGGGATAAGGAGTTTTGTGTGCATGCTGTATAAAGGAGGAAGAGACTAATCGTGTCCGAATAGAGGCCAGAAGTGAGGGGAAGTTGCCGTTCTTTTTGTTTATGCAAAGGGACCAGGGAGTTCATGAGATAGTGGGGTGTTGTGGGGCTTGCATACAAAGCTTGGAAATGTGGCAGGTAATAAATTTTTGTCCTTTTTATATTTTGAAACACAAGTTAGCTAAAATTTCAATACAATTTTTTGGGACTCATAAATTTTGGTGCTTGTGAAGGTTCAACTAATATGTTATAACAATTTTATTTATATAAGCACAAATCTCAATGCAAATTTCTAGATATCAAAGAAAAATCAGATCCTCTAGAATCAACATTTAGACCATCCAAACTTTATTGTAAACATAGTTGAAATAGGTATCTTAATGCGATGAAGCCAATGATATTGAGAGTATCATGGTATGAGTCCAAATGACCTAGATCTAACACTTACAATTAAAATTGAAAACTTCATTAGACGATTCAAAGGCCAAACGATCTCCAAATTTTGTTTGCTTATAGTTGGGATGATTGTTTCAATGAGACAAATCCTAGAGTTCAAGATCACTATATTTTGAGTTTATTAAGAAATTAAGATTCCTAAAAAATATTGTATAATTATGAGGATCAACTCTATTAGGATGGCCCTTTAAAATTTTATTAATAAATCTTTTTTTAATACTTTCAAGGACGATTCTAGAGTAGTGAATTTTGAGATTAAGAGAATTCTAAATCTCTACTTTCCAATAGTCAAAATCTATCATTGATCACCACTAAGGCCCTGCCCCCCTTTGACACCACCAATGCTTGCCATCCATCATTATTGATGCTTGTTGTTTGCTATCGTTATAATTTGCTATTGATTGTCATCGATGCCAAGCAATACTAACGTCCATCTTCCATTGTTGTTGACCATTGAATAACACTGCCAATTGACACAAGCACTAGTTGCCTTGCTTTGTAATCCTGTCTACTTTAGTGATAGAGAAGGGTGAAATGTTGCAACTTTTAGTTTTTTTAGTGAAGTTATTTTGATAAATTTGGGCTAAGCCAGGTGATTTTCTCTTTTCAAGATTTTTCACCTCAAAAATTCTGTGCATATTGTGAGCTGCATTTTACTCATCTTTTTGTGTATATCATATATCTATCCACTCACATTATGGAGTAAGCGTAATTAATATTCAAGTTACTTATATTTTTATCTTGCAAACATCTAATTTACATTTAATACATATTGAAACCATCATCAAAATATAATTTTTTTTGTTTTTTTTTTTTGTATATTTTTATTTTTATTTGTATATTTCATTTTCTTTTACAAATTATGAAGTACTTTTAAAAAATTTTAAATGTAAAATAGCTTTATAAACCTATATGAAGAAGTATAAATCTATAGTTTTTTTTTTTACTATTTTTTTTCTATAGTTTTAAATACAAATAAAGGAAATTATGTCTTGTTTTTCAAAAGTTATATATAAAAGTAAGGAAAAAATCACATTTAATAAGCTATAATAATTATCTCTTCAAATTTCATGTCTACTCTTTTAAAAATGATTTGAAAGGATTTTTTTGGTTTTCACCATATCTTTAGTGGTTATTCTCTTGGTTTATTTTGAAATTATTTTATATCATTTTCTTAGTTTATAAGATTTAGAAAATATGGATAACATCTTATCCTTAAATTTCGAAATTTAAAATTTAGATTAGATGATTTTCGTCAAAATTTTTAAATGCAATAAATATGATAAAACATAATAATAAAATAAAGATGTCTCATTGGCCCTTCTATTTTTTCTCTTTCTCTCCCTTCTACTTTTTTTAGTACTTCTTGCTTGGAGCGAAATTAAAACTATAACTTACAACAATTTAAATAAGTTATAATATATATTTTTTAAAATTTAAAATATTTTTATGTACGATTGCTAATAATTTAATCATGAGTTGAGCTAACCTATGATTTTCCCATTGTCATTCACTCTTTCCTTGTATTGAGTCAAATGTGAGAGGTTAGATTGATAGGTGTCATACCTTGGGTTGACAATGCGGTGCCTCCCACCCTCAGCCCCCAGCCTCTAGCCCCTAGCCCTAACTACATCAGTTATGATGAAATAATATGAGAACTTATTTTGTACTCACAAGAGGAAACTCATATATATACAATAATAGTAATGTTAAATTGATAATAAAAAGATAAATAAACCACATTTCATTTCATTAATAAAGCTAATATAATAGTCTAATAAGAAAGAAGAATAACATTGAATAACAAATAGAATAATAACCAACAATTATATAGTTAACATTCAAATAGTAAACTAAAAGAAACAATAACAAGAGATAATTCTATCCAAATCCAAAAAACATAAATATGAAATAACTATTATATAAACTTAAAAATATCAAGAATAGTAATTTTAGTAAAAAATTGGCTCTTGTGGTGAGCGTCCTTTGACTACATTGATAGAACCTATTAGGAGAAAAATTTATAATCTATGAATTTGATAAATGAAACTCGATAACTAAAATATTATCAGTAAAGGATTGAGGGGTGCAATATGAACAAATGAAAATGTCAAATAATAACAACTAACAAAAAAAAACCTATAGCCCCAAATTATTATTTTCTAAAGTAGCAGTGAATTAGTAAAACAATGGCATGTATTTATGAAATAGATGCTAATTATATACAAATGATCACGTGCATGAAATATCTACAACCATGCAATCTTATGCTAGAATAAATATTATCACATCAAGTTTGCTCAACTATATATATCTAATGACTCATCAATCACATATTATTATTTGATAACATCTAATTGTACTTATATATAAAGTATTATGCATATATATAATTGATTCTCTATGACACCCTGAACAAGAAAAGATAGACACCTTGAACAAGAAAAGGTCGACACCAATTTTATGAAAATCCAATGATTTATCTAAGGACCCATTGGTCCAGCTAGCCAAAACAAAATGGTTTTAATACCACATAAATTTTATATTAATAATATGCTAGTAATTATTAGAGATATTAGTAATATTATTGACATTAATCTTATACGAAATAAAGTGTAAAAATTGAATCTAAAATAGGTATAATAGATAGAGACAATAAATGTTATAAGTATAAGACTCAACTGAATATGTAGGAAGCTATGCAACTATAAAGTAAGGCTAACTAAGTATAAAACTCATTATGAACATGAAAATTTTAAATCTACTAGTATTTATATGGCAATAGTAGGACTGACAAACCTATATAATAATTAAGAATCATAGTACAAATAACAAGGTTGACACGCCTAACAACTTAGGTACATTTGTCCTTTAATAAAAATAGTTACTTGCCTCAAGGCGGGCTATAGAAAATGTAGTTTGATTTAAGTTCTACCCACAATGCTTAAAAGAAGTTCACCTCAATGATCTTACAAAACGAGACACAAATTAAAATTTAAAGTATAAGATTACTCACGACTTATCTTGACATATTATTAGCTTAAGAACTAATCTACCTTATTCAATTCCATGACTTTCAATAACTAAATTAAAAGTTTCATTCAAATATATAATGCATAAGCTACATCGTAATTAGCAAATGCAAATTATGATATTAATGGGAGAGATAACATTTAACATAAAACTTATTACTATAAATCAAATTTAAAACTTTTTAAATTCAGAATATTTTTATCATAAATCAATCACTGAATGACAATGTATTAATTTACTTCAAAAATTAAGAAGGATAATTATTCTTACTAATCTAGATACCATGAAGGAATAGCAACTAAAAGGAAGAAAGAATGAAAAATAAAGGGAAGAGAAAACAAATGTGAGGACTCATTTATCTCATTCGGTTAAGGAATTCACAACTCTCTGTTGAGTGCAAAGGAGAGGACTTGGTGGCTGCGAGAGTAAGGTTACGTGAAGAGGAAAGTTTGGTAAGGACGGCGGCTATGAGGGAATGGAGAGAATGTCAGAGCTATGGTTTTCGTTCTTGATCGACAACGGGGAAGAAGTGGAGTAGGGTTCGGCGGTGAAGGGACGTCACACGAAGGAGAGCTCGCCCGTAAGCCATCAGCAAAATCTTGCATGGTTTGCATCGTTGAAGAAAAAGATGGGGGCTACTCGGATTTGTCTCGCGCGAGTGCGATGAAGGATGGGCGAGCGACCCGATTCACTATGCCTGCTCGGTCTTAACGTTAGGATTACCAATTTTGGCTGTCGAACAAGTTCAGATTTAAATTAAGTTGACCCAATCTTAATTTACTTGGCTCAACCCAACCCATTTATTATATTGATCAACATATTTGACTCATACTTGACTCAATTTGGATTCGATTTGACTATCCCATTTATTATATGAATCATCCAATCTTTTGAATCAGCATGACACACCCAAATAATTTGAATATGACATGTTTAACTTGACTCAAACCTGCCAAACCTAAGCTCAAATAATATTTTGGCCATATTTGAGTTGATTTTAGGTTATTCAAGTCTACGCAAACATGACCTGTATAGTAATCAAGTCAACCCTTTTGACTTGAACCTATCTTAAATAGTCAGTGGGTCAACTTTAGCTGATTTTTTTTATGTTGAGTTCAGGCCAAATTGTTATTGACACCCTTAATTAATGTTATTTTTCAGCCATTTCAAACTTTGGATTTAATTTAGAATGATAAATTGATAAATTATTATGCAATTTTAAAAGGCAATAAGTAAAAACAATTAAATGATTATAATTATTTTAAATATTCATTGGTTAAGGCTTTTATTAATACTATTCTAATGATGCTTCAGACTAGTTAAAAATATGTATTCTTTGTTGTATTCTTTTGCCAACGAGTCTTACGGTGGAGTATGTCTTTGCTTGACGAATTCTTTACTTCTGATTGATTTCAGCCATCAGAAAGATATTTCACATTTTCTTTGTTTTCTTGTTTTTCTAGACATATATGCGCTAATAGAGCTGTTGTGGAATAGAAGTTCAAGATGTCGCATTGGGTTTGTTGTTTATGTAAGTTGGATGAGTCTGATGACCCTCGTTTCACTGAAGACTTGAAGAGTCCAATGCACTATATGGATTGTAGTAATGGTATGTATTTTGTTCTATCCTGATAATTTTTTTTTTAAAATCTGCTATTCTTGATACCAGATTATGTGGCACGCTTCAAAGTTAACACTTCTAAATTAATTAACTTTAAGTTTGTAGCTTTGTTCATTTGTTTCTCATAATTTTTCATTCTTGATTTTCTTTATATTGATTGCAACAGATTGAAACACTTTTGTACAATGTTTGCAAAATAGATTGTGACATGGACAGCATTCTTGCATCCATGACAATCATGAGACTTCTTTAGTTTAATCTTTTCAAAATATTCTTCCATATCTTCCTATCATCAATGATTAGCTGTACTCCTAGTATCAAGTATGACATTGTTAAACTTTTTTTTTTTTTTAACTATTTCAAGTCTCTTCTATGTGTCTAATTCTTGTAGATTTGTTTTAACTCAGCATGAAGATGCTGTCCATAGTACTTTTATTTTTATCTGAGTTATTTATATATTTGTTAAAATCTTGTAGAAATGTTCTAAATATAGGTTGGAAAATTGCAGGAATGATTCATGGTCTGAATAGACTTGTTGATGTTAGCACTATTAGTATGGCATGTAATGGGACTTGTAGGTATTGTATTAGGGTAGCTTGGTACAAATTCTGAAGTTAATGACATTAATCTGACATGGAATAGAAATTCTTAGATGGTTTATGTATTTATTTAGGAAGTTTGGTCCTTCTCTTGGTACCCTTAGATCAGGCCTTGCAATTATTTTAAAAATGTTCTATATTTGGTTCCTAGAGCAAACGAACTGTCCAAAATAAGCCTGAATGAGCCAGGTTTAGTTCAATGTTGATTTAACCAAATTCAAGCTGATTTTCTTGAAGAAGAACACATTAGCTCGTAATCTTTTTGTGCCCATGCTTTCATCCACATATTTAGCTCGTTACAGTTTGACATCATCACCTTGTTGCTTGAAGACATGCTTAAATCCTATTGCCAATATTTATTTCGTGCTAAACTATCACTACTCAACATGACGTCTTCAAACAAAATCTTTCATCCTACATGATTACTAACAGCACGCGAATTTTAGATCTGATTGGGCCAACAAAAACAAAAGGCACTACTTTGATTTGGCAAAATAAAATGGATTTCCAGATCCGGTGGAACATTGACAAAGCCATTGAATTTACATCTGTTCTGATGTAGCCACCAGTGCTAGTGCGAGCAGTGAAGAGTCAGTGGCTGTGAGGCAACGCTAAGGGTGACGTCTAGGAGTAGTCACAGACAAATAGAACTAGGCATAAAATAGATTGAAAATTGGCTTCATTCAGCTTTGTTGTATTTCAATTCATCTACTTTTGATAAAATATAAACAATTTGACATTTTCTATGCAAAATTAGCTAATTTGTACTTCAATTCAACTATCGAGCAAATAACTCCCTACAAAAGACTTTAAAGTGGCATCATTGGATCATGCAATGCAAGAATTATCCACACAATTTATAAAACAAGTGGAATAAATACAAAAAATACACAAAGATTGATGATTTAGGTGCTAAATGTATCCAATCTTTATGTTATGACTCAACCTAGGAGTTTGGAGTATCAAGATTAGAATAGACTATCAAATGAATGTTTGAAGCTTAATATGTCTTTTAACTAATTATAACTATTTGAAACTAACATTTTTTTTTCTTTTCATATGACTTTCAATATCACAAAAAATATATTAAACTAAATTTTTTTTTTTATGATGAAGGCATTCAATTATATACAATATCCAAAATGATATAAGCACCTAATATTAGCTTTTTCTCTATTGATGTAAACAAAATCTTTTTTTTTTATTCATTTACATCATTGATTTAAAGAACATTTATGAACTAGTGGTGTGGGGATTTGGGGAGTTATAAATATATAACTCAATGAGTACATCACAATTTTAAACCAAGTAACTTAAACGGAAACTGAAATAATATGTGCTAGTTATCATATTTAACCTGTAAAGAAATCATAAAATTTGGCCTTTTTTATTTCAATAACAATTATAAACATAAATATTGATTTCTGGTTAGAGTTAAAAATAGTAATAAAATAATAATATTCAACTTTAATAAACTGAGCATATACTAAACTTATCATTTTATACTTGATCATTCAGTTTATACTTAATACATCAATCTCAGAAGTATTTTCTATATATAAACCTAATTTATCATTGTCTGATACATCTCTTGTCAACACAATAGAGTTAGCTTATTAATGAACTATTGTTTTAGGTGAATAAGCATTCAACTTCATCTAGTGGATGAAAAGGTGGTTTTGTTTATAATCAATGAGAAGTAATTAATGTTAGGTATTTATATATTTGATAGTTTAGATTCTTTCCCTTTAAATACTGAAAAATTTACATGCATACCACACATTTCTTTATATATATGTATATATATATATATAAACATATTCCTATATATAAAAAAGTTCATTTTACTTTAAAAAGTTAGTTATTTTAGTATCTTTGATGTAATAATAAAGATTTAAGTGTTGTGTATGTAAATATTAAACTCTTGATGTTAAATATGTGAAAACATATGAATTATGTAATATGGATATAAATCCCCTTAAATATTTATTATATTGGAAGATGTTTGTGAAAGTCTTTATGTTGAATGAAAAACTTGTTGGTTTAAGGGCTCTTTTGTGATATTGGAAGCCATTTGAAAAGAAAAAAGTTGGTTTCAAATTATTAAATTTGTTTGGAAGATATGTTTAACTTCAAATTTATATTGGACAAACATCATTGGACAATTTGATCCCACCTTGATACTTCAAGCTACTAGGCTAAGTTATAATTTGAAGTTTGGAAACACAACACTAAAGTTGTAACAGTAGTAAAAAAAGGAGGATTTACTGTAGTGTTGATTCAGAGAACTAGTGCTCTGTTCCCTTTCACAGGAATAGGAATATGGAATTGGAAGGGGGGTGGTGGTTACGGGTTGCCCAAGAAAAAGAAAAGAAAGAGGGAAAGAAAGAGAGAAAGAGAGAAAGAGATAGAGAGAGAGTGAGAAAGAAGAAGAGAAGAGAAAGGGATAGAAGGAGAAAGAGAAAGTCTTGGAGGCAAGTTTCACAACAACAAATTCAAGTAAGATAATTTCTTTTCTCTCCTTGTATTGATTAAAGTACAATACGATGAAATTTTTGTTGACCTCCATGCATGCACCATAAGTCAAGTCGAGCTCACCAGGTGAATTGACAATACTCAACAATCGGAGCTAAAATGCACTCGACGGCAATGAAAATCAGTTGAAATGACCTTCAATCGACGAACAGACTCCGTCATCGCGTTCAGAATGTCAAAATTGATCGAAACATACATTGACCGAGGCAATCAACGAAGGGGGTTTGAAAGTACAAATATCAAGGTCGAAGCGTGATCTTGCCCAAACGATCTCCATTCGTGAAATTGATTGCGCCGTTAGCGTCAAAATGTCAAAATCTATTAAATGAAATTATTTTCACTCAATTCGGACGAGTATGCTTGAATATTGAGCAATCAAATACAACAACATGCAAATCGGAGCTGAAATATACTCAACGACACTGAAAATCGGTCGAAACGACCTCTGATCGACAAACGGACTCTACCATCGCATTGAATGTAATCGATCGAGAATATGCATTTTGCATAATTTGATGGTAGATCAAGAAAGTTTATCGAGGTAAAATCACGGCGATTAACGACCTCCTTGCGAAATTGATTATTTGTTAGTGTAAAGCAAAACCTACTAAATGAGGCTTCTGCAATTGGACGAGTTTATGAATATACGAAGCTGACGACACAAATTTGAACTGAAATTTACCCTGATTTGACGCCGACTTAAACTAAATAGCCTTGATAATAAATGTCGTTCGTTGAGACATCAGAGTAACCTAAAATCGACATATATAATGCATATGTAATAATGTCAGCACAAAAATCTAAATTATGCCTAATTTATAAAAGAAAAAAGAATAAATCCTATAAGTAACCTCCTCACCTAACCCTGATCCTCACTCAGTCGACATTTCCCTTCTCCCTCTCACACGACCCGAGCAGCCGCCCCTCTCCTCGGTTCATCTCTCTCTCTCTCTCTCTCTCTCTCTCTCTCTCCCTCCCTCTCTCTGGTCCATCTCTCCTCTATCTGTCTTTCATGTGCGAAATTTCTGAAATAATCTCATTACTTGTGCTTTACTATTCTGCAGCCGCACTTCGTATGTAATAGAAAGTCAAAAGAAAAAAAAAACAAAGAGAAAACAAAATAAAATGAAAAATCCAACCACCCATGTGGTTGACCATGGATTGGAAAGTCGGGGAATCGATTTAGTTTGAAACCGAACCCAAAATCATGAAGGAGGAAACAGAGAAAGGGAAAAAAGGAGAAGGGTCTAGAGGACCTCTACATGTGTGTGCTGAACCTTCGTCTGACGACACAGAGAGAGGAAAAATCGTGTCGATGAGGAAGGAGGAGACGGTCGTTCTAGGCAGTGAGGTTCCATTGGCTCAGATGTATGGAGAGGGAGGAGGCGTCTTGCGTGTGATGAGGCAGAGCGAGTAGGGGCTTGAACCAGAGGTAAGTTTATTTTCTTTTGGTTTTTTTATATAATAAAGGAAATGCATTTTTATATTATAAAAGGAAATGTATTTATATTATATAGGTTTCAATTTCAAAAAGAAGTGCAAAAATTCAAATGACTATTTTACTATACAATGCCTACATAAGTATTTCAATATATAATATATTTTAATTATATTAAAGGTTATGTATGTAAATCATAAATATGTTGAATAAATATGTTGAAAGATTTATGAGAATAAGTAAATTCTTAAATTAAAACCTATAAATGAAATGCTTATTAAAGAGAAAACTGCAAATTAACGTGAGTAACTATGTTCTTACATTTATGGTAAAAATGTCTTTAATTTCTTGTGATAAAATGCATATTTATATGATTATGATTTTTTTCTATATTGTAAGTTGTGATTATTTGTCTATTTCTTGTAAATTGTGATCTATTTATTTATTGGATAATAATCTGAATATTAGATCATATTGTCACTTCGTCATTTTATAAAGTTAACTAATTTACTGTTAATTATGAATTAATATGAATGGTTGTATAATTGTATGCTATGAATGTGTATGTTGAAAGTGGAGTTCACCTTATAGTCTTGTTTGGGGATCTGATATACTCGTGCGAAAAAGGGATAATGGCAAATGGTAATATTACTTGTCCTTTGGATGAGTATTGGTAAAGGTTTAGTGACTCTAAAATGGATGTTAAATGTAAAAGTAAAGTTCAGAAATGTTTATGTATACTACATATATTTGATTGTTTGTAATTTCTTTTATATGTAATATAAAATTGATATATATCTAGTTTTACCTTCTTGTTCTTATAGTGTAAGTATAATTGACATTTGAATTTTATTGATTGTTAGTTGTTTAATTTTTTTAAAGTAATCTGTAAATGGGTGATATAAGGGAGGTTATGTTTATCGTAGAGAAACTTGAGAGATAGGTAATTATGTAGTTATGTTGAATTATATTTAAATTATATATCATGAACTTTGTTCTTATATATATGTGTGACAAATTGTTAAATCATTTGTGGATTGTAGTAATCTTGTATGATTGGAGATTTTATTTAAGATTGGAAGTGTTATGTAAGTTTTCTTTTATCCATTAGGCCGTCATTCCGTCTTGGTATTCCAAGCTTCTGGGTCAGGTCGTGATAAGAGTGGTATCGAGCTGATTTTATATTTAGGGCATAAGTATGATCATAATCAAGAGCCATTAGGAAGAGGATAAATTTTATGAAGAGATTTGCATATGATTATATTGATTGATTAGCGGTTATAATAATTAATTATGTTTCTCAGGCCTATGGAATCAATTCAGGAAGATGTTATGGGTGAAAATATAGAGCCTGAAATCGTTGAGCACGATGGTGCAACCGTATTCGTTAGATGCATTTACTAATGATGGAAGCAATGACTCGAATGATAAGAAATGCATACAAGCTAGTGGAAGTGGTGATTCTATTGACAAATACGAAATTAGGATATGAGGCCTCTTTTCTCGAGGGGAGAAAGACTGAATCCAAGCGGTTGATCGAATAGAAAATTTTAGAAAGTATGTCATGCCCTCTAGAAAGAAGAGTTGTTTTGGCTTCTTTTGCTTTTGAGGGCGAAGCTGAGAGATGATGGCGAGGACAATTCTAAAGAAGTTTGAAGGAAGGCCTTGCAATCTTATTTCATGGGAGGACTTTGTGAAGACCTTTAGAGATTGGTTTGTACCTCTCGGTAGAGACAAATCACGAGTTCATCAGTTGATACAGGAGATCATTATATATGTATGAAGTTGAGTTTATAATGCTTTCAAGGTATGCACCAATTGATACCAAATGTAAAGAAAAATATCATAAGTTTCTGGGTGAAGGATGTAGTTAGGCGACCCTTGATTCCTAGGTATTGATAGTATGTTGTCTTGGTGGAAGGCTAGAAGGACATAATTGGATTTAAGCTCGAGAGGATGAGATATTATTGAAGGAGGAATGATGATAGGCCAAAATCAGGCGAGAATGTTCAAACTAAAAATCAAATGGAAGAAGTATAAGTCATACTATGCTGATAGCGATCTTATGTCAAAATGTGGAAGAGCACATAAGGAGAGTGCCTCTCGAGCCTGAACATTATTTGGTGCCATCGGCCAGTCTATGGCAAAATCTTGCTATCTTGGGTGAAATCTTGATGAATCTTGGGACAAGTATTGACCTCAGAAGGATTGTTGGTAGACAAGGGTGGTAGATGCATCGGTTTCATGGAACTTCGAGCTGCGAATACAAACCGAGTTTATGCACTCATGAGAAGCAAAGACTTCGTTTGATGTCATTCTGGTATGTCTTTATTTAAAATTAATTGTTATTACGATTTTATATTGTCTTTGAATATAATTGCTTTATATGTTTATTCATTTATAGGTATCATCTTTATTGAAAGTAAATTAGTTAGAGCTCTATTTATCTTTGGAGCATCACATTTTATATTTGAGGAATGTGTGAGAATTTTGGGATTACAAGTTATAAAATGTATAGTACTTTGTTGAATGTCAATGTCTATGAATCTTTAGAAATGTTTGTAGTGTGAACACAAATATCTGTGAAAGAAGCTTGGATCTGATTTAATATCTGATATATGAATTTGATGTAATTTTAGGAATGGATTGGCTATTAAATATTATCTTCTTATGATTGTTGTAAAAGATAGTCAAATTCAATATTCAGAAAAGAAGAATTCAAATTTGTGGGGCATAAGGTATTAGCTATGATGGTGTCTTGCTTAAAAGTTCAAAGATCTTGTATGAAGGTTTTCTTGCTCAGTTATTGATGTTCTTAAAGAGGTAAAGAGATAGAGGATATCTTAGTAATAAAGTGCAGTATTTTACGGATGATTTACGAGTTTACCTCGGTTAGAGAGATAGATTTCTCTATTGATTTAATTGAGTGCAAAATCAAAAAGTCATATAGAATGGCGATCAAAATTACAAGAGTTGAAGAATTATACAAGAATTGTTAGAGAAGAGATTTATCGGGCCACATCTTGGGAGCTCTGTATTATTTGTGAAGAAGAAAATGGGAGTTTAAAGTATGCATAGATTATAGAGAGCTTAACAAACTCACATTGAAGAATAAATATCCCGCACCAAAATTGATGATCTTTTTGATCAGAAGAAACTTTTAGTATTTTTGAGATTGATTTAAGATCGGTTATCATCGGTTGAGAATCGAAAGAAGAAGATACCAAATCGCATTCAAGGTATAGCTTATGAGTTTGTGATGCCTTTTGGCTTAACAAATGCTCATTTGTATTTATGGATCATGAATAAAATCTTTAAACCCTTTTAGATTCATTTGTGATTGTATTCATAGATGATATTAATTTATTCGAGATGAAGCGACTCATGAAAACATCTTCACATTATTTTGCAGCTCTGAAAGGAAATGAATTATACAAAATTCAAAGTGTGAATTTTGGTTAAATAATCATATTCTTGGGCATATGATTAGTAGTGAAGGGGTTTGGTAGATGAGTCAGTGAAAATGAGTGCACTATCACAAAAGTCGAAGTTTCTTAGGGTTGGCGAGGATATTACGGAGATTCATTGAAGGGTTTTCCACGATTGTCATGCCATATCTAGAGCAACTTCGAGTTTGAATGGTCGGATCAATGTGAAAACTTTCAAAATTGAAGAATTATTTAATGGCTATTAATATTGTATCGAGGGGATAGAAGGATTTCAAATTTATAGTGCATCATTAAGAGATGTTTATCTTAATGAAAAGAGTGATTGCTTATCTTGAGCAATTGAAAATCATGAAAAGAATTATCCGACCCAGTGCGGTGGTATTTGGATTAAAATTTGGAGGCATTATATATGGAGTAAGGTGTGAAGTTTTCACGATCATGAAATATATCTTTACTTGAAGGAGCTAAATTTAAAACAAAGGAGATGGTTGGAAACTCATTAAGGATTATGATTTGGATATTGATATCAGGGAAGGCAAATGTAGTTGTTGATGCTTTAAGTAGAAAAATATAGTGCTTATTGGTTGATCTCGATAGGAGGAGTTGATTAAAGATTTAGAAAAATTGAAAATTTCAATTATTAAATCTACATGATCATGCTTTTATTGTTAAATCAAATGTATCTGATCAATTTGAAAGACAATACGAGATATTTTAACTCAAGATGATGACTTTCAAAAAATTTTAAATTTGGTAAAGTGGGCTCTGAAGATTTTGAAATCGATGAAGAGGGATTCTTAAAGTATCATGATAGAGTTTGTATTGGATGTTGGAGATTTGAGAAAACATCTTACATGAAGCATATCATTCTGATTCAATTCAGCGGTAGTAAAATGTATCAAAATCTTAAGAAAATATTTTTGATGGAGAATGAAAGTGTAGTTGTATAATAAGTGTCGATCATGTCGGATGGTTAAGTGAATATTACAAGTGGACTTTTACGCTTTGCGATACGAGTGAAATGGGATGATATTCTATGAATTTTGTGGTTGGCTTACAGATTGAGAGAAGAGGATTGATCTTATTTGGGTTATTATATTAATAGGTTGACTAAATCTGCACACTTTATACATCAACAATATGATGTTGTTGAAAAGCGAAAGTATGTTGATGAAATTGTGAAGTTACATGGTGTGCAAAATTTATAGTATTGATGGGATGGATTTACAGCTGTGAAACATTCAAAAGCTTTAGATGAAACTTTCGATCCATTTAATCCAATTGATGGTCGAGAAAAGAAACAATTAAGAAGATTTAGACTTTATATCCTTGATTAGGAAATTTGAAAAATTCATTTGCCTTTGATTGAGTTTTCTGATAATAGCTTTCAAGCAAGTATTGGTATGACTCCATGAAGCATTGTATGGAAGGAAATCGCCATTTTGTTGGGTGGAGGCGGTGAAAGAAGAATCATTTTTCGGATGTTGTAGATGAGCGAAAGATCCGATTAAATGGTACTTCTTGTCTGCATTCCTTCTCTATGTAAATGGCAATAAACTCAAAACTCTTGAATCATCTGAAAGCAAATCTTCAGTTTTTTAATTACAGATCAATGATGGTCTTAATATTGACTAAAACTTCGAATATATTGATTCAGATGTGTCGTGTCGTCGGCTGTGGCGATCTCATTTCATCTATATCACTGCGCATATTGTATAAAGGTAATGCTTGTCGACTATCAATAATATCATAAGCATCTGGATCAAATCGATATCGGGTATTGGCAAAGGAGAACGATGTTAGCAATAAGACATGATTTTTACAAATTCTACTTCGCGTATCAAAAAACTTAGATTTTGATACATTTCTTCTTGCTGATGAGATGAAGAATGATGGCTTAATGTAGATATCTTTCCTCTCGATATCGGAATGAAACCATTGACTTGACAATCTCTAAAGATTTCAAATCTTCTTATGGCGACCAAATTTAAAATTTTTTAAAGTCGTCTTGAGGAAGTAAACTGTCGTTCGTGTAAGCCATTGATTTTTGATAGCGCTAAAATTGAAAATTTTAATTACAAATCTTTTAATCAATGACATTCAGATATTTTTTTAACTTAGGCGCAGGATTTATTTTGATTATTGAATATCAAATAATGTAATGACATTCTCATTAAATTTAGCTTGCGGTAAAGATATATTTGCTTTGATGATAGATGAAAACACGCACTACTCATATGAATGATATGAATAAAAATCTTTGCTTAGATATCGTTGGATAATTCTTTTCAATTTTCGGTGGCGAGCATGCTCTTTCTAAGTACACCATCTGTAATGATGCATCTTGAAATCACGTCGCGTGGAATAGTTAATCTTTGTGTCGTTAAATAATTCTTCAATTTTGAAATGCCTTTTCACTGATCGGCATTCAATTTGCACGAGGTTAATTGAATAGGCGATCTGAAAATCTTTGAATCTCTGTAATATTCACTGAGCTTACAACGATGGTTGGTGCGGGTCGTCATTATTACGACTTTATTACGATCGCTGAAATCTCATTCTGTCATGTGGAGAATATGATGTTATTTATTAAAATTCACATTTTTTGCTTTCATTTAGCTTGCAAAATAATGTGAAGATATTTCATGGTATCTCTAGAATTAAATTATCATCATGTATCTGATGAATCTAAAAGTTGAATTCATAAATGAAGTTGAAGCATCACCAAACTTGTATCTTTGCGTCGCTTATCTTGAATGCGTATTTGGTATATTTTTTTCTTTGATTCTCAGGATACGATCTTAAATCGATCTTTAATAGCTTCAAATCAAGATCATTCTTTTTTATTGTGAGTTTGTTAGCTAATAATGTAGCGAAACTTTTCATTTTTTTTTCCGAATGTCTGAGGAGATGTCTTTTGTAAATCCTTTTTTTAATAATTCTTGTAGGCGATTCTTGACTCTTATAATGATGTCATTCTATGTTACTTTTATTTTTGCGCGTGTGAAATATCTTTCTCGGTAAATTTGGTAAATCAGGAAAAACATGGTCTCCTTTCGATATATCTCCCTCTTTAACGTGAAACTTGAGCACTTCGTCTTTTTAGCGGCTGCTTTAGCTATAATATTTATTCTTTAGAATATTGATTTTATCTTTCATAATATAGTAGCATAATATTTAAATCTATTCTTAAAATTACATTGGTCATATATTGGCGATCGTATCGGCTTCTTTGATATTTGAGTTATTTAATTTCTTAAAATTACATTGAATTTTAAATTGATTCGTTTATTTGAAAATGTTTTTTATCACAATTCTCACTTCTTGTGATATTCAAATAAAACTCTAATTAATTTAATAAAGATGATACTATAAATAAAGCGATTATATCAGCGATATAAAATCGTAACAATAAATGAAGAACTCAATGACTTTCTTGCGTGATGCATCTTCATTTGTGAGCGATTTTGAGTTAGATGGGGCGTCGATTGATCTCTTTTATTCTGCAGTAGGAGATTGAATACTTGTCATGTATCCATTGAGATTTTTGAAGATAGAATATGTGATGACTAATAAGTTTGTGCACGAGGCTCTCCATGTGCTCTTCCATATTTTGGCGTATCTTCTTTGGCGGCATAGGCTTCTGGTTTGATTTTCGGTTTGATTTTAGGCTTATATATTCATTCTCTTATATCTCTCCTCACAATTGCAATCATTCTATCGTCAGTACTGATAATCATGATACAGGGAATTGTCCCACTTCGGTCAGAAACATAATTGCTTTGGTATCAGAGTGCATGGCGGCATCTTCGACTCATCTTTGCGTATAGAGCGATCTCTTGTATTGAATCACGATGGCTGTGTCTTTAAGACACCAATCTCTAAAGTCTTGAAGTCTCCATGAAATAAGATTTGCCTTCTGAGCTTCTCTTGCAATTGTCTGCCATCTCTCACTTAGCCTCAGCGAAGCCACTTCTTTCTGCGGGTATATCATCAAAATTTCTAGCATTAACTAGTCAGGTCCCGTCACGAGAAAAGGTGGCCTCATCTGAAATAATTTCAAGTATTTGATAGGAACCACCACTTTATTGTGTATCATTTCTTATCATTTGAGTAATTACCATTTGAGTAAATGCATCTGTGGCGATTGCATGCAGTTTCTATTTTCTTACATCATCTTCACGAATTGATTTCATAGCACATAATTATAATCGTTAGCGTCGTCAATAATATTAAATCTCTTCATTCGTCTTCACAATGGCTTTGATTATGATCCGTATCTAAATATAAAATCGGCTCGATACCACACTTGTGAGGCACGGAAGGCTTGGAATGTCGAGAGCCGGATAAAAAAAACTATTACGCTTCGATCTTAAATATCTTGAAAAATTGATGTAATGTTTTTTGACATATATCTTAACAAAGTTCATGATATATAATTAATTTAACATGGCGGCATAATTACTATCTAATCTCTACGGCGATCCTTACTAGTCATTTAGTTAAGATGGTTCACGAAAAAAAATTAAGCAATTGAAATTGATTGAATTATCTTGTTCTGTATAGTAACAAAAGAAGGTAAAACTAATATCGATTTTTTGTTATAACTATCATAAATGAAATTGCTCGATCCATAGTAGGTATAGATAAACATTTATGAACTTTTTTATAATCATTTTAGAGTCAGCTTTTACAAAAAGAAAATCTTTTGTCAAAACAAGTAGGCATTCGTTTTGCCATTTCAGCTTTAGATTGCATTTCATTTGGTAAATGCAAAGGGGTGAACTCCCTTTTTCATATTCATGGCGTATAATTATCTGGTATGCGTATTAATTAATATAAATCGGTTAACTTTATAAAATACGTAGTAATTTGATCAAAATTATTAATGGAAAAATAGGAAACTTGTAATTTATGAAATAGATAAATAATCACAACTTGCGGTGAAAAAATTAATCATATACGTCATTTAAAATCATAAAAAAAATTAAACATTTTTTTCGTAAATGTAACATAATTAAAACTTTAATTTGCAGTTTTCTCTTGAATCTCCTTTCCTTTAATGCTTCTTTCCTTAATTGAAATTCTTATAGAATAAAATATTGATTGGATCAATATTAGAAAATAATGTATTTTATTTTATTCATTTCTTGTCATGATCTTTACATAAACTTTTATTATTTGATGCTTATATTAATATATTTTGTTTATTTTTCAAGTTAAATTAACCTTTAATTCATTTAATATATTGATATGTCTAAATTGCTTAATATAATCTTAAATCATTAATTATTATTTTTTTAATATAAAATATTAAGTGTTAAAGTGACTTAATATATTTCATTTAATGCTATCATACCTCTTAAAATGATTCTAAATTAATTAACGTGATATAGATAAATTTTATTTTCATTAAATGTTTATCATTTTTCTTAAAATGATTCTTAAAATGATCTTAAAATGATTCTTAAACTTGAATTTAATTTATCTTTATTCAATTAAAATTCTTTGAAATCGATAAACCATGTCAATTATAAACCCTAATTGAATTGAGATAATAACATTAACATCATGATTTCAATTAAATATATAATTATATAAATTATTTATTTACTTATCTTTCCTCATTCCAGCCTTGGCACATTTTTTACACTCATGTCTCTCATGAGATCTCTCTCTCTCGGTGTGAAGCCTCAACTGATGTGACTTATGGAACTCCTCTTTCGGCTGGGGCTAAGTTGTTGCTTCTCTTTCTTCTCTCGGTACCTTGCGAAGACAATCTCCTTCTTCTCGCGTCATCGCATGGAAGGTTCACGCGAACTTTCTTCTTCTCTTTCTCCTTTCCGTTTCCTCTCTTCGTTGGGAGTTATTTTACCGAACTCCCCGACTTTTCACTCGCCCATGTGCGGTTGTATTTTTCATTTTATTTATTTTTTTTCGGGTATTACAGTTTAAATCAATTAAAAGAGTTATCCTTTATGATACTAGTTGGGGACGCTATTATATCCGTGCATAAAAATAGAATTGGAAAAAGCTTGGAAAAGAAACGAAAATGGATGTACTTGAAAAGGATTGCATTTAATGGAAATGCAAATGATCAAAAGTTTTCATAAAATAAATTGTTCATGTTGAATCATTTCTTCACTACATTTCATGTTTGAGCATGCACATAAAAATTAATATATATAGTAGAATTATAATTATTTACTAAGTTATTGTATAACGTAATATGTTGTTTAAATGCTTATTACAAGAAAGATTCTTTAAATTAATTGGTTGATAGATGAGAGATCATTTATAAAAGAAGAGGATCTAATGAAAATAAGTATTAGAAGGAAAATATTTTATCTTGGGTTAGATATTTTATTAAAAATGTTCGTTACAATTTGATGTGTTTATATGTATTTAGAAGATGTTTTAGAATTTTTGTGATTTAGTGGCTTTTTATTTGTTTGGATAAATATTGTGACATGTTAGTATAACTTTACCGTCCAACTATCGATTCGCTCCTTAGAAATTCCAAGCTCCGGGATTGGGTCATGACAAATCCTTGTATATTCTTTGAATTTTTTTCACTTGTACTTTGTCTTGCATGAACACAGTTCTTTTATCAGACGATCTTGTGATGTCATCTCCTTCACCTTGAAAACTTTTTTGGAGAGAATTCTTTGCTAGTTAGGCTGATTAGTTTTATTCTAAAGAATAATATAGACATTGAGGTGCTAGATGACTCATGTTATTAGATTTGAAAAATCTTAGTCTATTATATTTTCTAGCAAGTGGTGTCTTAGGAGCGTTGAAAAGAATTTTTGGGCAACATTGCAATTTCTTAATAAATTGGTTACATTGCACAAGTGTTGCAGTCTGAAGTTGTGAAATCGAGCATTGAGGAATTTTTTTAATGCAAATTCTAAACCTCAAAATTAAACTTTTAAATTAAAGAAAAAAATTGAATAATAAGTAATTTAGTAACATCATAATAAGATTATAAAAGTCAGAGTAAGATAATTAGAAATCACACAAGTCTACAAAAAACACTAAATAAAAGTTTCTCGCTCCCAATTCTACATAAGCGAGTAGTCTAAGGTTATAATTTATAAATTTAAAAGTTTTTCTCCACTCTTGTCGATGGCAAGAGTGCTTTTTATGATATGATGTTTATTACATCAATAATTCTTAAATTCAAAGAGTATTGATACACCTATTGAATATATTCATATTATGAATTTGGTGAAGTTGAAAAGATCTTAGTTAAAGTTATGTCAACAGAACACGATCTATAATTAACGGAGCGGGCGAGCAGGGATCGGACGGATAAAGAAAACATTTTTATAACAATTCCAATATAAATTTAAAGTCTCATTATCTGATCATAAAATTCTGATGATGATTTAAAAATGTCCAACTTCGTTCCGGTTACGTATTGCTATTGTCTTATCAACTTTCAGCGTAATTCTTAGCATGCATCTGCATCTGGGGTTAAAACCACTGCGGTAAGCGATCCTTATGGGTGTTTAATTGGGATTATTACGCGAAAAAGATTAAGAACAAATGAATATAATTGATTAGATTGATTATCTTTATTCTATAGTAAACAGAAGAAAGCCAGTATGCATCAGTTTTTTGTCGCGAATACTAAAAGAAAATAATCTGCTGATCATGTATGTGAGGAAGTATCATTTTTGATAGCGTATGAGGGTTGGAATAAACATTTAGCGATAGCGTATGTGGTCGATATACGTAAACATTTAGCGATGGCGTATGTGGGTCGGTATAAACATTTAGCGATAGCGTATGAACTTTTACTTTTATCAGTCAGAGTCAGTCATACTCACAAAGGATGAGTATCATAACCTTCTTTGCCGATTTCGCGGCCTTTTGAATCATATATGTGCGCAGTACATTCGTCACGTGAGTAAAGGGGTGAACTTCAGATTCATACACATTCATAGCATACAATCATATCGCTATGGACGTTAATTCATGTAGCGATGAAATCGGTGAGCGATAAAATGAAGCTGTGGCGATATGATCAGCATTGGATCCGGCGAAGAAGCGGTAAAGCTATTCTGATTTATATAAGCGGGAAAATCATCCGGTGGCGGTCACGGGAAAAAAATCAAAATCATCTACACGTTTCATCACGGGAAAGTAAAGACATTTTTAAATGTAAGAACATAATTACACTTTTAACTGCGGTTTCTCTTGAGCTTCTCCTTTCTTTTTAATCTTCATTTAAACTGAAATTCACATAACATAAAATATTAAGTATTAAGTGACTTTATATATAGCATTAATTGATTATCATACCAAAATAATTCTAATCCCAATTAGCGATAATATATCTCTTTTATAATATAACATGTATTTCCTTATAGGTTCTCACAAATTTAATACTCCTCTTTTCTTATTTTTTTAAAATTGATTCTTGAAATGATCTTAAAATGATTCTTAAACTAAATTTTACTTTATCTTACAATTAATTTAAATTTCTTCTTATAAGTTAAATTATAAACTCTAAATTAATTTGACTTAACATTAAAACGATATTAATAAAATCGAGTTTAATTAAATATATAATTGCTTACTCGTTCTTCCTTCCTCGGGTTGCCAAGACTCAACCACTTTCTTCACGCCGTGCTCTCTTCCTCTGCATACGAGGATCCTTCCTTCTTCCTGGTCGGCGGCCGCTGGCTCAAAGCTCAGGCGTCGATGGAGCCTCCCGGCGGTAGAACGCAGTGGCGTATCTTCCCCTTCTTCTCCTTAGGTAGTCGGCGCGTCAGGGATGGCGTCTCGTTTTCCCTTCCTCCTTCCTCAGGCGGCGTTCGAGGGGTTCTGGTGAGTGCAATTCCTCTTTCTCTCTTTCTCCGTTTCCTTTCGTATGTTTTTTGGTGCTTGGTATGAAGCCGAGGCTTTCGATCTTGTTCTCCTCCCTACTTAGTGTATTTTTATTTTTATTATTTTAAGTTTGGTTATTACTGATATCTCCTCTTATAAAAATTTAGATCTCGAAATTTAAATGACGATAATAAATACACATACCTTTACTTAAATAATTGAGGGTATAGTTGCATTTGATTCTTCTCCGTCTCTCGATCGATCCATGTTTACGATTACGAACAAATGGAATTTCTCATTCACGAGATGCTTGATATCATGTCATAATTCTTTACGGCTCCTCCATAAATGTGAGATCCGTGAATATCAATAGGATCGATAATAATCTTATTGCCTCATCGATGTATATTTTATGAGAGAAATATGAAACATTGTGCACTCGCTGCGTGTGAGAAGGTAAAGCCGGTCATAAGCACTTTCGATTCTTTCCAAGATTTCATATGGACCAATATAGCGTGGGCTTAACTTTCCAACTTTGCCAAATCGTTTTATACCTTTCATGGGGCTGACTTTAAGAAATACCAATTCTCACTTCAAATTTCGGTGATGTTTAGCGTCATAGTATTCTTCTTTATCTTGAGCGACTTTTAATATCGCGGATCGTCGGATCTTCTCGGTAAAATTCTACTACATCTATATGATGATCTTCTTTCACTGCTCCACGCTGGTGTTATTCGCGTTTCTATGCTTCATAGGAACATCTACGCTTAAGCATTATTATAAAACTCGATCAAAGCAAATGAACTTGATTTCCTCAAATCGAAACGAGTCTCGACAAATCTTAGGTGTTTGAATTGTTCTTGGGTTTGAGGATGGAATCGATCTTGAAAGTAAGCTTTACTAAAACTTCTTGAATTTTTCTCCATAATCTAGATGTAAATAAATCCGTCGGACACTATAGATTTTGGCACATAACTTCAGCGATTTCATCGACATATTTTTCTTAGTTTTCAACCAGATTGTTTGATAGGTATAAAGTGTCTGATTTAGTCAACTATCAATAATAACCCAATAGCATCCGCTCTTACGGATCTAGGCAAACCCAACCCACAAAATCCATGCTTGTCGATTTCCACTCGGTGTCGGCGTATAAAGTCACGGCGATGTTCGGCGAATCATCGACATGATTTGACATTTAGAGAAATTCATTACTTCTTTTCATTCCACAAAATATTTTCTTAAGATCTTGATACATTTCTTCTTGGATGAATTGTATTGAATGATGTGTATAATATGTCTTTTCTATTCTCATATTTGGAATCTGACGGTATGATATTTTAATAATCCTCTTCATTGATTTCAAAATCTTACGTATGACTACGCAAATCTAAAATTTTTAAAGTCACCATCTTGAGGTAAAGCATCCGTATTTTGTTTTCAAATTTGATTTTATAGTCATCGATTTATGAGCATGATCATCGTAGATTTGATAATTGAAATTTAATTTTTAAATCTTTAATCAACTCCTCACGATGAGAGATCAATGATAAACGATGTTTTTTACTCGTAGATTACATTGCGGATGATATTGAATATCTAAATCGTAATCTTTAATGAGTTCCAACCATCTTCTTTGCCTTAGCTCCTTACGGTAAAGATATATTTCAAGCTTTGATGATCGTGAAAACTTCATTCTATAAATAATGTCCAAATTTTTAATGCAAATACCACTTTCTCAGATCATGGGTGGGATAGTTCTTTTGATTTTTCAATTGCGCGAAGCATAAGCAATTCTCTTCCATTCGCATAAGTACACATAAACCTCTTTGATGCATCTTATAAATTTGAAATCCTTGCGATGGAATAGTTATCTTGGTCGATCGTTAAATAATTCTTCAATTTTGAAAAGCTTTTCCGTCGACCATTCAAACTTGGCGCTTTCAGTTAATCTCGATAGTGGCTGATCTGTGGTACCTCAAAATCTCCATAATATCACCGAAGAAACTTACACGTGGTGGTAGGTGGTATTCAGTATTGCTCGACTTTACCACGATCCGAAATCCTTCATTCTGTTAATCATGTGAGAATATGATCTTATTTAACCAAATTCACACTTAGAAAATTTTGCATATAATTCATTTCCTTTTAAAGCTTGCAAAATAATGTGAAGGTTTCATGAAACATTCATCTAAGAATAAATTAGAATATCATATGAATCTGATCAAATGAATCTAAAAGGGTTTAAAGATTATTCATGAGATCATCTGGAGCATTTGTTAAGCCAAAGGCATCACCATTCATAGTGCATTTTGTCTTGAATCAGTCTTTGGTATATCTTCTTCTTTAATTCATGATCTTTGATCTTAAATCAATCTTTGAAAATCGAAGCTCCTTTGGTCAAAAGATCATCAATTCTTGGTAAGGGATATTTATTCTTCAAGGTGAGTTTGTTAAGTTCTCATAATGTCGATCATGTAGCTCATCTTTCTTCTTTACAAATGTCAGAGCTCCCCAAGGAGATGTCTTGGCACGATAAATCCTTTTCTAATAATTCTTATTGTTGATTCTTCAACTCTTGTAATTCTTGATGATTCTATATATTTACCTTTCTTCTGGTTTTGCACCGCAATTAACTCAATGAGAAATCATCTCTGGAGGTAAAGCATTAAATCATCAAGAAACGGATACTCCTTTCTCTTGGTATATCCTCCATCTTCTTTACCTCTTTAGTAACATCGGTAATTTGAGCAAG